>CM021732.1:76897789-76965092 GCA_011075105.1 Heteronetta atricapilla | reverse complement strand
TCCTCTCCTCTCCTCTCCTCTCCTCTTCTCTCCTCTCCTCTCCTCTCCTCTCCTCTCCTCTCCTCTCCTTTCCTTTCCTTTACCTATTTTCTGTAAACAGGGGGTCTCCATCTCCATATGTAAGGAAAATATCTCTAGAATATATGCTGAAGCTATTAGTATGCAGTTTTGACAAGGAGCTTTTCTTTAAAAATACAAAGAAAAGAAACAACAATCCCAGCTACTGCACAGGGAAGCCAATTTAAAAGTGTCCCAATGAGCTTTAGTACATTTTCTAGACTTCAGGATTCTTTAATACAACTTTATTTAATATAACTCTATCTCTATTTTTCAAATGAGAATAATAGAAATAAATAGATCAATCGCAAATTCTTAACATTAATAGACTTGTAATTCCTATCCAAAATATTTTTTTATATTTTATATGAATATATCTATTTTAGATCTATTGTTGCTTGAAATATAAGAATTTAATATTAAAAATATTATCTTTAGGTGCTGAAATGTAACTATATAGATCCTTGTGCTGCAATCTATCTACATATCAACCTCACAAACAGACAAAGTGGTACTTAAATAATCTTCAAAGCTGCAACTTCTAGCCTAATTTTCATAACCACTGAACATTTCCCGCTGGATCCAAGAATATCAAATACCTTGGAAAATAATCTCTTTATATCTGATACTTAGGTACTCGGGCAAATTTTCTCAAGGAAAAAATGGCTTTTAATTTAGATTAATGAAGTAGTCTTCCCTAGGTAATGACTAATCCATCACACAAAGCATGAAAACTTTACTCAGTGTTTACTCAGTCTTGTGTCAGGGAAGTCACTAATCTGCTGAAGTAAGCACATGACTTATGTAGTCTAATTCCAAACTGTAACAAGAGTCCCTTTCTCCTCTGGGTAATTCTGGTGGAAGAGGTCTTCTCAATGGAAAATATTATTCTGGAAAGGCTTGGCTACTTCTCTTAGGGAAAGAGCAAGGTGCAGTGAGATCCATTGCTGAATGAATGGTAGATTTCTCCTTTTTTTTATTTTTTTTTATTTTTTTCTCACAAGCTGAAGGTGAATCCCCACATCTCTGCATGGAGTACTCAAACTTCCCGATTTCATTGCCCATTTGTTCTATTGCTTCAGAGTTTATCTGCAGATCTCCCAGCTGAGCATACCCATGGAAGTTGTACTCCCACAGAAGGTCAGTTCTGCTTATAAAACTTTATTCAGTCTTTAAGGAGAGCCAAGAAAAGGTCATTCATCTTAGGCTGTAATGTCCTCAATATCACAAATTCTTCAACACAGGAAAATGGTAAAGCATGGTTCTGAGCTTCTTCCTTACACTCCTGCTCTGAAAACATGAGACCCTACAGGGAGCTCTTGAAAGAAGAAAGGAAGACACTTTTCTGAGGCCTAAATAACACTGCCAAAAAGCACTATTGATTTCAAACTGTTTTTCAAAGACTTACAGATTTTAATGTTGCATTGCATTTTAGCTGTACATTTATTGTTCTTACGGACACATGGAGAGCATCACAACACTAAGATCACAGACCAAATTCTATGATTAAACTATGAATCCAAAACATCATAGCCCTGTATAAGACTAAAGGACAATGTGACCCTCCAGTATCTGAGAATATGAGAAAAGTTCACTCCTCAGCATTCACACTTTCAATCACAACAAGCAGTCTACACATGATGATTCTCCAGGTACTGACAAATGATAAAAAGACTGATTGTTGCTCTTCTTTTTTCTTCTTTTCTTACTGATTTGGTAATGGTAACTGCACAAATATCTTTGTATGTTTCATTGTCATCATTTTTAGCTCTTCCTTCCTATCCTCCTTTTGGATAAGACTGGCCTAATTATCTGGTGATGATGATACATGTTCTGAGACTGAAAAGAGAGATACATGCAAGCTAAATAAATCAACTGTCCTTTAACAGTGACTATTACTGACACAGGCTATGAATCTCATATTTTTCTTCAACAACCAGCACTGTGCTTCACCTCAGGCTCTGTTTAATGTGATCCTCCTTACAGTCTGAGTGAACGATGTAGTGGTCAGCAGAACACATAACCATTTCAAAATAAGTATGTATTAAGAGTTTAAAATAATCTTGCCCAGATTTTGTCTTTTTATTTAAAAATCTGACTAGCTTTTCTATTCCTTAAGGTCTTGGCAATCCTGAATTATTTTATTTTATTTTCCTAGTAGTTTTGCTTGTGAAAGTTATTTGGAGTATCCTAGCTGGATAATAAAGGTAGTTGTTCTGGCATTACTTCACTTTAGGGAAAAAAAAAAAAAGAAAAAAAAAAGAAAAAGAAAAAAAGTTAAAAAAAAGTAAAAAAAAATAAAAAGAACAAAAAAATAAAATCAAAATAAATTATCTTCTTCCAAATTTAGAAATTAATTATTTTTCTACTGAAATGTATTCAGTGTTCAGTAAATTTGATATTCGGAAATACATGCACGGGTCCTTACCTGATCTACCCTTGGCAAATGGCCTGGATAACAACATTGATTAAAATAGTAAAGGGAGTGTAAATGGTATGGGTGAATCAAACACAAAGCTATCTGGGCATGCATCTACCTAAATCTAGCCATGTGAAAGAAATACAGCCATCAGCCAGGCTAAACAGTAACCCAGGAATTACAAAGAGACCTGAAATACAGATGGAATCATCTTGAAAAGGTATCTGTAGGAAGTATGGAAACTCCAACATGGAACAGAAACAGTAGCAGCCAGCCCCTGTCTGATGCTGTCAGTCACTCATCAAGCATCTCAGTCTCAGCCTGGGACTGGCGGCACAGCCTCCTCGTGGAAGGTAGCATGAGGGAACCCACACCTCCAGGGGCATGTGGGCATCTGTGGGGACCCACACCTCTGTTGGGTGCTCCCCTCACTGGTGCGTACAGCCAGGAGGCAGTGAAAAAGAGCTGGAGCATCCACATCATCCACAGGAGGGGTGTGCAGTCAGGGAACTTGCACTGTCCACCCCCTCCCCCGCACGATCTCCCCCCCCAACCCCCCCACACCCAAAGAGAGAGAATGCTGGTAACCCTGGTAAGCCACACTCTCTGGCAGGGGACAGGCATTTCACTCTGTGCATGCACATAACTACAGTGTTCTGAGAGTAGCTATAACTAATCCTAATATTTAAAAAGATGATAAGAAAACTCTCGGTCTTTATTATCATTTTGTTAGTATCTAATATCATGTTTTTCTTTGCTGTGTTACTTACACTGAACCTAAATGTAGTTCATAGATTACAAGATGGTTTTATTTTGTTAATAAATTCATAAGCTTCTTCAATACACATTTCATTTTAACTACATGAGCTGTTTTTCCATGAAACACACATGAACTACCTAAAATGGTAAAATGGGGGTTATACATTGCACATTTTTTGTGCTGTCCACTAGAACTGAATGGCATTTCACTCACTTTCAGAGTGTAATCCTGCAAGTATTCTTTACAGTATTGATAACTACTGAAATCTTTCTTTCATGGTTGTGAAGTTAAGCATTTTAAATCAGGTACTGTCCAAGTTAAGCTGCCTTGCAAAATTTCTGCTCTTTGTTCAAGAGATGAAAGGCCAAAAGGGAAAATTAATCTGATCAGAGACCTAAACAAAACAAAAACAAACAAACAAACAAAAACCACCAGCAGCAGAAATAATAATAATAATAATAATAATAATAATAATAATAATAATAATAGACAGACAAGCCCATAAGAAAAGACAGAATAAACTAAGGAAGAGAAAACTAATGGAAGAGATGATAATATTTTTCAAATATATAAAGGGAGCTTCTAAGAAGTATACAGCATTGTATTGTTGGTGTCAGGGACAGATAAGACAGTAGGTAAAATACAGGTGTTCTGCATAAGGCATTACAGAAAACACTCTTCAGGCTTCTTCTTCACTTCTAAATAATACAGCACTAGAGTTGATTGCTGCAGAGTTTCTGTTTTCTTACTCCAAATGTGGACCAATACGGTAGAATAATGCAATGGAAGGACTCTAGCCCAGAGCATTTTAGCTTATAAACTGAAGCTACAATGTATGCAGTCAAGAAGGCAGAAGACTGCAAGATGGTCTCATGTTAAGGAGGCTGAGTAAGAGCCCTCAGCAGCTGGCTTATTCCTCTGTCCGTGGAACAAATATCTTCTCTAATTAGAGGCAAAATGCAAGGCTTGCTGAATTGTAGCCACTGAGTCACACATTATGGCTTCTGCCTTCCTTCCTAAAAACTGAACTTATTTTCCATACTGAAGGTCACCATCCCCAAAACAGATTCAGTAGAAGTGAGTGTCTGTCATTGTCTCAGCAGCTTGGGAACACTGAAGGTGATTGTAACACAAGCCCACCTTCCTCAGTGATTTAAAATAAATCACTGTACTGCAAATGGTGATGGCTGAGGCAGTAGCAGATGTTTTATTCTGCTGACTTGCCTTTGAGGGAGGGACATTTTGGATGAACAGCTTGGTGCAGTAAAATTTTACTTTTCATTTCCAGAGGAGAGCAAAATCACCCCACCTTACAGGTCAAGAGTCCTGATGCTGCACTTTTCACAGATGTGGGCAGCTGTAGTCTCCATCTTCAGTGTACCTAATCTGAGGTTCACTTTTGTGGACACAATGTAGAACAGTGGACACTGTGGCTTTTCTTCTGCCCTGCAAAGTAAGGCTGATAACACTTCTCCTGTGATCAGACTATATACCATGCTTTAAATGTGGCACATACACACCGGAAGTTATTGTACATTCACATTTACATAGGAGAATAAAATGTGAAACAGTGCTTAATATGGCATTTTTTTAAAATGGAGTGCAAAACATCCCCTTGAGCACTTAGAGAAAATAGGACATTTATGTATTTGCTGCAGGGCTTTAAAGATATGTACATATAAATATATATATATATATATCTGTGAGCAGGGGGCTGTGGGATTCATGGTTATTCTATTTTCATTCTAAAAAGTGGCATTTTACAGTTAGTGGAAAAAAGAGAAAAAAAGAAAAAGTCATTTGCCTCCTCCTTGCCTCATCTTTTATTTTATTTTACTATTATTATTATTATTATTATTATGGTAAATAATCTCTCTTCTACCTCCAAAATCTTTTATTACCCTTCCCAGCCTCTAATTATCATCTTAACTTCAACAGCCAATTTCCTTTTTTTTCGGCACTTCAGTCCAAGATATCCTTCCACCTTTATATCCTACTGTGTTTCCCTATATCCCCTTCCTCTGATCGCCTTTACTGTTCTTCACCTTTCTTAGCTCAATCTGCTTCACCTTTCTTTTACATGGATTATCTCGTTTAGCTCCCAGACACCTTCAGATGTGTCAGACTACTTCATCCATGTTACTTAGGTCCAGAAGCAAGCTCCTCTGAGGCAAGAAGTGATGTAGGTTCACTGATTTCAGTGTAGATGTTCAAAACTGGAACTGGACAGACAAACCACAGACCTATACAGCTCTAGTTTCAAGGCAAGTATTTTCAAGTGAAAGGCTTGAGCACGTGCAGGTTAGGCACAACATGTGAGGAACTTCACATCTAAAATCTAAACGAATAAATAAAGTTGGTTGATGAAAAACTCAATATAAGCCAACAATGTGTGCTTGCAGCTCAGAAGACTAACTGTATTCTGGGTTACATCAAAAGAAGTCTGTCCAGAAGGTCAAGGCAGGTGATACTCCCTCTCTCTCTACTCTGCTCTTGTGAGACCCCACCTAGACCACTGCGTTCCAGTTACAGACCTGTTAGAATGAGTCCAGAGGATGGCCATAAGGATGACAAAAGGGCTGGAGCACCTATCCTATGAAGACAGGCTGAAGGAGTTGGGGTTGCTCATCCTGGAGAATGGAAGGTTCCAGGGAGACCTCTTGGCAGCCTTTCAGTACCTAAACGTGGCCTACAGGATAGCTGCAGAGGGACTCTGTCAGGTAATGTAGTGATGTGACAATGGGTAATAGCTTTTAACTAAAAGAACATAGATTTAGATTAGATATTTGGAAGAAATTCTTCACTATGAGGGTTGTGAGGCACTGGACCACGTTGCTAAGATCAGCAAAGAACTTGACCTCTCTTTGCCTCAAAAAACTCCAGCAGGAGATTGTCAGACTGGAGCCCTGCAGAGAAAGGATGGCAGAGGCCTTTCTTTGCTCCCCCTTTCTGGCTGGGGAACATCAGTTTGGGCAACTTGCTGGGGATGAGGTGGGGTTGTGCTATCACCGAGAATCCTTCCTGAAGCTTCCAGAACACCAAACCACACTTGTCTTTGTGGTCCTGGATAAATGAGACTATATAAACGTGGGCTCATATTTTTGCTGGTGTTGACCTCCTGATCAAGACCCTGACTCGAGACAACAGCGCTGGATCCAAGGGTGGAGAAACCCCTTCTCCCCTCCAGTTATGCAATAAAGCAATAAATGAAGCATTAACATCTGTGCTAAACACCTTTTTTTTTTCTGC
The DNA here is from genome assembly GCA_011075105.1 of Heteronetta atricapilla. Lineage (NCBI taxonomy): Eukaryota > Metazoa > Chordata > Aves > Anseriformes > Anatidae > Heteronetta > Heteronetta atricapilla. Next base: position 76,958,607 of record CM021732.1, on the reverse strand, counting down.
ATGTTTTTTGATTTAATAGAAAGAACCAATAAATTGCTTGTAGTGTTCCTCTGAGACATTGTGATAGCTCTGCCACCTCCATGGCCCTGCCAAGTAGAGATAGCCCTTTTGTTGTGGTATTATAAAGATTCATCTCCCTTGCAACCCACCAAGTGGGACAAGACAGTTGCTCAGAGAAGCTGTGGATGCCCCATCCCAGCAAGTGTTCAAGGCCAGGGTGGATGGGGGACCAGCAACCTGGTCTGGTGGGAAGTGTCCCTGCCCATGGCAGGAGTGTTAGAACTGGATGGTCTGTAAGGTCCAATCATTCTATGATTCTATGATATTTATCCAAGCCAAACATTCATGAAGGAAAATTGCAAACACTTGCAAGTTGGTGGAGTGAAAGGAAGTTAATATAAATACTGGATAACTATGCCAATACTTGTCCAGACTATGTACAACACCATTTTCAGTGGGAATATTTACGCCTCTGATATGGCACCATTTATATATGCAGAAATGTCAGGCAGCTGTGTGTGACTCTCATACCCCCAAGTTAGGATGGGCAAAGACAACTTCAGATTTTCCATGATGTTATAAAGGGCCTGACTCATTTCAAGAGGTCCATGCAATCCCTGCTCATCCACTGATGCCATGTCTGCCATTGTCATTATCCTTCTGAGATCAGTAATACTGGTGGCCATCAGTGGCTAATAATTCATTTTTTTTTTTCCATTTCACTAGACATAGTTTGTATTTTATAGCTGTTCTCTGTCATCTACAATTAATTATTTCCTAGCTGTACTACTGATTTAGGATTGTTGGATGTGTTCAGGTCTACTTTAATTAAAACAAATCTCATGCCTGCATGTAGGAAGGAAGCGGTCTAATGCTATTAGCTAATAAGAACTTGCATCTGGTTCTTTTTTGCTAATGCTGTCCGGCATTCACAAAGGCAAAAACAGCTGACATCTGCAATGTTAATCTTATTAATTTCTTTCAAAATATCTCTGAGGAGGAAATGTACATTTCATAGTTATTGCCTTTCTTTGTATACAATAGCAACAATCATTTTGATCCCTGTTTGATTAGATAGCAAATCTAATTTCCAACTGCTTTTCACTGTACATGAAATTTGTAACATTTACACTAACATACTGAGAAACAATTTATTGAGAGGAGTACAGAATGTAAGTAAGGCTTGTGAGCTTAAGTTCACAAAGGATTTCTTTCTGTTTGGTCACGGTGGGGAAGGTGGTGAAAAACTATATACCATCCTTAGCATCAACATGCAAACTATAGATCCTAAGAGTCTTCACTGAGATGACTTTATGACAAAACCAACTAAGTTCCACCAAAACATTCAATTTACAGTAGTGTCAGGCTCCCCTCTGTCCTCTCTAGCATTGTAAGCAACGAGGTCTGCCTGTTGTTTCTGGAGTGCTCAATCTTGGAGGCTTTGACAGAATGCATTTATTCAAGAAAACAGAATTTAAAAGGTAGCCAGTGAAGATAAAGATGGTCTTTACACCTCTTTTATTCAACAGGTCAGTGCTTAAAGTGCTCCAAACATCATTTCTATTGCAAAAGTTCTCTGCTATAGCTCTAAAAAGTGAGAGAATGCTTCTTTGCCTATGACACAATCTCCAGAAAGTCTTGTAGGGTTTTGATCTTTGGTCAGTGAATGATTAATTAGCCTGCTTTCGCTTGCTTGCAGCCAGATCTTTCTTGCTGTGAAACTTCTTCAGTTCCCAGTTAAAATCCCTTCTACCTAGAAAGGACTGTCAACTGCTATGAAAAAGACAAATGCTGTCAGATCTCCACATTACCAATGATTTTGATTTCTTGACATAATTCCCACAGCTCTTAGGCAATTTAGTTTCATAGTGTTCACAATATAATGCTGAAAAAAAAAAAAAATCCTATTAGTAGGAGACAAGTTTCAGAGTTCCAATTCAGTTAGAGTTTTTTTTTTTAGAGGAACCTATTATGCTTCTTGGATCTGGCCATCTCTGTTGTGCATGTCATCTGAAAAATGGAAGAGATTTTTTTGGTCTTGGACTAGTCTCAGTCTCTTGGTGAGACAGACAGACCTGGCTGTATTTAAATGTACATATCTTGCATATATATCACAGAGGTGGTTTTGAATACCTGTTACTGAATTATGGACACAAAATTTCTAAAACAGAGCCAATGGATGGGACATGCTAGCTGTCATCTTGTATTTGGCCTTTAAGAATCTTCCTTATTTCATTAGGGATGTGTGTGCAGGATGAGATTGCTTTTCAAAATGCAGAACTCAGAGATTTTTCTCTTTTTAGAAGGCTGCTAAAGGAAAAATAGAGGGGTATTTGATTATGTTTTAAACAGTCTGTGAAGCAGATTTCTGTACTCTGTACTTCAACCACGTGTGCTTTCATTCTTTAAATATGAAAGAGAAAAAAAAAGAAGAAAAAAAAAGTAAAAGGAAAATAAAAAGAAAGAATTAAATCACCTTGAATATGTACAACTATTCAACTATTCAGGTGCACTCTATAATGGATTTTCAGTTTTATTATTAGCAAAGGTCATACAAGAATTTAGCTTTACCCAGTTGGCTTCTAAAATACTGAAGGTTAGAAATTTTCCATCTAAGAAGTTCAAGAACAGCACATAAGGACCAAAGAATACTCCACTCTCATTAATTAATCAAGTCATGTCACAGCGGATCTTGTTAATCCATCCTCAGAGGAAACTCGAATGATGTTTTAATTCTCTATGCAAGAATAGACTGAATAGTGAGCAGTGATAATGCTGTACAATTACAGAGAGATGGGCAGCATTTGGAGACACCAGAAATTAAACTTTTTTTTTTTTTTTTTTTTTTTTTTTTTTCACCAACAGCAAATAAAAAGGCTTTTTGGGGAGTTATCTTTGAGAAATAATCTATTTAGAGGACACTAGCAGGAATATATTTTATAGCTAAATATTGTAAGGTGACTGCATTAAAAACTCTATTGGAGAGAACAAGAGTTAATGTATTTTAAAAGACACTTTGTTGTATAAAGCTGAACAACTTTTTTTGGAGTCTTTTATCTATCTGAAGACACAGCAGAAAAAGACAGATGTTCACAGTGTAGTGGAAGAGCGACAATGACTGGGTACACAATAGATGCTATCTTACTTTTTCTTGGCTGGTAGAAGCATTTGCTTTCTAGTTCTGAAAAGAATCAAAACGCTACATCCAGCAATCAAGCTCACAGAAAAGTAATTTATTTTTTCCTGGGATGAATAAGCATTTAAAGTCTGAAATTTACACGCAATACCCTTCATTTAGTCAAAACTGAGTATCTGGACTCTGTTTTGAGAGTTAATGAACACCCTTGCCCCAGTCCCACCAAAAGTCTGAGCTCTGCATAACTGTTCACAGGTGAAAAGCCTCTTGGAGATCAAGGGATTATTCTGATCCTTCATGTTCAACATGTTTAAGTAAACTGCGAAGCTCTGCTCAATTACTCTAACAAAACTGATGCTTGCACATAGAAAACACATGATTCCTATATGAAAGAAAAGTAGCAATAATCTACATTTAGTTTAATAGGACTTGTGCAGGATACAACTGTTCCAAAGATCTTGAGATGAGTCAATGCACAGGAATATTTTTACTTTTGCTAGGAAGGTTGGCTGTTACAAGCTAGCAATAAGGGAATACATTTATTCAAATTTTTAGTCCAAGAAATATTACAGTCTTAGTTTTAAAAATCATTAAACTGCTCACATCTCAAGGTCTCTGTCCAGATGTAGATGCTCTTTCCTAACCTTGCCTAAGGCTTTTCTGATAGCTCTGACAGTTGAGTATGAAATTATCCCTCAGACAGAAGAGGGGTGCATCTGCAGCATGAGTCTGATCCAAAGATCACTGAAAGCAATGGAAATACTCCAATTGGTGCAATCACTTGTGGATCAGATCTCTGAACTGTTAGTGATGAAGCACAGCGTAAAATGACAGTCCCAATTAAGCTATGGCAAAATTCCTGTTCCATAGGGTCATCAACTGACATTTTCTTAGTTATCTATACTCCATAGATTCCAATTACTTTCCAGCTTAACACGTCTAAAAAAGTGAAGCTTATTTGTAAAATCACTCATCCTTTTTCCACTAATCCCAACGCTTCTAGTACTGCTGTTTTCTGTAATGAGCTCCTATTTCTTTTTCATTCTAGTTGTTTTTTCCTCTTGTCCAGGAACAAAGTAAAAATGTGTGCTGATATTTGCAAGTATGTGCTTATTCCTTGTGTTTCTATTCACTTTTATGTATCACCACTGTTTATGTAACTGAGTTGCCCCATTCATAATTTGAAAACCAGAATTTCAAAACTAATATTTCTAATTTAATGCAAATATTTACATTACAAGCACCCCCACACTACTTTAATCAGAAACCAGAAAACAAACAAAAAAACTACCACAAGATTTATAACATGTTCCTCATGCAAAGAAGGGATCCTACAAGCCAGGGCCTCAGATGATTTCTGCAGCCATGGCTTCACTGATCTCAGTTAGCCCACCAAATGAGGAGCTCTTTCTACCTATCCTTTTGTAATTCTTTATGGCCGTTCCCTGGAAATAAATTGTGGAGAAAAACAAAAATCAATACCTATCAAAGTGACTAAATACAAGAATACTTTGATCTGTTGTCAGATGCTTTGTGTTTAGTGAAGTAAGCTAAATCTGTTGTGAAGAATCTTATTTTTAATCTATATTCTGCACATTCTTTAGACTTAAAGTAAGTCCCCTACCTGATCTTTCTAAGAATAAAATCCCTGTCATGACTAGTTAAGTAGCTTACTTGGGCACTCCATTCTGACAGGAATAAAGTAACTGAATGAAAAATTTCATTTTAAGCCCCCATTAGCAGGGTCAGAACATAAACATGTAGTCCATCTGCAGGTTCACTGACTACATAATCTTGCCATGCCAGGTCATGAACCTTTCAGGTCTTGCCAGATCCTCACTCTGGAGATGTCCAACAAAAATCTTTAAAGCCCTAAGGACCAAGATCAACCACAAAGGTCTGTGCTGTAGATATGGCAGAAACACTTTTGGCTGTGATTAGAAATAATGAAATTCGGAGTAGCTGTTGCTAGTAGCACATGCTCCTTGTGAGAACCCAAATGACTACAATATAATATCACACAGATATTTTATTTCCACATATAGTGATGTTCTCACTCTCTGACACCCTCATTGTTAATTGCTGATCATTAAGCAGGCCTGGCACTCTACTTATCTTCTCCTTAGCAACTTTTCTGCATCCATTCATCCCTTTTAATCATTTTGCACTGCTCTGGAATGCCAGGTTTCCTCTGAACCTGACCCAAACTCTGATAAATCTTCTCCTATTGAGTGGCTGGATTGAAGGTGGGAGAGCTCTAGAACATTTCACCTCAATTTACAATTGAGATGGCTGAGTGCTAGATTTGTTCTACATCCAGCCCCCACATCCCCAAACCAAACCTTTTCCTTCATGTCTTTCTCAGATGTGTCATATGAGGTACTAAAGAAGTCTCTAGTATACAAGTGAAAAGCAAGAACATGATGGATGAGGAGACATACCTGCATCTAGTGATATACACCAACCTTGCTTGCCCATTTCCCAATCACCTTTTTTAAAATATATATATATTTAATAATTTAATAAATATAATAATATAATAATTATATTATTATATAATTTAATAATTATTATATTATAATATAATATATAATAATAATTATATAAATATAATAATATTTAATAATTTAATATATATATATATTTATATATATATATTATTCTGAAATCATGACGAAGGGGCCAGTCCTCCTGGATGCAAGAGAATTTTTGTGGTAATCTATCAGCAGTCCTGTAGCTGGAATGATCTCTGAAATTCTCCTAAGGACTATCTCTCACCCCATAGCATTTGATTGTAGAGACACCTGGCACAGGTTTACATAGTCACAACTAAAAATGCATTCCTAATCAGTTAATGCCTTTAAGATAGACCTGGACACGTGATCACTTCAGCAGCACATACACTACAATCACAGTGATAAAAGATTAGCATGGTCCCTGCATAAAGATTACACTCAAATTTGTGAACACTGGAACAAGATTCCTAGAGAGGTGGTTGATGCCCAATGCCTGTCAGTGTTCACAAGGCATTTGGACAATGCCCTCATTAATATGCTTTAACTTTTGGTCAGCCCTGAAGTGTTCAGGCAGTCAGGCCAATGGTCTTAGAGGTCCCTTCCAACTGAACTATTCCATTCCATTCCATTCTGTGTTCTGGAACATAAAAAATCAAGGCACCATAAAACACTTATAAATAATCCAAACAATATCTCTGATGTACTTGATGACTTTCAGTACATACTTTTAAAATTTCTCTCTTCCCTTTTGATAGAAACAATGGAAGTTTGTCAGGATCAGTGAACTCCAGTTTTGGAAAATCAGTGGTAATGAAATGAGATATGTACACATAATACAGAAAACATACAAACAAACAAACAAAAAGTAATTAAAACCCAAACACCTGTTAACCAACCTTCACACAGTACTACAAAATAATAAATAAATAAATAAAATCTCACATTTCATAGAAGAATTCATTGAGAAAAAGGCAACTCATCACAACACTCTTTAGATTTGGACCTATTTTCTTCCCTTGCACACAGCTCTTAGATTTATGTACTGGTGCTAACTATACACTACAAAACCAGGAAAACATAAAGAAGTTATTTCCACATCATTTACAGTTTGCTGGTTTATTGATTTTCTCTTCTCCCCCTGTATCCCACATTTCATTTCAGCCATTTGCTTTACATTTTAAAGAAATAGCCTTTCAAACACAATTAATTTTACTAAGGTTTTAACATGTCATTGGCTAGTCAGTATTATATTAATCTCAGGGATGCTGATGTTTACAAATCAAGGGTATGAGGCCAAATCTTGATTGCCCTACTAGCACAATCACTTACACTGATTTTAATAGCACTATTAACATTGGCTTCTTATAGCTGTCAGCATGCCTTTCTTAAGAAAAGTATTGTAATTCTTCCCCATTTCTAAAAGCAGAGATTTTTAAAACTGCGGGTACATTGTTTTGCTCAGGCCTGGCTTCCACTGAGCCAGACATTTTAAGGACATCATAATGTTCCTAATTCGTGCATTTTCACTGTTAGCAATTGAATCAGAATATTCTAGAAAACCAACAGATTTTTTTTTCTTCTCTGAGAAAACCCACATCTCAGAGCTGTGTGCTTCTAAAATAATTTTATTTTTGCATGTATCAAATTGGCTACTTCATCCACAGTTACATAGCAGATCACCATCAGGTATGCATGCCTAGAGATCATGCAGTATTTGGCACTTTCTCTTGAATGCTTACCATCTTCACTACTGTTTTCTTCCTCATGTTGTGTAGTGGAGTTCATAAACAACAAAGGATGTAATTTAATATTCACTATTTATTCCACAGTGGCATGCAGAACTACTCTGAGGGAGCCCGAAATAGAAGAGAGTATTTACTGCCCCAAATCAGGAAAATATTTAATGGAATGAAGCATTGTCTATCAGGCACGTCTCCAGGATCAGGTGTCACCCACAGCAGGACCCAGAGACTTGTCCCTGTCTTCTTTCACACAATCACAGAATTTCTAGGTTGGAAGAGACCTCAAGATCATCGAGTCTAACCTCTGACCTAACACTAACAGTCCCCACTAAACCATATCGCTAAGCTCTACATCTAAACATCTTTTAAAGACCTCCAGGGATGGTGACTCCACCACTTCCCTGGGCAGCCCATTCCAATGTCTAACAACCCTTTCGGTAAAGAAGTTCTTCCTAACATCCAACCTAAAACTCCCCTGGTGTAACTTTAGCCTATTCCCCCTCATCCTGTCACCAGGCACATGGGAGAACAGACCAACCCCCAACTCGCTACAGCCTCCTTTAAGGTACCTGTAGAGTGCAATAAGGTCGCTCCTGAGCCTCCTCTTCTCCAGGCTGAACAAGCCCAGCTCCTTCAGCCGCTCCTCGTAGGACTTGTTCTCCAGACCCCTCACCAGCTTTGTTGCCCTTCTCTGGACTGGCTCAAGCACCTCGATGTCCTTCTTGTAGCGAGGGGCCCAAAACTGAACACAGTATTCGAGGTGCGGCCTCACCAGAGCCGAGTACAGGGGGACAATCACTTCCCTAGCCCTGCTGGTCACACTGTTTCTGATACAAGCCAGGATGCCGTTGGCCTTCTTAGCCACCTGAGCACACTGCTGGCTCATATTCACTATCAACCAATACTCCCACGTCCTTCTCTGCCTGGCAGCTTTCCAACCATTCCTCTCCCAGCCTGTAGCTTTGCTTGGGGTTGTTGTGCACCAAGTGCAGGACCCAGCACTTGGCCTTGTTGAACCTCATGCAGTTGACCTCAGCCCATCGGTGCAGCTTATCCAGATCCTCCTGCAGAGCTTTCCTACCCTCGAGCAGATTGACACACACACCTAACTTGGTGTCATCTGCAAACTTACTGAGGGTGCACTCAATGCCCTCGTCCGGATCATCTATGAAGATATTAAAGAGGACCGGCCCCAGCACCGAGCCCAGGGGGACGCCACTAGTGACCGGCCTCCAACTGGATTTGACTCCATTCACCATGACTCTTTGGGCCCGGCTATCCAGCCAGTTTCTGACCCAACGAAGCATATGCCAGTCCAAGCCAAGAGCAGCCAGTTTCTTGAGGAGAATGCTGTGGGAAATGGTGTCAAAAGCCTTGCTGAAGTCAAGGTAGACCACATCCACAGCCTTTCCCTCATCCACCCAGCGCGTCACTCTGTCATAGAAGGAGATCAGGTTCGTCAAGCAGGACCTGCCCTTCATAAACCCATGCTGACTGGGCCTGATCGCCTGCTTGCTCTACAAGTGTCGCGTGATGACTCTCAAGATAATCTGCTCCATGAGCTTCCCTGGCCCTGAGGTCAAACCGACAGGCCTATAGTTCCCCGGGTCCGCCCTCAGGCCCTTCTTGTAGATGGGTGTCACGTTTGCTAGCCACCAGTCAACTGGGATCTCCCCTGATAGCCTGGATTGCTTATAAATGATGGAAAGCGGCTTGGCCAGCTCCTCCACCAGTTCACTCAGTACACTCAGGTGGATCCCATCCAGCCCCATCGACTTGTGCACATCCAAATGCCGTAGCAGGTTGCCAAACATTTCTTCATAGATAGTGAGGGCCACATTCTGATTCCCATCCCCTTCCGCCAGCTCAGGGTACTGGGTATCCAGAGAACGACTGGTATTGCCGCTAAAGACTGAGGCAAAGAAGGCATTAAGCACCTCAGCCTTTTCCTTATCTTTTGTAAGAAGTTTTCCCCCCGCATCCAGTAAAGGGTGGAGATTCTCCTTAGTCCTCCGTTTTGCATTGATGTATTTGTAAAAAGATTTTTTGTTGTCTTTAACAGCAGTAGCCAGATTGAACTCCAGGTGAGCTTTGGCCTTTCTAATTTTGTCCCTGCACAGCCTCGCTACATCCTTATAGTCCTCCCTAGTGGCCTGCCCTTTTTTCCAAAGATTATAAACCTTCTTTTTCCTCCTAAGCTCAAGCTGCAACTCTCTGTTGAGCCAGGCCGGTCTTCGTCCACATCAGCTCGTCTTTGGGCACTTGGGGATAGACCGCTCCCGCGCCGTTAAGGTTTCCTTCTTGAAGAGCGCCCAGCCTTCCTGGACTCCTTTGCCCTTCAGAACCACCTCCCAAGGGACTCTACCAACCAGAGTCCTGAGCAGCTTAAAGTCAGCCCTCCGGAAGTCCAATACAACGGTTTTGCTGGTCCCCTTCCTGGCCTTGCCAAGAATAGAGAACTCCACCATTTCATGGTCACTCTGCCCAAGACAGCTTCCGACCACCACATCTCCCACCAGGTCTTCTCTGTTAGTGAACAGAAGGTCTAGCAGGGCACCTCCCCTGGTAGGCTCGCCAACCAGCTGCATCAGGAAGCTATCTTCCACACTCTCCAGAAACCTCCTAGACTGCTTTCTCTGGGCTGCGTTGTGCTTCCAGGATATGTCTGGGAAGTTAAAGTCCCCCACAAGAACAAGCACCGACAATTTCACAACTTCTGTCAGCTGCCTGTAGAACTCCTCATCCGTCTCCTCGTCCTAGTTCGGCGGTCTATAACAGGCCCCGACCAGGATGCTAGCCTTGTTGGCCTTCCCGCCGATCCTAACCCAAAGGGACAAAACCTTGTCATTCCCAGCCTCGAGTTCCACAACATCAAAAGATTCTCTAATATAGAGAGCCACACCAGCACCCCTTCTACGCTGCCTGTCCCTTCTGAAGAGCTTATAGCCAGTCATTGCAGCACTCCAGTCATGAGAGTGGTCCCACCACATCTCTGTGATGGCAACCAAGTCATAGCCTGCCTGCTGCACAATGGCTTCCAGCTCCTCCTGTTTGTTACCCATGCTGCGTGCATTAGTGTAAATGCACTTCAGCTGGGCCATTGCCTTATCCCCCGGCCTTGCCATTGTTCCCCCTGGCACAGCACCAACAAGCCTTGTTTCAGCCCCATCCCCCATCATACCTAGTTTAAAGCCCTCTCAATGAGCCCTGCCAGCTCCTGGCCCAGGATCTTTTTTCCCCTTAGAGACAGGGACCCGTCTACAGCCATCAGGCCGGGTGCCAAGTAAAGCGCCCCATGGTCAAAAAAAAACAAGATTTCTGTGCTAGCACCAGCCCCTGAGCCATGTGTTTATCTGTATCCTGTCAGTACCTCTCCCTGCCACAGTAGGGATAGACGAAAACACCACCTGTACTCCCGCTCAGTCCACTAATTGCCCCAGCCCCCTAAAGTCCTGTTTGATAGCCTTGAGGCTTCTGTCTTCAATGTCATCACAGCCCGCCTAGACTATCAAAAGAAGATAATAGTCGGAGGGGCGAACCAGGTTGGGAAGCTTCCTGGCAACGCCCCTGACCCTGGCCCCAGGGAGGCAGCAGACTTCCCCACGGTTAGGGTCAGGCCGACAAATAGGGCCCTCTGTTCCCCTGAGAGAGTCTCCCACAACAATAACCTTTCTTTCTTTCTTGGTGGAGCCAGTCCTGAGGCGTGGAGTTGACTTCCTCGCCCTAGGCATTATCCTGGATACACTTCCAACCTTTTCCTTAGCCACTTGTCTCTCAATCTTCAGGGCCTCAAACCTGTTGCGTAAGGGCACCTAGTAAGGTGGGGCCGGTGGGGGAGGGCATCGCCTGCGATGTCGAGCAGGGACCTATCTCCATTCCTTCTCAACTCCCAGGTCCCCTCTCTCTGCCCGACGGCAACAGGGCAGGGGGTCCACCCCCGTTTGGGGTGTCTCACCCCAGTACCTCTCCTTGAGGCAGGGAGTTGCTCCACCAGTCTATCTCCCACTCACACTCCCTGATATCCCTCAGCCTCTCCACCTCCTCCTTGAGCTCTGTCACCATGCAGACCAGGTCATCCACCTGCTCACACCTCACACATGTAGTTTCTGTGCCTCCCGCCGATGGAAGCAACAGGCTCAGACACTCCCTGCATCCGGTGACCTGAACTGCTGCATTTTTAAACGGGTAGTCGGTCTGGGTGTGCACCGTCTTTCTGGTGAGTGCACCGAGCCTAGTGGAGACCATTGCAGCCTATCTAGCGGCTGTCGTCGAGGAGGTGTTACGTATGGGCGGGGGAGGGCGCTCTGCCATTCCTGCTCCCCCTTCCTGCTCGAACTGCCGCGCTGACTGACGCGCCACGCCCTTCTGACACGCTCCTGGTCGCTCGCGCTCCCTAGGGGCAGCTTTTGAATGGCCGGGGAGGGGGCGCTGCTGGCTCCGCCTACGCCTGGTCAGCCTCTCTCACGAGGGCTGCCGGGTCCTGGCAGCTCCCTCGGGTAGGCTCGATGCCGGAAAAATTAGCCCTGCCTGGCCCGATCCTCCGCTCCGCTGCAGAACACGTCTGCCGCGGAGCCAATCGCCTCGGCAAGTCTATGCTTCCTGTCTATGCTTGATATGAGGGAAAAATATGATTTCATGTCCCAAACCACATATGTGTGAAACAATTACTTGCTACATCTACAGTTTCAGGTGATCATCCTTGTCTGTGAGGCAGAATTGCATTATTCTCTTCCTCGAGTGATCAATGATCAAGTGCAACCCCTGTGCCTCATGGCAGGATTTCTAAGAGAAGTACAAGCACAACTTGTTTTGCTTGGTTTAAGAGCTAGCTCCCTTTTGTACTATGCCCAAATTTATCTCCTTCTAAGGATGTTTGGTATTTCTCAAATAAAAATTGACTTTTTTTTTTTTTTTTTTTTTTTTTTTTTTCTTGGCAAGTAAAACTATGATAAGACAACTCTATAACACAATTAAAAGTACTACTTTGAAACAAGAGTAAAAAATTATCACAAAAAAGGGATTTGTGCAGTCTGTAATAAATATGAGACCAAAAGTAATTATAATATATACACAGTGAAACTTTTCAGATGACATCATTATTTTAGCAAAATTATTTTTCAATACACACAGAGGTCAGCCACTCTGGATATGCACTGATGTTTCTCTTCAGGTACTCATGTATATTGAAGAAAGATGGCTTTTCATAAACACTTGAAAATTTTAGGGAAAAGGAGAGGTGTCCTCAGGAAAGATTCCCAGAAGCCAATACTCACTGCAGTGAGATTTGCTAAAGTTAATTACCTAAAATGCAGTGCTGATTTGCTGAAAGGTGAGTAGTATTGGAGCACAGTTAATTAGCACAGAAAAGCTCAAGGGGCTTTACACCAATTTATATCACTTGGGTAATGAGGAACACAGGCATAAAAGACTTCTTGGGTCACTGATGACACTCCTGTGCAATCACAGACAATCAAATCGTATAATCTTAACTCAAACTGCACCAGGTACCCCTTTCAATTTTTATGGCAAACCATTAGTAATTTCTCTTTAAATGTGATTTTCCAAGCATTTTTGCACCCTTTCGCCCCTCGGAGGGTCTTTACACTTAAATAGTCACTTTACTCGTTGCATGTTTATATGTATTTCCTTTTAAGTCAGTTCTGTTTTTTAAGTTTCAAAAGCTCTTTGATTTCTAGGGCTTATCCCTTTCTGAGTGTACAGAAAAAAAAAAAATCATATCCACTTTCAATCTTTGTTTTTCTATGATAAGCAAGCCAAGTTCTTTTATCATTGTCCCAAAAGATGGGCTTTCCATTCTCTTTTTATTCTAGTGGACATTTTCTTCATCATTTCTAGCTGGAAATTGATCTCTCTTGAAGGAAGGTGGACAGAATTTTAAGCAATCTTCCAGAGGTCTGACCAGTGTTTTGCACAACAACCTGAAAACTTTCTCTACATAAATGCCTCTCCAATATGCCTAGAACTGTATGCACCATTTTTGCATCCACATCACAGTGATGATTCAAAAACATTAAAACACTGACTACCAAGCATTGCACTTCCCTCCTTCATATCTACCTTGCAAAATGCTATGGTATAACAGATTTTCTTCTCTTTAGTCTCTAATGCATGATTCTGCACTTTCTATTATTACATCTTCCCCGTTTTTATTACTTCATTTCTCAAGGTTGGACACCTCTATGATATTCCAATTTTACCTTTATGTTGACAATGCTTCTCAGGTTCTGCCATCAGCAAATTTTCTACACATCTACACATCTACAGCACACATCTACACATCTACAGCACACATCTACATTTTTACATGTAGATATTTAATGCAAGGAAAACAACAAACCAACTTTTTTTTTTTTTTTTTTAAAGTTATCTCTTAAACAAAACCTCTTTCTATGGGTAATGACTCTATAAACTGTGACTACTTCTAACAGAAGAGTCATTGTTCCAATTACACAATTATTTGCTTTCCTCAAAAACATTTTATACCGTATCCTAAATTATTTTGTCTTTACTAGTAACTCCCCAGGAGGCCTGAAAACACTGAACAGAAGTCCCAGTTATGCTCTGGTGCTCAGGTGTCCAGCTGCATGGTTCCTGGGCACAGTTCCCAGGCCGAAGGCCAAAATCCCAGCCTGGATCCCAGCCTGGCAGACATTGCTCCTGTCAGCATGGAGCAGCCATTTTATGTCAGCATTTTCTCACAACAGTCACATTACCCCCATTAGCGCTGCCATCGAGAGCACTCCAAGAGCCATGTGATGTCACCCCAGAGTCACTGTCACCCTATGGCCTCACAAAAGGCAGCTGGCCGTAAGAGCCCTGAGAATCCATCCTGAGTTGAGTCCAGCTGGTGGCACTTGAGAAGTCGAGGTCCTATTGCTGGAAAGTGAGAGGTAGTGGTGCTCATGGAAGGTACGACATTGAGGTTCTTCCTGTGGAACATGAGATGTCAAAATCCTTCCTGTGGCAAGAGAGACGCTGAGGTCCTTGGGGTTGCAGGTGAGGCATCCAGGTCCTTCTGCTCAAACACGAGACGTCAATGGCCTTCTGGGGGCACATGAGGTGCTGAGATCCCTCTGGGTGCAGTCAAGGTGTCAAGGTCCTTCTGGTGGTGTGCATGGCATTGAGGTGCTGGTGGTGGGCTGCGCGTCTCTGAGGTTCTGCTGTCAACCCACAAGGGAGTTGCTGAGGAACTGAGGTGCTTGATACCTGATTGTCATCAGAGCAGTGTCCTGAGGAGAACAAGCATATCCATGCCAGGAAAAAGGTGGGCACCATGAACAATCCTTGCCAGGAGCTGCCAGAGGAAGCTCCAAGAGAAGAGACCTGCACCATCTGCTTGGACCTGGTGGCTGGCACAGCTCGTGTGGACCCCTGCAGGCAATCCTTGTGCAGGAAGTGCATCTAGCCGTGGGCTGCCCACAGAACCACCAGCCTGCTCTGCTGCAGGCCCACCATTGTGAACATGCGGGATGCTTTGGCCTGCTGGCCCCAGAGTAGTTTCCAGTGCAACACGGGGCTGGGGGAGCATCAGTAGCAGTGGCGGTGGAGCCCTTCCAGTGCTACCTGTACTGCAGCATCTTGCCTAGGCGCAGGGACCACAGCCCCTCCAGCCTACGACAGCTCATCTGGAGCTTCTCCTGGCACTGGGAGCAGGATGGGTGCAAACGGCCCATGTCGCTGCTGAATGCCAGCACTGGGGATACAACATGGTTGTGCAGGACCCAGCAGGAGGAGCTGGGGCTGAAGACCACACAAGCCTCCAGGTTGGGCGTGGCATTTAAGAAAAAAAATAAATAAATGCTAAAAAGCAACCTAGATGGAAGTCTTTTGTGGGATGGGAAATTATCATGGGATTGGGTAACCAGGTGAGGGCAGCAGCCATAAAGGTGACCATGCCCTAGCAGGAAAAAGGCTGACAGAAAAAGTCTCCTGAACCTTGGGCAGAAGCAAATGCCTGCCAGCCTGAGAACTGCCAGCCTGGGAGCTGTAGCACAGCGTGCAGTCCTTCAGGAGAGGACTGCTCCAGCATGGTCTGCTCTCCACAGAGCAGCACAGGAAGCTTCTCAGACAAAAGGAGCTCAATTTGGGGTAAAAATCAGGCCACTTTTATACAATTTACACCTCTCACCAGTAAGAAGGCATAGGACAAGGGGGAATGTTCTTAAACTAAAAGAGGATAGACTATAGGAGGAAATTCTTCGCTGTAGAAGGGTGGTGAGGCACTGGAACAGATTGCCAAGAGAAGCCGTGGATGCCCCATCCCTGGAGGTGTTCAGGACCAGGCTGGATGGGGCCTTGGCCAACCTGATTGATTGAGTGGCATCCCTGACTATGGCAGGCGGTGTGGAGTTAGACCATCTTTAAGGTCCCTTCCAACCTGAGTCATTTTTGGAGGGCTGCAGCTAGTGGTGTCCCCCAGGGATCAGTACTGGGTTCAGTCTTTTCAACTTATTGCACAACAATCTGGATGATGGAATGGAGTGTACCCTCAGTAAGATTGCTGACGACACAAAGCTTGGAGGAGCGGCTGATACCCCAGAGGGCTGTGTTGTCATTCAGAAGGACCTTGCAAGGCTGGAGGGTTGGGCTGAGAGGAACATCATGAAGTTCAACACAGGCAAGTGCAGGGTCCTTCACCTCAGGGGGAATAACCCCAAGTCCCACCACAGTCTAGGGGCTAACATGCTGGAGAGCAGCTCTGCAGAGAGGGACCTGGGAGTCCTGCCAGAAAGCAGGCTGAGCATGAGCCAGCAATGTGCCCTTGTGGTCAAGAAGGCCAATGGTTTCTTGGGTTATGTTCGGAGGAGTATTGCCAGAAGGTAAGAGAGGTGATCCTCCCCCTTTACACAGCCCTGGTGAGGCCACACCTGGAGTATTTTGTCCAGTTCTGGGCTCCCCAGTACAAAAGGAACATAGAACTACTGGAGCAAGTTCAGAGGAGGGCTATAAAGATGATGAGAGGAAAATATAACTTTTATTATTATTAAACAAACAAAAAAGTATTTTTCTTTCTGCTGTGTGGGAGCACTATCCCTGGCTGGTATAATTTTTAAATATTTTAATCCCTTTTTATATCACAATTTCAGGTGTCATTTATTTATCTCTCTGATGAATAGTTTACACTGCTTGTTTCAGTTTGAGTACAGTGATTGCAAAGGGAAAGTTTAAAAGTTTAACCTAAAGCTTTACTTCAGCTTTAGATAGATAAATATCCTTGTCCATGCAAGTAGTTTTTATCTATTGCTTTTTTGCTCCTCTGTTCAATGTAAATGATGTTACTGAAGCAGAGCATTAATTAAATTTGAGTCATAACAATGACTCATTGCAACTTCACTGCATGGCGGCCTTTTCCTACTTCTCTTGTTTTTACTTCAATGTTGTAAATAAACTTTTCATATTAGTTTATCTTTCCTTAACAAAGGTAACTCAATGTAACACTATCTTTAATTTTGAACATTAATAAATGAGATCAGCAATTTGATGAGGGTCATAATACATGCATCCATTCATGCTGTAACAGTTACAAAGAATCAACCAGTCCTCAAATTCAGGTCAACACAGAGCCTGCAAGAGAGAAACTGCAACCCTGATAAGCTCCGTGAACAGAGAGGCTCTGTGACACAAGCAAATAGCAATCAGAATGGTAATTGTCCAGGGAAACATGCTATCAGTTTCATAGCCTGTTATCATGGCAGACTGTGGTCAGGTCACCCTTAAAATGGAAAGCCTCAGAACTCCTAAGTGAGGTTTGCTAAAGGTTTTGCAGAAGCAAATATGTCAAGCAAATAAACTAACATTTTCTCAATTAAAAGGGTTACTTATAAACACATGGGACCACCTATTTTTGAAAACTTTAGATATTAACTGCAGGAAACAACTGAGTAAAACCCGGGTGACTGGAATTAGGACATGCACATGGGACCAAGACACTGGATTAATACAATGGTTTGAGGAGCCTGACAGGAGCAGGCTGCAGACAGCCTCACCCAAATTAGAGGTTTTGATCAAAGCAGAGCACAACAGTGCAAATCATGCAAATCTGTTTGCAGTGTTGCATGGACTGCAACACTGTACGCTGTTCGCTGATAATCTTACCATCTGTCTATCTTATCAGTTCTACATTACTGATAGCTGCTTAAACTTGTAGGGAACTGAAAGATTAGATTTGGAAAACTTTTAAATCTTCCTTGACTTAAAAAGCTCTGTCCTATTTATTAGGCATCAGGAACATATTTCTGGACTATTTATGGTTAAGGCATGTTTACACATATGTACAGGTCCATCTGAATGGGTTTTCTTCCTAATGCTCACAGTTTGTTTCTTCTGTGCAGATGACAGCAGTTTTATGAGTGTGTTCAACATTTTTTTTTTTTTTTTTTTTTTTTTTTTTTTTCCCCAGAGGCTATTTTCTACCTTTTTCAAAAGCTGTGGAAAATAACTGGTAATTATGACCTACCCATAAGCAAGGTTTGTTTGGGAATGTGGTCTAGTACAGGGGATCACTTTACTAACAGTGAGATTCCTGTTCCAAACAGTGAGATTCCTGCTCCATCTCAGGGGTAAATCTTATCTGTTGTGTTGAAAACTTAGATTTCCAGTTCATTTATATTAAACTGTGTATGGTACTGATCTCTCTCAAGTGCTTTATGCTGTCTATGTTTCTCTTCTGAAAGATTAATGCTATTTCTCTCCTTCTGGTCCTCATAAATTCTGGTCCTCCAGAATGACGTCATTATTCATTCTACTTTTCTCTTTCCTAAAATTTTCAGGATCATTAAGAAGAAAGACTATAATTTCTAATTGCCATTCAGCCAGAATGCTTTGACGAACAGCCTTGCCTCTTTCCAATGTGCTACCAAACCTCTGTATTGTTCAATGTGGGCTAGATTTCATGTTCATGGTTGTTCAATGCTTGTGTGTGCATGTGTACTCTCTAATCAGGAAGCAGGTGGGTGCGATGATGTGTGGCAGACAGGAGGAAAGATTTTAGTGTAAAACTTTTCTCTATAGGTAGGCCACCTTTAGAAATCATACAACTTCCACCATTTGGCTTCTCTGCCACTGTCACTTATTACACCTGCTATCAGACTTCTGCAGCACTGCTAGCTGCAGGACACTTAGCACCACTTAGTTCAGCAACCATGGAAGTCACACTGCATGAAAGCATGAGATCTCTCCCTCAGAAAACACAGCTTTGGCCTTCGCACTCTCTCCTACCCTGACTCTAACCCCATGATGTTATTTCTTTCTTTGAAGCACCCTACTGCATTCTGCACTTCATTAAGATAATAAAAGACTCAGGTTCCCATTTCACACATGAGTTTTTCATATTCATTATTTCAAACACTAATTTCCTCCCTATGTATCAGTAGTAATTATTACCCATCTCAGCATTGACTATTTCAGCTTGAAATTATGGTCTTGAAAAGAGCAGAATGATACTCTGATTTAAGGACTCTGCCAGCAGCATTAGCATTACTAGTTTTCATGAGTAATATGAACATCATCTTTTTAAAGGACTATATATCTTCTGTCCTCCTCTGGCAAGGCTATACATTAAAGGAAAAAAAAATATGTCAGAACAGAAGAAGGACCTCTTCAGAGATTTATTATGTTATATATGTTAGTGGAAAATATCAATTCCATAAAAAGACATTAACATTGATTTGTTATACCCAACATCTTATGAAATTGGAATCAGGATTAAAAATAAAAATATCAAGCAAACACCAAATAATTTAATTCCTAGCATTTCTACAGAAATAGTCTTTGCTTTCTTGTCCTGGTTTCAGTTAGGACAGAGTTATTTTTCCTCCTAGTAGCTGGTAGGGTGCTATGTTTTGGATTAGGATGAGAAGAGTGTTGATAACATGCTGATGTTTTAATTGCTGCAGAGCAGTGCTTACACTAAGCCAAGGACTTTTCAGCTCTTCGCTCTGTCCTGCCAGTGGGCAGGCTGGGGGGGCAGCAAGAGCTGGGAGGAGACAGACCCAGGGCAGCTGACCCAAACTGGCCAAAGGAGTATTCCATACCATCTGACCTCATGCTAAACAATATATAGGGGTGGCTAGCCAGGGTGGGGGGCTGGCTGCTCGGGGTTGGGCTGGGCATCGGTCAGAGGGTGGTGAGCAATTGCATTGTGCATCACTTGTTTGTACATATTATTATTATTATTATTATTATTATTATTTTATAGCTTAATAAACTGTCTTTATCTCAACCCACAGGCTTCACTTTCCCGTTTCTCTCCCCCATCCCAGAGAGGGAGGGGGGAGGGTGAGCGAACGGCTGTGTGGTGTTTAGCTACCAGCCGGGTTAAACCACAACATTTCTGAAGTTGTCTTTCACTCTCCTAAGCCAGAAACAAAGTGTCTAGGTTGCACAGGTCATTTGGTATCAATTTCAGTGTACTTTAAATGAAAGTGACCCTAAGCCTAACAAGGGGAACATAACCTTTGCTATCAATAAAAGGAAAACTCTTTATTTACTTCTTTGTTCAATGCCAATATTTGTCTTTTTTTTTTTTTTTTTTTTTTTTAAAAAAAAATCTTACTAAAGAAGTCTTTTAACATACAAAGACAGTCAGTTGTGGGGTGAAATAACTACTCTACTAAGTATCTCTGTTTCTACCTCTTTTCTCTTTACTATTGTCATTCTTTTTGGCTCACATTGTTGCCTCTCCTTGAGTTTCTTCAGTAGTTCCCTTGCTCCCCTGCCTCCCTTTCAGGATAGAGCCTGGGGGCAGTGGAGAAATTGGTCAGACTGAGAATAAGGTGTATTTATGCAGACTTCATTCACCTCCACATCACTTCATTCACTCAGTTCTTGTTCCAGCACCCTGTAGTCAAGTCCTGCAAAGACAAATCCTCCTCTTGCCCCTTTCCACTATTCCCCTCTTTGTTAACTTACTCTGTCCACTGTAAGCAGCCAGAGAAGAAAGACCTGTGCCCAAAGCCAATTCTGATGAATACTAATTTACTGCATTTTTTTTCCCAAAAGAGTCTAATTCCACCCATGCCCTGTTTTGTGAGAAAGGTTCATGCAAAGTTTTGCAAAATGCCACACAACTGGAGGCCCTGAAGCTTTTAAAATGACTTAAGAGAAAATCAACAACAAAAACTCACAATGTAAGTGATGTTTTGAACCTTTGTGTTTTCACTACTCAGGAGTACTTCTCTGTACAGCACTAAACAAGTGTATCTGTTATTAACTGGTAGCCACAGCCTTTTCATAAGAGATCCACAGCACATACTCAGTGGCTGAGGATGAGGCAACAGCAAAGGTATTGTATAGCTAGTGCCTCGAGGCATTTCATAATGAAGGTAAAATTAGAGAAGCAGTTCTTTTGACATCTGTAGGACTGAAATCTTCCAAAGAAGACAGCACATTCTGTGATATTTTTCTCCTATTCAAATGAATTAGAAACTTCTGCAAATACAGCAGGAGCAAGGCTTTCATTTCAAGATAAAGCCAGTCTACCTTCTGAGCTTATAAGCAGCAGGCATTTATATTTATTTATTCACTTATTTATTTATTTATTTATTTATTTATTTATTTCAAATTTACTTGAAAGAACCTGAGTATGATTGAAATGGGAGGATTGGGTGAAAATTGCAGTACCTTTTTCTAAGAAAATAAGTGTTATCAGATCACTGTTGTACTCACATCAGTCCTTTCTAGTAAGGGGAAATAAGCAAAAACTTTGCTTTGTGCACAAAATTCAGAATGCTCAGAATTATTTATTTCCACCATCACTATTCTTTCATATATTCCGTATCTATACAGAGTCTTCACCAGGTGCCCAGACTGCTTGAAAGACAGGGCTGTTTTCTGTATACACAGAAACTGTTTTCTTTTAATCCTTTACAAATAGCCTCTAGATTGGTAATTTTAGAAAGCAAAGACCTAGTCATAAGTTCAGATGTTACATATCCTGGGAACACACACTGAGGATGTCTGTTCCTCCTCTCCTCCTCGCCTCCTCTCAAGTTCCATAGATGTCAACTTTCAGATTGGACTAAACTCAGTTGTATAGAAATATACCAATTCTCACATCATAACCATTCATACTCAGTTGTTTCCTGTTTTATAGCAAAGTCTTATACCTGCTAAAAGTAGCTGGAAGCGATATGAGTAGCTGGAAGCGATGTGATATGCTATTACCCTCAGGATGCTTTATACATAATCCATCAATATCTGATTTCAGAAGGGCTGTTTCTAAACAATTACATTGTTTTTGCCAATGGAGGGAAGGAGGTTAAAATTATTTTTGAACAACATAGGGTCTGGAGTAGGGAATCATATATCATCAAAGCAAATCTCTGTAAAATATGGAAAGTTCATTTAATACCCTAATTTGAACCTCAGGGAATCAAGGTTCAAGCTGTTTCTTTTTGACTAACTTTTGTGCAAACATAGATCACCTGGTTTTCTGTACCATCCCCTTTCACTTTAGTGTTGTGAGCATGAATACCTCAGAGATTGTGAGGTTCTCAGATACTACACAGGAAATTAAATGTAAGAGGGTTGAGAAAATATTCTGTACAGAAAAAGAAAATGAAGCACAAAACACTATCATTTACAGACCTCAAGTGGTGTATTTTTTTCTGAACTCAAAAATATTTGAGCAGAGGATTTCAAAAGCAGAAGGAATATCTGAGAAGGGAATGCAAACTGGAAATCCAACCACATGGTGCCTTTGTAAGCTGACTACTTGTCCTGCAGTTTGCACTCAGTACTTGAATAAACATGTTTCCAAATGCCCAACTTTTCACTGTGGAATAGGGTTAAAGAGCTAGAAAGACTATTAAAATTATCAGTAAAAGATGGACATTATACTTCTATATTATTCTTTGTCTTTGCTCTGAAAGTTAAGCATTACTTCAATTCTCACTAAAAATTAGCTGCCAACAATGTCTTCAAGTTAAAAAAAGTCTTATTTCTGTACTAGTTATACATAAATTATCATCCAATATTAATATCCAAACTCCATATCTTAGACTGCATAATAAAAATGTTCTCACTGAATGTATAACTTGGATACCAAATACTTGAATATACAATGTTTAAAAATAGCTTCAGTGATGAAATTATAGTATCAGTTTGGAGCAGATATCATCATCTGGCTGCCTTCACTAGTATCTCTATGAGACCACTTAAGTCTCCTGACTGGCTTCCACACAGAAAGTAATTAGAGTGAAACACAAGGGATGGGATCCAACTGTATTAAAATTAAGGTACTGTCCATCTTTAAACTGAATAATTATTATAAAAAAAAAGACAAAACAAATGAATAGTCAACTTCAATTTGATGAATACTTCATTCTCTTCCTTAAGTACCAAAAAACTGTTTAATATTCATCTAGCAGTATCTATGTTTTCCTTTTTTTTTTTTTTTACATGTAATATTAAAATTATTCTTCCTATCCTTGATTTTTTTCCTACTATAACTTGATGTCCTATTTCCTTTTTTTTTTTTTTTTTTTTTTTTTTTTTTTTTAGCTAGCTTCTCCTAGATCAGTTTATTAGATTAACATTTAGATATTTAGATCAGCTTATTTTCCACTTCTTGATTTAGAAGGAGAAATCTTATTACTTAGTATTTTGGTTGTGCTGCTGTATTGCTTTAGTACTGCAAAATGGCAACATTAGGGCAATATAAAATAATGATTAAGCTGACTTGGAAAAATCAGGAGATCTAAAAAGAAAACAAAAAAAAACCCTAAAGCTACAGCTATAAATATAACTGTCTTGAAAATCCAAATCCCTCTCTTGAATTATTCAATGAGGTAGGGAAAGTGAATTGCAAGTTTAAAAAGAAACAAAAAGACTTGTGCATAGAAAACACCTCTTTGACCATGTTTTTCAGGGAAAAGTTATCCACTGGACTTTACAGCCTCAGATGTATGGATTCAGTTATAGGGTACCAGATGAAATTACATACTGACATATATATACAGACACCCAAATAAATGTACACATAAATATCTATTTCCTTGAGTACGTCTAATTTCATAAGAGTTTCTGACTGTCCTTCGATATCACTATTTCTCTATAAAATCCAGTAGAGGAGGGAAGTATCACCAAATGTGATACTTCTATAGCATTTCAAATTAGATACATTTTCAAATTAGATACATTTTTCCTTATTGCCTTAGTCTGTTCTTATCCCTCTCCTTTCTAACATAAGCTAGTGCAACTACTCTCCCTCTCTCTCTCTCAAAAACAAACAAACAAACAAAAAAAAAAGTATTATAGCTTCCTCACTTGAATAAATGATAACAGCTACACAGCAACAAAAACAGCAAAGCAAACCCAAGCAACATATATTAAACAATATCTAAATGGTCAGAACAAAGAACTTACTCTGCTGTGTTATGGAAAATAAAATGGCAAAAAGCAGGATTAGTAGTCTGTAAATGATAATTTCAAACTCTGCTTATTCTCCATTTGATCTTTGGAAAAAAAAAAAAAAAAAAAGAAAAAAAAAGGAGGGATCATCTGGCTGATAGCTAAATTATCCATACAATTTATTGTCTAGATTATGTTGTTTGGGTGTTACTTTCAGGTACATGGCACAGCATCCTATATTTTGTTCACCCTCCTTTGTAACTGAGGCATCTTGGCTACCTGAGATAGAATATTTCTCATCTGCAGGAGAGCCAGGAGATATTGAGTCTACCGAACTGCACTCTGTTTCTGTCTTCTATCTATTCTATCTATAGCTATCTATTAGCTAGTAGTTGTAAATCACTGCTTACCAGACTTATGCTTGTGTGTTCCATCTGGTTCCATCTCTTCTTCAACACCAAAAAATGAGCATTTTATTCTAATTTATCATAGGTTTGACGATCACTAATTTAATATTTTGACCCAGAAGGGTAGTGGTTAAACTTCAGTTACTGTCCAGTAAGTTGTTCTCTAATACTTATTTGTATTATGTCCCTTCAAGGTTACATATATATAATATTTTAGTAACTCAAAAATCTCTTTGAAGTTTCAACTAAAATAGTGTCTGCACTTAGTATCTCCTTTTTGTGGTGTTTTCAAAGAGGAGAAAAATTATGTCTTTCTTTCCTTCTTAGTCGTATCACCTCTAAATCGCTTTTATACAGTTAATTCACACATTCAGTTCAAACACATTACTAAAATCAACAATATTAGCACTAAGCCTGACCTGCTACATTTTAAGTCAATGTCCATTGAAGTATTACCCTAAAATAAACCATGAAGATTTAGACATTGTGTAACAACTGACAAATGTTTTATTTACTGTCCCTTGCAAAGCTTTAATTGAAGTACAGCAATGAAACAGTTTGTGTTGATCTGCACATTTTATGTAGCTGATACACAACAGGATCTGATTACATTTAGATGTAAACATTATACATTTCCAGGTGGCAAATAAGGTGATAATATGAATGCTGTTGTCTGTGGCATGGTTATGACATGCATATTATCTAAAACTCATTTCAAGTTCAGTCCACAACTTATGGTTACTGTACCTGTTCACACAATCTTACCATAAGAAGGTTCCCCCACTGTTTTTGGAAATAAATAAAAATAAAATAAAATTGTTCATTCTTGTAAATAAAGCAACTGTTTAATGATTTGTTGTCTCATCAGAGCTTGCAGTAACTCTGAGCCCATTAGTGACCACTATTCCCCACAGTAGGATGATTCTCCAGTGTTGGTGATATAAATGTAAAATGTAATAGAGATGTAAGCGCCTTTGAATACTGCAAATCCCATTATTTTTAGGAGCCTGACAAACCATTGAACAACTCCTTCAGTATCCAAAGGCCTTAAGAAGTGTATCATGGATCTCTGCTTAGAAAGCTAATCAGTGTGTGAAGCTAATATGCTGTGCTTCTTGCAGCATTATTATGAGCTCTTAAAACTGATTTGGTATGAAGCCGTTGTTAAAAAACCTTACTTTGCAAAAGAACGTAGAGGAAAAAATGGAGTGTACCTCCAGAAGTCTTGTGAGCCACCTGAGAAATTTACTAGATCAAACACAATCCCTTTAAGTCCAAAGGGTTAACGTCTCTCTCTCTCTAGGTTTTGTAGTGAAACCTGCATTCACTTCTTGTTTCCCATCTAATTTGTTTTTCAAAGATCAAGTTTAATCATGGTAACAGATAATCTGGTTGAAGAAAATAACTTTTTTTTGGACTCAAGTTTTAAGAGTACTCTCTGGTAAGAATCCAGTATTTACGTACTCTCTTCCTTAAGAAGTACTTTGTAAAGTATTCCAGAGAAGTCATGAAGTATATACTATTTTTTTTTCCTCTCTCACACTGTGCGGTGTTTAACATTTGATGTATCCTAATTGTAAACAGGACAAAGATGTTATCTTACAGAATTTCTAGTTCAAGGTCATGACCTTTCCTATTCTGGGGACTATGGAGTTCTTGAATTCTCTCCTTAAATATGCAGATATGTACACAATGTTTACAAGAGGATAAATATTTTTTTCCACTCTATTTTTCAGATTTCAGGTGTGGGAACAGACTCTCTTCCCAGTGGGCTAACCACCAAGATGCTTGCCTCCATCCAATAGCTCAAGGCCAATATCCCATCTCAGGCCACTTAGGAACATTACCTGCCCAGACAGTCTTCTTCAGATGGCAACCTGGTACTGCTTCTCTAATGTTGGATGATCTGAGAGTGATTACTTATAAGTTGGAAACAAAGAAAAAAAAAAAAAAAAAAAAGTCCAAGCACTTGACCCCTTCCTTCCTGCACACAGAAAGCCCTTCTGTTGACTTCTGTCTTGAGGGGCAGCTTGTCCAGGTTGGGTCCACTTTTCTTCTGTCCTTGTAACAGAGCTGCTCTCTCTGACAAACAGTCAACCCAGACCTGGAAGTCCATACGGCACATCCACCAGTTATGGCACACTCACATCATGGTGTTTTGCCCTGAGCTCTCTTGCAGAAGGCTAATAACTCACAGTCATTTCCTAATACATGAAGGACAAGAAAGTAATTGGAACTAGTCAGCACAGATGTACAGAGGGGACAACCTGACAGCATTCCATGACAAAATGACTAGCATGGTAACCAAGCAGAGAGCGGGTGAGGAATAGTTACATAGAGCAGTATGCAGTAGGGACAAACTGGCTGGAAAGCAGACTTGCAGAGAAGGATCTGCTAGGCAAGTTGATCATGACCCAGAAAAGCAGCAAAAGTCAAGGGATGTGATTCTTCTCCCTTGCTCACAATTAGTGAGACTACATCTGGAATGCTGGGTTCGATTCTTGGCTTGCATTATACTCTGCCTTTAAGCTGACTCACCAGAAAGCCCAGGTGTGTTTGTGTTGCACCTCCATTTTTTTCATTTGTTTTAGTTTGTTGTTGTTTTACTTAGAATGTCTTTTCTTGTTAGGTACTACTGTTTTGAAGTCTTTCCTCAAGCTGTCAACATATTCTATTCCTACACATAAGTCACCCAGGATTATGAGCACTGGATGATGCCATTTGAATTTCAGTGCACAACTTTTTTTTTTTTTTTTTTTTTTTTTTTAATTCTTAGTACAATCTGGACACTATTTCCTTCCTGTGCTCCTATCTTTGAACTAGCATACAACTGTTTTTCTACCAGTATGCTGCAACCAAGTTCAGTCTGTCTTGGTATTGATATGTGAATCAGCTTGAGTTCTATGATGATTGAAATAAACACAAATACAGAGCTCTTGAAAATACTAATTTACCTGACCCAAATTATATAGTAAATGATAATGTTACACATATGACTGCAGATCCTGAAGTTGCATGAAAAAATGATTGTATATCCTCTGTAGAAAGTAAGAGAAGACCTGCCAGCATTAAATTAGCAGTGTTCATCAGGCACAGCATCCTGGAGAACTGTCTCTTTCATTTGTTCCTGTAGGGGCTGTGGCTGCTTTTCATAATTTGCATCTTTTTGGTATGTTTCAAAATGTATGCTCATTTTATGTTCTTTACTGCACCTTTAAACTAGTTTTTAACCAGCCTTCAAATCTACTTTGTTTTATTCATAAGTAACTGATCATCCTGCCTATATCTATCAATTCCTTATACCTTTCTTTGCCATAGGTACAAATGTGAAGATTCATCTTCACATTTCACAGCATTTTAACTGTTTCTTCTCCTCTTCTCACAGTTCAGACCAATCTTTAGCAAGTAGTTTTGTGCTGTAAATTAAATATACTCTGATACCATGTTTCATAAACAAAATTGGGTATATGTCTCAGTCAGTTTCCTATACTAATACTGTTATAGAACTGCTTTTAGTTAAAGAGTAAATTTTAACATTTTTTGAAAACATATTAGCATTTATATGTAAATTAACATTTCCCAAACTCTTACTCATCTGTGCACATTTTATCATTGGGCTGCTTTGTTTTGCTTTATGCAATTCAGTATAGTGGATTGAAAGTTAAAATGCTGTGCTTAGAAATCAGCAGTGGAGGTGCACAAGTGTTGCACATGGGGTCAGAGGAGTCAGAAGAATTTTTCTGCAATTCTTAAACATTCAATGTTCAAAACATATTCCCCCAGACCTGATTCCCCATGAGAGCAAGAACTATGCAGCAGAAAGTTGCATGAAGCATGATAGCAGAAGCTTCATGCAGAAGCATGAAGCAGATAAGCTTCAAAAGGAGCCACTAACTAAACAACTTTGACTTGTTAATTTATGCTTGAAATATTAATGTATCAAATTAATGTACCAAAAATATAAGCTGGTAGGCTGGGTTCTGATTGTATTGAATTATACCATTTCTTTACTATTCTGCTAAATTATGTGTGGTTACTAATGCTGGCTTTATTTATTTATTTATTTATTTACTAGTACATATAGAAATTCAGTACAATTATATATCTATTATATGTGTTTCTTCAAAGTAAACATGCATATACTTCTTTGGAAAACTCCTTGTTAAAGAAATAAAGTTTGTTCAGGAAGAAAACATCCCACCTCTGAATTAAACACACCATTTTTCTTAATTTTATCTATCCCCTTTAAAATGTCAGCAGAAGCTTGTATATGACATAGAACCTCACAGAAGACCAACAGTTTTTAAGGGCAGAGTTCATTATCTGTAAAAAATAAGTAACAAAATCTGTAACAAAAATAAGTAACAAACCACCTGAAGGTGACTATCCCAAAATAGACACAAACCTTCACTGATCAGTCACAATAACCTTCAGTCATATTTTGTAACGTATATATACTTTTGTGTTTCTTTTGTAACTTAAAATTTCTCTTCAGGAAACAGTTTAATAATCATCATCTTTCTATGATCAATATAAATAATCGTGTGCACAAATGCTCTGTTTATAATTTGTTCTTTCAGAATGCTTGACAATATATTATGCAAGACTGCATTTAAAATCAAGTTAAAAGGTGTAAGCATGCAGGAACACACACTCACAGGAACAGATACACAGGATTTTAGCTTAATCTGCACTTAAGACTTCTCTTGTTATTCAGACCTAAGTAGATTTTGGAACCAGGAAGGTGAGCTTCAAATGTTGCTATTGGGTCCACAGTTGACACACACACATATGAAACAAAGATGTCCTTCATCAGCATCTCTAACAAAACTTAGTAGCTGCACCTGGTCTGCTGTCAAAACAGAATACATTTATGATTCAGTACAGCCAGGCTGACCTTGTAATAAAGCTATTCTATGAGTCAAAATCGAACTAAAGTCTGGAATCTGTACTGTAGACAAATTGTGGGGTTTAAGGTAACTAAAGAACATGCATACCATCAGCATCTGGGTAGTTTACCACAGCCATTATGAGTAAATCCATCTGAAATCCATCTGTACCTAATGACAGTCTATTCTGCAAATTTAAGCTGGTGTGCAAAATATGCATTCCCAGCCCATCAAACTACATTCTTAATGAACTGGTGATGTTTTGATAATTATTCTTGTAATTTTAAAACAAGTTTCTGAGCTTCTTTTGTAATAAGGAGAATAGGGGCATCAGTGAGCCAAAATGAGAGACAAAAGACTAAGCTAATGCTTCATCTCAGACAAGAACACTTCTGTGATCCAAAGCCCATTGAAGATGTCGACAGAAATGGCCCCATTCATTTCAAAAAAGGTTAGATCCAGTTTTCTTGAAAATTCTTCAATTCTTTATTTATGGCAGTAAAAGGGAGAAATTACCAGCTCACGACAGAGTGAAATGATATATTAGCTTGCTTTGATAAAGAGAGCGAAAAGAAGAGGCTTGCCTCACTGCAGTTCTCTGGTTACCACAGAGTGCTGGACAACACACAGCAATATACCAAGTTCACTTTTCTGCTTTTACAACACCAGATTATCTAAAATGTTTTATGATTTATCTAAGTGTGAAACTATTCCTTCTGTAAAGGAAGAAGGCGTCTCAGCTGATGATGCACTTCTGAAAGGGAACACACCAGCAGTGAGCCCAGCCTTCTGCTGAGAAAAAGGCAAGTATAAATAAAGTGCAGAACGTCTACATGGGAGATATACCTCCACCAAAGAAGAAAACCAAATTTATTTACTAAGTAACAGTAAGAAAAAAACCTGAGTGAAAACTGTTTCCTCTATAACAGTTGTTTTACTACTAACACATCTATACCTGATACACATCTCGATCACTAATACAATTCTTTATGAAGTGGTCTTTTCACCACCAGTGACAGTGCATAAGTTATTTGCTCATAGGATCACACCCAATTTCTTTCAAAAATGGATCTTACACTTTGATACCTGTTGTTCATTGCTACTGACTGCTGCTTTCTGGTCTTAGAGCTGATAACAGGTGATTCATCAGCTCTGTCAGTAGAAGAGCTCTAGTCATTACAACTTTGACTCCTGTGCAAGGGACTGAATTCCAATACATGTCTAATGTGATGTGAAGAACCTCAGATTTTATTATGTGGTATTTGCTTCCTATCATTTTTGTGTGACTTCATGCATTTAAATAAATCATCTATATTTTGTGCCAGAAATGCACTGATGATTCTGTTCCTTTCTGATTTGCAAGTTGAGCCACAATAATTTATGCAAGCCCAGTTACCACCTCACACTTTAGAAGTTTCCAAAAATATTCTGCAGTTTGCTCGCTTTTGATCTAGAGATCATACTCAGCTCTAAAAGACACCCTGCCTAGAATCTGAATTGTCAAGACTGTAAAATTCCAATCTGCAATTACATTAATATACATTTTAATGTAAGTTTACAGTATGTCAACATCCAAACTTGTTTATAACTGCAAACTTTGAATAACCAGACAGGAAAAAAAAAGGCAAACAGTGAATTGTTACTTATTTTTTTGTTCTGCAAAGTAAATTGAAGCATGATAGGCACCACAGAAGTGTTTTAATTTTTCAAATAAAGGTATCAGGAGCTTGGGGAAAAATGGATAGCTATATAGGCCTGTGAAGTTAACTACTGAATTAAATTGTAGAGTATGTCGATCTTAATTTTCTTATAAAGATCAGAAAATGTCAGGGATATCAGAAAGCTCTTCTTTATTTATTTCTGTTAATAAGATGTTGCTTTTAAAGAATTTCTGAATAATAAGATAATAAAGCTATGAAATTGAGTGTTGGTAGGTTTTTTGTTTGTTTGTTTTGCTTTTTGTTTTGATTTGCCTTTTAGCACTTAGTGAAACAATATTAGTAGTTTTGTTTGAAACACACAGCAATAGTCCTGGAGTATTAGTTAAAGGTCAGCAATACCCAGATGATATTAACTGCAGTTATTAAAAACTTATTAAAACAAAGAAAAACAGAAAATGTTCAATTTCTTCTTCACTTCAGTCAACAGGCATAAGAAAAGAGGATTTTTTTTTTTTTTTTTTTTTCTCCTGAAGTTTGGTTATATAACATTATGGTATATTTCCACTTGGTTGACATCTATTTATGTAGATGGACAGATATTTATAAATAATTTCAGTAAACATATTAGCATATTAGATTTTTTTTGAGTAAATGGCATTCTTAACATTAAAAATAGTGTTGTCAGGAATAGAAAAGCAACAGGAAGACATGAATTCAGAATAGTAAAGTAGTAAAAATATATTAGCTGACTTAAAAATTAATTACACTAAGGCTTAGCTCACTGTTACTATATTGAAATCAAAAGAAAAAAAGCCTATTGTGAAGAATAAATTTACTTAGGGTCTTGCTTGTTGGACTCGCTATTGAAAATAAATAATACATATATATACACACATTCTAAGAGTAGTTTGATTAATGCAAACATCCCAGTTCTGGAACAGACATCATAGGTAAACAGTCACCTCTTTCAGAAATCTGAGCCTTCAGCAATAATGCCTTGTTTCCAGTAGGCAAGTCTGTCTCAGGAATTGGTTTCAAGAAGACTAATTAAAGTCTCTCATTACTCTGTCCCATAGAATTCCATATTTGATAAACAGTAAAAGCTAAAATATGTTGTCTTCAAAAATGAAAATGTCTTTGTACTTGTGAAAAAAATGATACAGAAGCCCATGCATTCCTGTCTCACACTGATATTCTCAAAATAACAATTATGCCCAAATTAAGCTAGAAAACATACACCAGCTAGACTGTCTATTCTCATCTATGCAGCCATTAGGCCTTTCTGCTTCCTCTCTCAATTGACAGGTATCCTCTGCATTTCAGAAATTACATAAATCTCAGTTAAACTGGTAATTTAACAACTGATAAGAAATAGTACAGCCTTTAAAATCTACTTGCTAAAGTTAGAGCACTTATTTCAATGATCATGTGGATCCCCACCACAGCAAGAGCAGATCTTTCCCAGAAGTCATGAGGCAAAAATTGGAACCTACCATTAAATATCCAGAACCAGTTTGCCATATTGAACTGCTCACTAATGAAGAATGCTAACCAAGCATTGCCCAGGCAATCATTTACCTATTTTTCATTCAGTTCCAAGAGCCTTAAGTCTAAATTTCCCCAAAATTAAAAATATAGATCTCTATGGCCTTATCCTCTTAATTTTAACCAGACTACTCACAACTTGACATGCTAAGGATTCCCACAAAAAGGATATAATGTTATTTCTTTAACAGTAGGAGATCAAAAGTTATGAAGTCTATTTGTTGCTACCCTGGGATCTGAAAAGTCTTTCTGGTAGTAACAACTACCATCCTCAGTGTTCATTGGTTCATCTCTCTTGACTCTGTGGTGACTGTTGCTCATCTACCTTAGTTTTCCAGGCATCTTAGGTCTGATTTTTTTTAGGAAATTAATCTTTTTTTTTTCTAGCTGGCAAAAATTCACGTTATAGGAGTATGAACAGAACAGTGATTAAGTTGACGATCTATGTGAATGGACTTTGAGAGAGATGGGAGAGTCAGCAGTTCTGGTCATTAAACTGGAACAAGCTCTAATAATGAAAGCGCAAATGGAAATAATCGGAAAGAATCAAAAGGAGGCACCACAATGTGTTACACCATGGAGGAACTCCCATGGGGGATCATTACTGCTTTCAAGGCCCCCAGACATCTCTGTAGATGTGGGAGGAAATGATCTTGATAAAAACAGGATAAAAGCTTTAACACAGCTCCCAATATACAGCAAAAGAAATATCTCTAAGTTAGTATTTGTGCCAGTATCCCAAATGGTCAAAAGCAGAGAAAGATGAATGTTGACCTTTATACAAGTGCATTTACTGTCTTTCATCACCATTTTGCAGAGAGTTTATATATTTCTGTATATTTGAAAAGGCTACAAATATCAACTGATCTAATCCCACCAACAGAAAAAAAAAGATGTTGCTGTTATCCAAATGTTAGTCACGATGAATTACCTAATGCCTCTGGCTAGTGGGGCAAATCATCAATTGTATTTCATCTAGAAGCATTGGAAAAAAAAAAAAATCAAATTTTGGAACTAAGACTCCTGAAATTTTCCAGAAGTTCCTCTTTTGGCTTTGTTAGTTAGGAATAAAGAAACAAGCAAACAAACAGACTTATGGAAAAAGCAGTTCTTCTGTTGCAGATTTGTAACCAATTCCTGGGCCACTTGGAGTCTTGTCATCCCTACATATAGAACTTTTCATTTGGGCATCTAAGCAATGGCAACTCAGGAGAACTAAGAACATTCTGTACCACAGTAAAGTAACAATAACAAAATGACCTAAAAGTTAAACCGTCTTGAAAACAATTAAAAAATAAGAATAAACATAACAGCTGCAATATATATATATATATACTAGAGTAATTAAGTAAAACACTAATAAAATTAAATATACATTTACCAGAAGTAAAAAAAAAAAAAAAAAAAAAAAAAAGAAAGCAGCTTCCTCCATGAGATTGCTTTAGTTTCCACATTTAATTTCAACATATATATGGATTTCCATGTACACGAGACACCAATATTGATTTCAATGATTGCATAGACTTACTTCTGTATATTCTGTATCTGTAGCTGCAATGACTGTAATGCCAACAATACAATTGTCATTTGTGTGTTGCTTCTGAAAAGGCCCTTCAAATGTATTAATCTTTTCAATGTTATTTGACTAAGGAGTAAACTGAAGCCATGGAAATCACTACTGCATAGCACCAATGAAAATCAGAGCCCAGAAAAGTAACACAACTTCTTTTCTAAATTAATAAAGAAAACATACAAAAAGCACTCAGAAAACTTTGTTGTTACCTGGATTTTATTCTTTAAGCCCTGACCTCCCCAGAAGTAAAAATATAACAAGATCCTCTCTCCCCCACTCCAGTGATTCCTTGTGGTAAAAGTGACTGAGGGACATAAGAAGGCTTTAACACCTTGTTGCAGTCACAGGAGTTCTTGACTGATCTTACCTAACTTTGAACTGATGTAACTAAGCTAGTCAATGAGTGATCCCACCCTCCTTTTTTCCATCTGAGGGAAAAGAAGGATCTCTTCCCTCAGATATTGGAGTGCACATGGGGGAAAGCTATCTGTAAAGGAATCCTGCTTGGCTGGATTCCAAGCATAGCCAAACTGGCTACAGAAGATTTTCTGGAAAACTTTCAGCCTCAGCTTGGCATTTTAAGCTTATTGAAACAGATTCTAGCCTATGACCACTGCTGAAACCTTTCCTGACAACTCATGGACATCTAGTCATTAGGCAAATGACCTTTTCCAAATGTTTTCAAACTCTAACTTCTTCCACAATCACTATGTTTGCAGCTCCATCAACTTCTAACCCTCTGAAGAACACCATTTTCAGTATTTCTTATTCTCTCATTTTTTAACATTCAAGCTACATTACACAACAGAAAGACCTCCTCTCATAGACAATATAGACAAGAGTTGAGAAGACATAGAATTCTGGCTGAAGTCCATGTTAACCATATTTTTAGGAGTCTGACCATTCTTGCTCTAAGTGCTTATTTGCTAGCTAAAATGAACTTTTTTTTTTTTTTTTTTTTCCTGTAGAACACTTCTTAGTGTATATATACATAATGATGACTGTACCTGAATGACAGAGCTGAAAATTGCATTTAAAGCAAAATGTATAATTCTACACAGCCTAAACCAAAGCATCAGTCATGACCTGCTCCAAACATATATATTTTTTCTCAAGTTTTCTCAAAACTTACCTGAAAAAGAAAAAGACTTCTTATCTGTTTAGAAAGAAAAAAATACAGCAATTGAAGTACTCTGATACTGTCACATAAAAGTTGGATGTCTGCTTATTTCAAACCAGAGGTTGCCTTTGTTCTACTGTAGTTATTTTTCTTCTTCTTTTTTTTTTTTTTTTTTTTTCTATTTTCAGATACAACCAACTATCCACATTATGACAACTGCTTTTGAAGATAATCATTACTGTATTCTGCAGAATGCTACATGTCAATTGCATAATACAGAAAAGATAAAGGCAAAGGCTTCATAAATTTGCAGTGCTTACTGCTTGGGTAATACTCAGAAGTCATTTAAGAAAAGAGACAATTAAACAGGATTGAGGTTTGTAAAAACATAAAGCCTTATTCTGCTTTTCAAAAGAACGGAGTAGCTGAAGGGACTGCACCTGATGTAGCACCTGCATCAAAAATAAGTTACTTCAGGAAGAAAACTTGTACATATGACACTCATCAAAGCAAAGAATTGTCTTGCAAAGTGAATACAGGAAACCTCATTTGAAAAGCCAACAACCGTTGCAAAGTTTTACATGAAAACTGATCAGTCTGCCAATACTATATGTTCTTGACATCTGAAGTTCATAACAGCTGATGTTTTAGAGCATTATAAAGCTACACATTTGTACATTCTACAACGGGAGTTCTGAAAGGGCTGTAACATAAGACAGGAAATATTTAGGCCATTTCGATATCTATAAAATAGCAAGTGGTTTTACACAATGTTCTGCTACCAATGGATGTTTTAAAGATAGTCTGTTAAATTTCAGCAAAAGCATATTTTAATGATCTATTTTGAATATACCAATGATATAACTTCAGTTCTCTTCATGCAACTCATTATTTTGCTCTCATTTGAGTAAAAGGGAACTTCAGTATGGAAACGGTCCATTTGCACATCCAGCTGTGCCCCTTGTATCCGATTTTAAGTGTATGACTTAGTTGAATAGAAATGTCCAAAGGCATGCACCTGAAATACCATTCTGGACCAGAGATGAGAGACAAGGTTTAAGGATTGACCCTGACTAGCAGAACTTGCACCACAAAGACAAGTAATAGCATATTGCAAATTATTCCTTATTAATTCATTCGTTCTGACAAATGATGTATCATGCATTGTGCTCATACTTCTTTATTCATTACAATTGATACAATACAGTTTGTGGTGTGTTAGTCATGTATTACATATATACACTTCCTTTCTCAAAGCCTTGAAGAACATAAGATCCCTATAAATCGGTTTTTACAGGAGTACCATGTGAACATGAATATTGCTACAAAATACTACTAGGTGTTAAAAGCAAAATCAGAGTCACGAATAAATGCAAATTGTGTCAGTGCAAGTGCCGGAGAGACCAGGGCAAACAGAAGCACAAATTACGAATGAGGCTTCACCAAACAATAAAGAACCATGAAATGATGCTTTGCTGATGGCTGGGAAAGGAGTTTAAAGGATGAATAGAGAGCCTTAAAAATAAAAAGCAGAAATAATATTTATTATACTTGTATCAAATAGAATTCAGAATGTGTTCTTTGGAGTATCTTTGTTGTGTAAAACAAACTGTTTATGCCCTAATAAGAACTTTATGATATGTCAGAGTGCATCTGTGTTCCACAGAAGTAAATAACCACCTAGCCTAGATTAGTTATGAATCCTGTTA
This sequence comes from Heteronetta atricapilla, assembly GCA_011075105.1. Lineage (NCBI taxonomy): Eukaryota > Metazoa > Chordata > Aves > Anseriformes > Anatidae > Heteronetta > Heteronetta atricapilla. Next base: position 76,921,938 of record CM021732.1, on the reverse strand, counting down.
AGACTACTCAAGAACTGGAGAATCTTGCTTTGAGCAGATTAATTCGTGTCACCTGAATGGGACACAATCACCATGCTTGCACTTGCTGTTTAGCTAGTATTTCAGAAAAAAACCTACGCTCTGTTCCATATAGGATGTAGTATCTCCACACTTATTTCTAAGAATCATCTGTATTATAAGGAAATAATAATGAAACTGAGGATATAAACACAATAATTAATTTAAAAGAAAGAACCTCACAGCAACTTCCTTCTTGAGTGAATGTTTTTTCTTGTGGCTTGTAATCTAAAGTCTTTATTACACACTGTGCCCCACATCAAGGGCCTCAGCAGGTTTAGAGGTACAAGAAACTACAACTGGTATACGACCTGAAAAATCTCTGCAGAAATGTAATTCCAAATGAACACAAACTCCCACATAAAAATCAAATCCAGTTATAGTTATTTAAACCTGCATTAAAACAATAATCACTAAATTGCCTTGCCTGAGAGTTTTGCTGCTGATTATAACGGCTTTTTTTTTTTTTTTTTTTTTTTTTTTCCCACTGAATTCTCCTTTTATGATCACATGCATTTTTCCCTTTTCAAGTATTTTGTAAGTGCATGAGATCTATGTCATATTATAGTATAACATAATTTCAGAGCTGTTTTCCTGAATTAAAATTTTGACTGCACACACACACAAAATAATCTACTTTGACAAAATTACTTGGTGCTTTAAAATTTGACAAGGGCTCCACTGAGACAGCTAATGAATAGTCCTACACTATTATAGAGGCAAATTCAATACAATGCCTTTGTCTTTTGAAAAGTTTATTGGAAAGTATAAAATGAACGAATGGTAAGAAACCAATAATAATGCTGAAAGAAATACTACATTCTTATAAAATTATTCTTATACTTCTAAAAATTAAATCTGAGGTTTAAATACTAAATAATATACGTCTGTGCTATATAAACAGACTAAACTTCGAAAAACAGAAAAATTCACATTGCTAAAGCTTCAACAGTTATTATATATGTTCATAGATACCCTGAGCATGTCAAATCTCATATGAATAAGAAACTAATTGAGAAAATTAACTGAGAAAAATCATTAAACTTATTGTAAGATGGAAGCCATTACTTCAGTGTCACAAAGAAAAAAAAAAAAAGTATTACCAAAAACTTATTTAATGTATTCATTTATACCTGTTACCACTTCTTCCTTACCTCATCTGCATTTCATCATTGCTACAATCATACTCCTATTGCTAAGATAATTTCAGCCAGTTGTCTGTCTTCCTGAGCTGACACAGATGGTTGTATCCTTACACGCTCAAATTTAGAATTTGCACGCTAGAATAATTGCCATCCAGGTCATTTCCAATGAAAAGAAAAAAAAAATAGAAAAGGTAAAACACACAATGAAAGTAACATAATGAAAAATAGCCTTACATTTATGAAGATCTTCACACCTTCCATCTCATTTGTGAGGCTCATAGCATTCATGCATAATCTCCTCAAATATATTTCTGCTACCTTCTGAACATCAACTATTATCATTTACATTGAAAAGAAATATTAAAAGAAGAGAGAGACATGGCTTCTTAAGAATGATTTACTGTTTTTTTTTTTTCCTGAACTTGACTGGAAGACAAGAAAGCTTCCAACACTAGATAAAGAGAAATATTCCAAATTCCATATTCCGATATTACTATTGTCACAGGGAAATAATATTAGAAAGACAAAGTCACTCTTAATTTTAATGCATTTGTCATCAGCATGCAAAGCTTAATTATTCATTTTCAGTGCATGAGAAAAGTTAGGCAAAGATTAATTAAATGAATGGACCCAAGTGCATAAATTTTGAAGAAAAGTTCATGGAAAATGTGCAACTGTTTCCGTACAGAAATCTGATTAAGAGGCAAAACAACAAATCCTCTTCCACATTGCTGCAAACCTGAAAATAAATAAATAAATAAAAGTTGTTTTTTGAAACAAGAACTCGTGCTGTGTTTCCTGAACAGTTGATCAACCTCATATAAGCTTAAGAAACTCATATAAACTCATATAAACTTCTGAAATCAGACTTACATATGTGAAGTGAGGCCCTAATCCTGCAAATACTTCTATGCAAGCATTATTTATTCAGATAGGCAGGCCTAATGAAACAATCTGGGCACATCTGTAAAGCTATCCATGCTGCTTATTTGATCAGATCCCCTGCAAGAGCAAGCAGGTATCTGCATGCCATTTGAAATTACCCTAGATAATGTTACTTCCGGATGAGGTCAGTGAATTTCTAGTTGACTCAGTGATGTTGTAGAAGCTGTCTGCAGTTTCTGATGACTGCAAACAATTCCCAGTCAAAAAGGGCAAGAGCCTGTCATTCCCATGGCAAGGTAGCAGACCTCTATCAGAGGTATCATACAATACATTGCCAGTCATCACCAGAGAACTGCAAGCACAATGATAAGCATTAGCAAGAGCAACAATATGATAGAGACCTATTGCTTGAAAAAGATTATTTCAGCCAGATGGATTAATGTACACTGCAAGTGGTAATCAGTAAAGCCAAACAGCTTCAGCAGAGTGCAAGTACACACACGTTACTTTATAGATGAGAGTATTGAAGCTGGAAGGGTCACTTCTTTAGCATAAATTGGAATCCATTACTATTTTCATGCTCCACTCCTTTGCTAGTTTGCCAGTCCATCAACAAAATGGGATGAAAAAGAACACACAGAAGCAGGGCAGCATGCTTCCAAAAATGCTCATCTACCCCAGGCACACTCCAGACTCTTTTTGTGTTTCTGTACAATAGTGCACCTTTAAGCAGAGCTATCACCTCAAGTGAGCTATCTCAGACTTAATTTTAATTTGGAAACCTCAAATGTAGCAATGACAAAAATCCACTCAGAGACTTTAAATGTGTTAACAGCTCTCAATGAACAACACCAGGTTTGAGTGCTGTATTCCCTTAGGCTCTTCAAATCCTAACCTGAAATCTCATTCACAGGTCAAATTTATTTTGAGCACAGAATAAAGTGATATAATTGCTGTAATTTGAAGAGAAGGGAACTTTTTTTTTTTTTTTTTTTTTTTTTTTCATTTACAGCAGTTTTAACCTTGAACATATGACTTCTAATTCAGCAAAACAAAGTTTTGGAATATGTCCTAGGAGGTCATGCCTTGTTTCTAGTGTTGCCTTAATACAACACAAAGTGTGTTAAATACACATTGATAGAATTTATAATAATGCTAAGCAATTCCTTGTATGGAATGGTGTTCCACTGAAAATACATTATTTCAATGAAATCAAAATTTTCTACAAAAAGTATAATCTTCCAAAAAGACTAGGAGATTCTGTCCATTCTCTGTTTACAGGTGAATTAAGGATTATCTAGCTATATAAGCTAGATCTGCATTATAAGAACCCCCATATTCCTGCAAGCTCTGAATGGAGTCTTCCTAAGAAAAAAGCTTGTACTTTTTTTTTTTTTTTTTTTTTTTTTTAAGATAACCTTACATGCAATTATAACAAGTTGAAATGCAAGAATGAAAGTTTTTGTTTGTTTGTTTGTTTTTTAAGTTGATTAACCTTAAGTTGTTTTCAGTATTTTCATTTCTCCACAGTTTTGGTAAAAATTGCTTCTGTTCCAAATTATCTCCAAATTATTATCTATATCTTATTTTCTATAATGGAAGATGTTTTATAATGTTTGAAAATGTTCAGAAATATATCTTAGGCTTTACTGACTCACTAATGAATGATGCCAGAGCAGACTATGATATCTCAAAGCGATGTTTCCATTTCTAGGGCCTTTTCAAATACTAATTATTTCCAGCGAGGACTCAAGCAGCATAGAGTATCCACCTGTTTCTGCATACTCACTGACCTGTTCCAATACAAGGTAGAGGAGTGATAATAGGAAAAAAAAAAAAAAAAAAAAAAAAAAAAAAAAAAAAGACAACTATGATATCCTTGTTAATATGCCAAAGATAAAATAGGCCTGACATTTATATGAATTATACTAGAAAACACTGAGTTTTAAATGGCCTTCAGCACTGTAAAAGTGCTGTAAATTGGCTTTAAGTGTGAAAGAAAGAACCATTCTCAAAGCAATTGGCTGTATCTAGGAAAACTGCTTATCTCTCTCTGCAACTCTCAGAAGTGCCTTACAGTGGTTCCCACTCACAAGGAACAACACTCAGATCACTTAAAACTTATGGAGATCTGATTCCCTGGAACTACAAAGGCAAAAGCCCTGGCACTCCATGCAGTGTCATGTGAACACTACACAGGACTTGAAGTCTGATTAGAGGCATTTTCTAGCCTTGTAGCACTCACGTGGAAGTGGGCCAATTGTTGCTGCATTCATTATTTTGGTGGAAGTAGTGGATTCCGCTGCTTGCTAAATCATCCCATCATGCAGGGGAAACAGGCTCGGGAGCATGCCTGCATATTCTCTAAGATACATATTTTCCAAAGCAGAGTTGGAAACACAGTTTTGATGCACACTAGCAGCAAGCCTCCTGTTACACGTTCAAACTTGAGTAAAAAAGTTTTTAGTTTTTTTTTTTTTTTCTTTGCAATTCTGACAACACCATCTTTTATAAATAGTTATAAATAGTCTTTTATAATAGTCCATTTAAAATACCTCTGAAATTTGTCTGAAAGAAGGAACGATGAGCAGCAAGGTTATCTACTGAAGCTTACTGGATTAGATCAGAGGAGTAAGTAGGAAATGCTTGCTTACTGTGTTTACAATAATTTAACCCTCAAGCTAAAGTTGTTTTTTTACTATAGAGGAATCCACAAAAACAGCTGATCTTTGTCTTTTACTTAATTCAACTTGCTTGGCTGAAGAACAAGGAGACAAATAATTTTAACAAAAAAAAAACTGATTTTTATGTAAGCAGATGGATGATAAGAGAGATCTGAATTAGAACAGCAGAGGTAGAAGAAAAACAGAATAGTTTATATTTGATTTTGTTGCTGTTGTTTGTTTTAAATGTCACGACCAATTCAGAAAATAAATTATTCTGAAAATGAAGAATCCACAGAGTATTTTTTCTTTCACTTTAATATACAGTTTCTCCAGTATTTTTATTTAACAATTAATATTAAAGGTGAAAGTACCAGAATGGATTGTTCTAACACAAATGGCAAGAATCACGCTGGATTATTGGGGCAGATATATATCTTTAAAATCTGTCTTTTACTGCCTATTCTTCCAGTGCTTGGAATGTGATCCACATCAGTTTACTGTTTGCGTCTCTTTCCTAATCCACATTTACAGCCCTTGTTTAGGTAATCCACCATTCAAGCAGGAAGCTTTCTTTTGTGGTCTGATAACACTGAACACAGAGAAGCCCGTGATGCTTTGGATGCTGTTACCAACTTTTTGCAACCTAAAAATCTCTCGGTATGTTCATTCTTTTCCACCTTCATCATTCAAAACTGCAAGGAATATTTTAGACATATACCTCTTAATAAATAGCAGAGCTGTGAGAGCTTCCTTTCTGAGATTACCTCAGATTTTTTTCCTATATTTACCATCATTAATTACTTCTTTTTATTTAATATATTATAATATATGAAGAACAAATTAGTTCAGAAAGCTAAATAGAAGAGAAAAGGGAAAAGCAAGAGAACAACTGTATACGGACACCAGTAATGGAATGCCTGAGATTTGAAGAAACTGATGGCAGACAGTTGGGGGAAGTGCAAAGGAAGTGAACTGTTTCATTAATTTATCCCCCCAAAAATACAGGGGACTATGTAGCTTGAATTCTCCATACAAGGTACACCAGGTCTCTGGTAATGCTGTTTGCTTGATGTTTAGTGGGTCTAGGACAGCTATAGCATTCTCAGAAAGCGAGGGCAAAATACAATTGTATTTTCAAACAAATAATTATAAGTGGTATATTTACTTCAAGCTGCTTTGTAACTGTACAAGGACATAAAATAAAACACACCAGTAACAAAAAAATGGAAAAGGAAAGAATGTTGGCGTAAACAGAGTTGGCTGATGTTTGGAAAGAGTATTGAACTCAAAGATCAGTCATCATTTATCTTCATGACTGTGATCACTTCATGACTGTAAAAGCACAGGAAGAGTCAGGTATGTACGGGGAGCTAAAACATTGCTAATTTTTTCAAGGACACATGAGAAATATTCAAGTGAAACAACATTAAGGCTGTATTAGAGATAGCAATCTATCATTTTTATGTGATCATTTCTTACACAAAACTACACAAACATTTTCATGTGATAATAAATCATCTGATCTACAGAACAGAGTTATTATCTTTCCGTTACCACAAAAATTGAAATATGAAAAATAAAGTTAATTGACACTAAATGTTACTAAATAAAAAACAAGCAAAGAAAAAAAGCATTGTAATTCGTATGCCTTATCACCCTAAATCTCTATGGGATAATTTTTTTCCATCCATGTAACAACTGATGAACTCTGTAGAATCCAAGAGAAAATCTGCCAAAGAAGGGTGATTTTTTTTTGACCTTGAAAAGAAAGGTTGATCATTGACACAATTACAACATACTATCCCCATAAATGAAAGGGAAGTCATGGTGACAGTTATTCTTTTCAATAATTTGATTACCATGTTGCTCAAAATAGGGGGAAAAATGGTGTGGAAACAGCATAAAAAAAATGCAAATAGCGATGAAGTTTACCACATACTGTATTTGATACTGGACAACATAGTATTTTAAGACTTCTTATGCAATCAATCCCTATGAATCAACATCTGCATGCTAATTAATGTAAAAACTACAAGATAAATCTTTTTGACTTGACTCATTTTTTTTTCCTTGAAATCTTTTTGCAGCTCCTTTTTCATTGTGTGAAATATGCTTATGATATGCTCCACAGTCCCCCAAATACAAGGAATATATTTTCAATTACTGTTTTCCTCCTTCCTTCCTACTTGTACGTCTTTGCCTCCTTCTTACCATTCTGCAGTAGAATTATAATATGCAGGTGAAATTAAGTAACTCAACCCCTCTTTTCCAATATGTGCAAGTATACCAAGCAAGCACACTGTATTCATTATCAGTAATTTTCTCCTATGCCTCAAGACCTCAATTAATAGCCAAGAAGGTAACCATGCTCATCAATTAGGGCTTCACAGAACAGCATTACAACCATGTGTCCCACATGAGATTTGCTGGTTCATCCCAAATCGGCCTGCTCCTGTACCACATGTAGTTCCAGGCAGTGCTAGAAAAGAGGTTCTCCTAAGTAAACACTAGTCAGTTTGTGAAGGCAGTTTCCAAGGAATATAGCCATCTGTTCATCGCAGTAGATGAAGTTTCAGGCCTTTAATGGCTGACAACTTCAAATACAGTTTCCTAAGGAAGTCTGAGGAGAATCATATTCTAAGATGAAGAGTTTGACTAAATGCAAGAAGTATGTGCATGAAGACATCTGATGAACTACAGGAGGATGTTCTGAAAGTTATTTTTCCAGATGAGAATAAGATTTGCCACCATTCAAACATGCTTAAATCAATCTTTTGGAGCAGGCTGTGAGGATCTCATTTCTTTCAGAATTGCTTTTCTTCTAGATTATGCCTTTGCTAGACAGCTGTAGTTACCGTATCAGTGTTCATCTGATTTTTCTCTTGGATATCACAGCATTATTGAGAGTGCTTTTACCCCAAAATATTTACTGCATTTTGTTATTACCACCATCAGTCCACTGAGTGTTTTCAAATTCTGTAAGAATTCCCAATGTCTCACAAAGATGGCAGCATTACCATTATGCATATTTGAGATTTCTACAGAAGTGAGAATTTTCTGCTGGACGATATTATTTTTGCTACTTATTTCTTGAAGCATTTCATTTTTATTTTATTTTTTTTTGATGCTGAGACTTCAAACTTAGGTCTACACAGAATTGTTTCTGATATAAATTGATATAAATGGATGTTTCTGATATTAAATGGTTTGACAACTAAGTGTCATATTTAAACTGTTAGTTAGGCTTGTTAAGCTTGTTTTTAAAACTGTTTTTAAATGACTTGTAGTCATCCACTCTGTTTCCAGAGGAGCATTGAGTTGAAATGCAGTACTTTAGAACATGAGTATGTCTGTTCTGTGAACATTCACAGCCATACTTTTCACTTCAAAGAACTTGCATTAGAACTATTTTCTAGTAACTGAACACTTTGGCTATTCCTTATGAAACAGATATGGGTGGAAGCTCCCCTAGACATTAAAAAAGTAAATTTCATAGTTCATATCTTCCCTTCAACACACACACCTCTCTTCGGAACTGTAAAAAGGCATTCATTAAAATATCAATATATCTTCACAAGCTATGCTGTCCCTAGCTTGCTGCTACTACATGACCTTAAAAGACTACAGCTGTCCTTTAGTCAATGGTTACTGAGCTTCTGAATGTGCCAGCTGTAGCTGACCCAGGAATCAAGAAATATTCACAACTTCCCTGAGCAGGAAAGGATGTGTTTTTCTTTCCTTGTCATCAATCATTAAACAGATTATTGACAAACAAAAGGTGGAATATGATTCTCTGTTACCAATACATATGTATAGATATATACACACGCACACACACATATATATATATTATGTTTGATAAGAGGCTTTTTGATTTTGTTTGTTTGTTTACTTTTAATAGCAACTCCATTCTTCTCCAGGGAATGAGAAGAAAATTCTTCTCCAGCCTCCAGGGGAGCCTGGATTATGCCCGAGAAACTCTTGGAAGACTTCACTCAACAGCTTTCCCTCAGAGAGAATCAAGCCTTTTTAGCCTTCCTGATGCCAATCTGAAGTTACAAGAACAGTTAGAATTAAGATTTTCTTGTGTCTTGGTCCTTTGTCAGATCTATCTGTTTTCTATTCAATAAACATACTCTGCCATCTCCAGCAGGAATGAAAGAAAGCATCAGAGAAGCCATTGTATCATCAGACAAATCTCTTACACAGAATGTAAGCACAGAAGGTAATAAATCCTTATGCTTTGATTACATACACTTCACTTGTCATGTAAGGTTTCTGGATGTGGCTACCTATATATTGCCATTGGCAATCCTAAAACAAACAAACAAACAAACAAACAAACAAAAAAACGTTTAGACCTGGATTCTGCCACTCTTATTCACCTCAGAAAATTACAGTGAATAAGACTAACTCTTAAAATTTGCCACCTACCAGGTTTACAGAATTAAGACCATCTCAGAATTAGCTAGCAAACATTTCTCAGCACTGCAGACATGAAAACATCAACCTTAGCAAAACCTTCATTATCCCTACTCTCCTACAGCTGAAAACCTTTGTGTATTGAGGTGCAAGACAGCATGTTCAATGGTATAAAAAACAAAACAAAAAGTGATTTGTATCAGTGCTACAAGAATCAATTGTTGTTATACCATAACTAAAGAAGTTGGTTTGAGAGGTTTGACACTGTAGTCATCCATACACTATAAAGAACAAATAATGCATCTGAGAGTCACTACTATTTTCCTAACTTTATTAGCCTTTGAATCAGACTAAATATGCTGTGTTTTTCATTGCAGTATGCAACTCAACCTTTAAAAAACGTAATCCAACTAGTCATATAAAACTTTGATTCCTTAAGCCAAAAAGAACATTAAAGTTTTATGAAAAATCTGCTGGAAGATTGAAGCATGGAAATGGCTTATTCCCATGTATATTAAAAACAATAAAATGACAGGTGTTCAGTGTGCACATGGAAGTTTCCAAAGCAAACAAACAAACAAACAAAAAAGCTATGATGAAAAAAAAAAGTGCCATAATTATGTTACATTTCCTTATGCAACATACCTATGCATTTTGTGTGCATGAATTTCTTGTGCATGCCTATGCATTCTTCTTCAGGCCTATTCATTTTTATCTTACATGCCTTATGCATTTCTTAAACATCACCTTTAAAGCAAATACTGGTTTTAAGAAGCCTATAAATTAACTGCCCAAGTGCCATCAAATGTCTGTTTAAGCTCTTCTGAAACAGCTATTGAACAATAACTTGTTTGACACACACATTTTCTACTGAACAGGTACAAGTACGAAATAATAACATAACCTTCTTCTCAGTAACCCTCCTGGTTACTCCCTATTTTGCAGCTGCACATGAAAGCTTGATGAGAAGCAGATGAAGGCCCTGAGACAAAGGCAGGGGGAGCAGATGTGATCCACAACCTCATTTCTGTACCACAGTGTAAAATTCTGCATAGCACTCACCAACACAGGAACATGGAAGCTGATGTAGCTGCACCCAAGGAGAGCACTGATGAGCTAGCTCAGTACTTATCAGAGAACATCATCTGAAGGGAAATTTCCTTAAAGCTAACATTTTATTTTGCCTGAAGATGTATACTACTAACAATATTTATTTTGTTCAGTTAGTCTCAAAAAATAATTTTTAACCATCTGAAAATTTATGCTGACAAATAATAACACATAATTCCCCAAACAAGTTTTTCTCTAGCTTCCTATCTTGCAATCACTTCTGAGTACTCCTGAAAGCTGGAACAACTAAAATAATCTTCCAGTCAGTCTCAGTAGAACAAGAAGAACAGATAATTTTACATTATTAAAAAATAAAATAAAACAACAACAACAACAGTTAAAAGGTGATAAACTTTAGGGTTCAATGTGAAGAAGAGAACAGTGACTGCTTTGTATCCATGCAAACACCCTGGTAAGAGACTTCATTTTTGCTTTGAGCTGTTTATGCCAACACAGAACCTGTAACTGAACATGGTGACAAAAAAGGAAGAGCAGCTTACTTGGAAGCTGTTAAAGTAATTGTCTCCAATGACTCTGCAATATATCATTATTCCAGCTTTCAAGCTGCCTAGTATGTGCATGTGTGTGATGCTACCCACATTCACACACCACTCAGGAAAACAAACAAACAAACAAAAACAAAACAAAACACACACACGCAAGAAAAAAAAAAAAAAAAAAAAAAAAAAAAGACAAAACCATGAGTCTGACTTACAAGTCCCTATTTTCTGCTAGGAAAAATAATAAAATAATAATAAAATAATAGTAATAATAATAAAACACCAACAATAGAGACAAAAGAAATCACCTAAACACAGATTATTATTTTAGATGATAAAGGAATGCTATTTTATGCAGATGTTGTTGAAGATGTTCAGATGTTCCATATGCATATAATTAGAGATTTATTCCTTAATCACCTGTGGGCATCCTAAGTGCAACCCAGTTAACTCTGTATGTGGCAATTCTCAGCACAACTGGGAAAATGTTATGACAAAATATTTGTATTAGAGAGACTAACACAGACTTATCTAGCATTATCTAGCTTATGTAGCATTATCTTCAGAAATGTAAGCAGACTAGAACAAAACTGGTCTATTCTATATATGATAGAAATCTCTTGCCTTAAAAAGATTGAGTAATTCAAGTAACAAAAATTTCCAGTTAAAAATAAGATAAGCAAAGGAAATGTAAATAGGTGGAACATCCTTGTGAACATGCATGAAGACTGAATGGCAAGACAAAAGCTAACCGAATAAGCACATAAGCAGACTCCTCTTTTGGGGAGGGGAGCAATAGCACACAAACATCTGACATAAGGCAGATGAAAAAGGACAAAGCCTGTTTAATTTCTGATTTCTCTCAAAGTGCTCTTGAGCCAGATCTCCTAGAGGTCTGCAACTAGTGGCTACCAAGAACCATAGTGACTAGTGCTAAATATGTAGTGTCATTTCCACAGTATTGCATACTCAAAACTAATTTTATATATATATATATTAAAAACTAACAGCTTTTTGTATGTAGTGATGACAATCAGTATTGTGTAAGAGCTGCCATTAGCAGGAAGTATGCTGCTCATGAGAGAAGTTAGCGAAGTTCAGTTTTAAACTTAAAACCGGCCTGAATGTCAGTCTGCAAATGCTCCTATTCCACAGATTCCCTAAGTGATGTATAAATATATTGAGTTACAATCACTTAATTGTTATGCAAGTTACAAGCACCATGAACTTAACGGCAGATGGGCTGAATTTGAGGAGTTCCCCCAAATGTAACATTTGTAGAATTACAGGTTGCTGGGCTTTTCCTCCTCCTTTCCTCTGGCCCTCTTGGCTTGTCTTTTTAGTTTAGAAAACTAACCATTCAGTATACATTCACACTTTCTGGAGCAAGGAAACAGGGTTATGACAAGACACATTGGCCCAAGAGATTTCCTAAAAGTTCCTCCACTAATTTGCCTGACTCCTTCCAGAAGCATTGCAGCGGAATACACCAGAGGTCTAGCTACAGCTGCTTCTGTATTAAGCTCACGAAGTGTCAGCTCCTGTCAGCAAAATCAAACTAAGCCCTCACAGAAGTTAAACAGAACACAAGAACTTTCCTAACAGAAGAGACAGAAGCCTGTTCATCAAAACCACCATGTAGGGACAAACAGATCACTCACCATTTGGTGGCCGAGCTCCCTCTTCTGCTCCCTCTGCATGTCATGTCGATGTCTGAGGCCCATGTTCCACTTGCAGGCCTGGCAGATTTCAGTAGCTTCCATATATGCTTGGGATGCAGTTTCCCTTTTGCCATTTACCTTTTGTAATGATTTACATTTAGCTTGTTTTGATTTGTTAGTTCATTACACTGTCTTCACCATCACTCTGCAAAGACAGAGATGATTTCAACAAAGTGAAAGCAAGTCAAAAAAACAGAGCAATTTCATCTTTCAGGCTGCTTTTCTGCACAGAATTACTTTGGTGTTGTTGCCTCAAAATACTTGAAAAGCCTCAGGGCTGCTGTTGTCTCTCTGAAGCATTTTCTTATACGATCAAGTTTACATTCACAACAGAAAAATCCCATCAGACTGAGAAATGCAGTATTTATAATTTTAAGGAATTGTACTGCTTCTCTAAGCATTTCCAAAAATTATTTTCCTCTTAAAACCATTGCTGCTGATTGCATATGTTAAGTACTTCTCTTATCCAGTATTTCTATGCACATATTTCTGCTCATGCCACTGTTTAGCAAATGTTACATCATTTTTGCAACACGATTATATCTATTGGAAAACATCGTTCCAGCTGCATCACTGTTGCAATGAATTTCAAGTCTTATTCACAAACGCTTTATTTCAGATATGAACTGTCAAGTCGCCACTGATTTCAGCAACACATCTCAAAGCTAATACTAATATGCAAGGCAACTCGGAAGCTTCTGTAAACTGTTAAAATGTCACCATGACTCACAGAGCATAAAGAAGTGTCTCGAATTTCTTTGTGGTAAGCATTGTACCAGTTGTTCTAGGTTCGCAGATGTACATGAATTAAACAGTTTCACTATCCCCCTCCCCTTCACTTCATTTTTCTCATGTTTCAATAAAGCTGCAGTTCCCAGCATGTTGTTCAACGCAATTACCTCACAAACAGAAACACAATTAGGTGTTATGTTTCCTGCAGGTAACACTGTGCAAAATTAATATATACTGAACTCAGATGAGCTATCTACCATTCTACTGAATTCAAAGGTCCTTAGAACTCAGCAGGGAGCATGCCAATTATTTCAAAAGAAACCAGCATGTTGCATAAACTGTAACGTCAGACAAACTGCAAATAGGAATCTATATCCTTTCTCTAGAGGCTGAGGCTCAGGAAGCATCCTCATGCGACATTAATGTTTCTGTCCTTCAAAGACCTTGCCAGTATCCTTAGGCAAAAAGAAAGAAATGAAGATCTAATATTAACAGTTTTTATTTTATTTTTAATGGCAAAAATATTTCTGTGTTGGGGAAAAGTAAGCCTTATTATACATAATAAAGGAAAACAAAACTTTCTGTCTCCAATTCCTCTTTAAGCCAATAACTGTAAGGAACCATACATTGAAATGTGGTTATTCCTTCACATGCTAAATAGCTCAACTGAAAATGCTTTATTATTATTATTATTATTTTTTTTTCTGCTCCAGGCTCCTAAGCAGTTTTTTATTAATGTGTGGATATCCTCTGAGCTGCCTGTTACAATCCTTTACCGTATGTTGGATATTTTAAAGGTTCACTGCACAGACAAAGAGCTCCTACAGTTTGTTAATCTTTTCAATCAAGATTTTAAAGCCTCTTAACAGGCTTTTAAGGATACTTTGAAATAATTTTTAAAAGGTTTTCAATAGAAAACCATAAAACAAATACTGAAATATTTTTAGATTGTAAAAGTAAATGAAAATGAATATCTAGTAATTGAGGTATGAAACAACTTCAGTTGCAGTATTTAAACTACAGTTACTAGAAAATGAAAAGTTGGATTAGTCTCAACAAATGTAAGAAGAATACGGTTATCACCGGAGGGAGTCACCAGACAAGTTTTTGCTACTCTCATTTACCAGATGTGATCGTCCTTCCCTCTAGCACAAAAAACAGAGGCTTTACTATTCACCTTAAATTCTTCTCTGAAAATGGTACTTTCACTCAGTATTGAATTAGACTGTTCCTGAAGATGGACCTTAGAGTAGGAAAATAACACTAAATCTCCTTTTAATTTTGATATGTCTGCCAGTCAATAAGAACTTCCTGAAAGCCTCAGAGCACCTGCAGTGTGAGAAACTAAAACAAGTTTTAACTTCAATTCCATATTGCCCCTTTCCTTTATAAAAAAACTCTGTATGAAAATATGCCTTTAACACAGAAGATACCTGACCTTCTCAGAGTACCAAAAAGGGACGATATTACTTGCTACAAACATGTGAAGGGTTCTCAGGCTGGATCTCCATAAATATTTCTGTTGTCTTTAACTTAAGTAATGTCTTTTTATATTACCAAGAAACACATTTCCTAGACTAACCCTAGCTACTGCATAACCAACATGTGGAACAACATGAGTTCAAGAACTCTTCACTAGCAGTGTCACCATCAGAAACCACTGAGACCTATGAAAAAGCCAGGGATACACTTCTCAATCTCACCAGAGTCCAGTCCAACAGGCTACAATTATATTAATTTGCTTGGGGGAGAGACAATCAACAGGTGAGACAGACAGACTGTGAGGTTGTCAGATGTTTAGGTGTAAGACAGCCTGACTGAGATATATGGTAGGGTAACTGCCAAAAACAATTTAACTCAGAAACCTTCTTACCAAAGGTCAAGGTAGCTCAACCTAAAAGAGAATATGATTAATTCGCTGTCCATTCACATAAAAGGCAAAAAAAAGATCCGCAAGAGCCAGGCCATTGCCTGTGTGTAATAGCTGTCCAAGCACATCATTCAATTGACAGTTTTTTTAAAAGCCAGTTTTAAATTCTGTCTACTACCCCTAAATTTAAGAGAAGCATTTTGAAAATATTAGCATAGTCAGCATTAAAGTATATCACCCAAGAATGCCACGTGACACTTATTACGAACAGGTAGACAATTAACATCATTAGATAACTATTTACCTTTCTACATTACTCTGAATGCCCAGTCCTTACTTAAATTTTAGATTATACCTCTAGAACATACTGCTGGTATTCATAGAGGCCCTCTGCGGAAAAACTGTGGAAGTACAATATTCAAGAAATTTCAGTCTCTTCTGCTAGATTACAAAAGCATACCTGCACATCTACAAAGGAGCCCAGAGACACATTTCAGCAGGGGGTACCCCAGTTAATACCCTGTCCTGGTTGCTCTCAGGCCGACCATAGGAACCGGCCCCTCATAGGAACCAGCCCATCTCCACAAGCCCAGAGAAGATCACAGGAGCAGGCAGAAAGCCAAGTTAAGGTCTCAGAGAAAGGGATACCCTGTGTAAGCTCCTCTCAGAGCTGTCCCAGAAGAGCCTCAGCTTCATTATCGAGGCATGAAACACATTATGAGAAAAGAGCATCTTGCCAACTGAGGGAAGGTTATAAAACTGGGTTATAAAACACATTCTGGGATGCAGAAGAGCACTTTGAGATTGAAGAAGACTTACAATAGCTTAGAGGTGGAACTAAAGGAAAGGAAATCAAGCTATGGATTTACAGAATCACAGAATGGTTAAGGTTGGAAGGGACATGTGAAAGTCATCTGGTCCAATCCTCCTGATAAGCAGAAACACCTAGAGAGCAGGCTGACAAGGGGTACATCCAGGCAGCTTTTGAAGATCTCTACATCTCTGGGCAATCTGTTCCTGTGCTCCATCACCCTCACAGTGAAGTACTTCCTGACACTCAGAGGGAACCTGCTGTGTCCAAGTTTGTGCCTGCTACCTCTAGTTCCATCACTAGGCACAACTGAAAACAACCTGGCTCTTTCTTCTTTCCACCCTCCCTTCAGGTTTTTATATTCACAAGTAAGATGATCTCTGCACCTCCTCTTCTCGAGGCTGAATTCAGCCTCTCCTTTAGGCAGTTTGGAGAGGAACAAGTGAGGGGAAAACTAGAGGGACAAGGAATAAAATGTCTGGTCATATGTGAACAAGCAATTTGCTAGTCAGTAAGCTTGCCTGGCCACATCCCACACTTGATCAGTGCAATCTGCTGTACCTTATTGAACTCCTTTCTAACTCTTTTCCTGGTTGAGGGACTGTATCTGAGTGCTTATGCGTCTGAGTGCAACAACTGGAAACATTACAACCACAGCTTGGAAGGCCTATGTGTCTGTGGTATCAGCAACTGAAGAGACCAGAGTGAGTAGATATTCGTGACAAAAACTGGAGTGGGACCACGGGTCACAGGGGCCCATGTACCCATCATGTCAACAAGCAGAGTAAATGAGGGTTTGTGTACCAGCAGCCAGACAGGGATGGTAGGGTGGAGGGCCTGTGTCCCAGCAACTGGAGAAACTGGGGTGAGTGGAATATGTATCAGTGAGGGTGGGACCCAGGATCAGAGACCCACACACCCATGGTACCAGCAACTATAAAAAATGCAAGAGTGCAAGTGTGTGGGCACTCACAAAGGTCAAGATGGACCAGCAGGCAGGTAGGTAACATGGCCTAGGGGACAACTGGGGCATGTCACTCTGAGGGTGAGAACACAGGAAGAACTCAGCTGCTGCAGGGATGTGCACTGTATAGTCTCAGTAGCAGAACTCAGGATCAGCCTGTTGGTGCTGCCTGGGTTCATGTGAATGTTGTGTGTCATTCTGATATGTGGAACAAGTTGTGAATGTACATGCATGTGTAGTATATGTGTGAGCTCTACCTGTGTGCAACTGCACAGGTTGCACACAGGGAACACAGTTCCAGCCTTGTTACTGGTTGGACCTGGGGTATGAGGCTATGGCAGCTTTGCCTGTCTTCGACTGTCAGATCCAGCACAATGATTTTTCCCCTGACATCTAAATACAGGTGGGTAACTATAGCCATAAGCTCTGAAGTAAATTTGGAGTGATTCTCAACCCAAAGAAGCATCAAGATTCAGGCAAAATCAGCTGAAGAATCCTCCAGACTCTGAACAATGTAAAGGGGAAATAAAAGGCAAAATAGTTATGAATAGCATTCCTAGCACTTTTTCCAGTATTTTCTCCACTCCTTTTGTTGTTAAAGAATTTAAATAACATGAAGCTGCATTTCAGAACTGCCTAGGAGAAACATTAAAAATAAATAAATAAATAAATTGTTCTAGATTGGCCATTACTATGTTACTTGCCCATGTGAAGGGTACTCTGAAGTTGCTTCTGAATATTTCAGCACTGCAAATGAAATCATTTTCAGAAGACTACCTTTCACTCACATAAAAAAATCACATCTGCATGTCTGGAATGTGGACATTTACTTTAGGGAAAAGAAAAAACAGACAGTGACCGATCATCTTCTTCAGCTGACACATCCTGTTATTAAAGAAGGGCTCAAGATTGCTGCTGATATATTTGTTTCAGAAGCACTTACTCAGCCACTGTGAATCATCCAATAAGGTATGAAAAACTAGTCTGGATAGAAAACTGATTCACATCATGTATACTTTTCAAATCTTGGGTAAAAAATATTTAAATATTAGTCAGAGTGAGGACCATTAGATGTCATTTGTAAATGATGACTACCTTACAGGATAAGAAGCTAAAGAAAGTTTTTTGGTAAAGCTCAAAATAAGTTATTTCATAGAATAAATAAATAAATAAATAAATAAATAAATAAAAATCTGTCCTGTGAAACAAGGATCATACCAGAGGCAAATATCAGTCACTCACCATCATGTACCCAGATTAATTTATCAGTAAATTCATAACATCAGAGAATCACTGAGGTTGGAAGGAACCTCTTGAAACTGCTTAGTCCAATCCCCCAGCTCAAGGCAGGGGAAGATAGAGCAGTTTGTTTAGAACTTAGTCCATTCTGGTTTTGAGTATCTGCAATGCTGGAGAGAGACTCCACAACCTGTCTGAGCAACCTGTTCCAGTGTATGAACATCCTCATAGTTTTTAAGCCTTTTCTTTTTAAGCTTTTATGCTTAAAGGAAATTTCTGGTCTTTCATTTTATTTCCATTGCCTGTTGTCCTTCAACTATGCACCACTGAGAAGATTCTATCTCTATGTTCTTTACTCCTCCTCCACGATGTGCTTAAACAAATGGATATAATCCCCCTAATCATGACCAGATGTCTGGTTTTGGCTGGGATAGAGTTAATTTACTTCATAGTGTCTGGTATGTTGCTGTGTTTGGGGTTTAGGAGAAAAATAATGTTGATACACTGATATTTTAGTTGTTGCAAAGCAGTGCTTGCACAGAGTCAAGGATTATTCAGCTTCTCGTACTGTCCTGACAGCAAGAAGCTGGGAGTGGACACAGCCAGGACAGCTGACCCAAATTGGCCAAAGGGATATTCCAGACCATATAGTGGTATGCTGAACATTAAATATGGGGGGAAGTTGGTCAGGGGGTGGCTGCTGATCAGGGACTGGCTTGGCATCAGTCAATAAGTGGTGAGAAATTGCATTGTGCATCACTTTTTTCATATGTATATTACTATTATTACAATTTCCCCTCCATTTTCTGTCCTATTAGGACAGAAAATATATATATATATATGTCCTTTATCTCAACCAATGAGTTTACCTTTTTTTCAATTCTCTCCCCAGTCCTATTGTGTGGGAGAGAGTGAACAGCTGCCTGGTGCTTAGCTACCTGCCAGGTTAAACCATACCAGATAAGTTGTGGATGACCCATCCCTGGAAGTGTTCAAGGGCTTTGAATAGGCTGAATAGGGCTTGAATAGGGCTTTGTGCAGAGTTACCAAGTGGGAGGTGTCCCTGCCCATTACAAGGAAGTTGGAATTAGATGATTTTTAAGGTCCTTTCTAACCCAATCCTATGATTCTTTGATTCCCTTTTCCAGGTTAAACAGTTCTAGCCTCTGTTTAGGTACTCCAATACTCTCATGATCTGCTAGGACCTCCGCAGACTTGCTCCAATAAATCCATGCTGCTCTTGAACTGAGAGACCCAAAACTGGTCACAACACTCCAGATGTGCCTCACCAGTGCTGAGGGGAAAGATCACTTCCCTTAACCTGTTAGCACTGCTTCTCCTAAAGCAGCCCTGGACTGGTGAGTAGTGTTAGTCTTTCCCATGCATTCCTTTGCAGAACTTCATGTGGTTCCTGTTGACCCATTTCTACAGCCTGTTAAGATCCATCTAGATGGCATCACAACCATCTGATTTATCAAACACTCTTCCCGATTTCAAATCATCTACAAGCTCGCTGAGGGTGCACTGTATCTTATTGTCCATGTTATTAATTGAGATGTTAAACAGTATTGGACTTGTTATTGACTACCGGAATAGAACATTTTTGTGTGACTGGCCTCTAGCTGGACTTCATACCACTGGTCACTAGCCTTCAATCAGTTTTCAGTCTACCTTATCTAGCTTATTCACCAATTTGTCTGTGAGAACAGCTTTACTAAGGTTGAGATAAATGACATCAATTGCTCTTTTCTTAACCACCAATCTTGTCATTTTGTCGTAGAAGGCCATTAGGTTGGTCAGACATGATTTCTCCTTTGTAAATCCAAGCTGCCTACTCCCAATCAACATTTTGATATGGTTGGAGTATATTGGCCTTTTCCATGCCCTCTTTCATCACTTCCTGTACTTCATACTTGTAAAAAAGTAATCTTGTCCTTCATATTCCTTGTCATAATTAACTGCAGATAGCCTTTGGCTTTCCTAACCTTATCCCTGCACATTCAGACATGATCTGTATATTCTGTGTCCCCATATCCTTCTTTCAACTCTTAGAATCATAGAACCATTAAGGTTGGAAAAGATCTCCCAATATATTAGTCAGGATCTCCTTGTTCACCCATACAGGCCTTCTGCCACCTTTTCTTAACAAAATATTACCTCCTAACATACTAAATACAAACTGGGAAAAAAAGGAAAAAAAAAAAAAAAAAAAAGAAGAGAAAGTCACTAAGCCTTCAAAGTGGTGACTTCTATTTTTTCATTTAGACAATGGACCATCAAATAAAAAATATACATATATATATTTTATTGAGGTTCAAAAGGAAAAAGATGGAAACTCCCCCCAGAAGTTGATTACAAATAGTGAACTAATCTGAGAAGTCTGAGTGATACACAAGGGACAAAAGTATTGCCTCTCAAGGATGAACAAGATCAGCATAAAGACTGTGTAACAGACAGATTCCATCAAGATCAGATTTGGAAAAGCCTTCCAAATATCCAGAATATAATGACTATAGGATCTCAGGAAACTCTGAGGAAATCTTTATAAACATGTAACCACTGAACTGGGTTCTGAAGCATGAAAAAATGAGTTTTATTTATTACAGGTAACTGATATTACCAACTGACAAATATACTGAAAAAGGTCACTTTTGAAAAAGAGATTTTCATTTTTTTTTCAAGACTACATTTTAGTGAAAAGCTGAAACTACAACAGTGTAAGTTACACTATTTCAATGCATTTATTAAGAAGAACCCCCTGACCCAATCTTAAAATACTAGTTAGAAAAATGAGAAATTTGGGTATATTCCTTGTTATTCCATTACCAAGTTATTTAAAACATATTTACACCACAGATAAAGACAGAATTGGCTGTGCTAAACTTAGAAAATATAGCTCAACCTGGAACTGAAAGCTCAAAGAACCATATATTTAATCTCTTTCCAGATTCAGTGTAACTGCAGTGCCATATAGATAGAGATTCATAGCTCCAAAAATGAACCAATGCAGGTCTGTACAGTAATGGAAATATGAACTCTGACAAGTGTTAGCTGGGGGATATCTATGTAACCATATCCTCTCTGAGCAAAGTTTTTATCCGACCCTAGTCCAGCTCATAGATACAGCTTATATAATTAAATTTCCTCTCTCAACCATGAAGGTGTGATATTCATAAACATATGAAAAACTGAGATAATCATATTGACAAAACCACCATAAAATTAAAACAACAAACAAACAAACAAACAAAAAAAAAAAACTCAACAGCCAGGTCCTCAGCTTTGTAAGCAGATTTGTAAGCTGCAAGTTGCATGTCCTCCTCTCTGCTAAACTGTAAAGTACTAAAGTTGAACAGCCTCAGGGAAAACAAACAAAAATTTGTTCAAGTATTTGGCAAGCAGCCTGTTATGGTGAATACTGCTTCAGCATCCAAACAGAGTGGACTACCCTTATGTTTAAGAAATCAAAGGGTGTGCTGAGCCTAGCCTGGCAGTCATGAAACTACTTCAACTGAAAAGCTGTGTTAGCATGAATTATTTTTCAAAGTTTTTCACTGATAATGCCAGTAAAGGTAATATCAATAGTTAGATGAAAAGGAACACTCTCATTTTTTTTTTCCTGGAAAAAAAAAAAAAAAGAAAAGAAAAGAAAGTAGATTCCACATCAGTGAATTCCCCATTCTTTTATGATTATATCTCTAAGTTGTATCTCATGTTTCACACTGTCTCACTGTCTCCCATTTAATGGGAAGACAATTACGGTTCTAGAGTAACAGAAAAACAGAAACTGCAGTGCTTCCATTTGAGAAGGCAAAAGAGGAAATAACTGAAGAAAAGGTATCTTTCTTTTAAATTCAGTAAAGGTTATGGGACGGATATGCTAATATCAGCAAATGTTTGAAAAAAAAAAAAGTGCATAAAACCAAATTGTATTCAACCTTTTCTTTGATAGGGTAAAAGACTTGTTGAAAAAATAAAAAACAAACCACCATGAGACTGCATATATCTTGACTTTAAGCAGAAATTTTGACACTATGTCACATGGCATTCTCATATGCAAATTAACAAAATGTAATATAGATAAAACAATTATGTTTTATGGCCTGTAGCTCCCTTTGTAATGTAGGGATTGAGCAACATTCCCTCAGGGGATCTGTCTTGAGTCTGGTTATGTGCAGTGCTTCAATTAATGATTTGGCTGGTGAAATAAACACTATGCATATTAAATTTTCAGTTGATGAAAAAAAGTTGTTGGTTTGCAAGTGTGTTGAAGATCAGGATGAGAATTCATAATCACCTAACCCTATTTTTGTTTTCCTCTGAAAAATAGATGAGAGGAAATCAAAGAGTATGAGTCAATAAAAACAAAGCAAAGTACGACACCCAAGTGGAAATAATTCTCTTCTCAAACATAGGATGAAAGTAACAGTTCTTCAGAAAAAGATCCTTGAGTTTATAGTGGAGCATAAAACTAAATGTTACTCAACTATGTCACCACACAGAAAGGCAAACTTCATACTGAGTTTTCTGTTTATGTACAGTATTTACAGATGATAAACCACAAAAGTTATCTCCTCACTTTCCTAAGCACTGATAAGGCATCAGCTGGAATTCAGTGTTTATTTTCATGCTTTGCATATCAAGAAGGACATATATTGACTGAGTGGAGTTCAGTGGAGATCAGTATGTAGCTTGGAAAAGAAGAATTAGACTTGGTTAGCAAAATGAAAGAGATCAAAATGGCTATTACTACAGTTTTCAGATATGCAAAAAGCTGTTGCATTGAAAGAAAGAGGGATGAATTTTTCCTCCATATTCCACCAGATGGATAGAAACCAATGATCAAACTATAGCAGGGAAAAAATAGAAAACAAAAATAAATCACCCAAACATGTTAAACATAAAAGCAAACTTTTGCAGACCAGTGTGACGGTCTGAAGACCAGGGATTGCGGTGGATTCTCCATATATGTATATGAACATTTTAAGAAATGAAATGTATAGAGGATTGACCCAAATTGTGTTCAGGTCCATTCTAATCCTATTTTCAATTGATTCTGAAGGTTGTGAAGCATCATCAATTGAGAGAAAAGCTGCAATGTCAAGCAGGAAAGTGGATATGATAAACAGAAGAAAGAAATGTGACGTGGATTATTGATACCAATCACAATCTTGGTGACTAATAGGAAGACCTTCTGTTTACAAGCTTTTCAGCTTGTTCACTATCTGGAAATGGTGAACAACCACTTTGTGCTTAAGTAAGCTTGCAACAGTTTTCCATCACCATTTTTTGTTTTGAAGGAACATGCTGTCCTATGACATATATGGAAAGTTATTTCCATTAGCAAGAAAGCACTACAAATGTCATTGTGAAAGACACTGGTGATAGGTCCCTCATCCAGAGAACTGTATGCAGTATCTCTTGACCATCCTTAATATAAGGATTGTTTATTTTTAAGAACGACACAAGCATAACATTACTATGAAGATAATCAGAGGAACAGAAAGGTTTTGTTACCAATTGAAAATAGTTGTTCTGTCCTGTATTTACCAGACTAAGATCTGACAGCAATGATAATTGGATTTAAGGGTAACCAAGGAAGGAAGAAAAATATTCATATAGCATTCACTCAGGAACAAATAGAAAATAATCATCAAGAAATTTACATCAGAAGTGCCATAAAGAACTTTAAGTATGATTTTGCAATAACAATGATATTTTTAGGGATGATTTAAATTCAATTTGATATATTTCTGGCAGGCAACGGTTCAGAATCATCATTTTTTTTTTTTTTTACTGAAATCCCAAGATATTTGAGCCACACATGGTGTCCTGGTTTCAGTTACGACAGAGTTATTTTTCCTCCTAGTAGCTGGTAGACAGGCCTGTGTCTCAGCTGTGGAAAGGACTGTTATGGTTTAACCCGGCCGGCAGCTAAACACCACACAGCCGTTCGCTCACCCTCCCTCTCTGGGATGGGGGAGAGAAACGGGAAAGTGAAGCCTGTGGGTTGAGATAAAGACAGTT
>CM021732.1:76785259-76897779 GCA_011075105.1 Heteronetta atricapilla | reverse complement strand
GCAGGACAGAGCGAGGAGCTGAAAAGTCCTTGGCTTAGTGTAAGCATCGCTCTGCAGCAATTAAAACATCAGCATGTTATCAACACTCTTCTCATCCTAATCCAAAACATAGCACCCTACCAGCTACTAGGAGGAAAAATAACTGTCTCCCCTTCGCTCATCATCTCTCTGCTAACATTTTAAGTGCTTATTCATTGTTACTCATCAATGCTTATAAATTCCTCTGGTCCACAATCCTTGCCTTATGCACAAGCCCACTTCAAATGCATTTTTGATGTAAATGACTTAAAATAATTTCTAGCCTTCTGTTAAAGACCTCAATAAAAATGGTACAGAAGTAATCCATGAAGACTGGTAAAGATGTAGAGAAAAGAGAGTTGACCACTGGTCTTCAGTATTACAGCAATGACTTGCACATTCTTATTGCTTCTTACCTTTTCAAATATGGAAAGCGTTAATTCCTTTTTCCACCATCTGAGTGGCAGGCTTCCATTACAGTCTTATTTCTAATCTAATCAAGAGAAAGGAAGCTTGAGATCATTTTCCTTACTATTATTATTACTAATTCACTTTGCTGTAGTGTCAGAAACAAGTCTGAACTGTTTTTCAAAATCATTTAAAGCCAACTTTCAGAGTCAAAAAAAGGACAATTAGATGTTTTTATTTTTTTAAATAAGCATGTCACATAGCTAATCTTCAGTCTTTCTGAATATTTCTTTTAGCACTTTGAAGAATAGCTAGAAGTAGAGCTCTTAAATAAGCTTAATCTTAACCAATATGAAAATATTTGAAAATTTCACACTATCTCTTAAGTCACTCAGAGGAAATATTTTTGTACTGTCACACTCTCATTATGAATAATGCAACAAGACAATTAATAAAAAATGTATTGAATTATGAATTAGAAACAAATTAAAAATGTAAAATTACAGAATAAATAAATAAATAAAAACGCTTGTTTTAAATTCGCCTTCCAGACAGGTAACCATTTTTAACTATGTCTGTAATCCACATTTGATCTATGTCTTTATCTATTCTTATGGCTAACGAGGAACAAATTACTTATTACTCATGAATGACACTAAGTACCCACTCTTGTACAAAGAAGAATATTACAATTTACATTTAAATGAGATTTGAAATGTTAATGAACAGAGCAACTATTCTAATTATCTATACAAATACATTAAATTAAGGTGAACTTCAGTAGATGAATTACTTCAGAATCATACTCTATATTTGCCCAGCAGCATTACTGAAGGATAGTTCAGTATTTGTAGGATAATTCCCAATAATCAAGAGGTCAAGAATGGGCAAACAATACTACTATATATTTAATACCACTTGACAGCAGAGAGATGGTTAATCTTCACATTACGCATACAGAAACAGCACAAGAAAACACCTCAACAACATCTGATACTTGCTTGTGCTTTCATATCTACAGTGCTGCTTTTCGTCAACTAATCATGTCCTCCCTCCTCTCCCCCCCCCCAAACACTATCTATCTCGCATATTTTTAAAGCTTGTGCACACCTAGATTTGGAGTGTGATTTTTCCCAGAGTCAGGTGGTTCCAGGTATTTTGGTCCATGGTATTTTGGTGCCTTTCTCCAATTATGATGCTTAATTTCCCATTGCCTGAGTTCTTTATTAACTGGCATTTAAACATTTGAGAGGAGGAAAATAAAGAAATTCTACAGGAATACTCTGTGCACCTGACCTGAAGATGCTTTCTTTCTGAGTATTCAGTTAAAAAGGTCAAATTCACTTTTTTTTTTTTTTTTTTTTTTTTTTTTTTTTTTCCTTCTCTGATCAGTATACTGATTTGATTTAGGTCCTATATCTATGCCAGGAAAAAAACAGGAAGTACCATTAATATTCTTAAGTTTTTCTAAGCAAAGAAAACATGTACTTTGCCTACATTAACAAGCCCACAAAAATAATTGTATTCAGTATTGTATTCAGAAACATCATACTCAGGACAACTCAGAATGAATTCCCTAGATTTTTTGTATTTTTTTTTTTTTACAAAAAAAAAAAAAAAAACCACAAACATTTATTTTACCTTATGTACACATTGCCAGATTCTGGATACCACTGTAGGATTAAGAAATGAAAAAAAACAGCAACAAGACTCCTAAGGCAACAACTGTGCCACGATAAAACTTCTACTTATTTACTAGATTTTTTACTTTTCTATTTCACTTTTGGTTTTGTTTTGGCCACTGTTTTCTGTACTCATTTTATGTGAAAAGGGTAGTTCTCATTAGGGATTTGTTTGAAGGAACTCACTCAGTAAGCACAGTAGTACAACTGGGATTATAGCACAATGTTTTTTTCAGACTTTGCATGATAGTTCAAAAGGCACTTGGAAATAAATACCTTGATTTTCAACAGCATGCCCACATTAAGTTCATGAAAGAGAGTCAAGTCCAAACACAATTGAATATGTGGAATATGCCAACAGAAAGAACAGATTACTACATTATTAGACTGTATTAACTGATATCTTTTAAACTATATAAAGCTCCATACATTAGTTTGAATCATTTTCTGTTCTGATACTGGAGTGTTTTTCACAACTGGGATGTTTCCTTCCAGCAATACCCACTAGTAGTTTCTCACTATTCTTCCACTAATTTAACGATCTGCTCAGAAATTCTGGTTCTACTGGCTGTTGCACCTCTTGCTCATTTGCAGCATGCTCTTTGTTTCAGCTCAGCAACAACTGCTTATGACTGGAAACATTTATTTTTATATATTTTTTTTTCTTTTTAATTACATGGAAGGTCTTAAAAATTCACTGAAATGAGTCACTGATACTGAATTATGGATAGATTTAAACACCCACATCCACTTTTTTAAATCATTATCACTATCTACTGTCTCTCTTAGTAATAAGGTAAATAAAGAGATAAGGTAGAAGGTAAGTTTGAGATTTATTTTTAGAAAGGTGAAAATTTCAGCAGTCTCCAGGTAGACTACGTCAATACTAATTCTACCCACAGCTTCCAGTAAATGAGCTTTATGACAGGGGAGCAGAGATACTCATGATTAAAAATTAGAATAAACAGTTACAGGTTAACCGCTAATTACTCAGAGCATTTAGCTCACATGTTTTGCATTGAATATAGGGAGATGGGACTTATCCGTCCATGGAAAATTAAAGAGGCATACTGGCAGAATTTCAACATTACAATTTAAGTCAAGATTGTTGGGGGACTAATTGACTTACTATTCTAAGCAGGAATTCTCCCCATCACCTACATCTCCCAAAATTAACATAAAAATTGAAAATCCCTCTCACTCCTTACGGTTTTTGTAACTGGCTTTTACCTTCTCTGGAAAAATAGTAATAATAATAATACAATTTATTACTCTGTATACTCTGTATTACTCTGAATTACACATTAGAACCAGGCAACTACACATGAAAGAGCAGGAAAGGGCCAGACCTCCTGCACTACAGCCAGCCTACCTAGCAATAATGACCAAGCTTATATATTGCAAGCCTGAGTGAAAAGCTTCTCCAAACCTCTAGAAACTTGGAAAAAAATATTGCTTTGGGATTATAAGTTAAATTGTTCCACTGGTCAGAATTATCTCGAAAAGCGTTTTTCAAAAATTAGAAATCAACAATCTTGTTTATATTGGACTAATAAACAACCATAGTACAACTAAATGAAAAAAATGGAAGGATTTTCACATATTATGCTACTTAAAGTAAAATGCACAGGAAGCAGACTAGCGAAGGGCCATTTCCAATGCAACCCTATTAATATAAAAAAATATTTTTGGAAGAAACACCTATTTGTTGCTGTGCTGGTTTAACACAGTTGCAGCAGCTGCTTTCAACTATACACACACATCCTTTCTGCATGCTATAACTAGAGTGGAACATAATCTTCCTATCTGTTTTTTTTTTTTTTTTTTAATATATATATATATATACCTCCATTTTCCTTCATCTCTATGCTTGGTATTTTAGTCAGGAGCAATTTGGCCATAGTTAAAAAAAAAAAAGGGAAAAAATAATAAATAACAATAAAAAAGAGCCAAATTTTAACTATCCTTATATATCTATATATATCCATATATATCCAAATTTACCTATCCTTATCTATGCCTTTTTCTGCATTTTTTTCATTTTCAATTAAATATTTTCTGACTGGATTGTGTTCTGTTCTTAGACCATTTCCATATCTAGATTTCCAAGTGTAAATTCTGAGCACTTCATACATATTTTTTTAAATAATAATAATTATTATTACTCCAAACTCTTCAAGGTTGTCTCCCTTTCCTGCTCTTCTCTGAATTGTCTAAACATATTTTTTTCTTGAACTGTCAAAGGCTATAAAGTGCATTTGGAAAGATAAGACATTTTTGAATTAAAGGATTTTATGTAGTCACAGTAGTTGCTATTATCGACAACATACATATGACTTGTATGCCTGATTTATAATAAAAAAACAGAATTTGAAATGCACAGGGGATCTATATTTTAAGTTTCCATCAAATCACATTTTACATACTGTCACAAAAATAACTATCAACATGTTTTGTATCTGAGATCACATTTTTAAATGCTGCTCGAGTTAAGGTATCACAAGCACATTTACAACAGACATTTATTTCCAGAGAAATTAGAAAAAGGCACCAACTTTTTTAGTCCCTTCATTAAACATGATCTAAATTACATTGTAACTATTTTTAAGGAAACAAAGAGCTATCATTCTGTTCTCTAGATTCTTCACATAAAATTGGAGCTACTCAGCTGAAACAAGCCACTAAAAAGCCAACAAGATAAAATGAAACTTTTAAGTCTCTCTCAGTGTCAAGAAAAATTCTACGAGCTTCAAAATAGCAATGTTTCACATGAGTAACCTGATGACAGAAAGTAAATTCATACTGTAGTCATTCATTCTTGTCATCTCCCTTCAGGTCAAAAATAGTTCCATTTTGTGACTCTCTCATGAAAAGTTGCAAAATTGGATATAGGAAGCTTCACTACATTCGTATGAAAGAAGGCTTCTGAGTTAACTTCACTCAAAGGATTGCCCAAAGGACAAGTTAGAGTTTAGGCTGAACTTCCATATACAAAAGAACAACCTCCACAGAATCTTAATGCTAGTGCCTGGTATAATAAGTGTCTGTATTTTAACTGTTTATGTTTTACTACCATTACTACTTCTGTGTAACTCAAGGCAAGTGCAGAACACATTTAAGCATCTAATAATCTATGTACTTTAGAAAGCATTAGTTGCTGAGTGGTGCATATGGGTCCTAAGTAGACAGAAGCAAAAACAAAACAAAACAAAACAAAACAAAAACACCCTTTACATACACATTGTTTATTACAAAAACTAAAATATTCTGTGCTGACTAATAAAAGCATTATTAAGTGCTTTTCTGACCTTAGTTCTTTGGAAAGTTTGGCAAGAGTAGAAAGAGTGTTTTTAACAAGCATCTGATTATACTCCCAAGATACTATTTGGAATGTTATCTTTTCTTCTAAAGTACTTTATCCATTGCATCTACCTGCTAAAAGTATTTGCAATTCAAAAGCTCTGCATAAAATATAAGTGCTTATCACAAACAGGTAGTAGAGTTGAATGATAAAAACCTGGTCATTTAGATTTCTACATGCTGTACTTAGGATTTCTGACTAAAACAGACTTGGTAAGATACCAATGTTTTGGCTATTGTTAAGCAGTGTTTGCACATTTTCAAGGATTTCTTTATTTACCATTCTGCCCCCACAACAAATTAGGCTGGGGGTGCACAAGAGGCTGGGATGTAGGACATCTGACCCAGACCGACCAAAGGGATATTCCATACCATTTGCTTAGTAAGAGAAGCTGAAGGAAAAGATGAGGAAAGGGAGATCACAGAATGGTTGAAGCTGGAAGGAACCTCTGGAGGTCATTTGGTTCAACACATATGTTCAAAGCAGGTTTTCCAGGACCATGTCCAAATGTCTTTTGAATATCTCCAAGAAGGGAGACTCCACAACCTGTATAGGCAACCTGTGCCACTGCTCAGTTACCCACACATCAAAGAAATGTTTCCAGATATTCAGGCAGTATGTTCTGTCTTTCAGTTCATGCCCATAGCCTCTTGTCCTGTCACCACTGAAAAGAGCCTGGCACCATTTTCTTTGCACCCTCCCTTCAGATGAGTCATAGATATTGATGAGAAGCCCTCCTGAACCTGCTCTTCTCCAGGCTGAACAGTTCCAACTCTCGACCTCTCCTCACAGGAGATGTGCTCCAAGTCCCTTCATCACCCTCATGGCTTTTTGTTGGACTCTCTTCAGTAAGTCCATATTTCTCTTGTACTGGGGAGCCCAGAACTGGACCCAATATTCCAAGTGTGGCCTCACCTTTTCTGAGTAGAGGGTAGTTGTCCCACTGGCAATACTTTAATTAACACAGCTCAGGACACCATAAGCATTCTTTGCTACACAAACATACTGCTGGCTCATAGTCAAATTTGTGTTAACCAGGCCCCAGGTTGTTTTCTGCACAACTGCTTTCCAGACAGGTGGACCCAAGCCTATCTGCTGCCTTGGGTTGTTCCTACATAGATACATGGCTTTGCTCTTCCCTTTGTTGAACTCTTTGGGGTTGACTCCTGTCTTCAACCAAGGAGAGTCAAA
Organism: Heteronetta atricapilla; assembly: GCA_011075105.1. Lineage (NCBI taxonomy): Eukaryota > Metazoa > Chordata > Aves > Anseriformes > Anatidae > Heteronetta > Heteronetta atricapilla. The sequence continues at coordinate 76,891,119 of CM021732.1, read as the reverse complement.
ATCCCTCTGGATGGCAGCACAATGCTCTGGCATATCAGTAGATGTATGTCATAATATCTGACAGAGTTTTTGTCATCTGTTTTTGTTCTTTTCTGGTGTGGTTGTGTGCATGTGTGTGTGTTCTCCAAGTTTTGTGTCATATGTGGGTGGTTATAGCATTTCTCTTCCTAAGCAACTACTACACATGCTGAAGCCCTGCTTCTCAGGTAGTGGTTGTACATCTGCCTGCCAATGGGCAGTAGTGCTTTGCTTTCATACACATTTGTTGTTTCGCCTATTAAGCTGTCTTTATTTCAGCTTATGAGCCTTCTTGTTTTCCTTCTACTTTCTCCCTGTCCCACAGGAAAGGGAACTGCCCAAGAGATTGTATAGGCATTTGGCTGCTGGCTAGGGTCAACATGCTACAAAGAATAAAATCTTGAAAGTGTTTTTAAACAAAAACTTAAGTCTTATAAATTTACAAAGATGTATACTATCTTGTTCAGAGATATATGGATACTCATGTATGTTTGTCCCAAAACCCTGTTGTGACAAGAAAGTTACTCCAGCTTACAGAAGCCCAAGAACTTTGTACAAAATGCCTGTGGGCCACATAAAAAGCCAGCAGTAGTCTGAAAGCACCAAACTACCAAGCAAGAGATGGCCCCACAGGGTCTTAAAACTACCATCCATCCAATTTCCACTCTTGTGGTAGACACTAGGAACTTCTGAAGGAAAAAACACCTATAGACCACATGTGGCCCTTCACTGTTCTGAACTGCAAGTATTTCTAACCTGGCAGTAATCTTTTGGGAAAAAAAAAAAAAAAAAAAAAAAAAAAAAAAAGTTCATTGTAAATAATTCACTTGGTGAGAAATCAACACTGCAGCCATGTGATAATAGGAGGAACAAACTGGGTTAAAGCAGCATGCTTCAACAAGCTGTGGACAGTGAAAAGAAACTGAAATACAAGACAAAAAGTGCTCAGAAATGCATTTAGTCTTTAAAAGGTAGTTTTCACTTTGACCATGTTCCTGATTCTGAGATTTATTTCCTGTGAACATTTGAAAATTAGAAACTTACTGAAATGAATGTTCAGATCAGTGAAGTTTAAGATTAAACAGACAAATATGTATCCAAACCTGAGTTATACTTTCACCCCTCAAAATTACAATAAGCTTTATACTGGCCAGTTAAACCAGAATAAAGAGACAGAATAAAATAGAAAAACCTGGTAGCTGAGAAACAATGATTTCCAAATACCCAAACCAAACACTCCAGCAGCTATGAACAAAGAACTATTAGCTAGCACCACATGTACATATGCGTTCACACAGATAGGTGTTCACTCATGCAAGAAATTCAGAACTCATGAACATGCAAAGGGTGCATTTGTTGAATAGCTACATCAACTATTTCACTACTGGTAATTATCCATTATTAGAGGCTGAAGTAGTACAGCACATTCTCTTCCAAACTACAGAACCTAATGTCATGAATTTAACTTATCAAATGATTAAGGCCGCATCTCCAAGGTATTAATTGAGTATCAACAGCTTGTACATTTATAAAATCTTTCAGAAATACACCATTCTTTCTCTAAAAAACTTGGAAATGGTTTGAAAACAGTTAAATAAATCACTCAGCTGTCAGTTAAATTACAAAAGTTGAATTATTCAATTTAGCACTATGTAAAACCTCTACTATAAACACTAAAGTACTAAGATAAATTTTAAAGATCTTGAATTTAGGGAGCATCTGGTTATTCTTTATCTTGCATGTATTAGAATGTAGCAGAGCTACTGTTTATTTTATCAAATGTCAATCACCAACTTAAATCGGAGAATTTGGTAACTTCCACAGAAATTTCAACATAGTTGTGCTTTACTATATCAATCTTTTTTTTTTTTTTTTTCTTCATTTCACTCAAATGCATTTCAGTTTTCCTGCCATTATAATAGAACAACATTTACAGAAATGTAAAGATTTTTTATTGACCTGTAAATGATAACAGAAACTTGAATTGCAACCGAATCACTGAGCAACATCGTGCATAATTTACTACAGCGGGTCCAGAGATGTGATAAGGGTGCAGCCTCCAGCAGAGGGAACCTGGGGACTCCTGTATCCTAGCTGTTCCAGCCAAACCAGGAGCACCCAGAGGTGCCTCTGCCGCAGTCCAAACAACACAGCTGCTGCTTTCTGCACTACACAGTTGAAGCAGCAATAGGGCTGATCAAGTACCCCAGATGCACACTGACAGCAGGCACTAGTACAGCTGAATGCCTAATACCTATGCCCCGATTCTGGGTTCTCTTACCCCCCATACACATAACTTACCAGACGCCCTACTTTAAGGCTACACCTGGCCTTAATGACTCATAATGGTTTCTTAATGGCTCATCAACTAGTGGTTGGAGACTTTTGGTTTTGGACAAGAATAAGAGAGACAATGCCAATCAGATTTTTCTCTAAAAAGGTCCCGGATCTGATCACCTTAAAGCAGATACTCATATTTCACGTGTTTATTGAAAAAATACTAAATATTTGTGATTTTTATGCAGACAACCACTGAATACTGGTGTTACCAACTGGAAACAAGCTCCTATATTTACTGCTCCTGGCATGTCACCTATGCTCACCATGCTCATTCTGCTGATGACAAAAATCATGAAAATGCAACTGTAACCTACAATACCTGGAAGCTTCTTCCTTCCTTTGATATAAGCCAGCTGTGTAAACTGACATCTAGAAAGACTTTTGATTCTAAATGTGGAAGATGGGGAATTTGTGGAAGATCAGGAATTTTAAAGGAAACTTGACTGTTCCATAGACATGATATAGTCAGGTCTTACATCCTGAACTATGAGAGCTCTGCTGTACAAGTTCTGGACCTCAAGCAGCAAAAAGTAGGAAACCTGTGTGCTAGCATGGAAATACGGACATAGCAAATTCTGGTATTTAAACCATAGGAGATAGCTGAAGCACTGGCAGGTGAGATGCCACAAAGGGGCAGCAAATGTCAGATATTCTTCTGAGCAGAAAACAAACAAACAAAACAAACAAACAAAAAACACCCTCAAAGGAGGAACTGGGTTTTCTACATGTATAAAATGAATTTCTTCACAGATGTACTGCCACTGCAGAGTAAGTGGCCAAAACTCTCTAAATTTAAAGGCATTTTTTCACAAGTGCTTCTTTCATAGTTCTCTCATTTCCTTCTTCCTGTTGAAGAGAATTCAGAGTCCAGAACAAGAAAGATAGTCAAGATAAAGACTAGTTTTAAAATTAGATTGATTTGTACAAAACAGAGGGACATAAATCATAATCCTAGATTGTGATCAAGCTACACTGGGTGTGTACATATGCCCTGTACAAAGAAGCAAGAATCATAAAATCCAGATATGTCCAGATATCCACATATGCTACATTCTTGCAGCACAACATGGTCAGACTACCAGAACAGAACATGCAGCAGGAGCATGAGGGAGCCTCAGTGTACTAGACTTGCATGATCTGTCTTATCAGAACAGAAGGAAGGTCTAAATGTTCAGTAAACAAATCTTGATGCTACGTGTTCCTCTACCCACTTGGACTGATTCTGCTTTCAAGCAAGTTTTGTAATGGTGTAATTACATTGGCTATAGTGGAAATCTAGCTAACTACCACAAGAATAATAAGATAATCAGTCCTATGTTTGCAAAAGGAAAATTCAGTAACCTAATAATGTTTAATAGAACCGACCCTTCTGAAAAGGCCACAGTTATTTAATCTATATGCAACACACACTGTGCTACACTTGTTATGTAGTTATAGAAAATAAAGGTCATTTTGTGCATAATCTTATTACAAGAGTTGACAAAAATATTCATATGCTTTTGTTACACATGCCAACATTTAAATTGATATCCTGCTAATGATTTTGGATATTGTGTCTCAGTAAGACAGAATGTCTAACTGGAATTTATAGACAGTCATAAGCAGTGAATATGAGTGACATGCAACAGCCTTTAGCCTTCTGACTTACTCCACAGCTGAACGGGCATGGCATTATTTCGTTATGATTACTAATTCAGAACATATTCACAACCAGCAGATGTTTTCCTCTTCGTTGCTTGGCAATTAAAGGACGTTGCTGCAGCTGAATTTTGCACCTGGACAGCAGGATGACCAAAACAGTTCTGTAAAACCTTTGGCTTACAAAAATTGTCCCTTAGTGTATATGATCCTTCTGAAACTAACAATTGATATGCACCTCAAAGAAAACGGATTAATCTTGAGTTAATTAATTCAAGATAACAGATAACAACCAGAAAACATTTAATTTTCAACTGCTATATGAGTATTTAAATAATACAGCTAGAAGAAAAGAGGTAGCATTCTCCACTGCTGATGATAATTTCGGAGAACTCAGTTGCAGACATATTATTATTTTTTTTTCTCTTCAGCTATGAATTAACCAAGTTTGTATACAGTGGGAGAAAAATGCCAGATGAAAGCTATTTCTTGTTTTGTACCTTCAAAAAAACAACAAACCCAACAGCTCTTGATTTACAGTGATTATGAAAATACAATAGCAAACCAATTGTGAGGAATAAGATTTAGAGAGTTAAACAAAGAAAAATTCAGATGAGCTATTTGCAAGAAAAATTACGAAAAAGCCTGACATTCCAAAGTGGTATGCTAACAAGCTTTTATATACAGCTAATAAGCTTTCAAACATGGAGCAAAGACAATAAGCAAGGATTTGTACATGCATCTCTCTCACTGTACACATATACTACTTAACCAAGTCATTCATTTGTAAATAAGGGGAAAAAAAATAACATCATAATTTTTGATAAACATAACATAATTTTTGATGAAAATATGATGAAATAACATCATAATTTTTGATGAAAATCACTACATAATCACAGACTTTTGTGTTGCACCAAAATGAATACTTGGCTCCTGGACTGCTAGATCTTCAGACACTACTCAGGGGTATACTTCTGCTATGTTACTGAAACATAGGGGAAAAAAAAAAAAGTGCCTTTTTACTCTCCAGAAAACTGAACCAAGCTATCTTGTTTTATTCATGGGGTTAATCACTCATTGACAGTAAGATAATTTTGAAAACAAAAGGTTGAATGTCTAATTTAAGGTTTGACAGAACTGAGTCATTTGGAAAGCAGTTTAATGCATGCAAATCCAAAGTTTATTAAAAATATATATTGCAAATATAGGTTAATTGCTTTGTATCAGAAAAACATTTATATGAGAAGAGCTTTAAAGAACACGGATGGTTGTTTCTTTACAAAATAACAATGTGAAGTACAGTTAAGAAAAGGCAACAGCCCAAAAGCCAACAGTCAGTACCAAGGCAACTAAACACAGCCTGCCACATATTGTCACTTTAAGACGACTCCTTTATTATCCTGTGGAAAAATAATAATAAAAAAAAATAATAAAAAATCACTAACACTTTCTGCATCCAATCACTGTGAACTCATTTGTTATTCATTGAAACATCCATCAAGGATCAAAATAGATTCATTTGCTATTCATGATACTCCCATATGCACTTCTGCAGGTCTTGCACTGTATTTCAGCATTTAAATGTCAGATTGTACAGTTGGAAGTAGCATCATATATTAACACTTTGAATACCACCTCGTACCCTAGTCCAGAAATGCCCACCAGCAGACTGAACACAAAGTTTAACTGAGCTGAATAGAATTAGATAGCCATTTAAAATTAAGTACATAATCATGAATACATGAAAACAAAACAAAACAAAACAAACAAAAAAAACATTCAGAACACCACATCGACACCCCAATACATGGGGAAACCTGTTTTTTACTGCAGTGCTTTGCTGATTCAGGGCTACAGAAACCAATGAGTTTCAAATTGCCTTGACCTGGAATCCTAACATAGCACAAAAAAAGGGCACAGGTAGCAACAAGCTAGTTTTAAACATGCAACACAACCAGAAATGCTTTTTTTTTTTTTCTTTTTTTTTCTTTTTTTCCCAGAAATTAGTAATAAATATTTGTAAGAAAAAAAACACTATGATAACATTATGTACTATTTTATACTTTCTGGAGAATACACCACATTTTGGAGAATTTGTGGGAATTCTGTAAAAGGGCTAACATGAAACTACTTAGAAAGTTGGAAACATTTTTAGAGAAATGGAATCACTACCTGTGACTATCCTTGCAGAACAACTAACAATTAGCATGAAATAAAGGAAGCAAAGACAAGAAAACAAATACATAGTATAACCTGTGAATGCTAGTTTGTGTGCTGTCTGAGCCTCCACTCACTGCAGCACAGCATACTGATCACTCCCCTTTTACTATGATGCTATATAGAAAGAAGAAAAGATAACAGACAATTTTTAATCTTGTCCAGATAAAGTGGGAATTAACCCGTGGTTGCTGGTTTTGTAGGCTAGTATACTACATGGTTACAAATTAAAGACAGCAGCAACCCCACCAGCGCAGACAAGTCATTTCCCTCTGTTGCCTTCCAAAGGCAGTATGAAGATTGAATAGCCTGCACAAGCCTCCCAGCTGTTTTACATCACATTTTGAGGTGTCTTAATTATATTTCACATTTCACTCTAAGCTCAAGTTCTCAACATAGGATTCTGGATTCTACCTCAAATCTCAGGTACCTAACTGCAGATCCCATTGGACCAAAGCACCCATGGGCACTCCACACCTTTCACACTGCAGGAACAAACAGATATAAGAAGCCACTAATGAGAATGGCAGAATTCCAACTCATATCACACTGCAGTAAGTCAGTGTAGAAGACAAAATCAGAGAATCAACTGAATTAAAATTTGAGACATTTCCAAAAGCCTCATGTCTGGGTTATCTTCCTAAGAGGGAAGATGAGAGCAAAAGGAAGATTTTACTTAGAAATGTCTATGGGAAAACACTGGTAGAAAGTTTAAAATAATAACAATCTGGTAACATTTATAGACCTTATTTAAAAGCTACCCCTTAGCGTCCCATTTGCATGAGCATTCTTGCACTTAATAATATCAGAAGCTTAAATATTAGATATTTAAATTTAAAATCACTCCAAATTTTGTATGTAGCTTTTTTTTTTTTTTTTTTTTTTTTTTTTACTCTTTTGCCAATGACATGCATATCAATCTTCAATGTACTATATCAATGTACTTTACACAATGCCAAGTTTTGAACCACTTATTTTAGTAGTTGAAAATGACAGGAACTTAAAATTTTACAATATGTATACCTACACAGACACTGAATTTTTAACTTCTTTGTTTTTGAATAAAAGGAGATGTTACATCTTTAAGTGAAATATTTATTCATATCAGAAACAGACAAAAGAGAATAGTTCATGTGTAGCCCAGAATAAAGCAACCATATTATGCAAAGGAAAAGGAAAAAAAAAATTCTTGACTTTTTCTCACATTTTATAGCTGATTATTATTCATAAAACAAGGCACAAACATAATAAAATAAACATTAAATCTTTGTCCTAGGGTATTCTGACTTGTTTATGTTTCACTGTAGTCCATTTTAAATACCTCTTATCTAAGAATAATTGGTGTGGTGTATAAGTCTAAAAGTAAACTTAAAGTTGTTTTATAAATGATGAACTTACTACAGTAGAGAAAATAACTATTTCCCCTCTAGATAAAGGAAAAATAATTCACATCAACTGCCTTTATGCTAAACAATTCTGGCTGAAAACAATGGCAAGATCTGATTGTCAGAATTGTCAGATCTCTTTCTAGGAGATATTTTTTTTAAACAGTTAAAATGTAAACTAAGAACTATTTTGTCCTTATGAATGCTTTTAGGGCTGAATTCAGGAAAACCATTTATTCTCCATTGTCCTCCACCAACACACATTACTCATTCCACACACTAGGTGTGCCCAGCAAGGGCAGAGGAGGGCACACACTTACAAAAATGCTGGTGGCATGTACATTGTATGCTGGCAATACAGATTACTATAACAATATGGCTATACAGCAATCAATACCCATAATATCCAGTTTAAATGTGAATTAGGCATGAACATGAGATGTTAACACACACCTTAAGGTCTGACATGGTTTGATAAATTCTGAACATACACTCAGAGGTTTTGACTGGTCCCTGCATAAGCCATGCACACCTCAATTCTTGTTGCAAAATTCCAGCAGGAGTTTCAGCTGCAATATTCCTTGCTGAGATTGCACACTACTGTCTGTCCCATCCATTCTGCTGCTGCTGCTGCTGCTTGTATTCATGTTGAAATGTATTTGTTCCTTATCTTTGGCCATGTTGTAAAAACATCCTAGCTTTAACTGGTTCATTAAACACAAATTTAAAAGGAGAACAGAAATTACTTTGTATACGACTGAAAGTTGGTTCACATGATGTATATAAGTATCTTCCATATTTGTGCTGGTGCAAATCATGGAATTGAATCACTTTTTTGACCTACAGAACTGTATTTATTTAGTTAAAACTTTAGCAAGTTTCTGTGAGCTTTTTGTTCTTTATCATGGATTTTGGCCAAGGTTGTCTTGGCTTTAATGCACTAGGATTTTGACACAATCATTTATGTATTTTGTTTTAATTTCAACAAAAAGAACATAGGACATAAAATGAAAAGGCAATGTTCATTTATAAACAATGACTAAATGTGTGGTTATGAGATCCTAGCAACAATGACACTTTTTCAATACTGAGGCTTAAGAAGTGTCTTGAGATACAAATTTATATTCCTATAGAGCTTTTAATTTAAATAGTTATTTGACTAGCTAACTATCTTCAACATTCTTCAACACTGCAGACATTTTAGACCCTTATATTGACAATATTTATTAGTAAAAAGGACATTGGTAGTACAACAGGTCAGATAGCTTAAAACATAAGTTAGTCTGAGAACTCTGAACCAAATTTGTTATCAAGATGTCTAGCTTGTTATGACAAGCTAGACATCTTGATCCTCATGTGTTTCAAACTCAGAGCTGTATCAGCTAATGGTTTGGCTCCTCAATACTAATAAAAAAAGCATTATTTAGCAGCCACATCTGAATGTCATCAAATCTGAAAATGGTGTCTATAAAGCCAACAGTGGCAATGTGAAAATTTCTGCTTAGACACAAATTAACACTTTTAAAACAAGATGTTAGGGACAGGTTGCACCAATAAACTATATTCACATGACCTCCTAAATTATTGACAAGAGGAATAGATCAACAATTATTTGTTCCCCTAAAAGGAGGCTGAGGATTTCAGGAGGAACAAGATTACAGACAGGCATCCCCACAATACCCAGAGAAATGACGAAACAATTATATAGCAGCCGCTTGGGTGTGCCTCCATCCTTTGTTCTTAACTTTATTATAAAGTGGAAAAATGAGCACATTCAGAGATACTTCATGATCTTCTTATTAAAAGGAGAGGTCATGCACATGGAAACAAATTTTACCGAGTCTGACTCTGCCACCGGGGAGATGAAAGGCAAAAACAGGATACAGAGAGAGAGAGAGAGAGAGAGAGAGAGAAGTATGAAGCAGCTCCCTTCTCCCCATGACATGCTGGAAGCTAATATGCTACTACTAATATGCACTGCTAATATCTGCTACTACTATATAATAGTTTCTACTAATATGCAATGCCTTAGCTTTCCAAGTATACTCTTCAGCAGAGGCTCTTGTGCAGCCAAAAGAGCTTCAGCAACATCTTGACTGGGCCAGGGTGAAAATAAGCACTTGGAAAATAAAGGTCTTAACTGTTAATCTCCCCAGTTAACACTGCTACACTCTAGGAAAAGATGAGAACACTACAGGCAGGGGTGGTTAAAAAAAAAGTAAAAAAATAAAATGGAAATTGCTGTTAATGGATGATAGTTCACACAGTGTGATTCCACAGCACAATCACAAGTGGTATCAATTTTCACTGAAAAGGTTAAACACAAACTGTTACAATTAAATAAGGGTTTAGAATGTTTGTCTTGGAACATGGACTTTGCACTCAGCAGTTTTCCCTCATCTTGGGTGGGGCAAAGTAGCTATGGTTTCCTTTAAAATTAAATAAAATTATAAATTAACATCAAAGACTCGATCCACCTCGAGTACTGTGTGCAGTTCTGGGCACCACAGTATAAAAAGGACATGAAACTGTTGGAGAGTGTCCAGAGGAGGGCTACGAAGATGGTGAAAGGCCTGGAGGGGAAGATGTACGAGGAACGGCTGAGGGCACTGGGCCTGTTCAGCCTGGAGAAGAGGAGGCTGAGGGGAGACCTCATCGCAGTCTACAACTTCCTCGTAAGGGGGTGTCGAGAGGCACGAGACCTTTTCTCCATTAACACCAGCGACAGGACCCGCGGGAACGGGGTTAAGCTGAGGCAGGGGAAGTTTAGGCTTGACATCAGGAGGGGGTTCTTCACAGAGAGAGTGGTTGCACACTGGAACAGGCTCCCCAGGGAAGTGGTCACTGCACCGAGCCTGACTGAGTTTAAGAAGGGATTGGACTGTGCACTTAGTCACATGGTCTGAACTTTTGGGTAGACCTGTGCGGTGTCAAGAGTTGGACTTGATGATCCTTAAGGGTCCCTTCCAACTCAGGATATTCTATGATTCTATGATTCTATGACTGAATGACTTTCACAAATACAGTGGCTACTCCTGAAGACCTGGAGGAAAAGGAAAAGTTAATGCTGTAGGATTACTAGGATCTGGTAAAACTGAAGGACATCAGTTCCTTTCTAGCAACTGACAGCTGAGAGAAAAAAATAGTGCTTATTCTTAAGGTGCACCTACTGTCTTTTTTTTTTTTTTTTTGAGATTATATTCAATATATATAATTTATAGAGTTTTCCTTCTAGGAAATCATCATTAAGTCTCCATGCCTTCTTCCTCTTTATCTATCTGCAAAAATGTTGTCTACAATATCACCGAAAAATATATATTATGAAATTCAAGAACAACTGAAATATTACTTCTACAAGCTGAAGAACAGTTTTCATTAGGAAACTGTCCCATGTTAGTAACCCACTGCAGTAACCTTAGACATTACAGATTCTCAGGACATATTAAGCAATGGATTGCTAAGCTACCTTGATTCTGGGTAACACCTTAGGACAGTAAGAAGGAGTCTGTCAACACATCCATAAAGATTCTGCCTGTGACAAAGAAACCTTGAGGAAAATTCTCATCTACTTATACTTTCTACAATGTTTCTCAACTTTAGCCCATTATGTGCTATCAAGATGGGCAAAGGGAACCAAAAAATGATGATAGAGAAGCATGCAGCAGTAAAAGTGACATATGCAAGACAAGTAGAGAGGAACGCAGTGGTATTAGCTGGATGGAAGAAAGCCTGCCCAGAGAGACATAAAAAGACCAAGAATGATAAAGGAAGGAAAGAGTCAATATAGTTGCTGCAAGAAGTCTCACAAGCAGGTCTTGAAGCTTTGTTCCTGTTTGGATTGTATCCTCAGACCCTCAGGAATGAAGTGCCACCAAGAAACACAACCACCACTTATTTCCATCTCTTTCAGTATCCAGGCACATCCTATGATTTCAAACAAACTTTGGGACTGACTTCCAAGTTGTGTCTGACATTCTCTGTTATATATCCTTTCCATCAACAACACCACAGTCATCTCCTTTGATAAAAAGTCCATGCAACCTAAGGATTTTTCACTCAGGTTCAAAACAGCATAGCTGCATGCCTGATGCAATCCAGCTACACCATCACCTCAAATTACTTTCTCCATGCTGTACAGCATTCTTAAATCCTAATAACTGATCAGACCTTCAAGTACTCTCAGACAGAGATAACACAATGCATAGTGACACAAAGTCTGCTATGCCCAATGTATGGTAAATTGCAGCAAGAGTTTTTATTCTGAAAGCACAGTACTGCCTGCCAGGGATAAGTAGCCAGTAGATATGCAATTAGAGGACACACGTACAATAGTTAGCAATGAGGCTTTGCAGTCAGAAGAATGTGAATTTTTTGCAAGTTGTAACTTAAAGGATATCACAGGACTCTGCGAACCATTGCTGCTGTACAGAGCAAGATTGTTGGCCAAAATGCAAACATTTCCAAAAGCAGTGCAAGTCACTGAAAATGCTATACCCTCTTTGCAAGTACATTAGTGAAAATTAATCCACATGCATAGAATATCTTCATAGAGTTACTATTGCTACCCATAAGGTTGCCTAAAGTTGTTCCCAGGTATTTAAAACACTTAAATGCATAAACTCCTAATGCATGTATTTAGGGGGCTATTCCAGAATTTATTTCCTAAAACAACTTGCAACCTTCCAGTTTCTGAACTATATTTATTCATGTTAAACTAATACCCACTTAGTTTGGACTCAGCATGGCCCTCAAATCAGATCTTTCCTTCACAATATTTATGTTTGATATTTGCAAATTTCACTCCCATCTCTTCTTAGCCTTTAGTTTGTTAGAGTAAACAAGTCAAGCACTTTCAGTCCAACATCATTTGCAGGTTTTTTTTTTTTTTTTTTTTTTTTTTTTTTTCCACTTGCAGCTGTTCCATTTTCAGTTTGTTGGTTCTCCTTCATCTTGAACCACATGTTTCTGTTTGTTTCATCACAATCTCAATAGCACAAGTGGTTATCTTTTAAAATTAATTAATTGTTTTTTTTTTTGTTTTGTTTTGTTTTGTTTTGTTTTGTTTTTTTTTTAAGTAAAGCCATTCTTCTAATATTCTTCACTTGTTTCTAAAATTTGGAATCCAGTGGAAAAACCAGAATGACAGGTGCAATGAGAATAAAACCAATAACTAATGACAACTAGAATCTAAGATAAAAAGATTTTTTCAATAATGTATCAATCTGCTTTTTGTGTATGTGTCCTCCAACTTCATTTTGCCAGTGGATTATGTTTCCCTACTAATAATGTAAAAGTCATTAATGAAAACATTTATGAATATTACTGACAGTGCTAGCCCTTGAGAAACAATAATCATTTCCCTTTACTTGATATTTTTTCTCTTTGTGAAGAGTTGCATTAGCCAATATTTTGTTCTCCTCAATCATTTGTTTCTTCCTGTATTTTTTTTTTTTTTTTTTTTTTACCTGGGAAAACTCATGATTTCAGCAGTGGAACAAAAGTACATGAGAAAAAATGCAACCCCAACTGAAAAGTAGCAGGGACAAGATCCCAACTGTCAGTGGAAGGGAAGAGCAAGGACTAAGGATAACAGAAGAATAAATAAATTAATTTAGCTGTTGGCTCTCTGTTGGAACGTATGAGGTACTGGCCCTTCCACCAGCAAGGCCACATACCATGCCATCCTTTCTGCTGTGATCAGAACATCAACGGAAGAAAATGAATGGTGCTAGTGAACAAATGGGTCTCACCCCTATAAAGAAGTCACAGTGTAATCAGGATATGTATTCCGAGATGAAAATGCCATGTCCTCCAGTTTAGATGTAGGTTATAGAACATAAACAAGAACAGACAAAATGAGAGATCAGCATACTTGAAAAGGGGACATAACACAAGGGAGAACTGCTGAAAATGATACGAAGGTCAGGCATGATGGAACATGTTCAGCAAAGATCAGAATGAGAAGCTACATGTAAGGTGGAAGAAAAGTGATGGACTGGAGAAAAAGAGGAACCTGTGAATCGGTGTTCAAAAGGACATCCTTTTTTTAAACGCTCAAAATGAGTTCACCGGTTCCAAGTCTCAGTTGTCAGCAAGTATCTCTAAATCTCATTGGAGGCTGAAAAATCTAAATTACCGATCAAAGTGTTATTGGTGTATCTAGACTGTGTCTGCTTTCCCACTGCACAGTAAGAAGAGAAACCAACACCCATGGGCATAGCTAGCTTTGGGAAGGAAAGTTAGGGACATTGGCCTGGAAGGAATTGTGAAGTGCTCCAACAGGTCCTTCAGACTGGACATTCAGGGGAACCAGCATCAGAGGTTACATCATGGAGAGTCCTTAGTCCCATAATTGGGAATTATGAGGGGAGACGGCAAGAAGTGCATGCACACAAAACTTCAGAGCAAGCTGTAATGTAAACTTGCACCACAGTATAGAAACATCCAAGGTCGATGTGTTTCTTTTAAATCAAGGGACGGAGGTCTAAGGCCAAAGGGGTTGGAATCAGGTGATCTTTAAGGTCCCTTCCAACCCAAACAATTATATGATTCTACATTTCAGATACAGCAACCCCCAAAATGATCTTATAGTTGCCATTTCATTTCTTTCAGTATGTGTATTTAGCTTGGATTTCTAAGGAAATGCTGTACACATGCACCCATTTCAGGTGTATACCTGTTAGGCAAATAATAAGCAGCAAACTTAACTTCTGAAACAGATGACCAAATTGGTTAGAATTACCACAAAATTTGAGAGACTGCCACACATGTATCCCCAGTGAAGAAAAGGACGGAGAACAAGTGTAATCTTCAGTAAAATCAGAAAATGTAGATAGAGTGGTAACACAAATGGCCAAATAAATGGCCAAAGTAAACCCCATTTTGACTTTATATATCTAAGATAGCAGAGGCTGAAATGTCCACTCATTTTCCTGTTTATAGACCTGACTACTTGAGAAGGAATTACAACCAAATAACCGTATAAAAGCACAATTAACATTACAGTCACTCACTCCACAATCCTGAACACTCAGAATCCTGAGAGGAGGTGCTGGGAGAAGCCTATTATAAGGCAATCATATACACATATACTGGATCTTTCCCATATACACTCTTATATCTAAAGATCTATACCTTTAAGATTGTGCAGGTATTGTTCCTTTGATGTTTCTTATCATAAAGGTTTGATTGTGTAACCTTAAGCATTCTATAGACAAATACAACAATTTTATATTCCTTGCATGAAACAAACTCAAAAACCCAATCACCTATTGTAATTAATTACAATCATTGTACCCATTACACCTATTGTAATCTAATTACTTACAACCTAATTGTACGTAATCTAAATAGAGTTGCATTAATTGAACAATTCAGTGAATGCTTGTATACCACAGCCATCAAAGACAAATAGTAATACCTTATTTGCAGTACAGTTGGAATGTTTATTTTCACTGGAATACCTTTTGATACATTTCTTACATCTAATTAAACCCTGAGGTATTCCAATCTTCTTAAAGAAATATTCTTACTTCCAAAATGGATTTTTTTTTCCTAAATAATACACAGGTTTACTTCCAAATTTCCATTTCAGAGGTTCAATTAATTCAAGTGTAAGCCATAAAAGCTATTCATCATCAATCTGACTTTATAAAATCTGAGGGAAAATAGAAAATTAATTTTCTCCTATTCACGTTTTAACAGGAGAAACAGGTTCACATCAGATGAAAGCTTCCATTCTTTACAGAGTTTTCTTACAGCTGTCCCTGGCATACAAATTAAATTATGGCAAAAAAAAAAAAAAAAAAAAAAGTAATAGGTTTAACATCAAACTCCCAAAATCAGTTATTTCACTGAACTTGGTCTTTGATGAATGACTCAGGAAAAAAATATTCAAAAAATAAAGCTTATATTTCATATTAAATCCCTCTGGATGTATGATAGACAATCTTCAAAGGTTTGGATAAAGTTTCCTCTGAATTATCGTAAGCTTCTTTGATTTATCTGAACTTTTGAAGGGCCAGTGGTTCTTACTCTTTACTATTCCTATTTGGCACACTTTACTATAGGATACTATACTATAATACTATATATATGTTACTATATAACATATATTACTATGTTATGGGTCTGCAGAACTCAGTGCTCCTTATGGACCAGTAACCAGGAGAAACCAGTCTTGTTTCTTGCCATAGTTTGGCAGCTCTAACCAAAATTCAGTTCTCAACATACTGATTTCCCTTTAAGGGGAAGAACGCAATGACTCAGTGTATTGCAAGGTGAATTAAGTAGCTTCTGTTATATCTTCGCTATCTACATTTCATGTTATGAATATTTAGTATGAAAAATATGCAAGTCACAATAACTGTTTCTCAAAGACACAGACAAAAATTTAAAGCCCTTAGCCTTGACCAAACAGATGAAGGAGCTCCCAGATGTTTGCTACCACCAACAGAACATTAACATTGGAGAATAATTGGAAGTCTGTCAAAAGATGACAGTCAAAAGATGGAGATTGGTCTCTTTTCCAAAGCAATTATACAAGAGGAAATGGCCTTAAGTTGCACCAGGAGTGGTTTAGGATGGGTATTAGGAAAAAAAAAAAAAAAAAATCAGTGAAAAGATTGTGATGTATTGGAACAGGCTGCCCAGGGAACTGGTTGAGTCACCATCCCTGGAGGTCTTCAGAAAATGTGTATATGTAAAACTTAGTGACATGGTCTAATGGTGGACTTGGCCGTGCTAGGTTATAGGCTACTCTTGATCTATGAGGTCTTTTCCAACCTAAATGATTCTATCAATAGCTCTGACAGGAACACATGGTCAGAAAACACCAAGTACTAGTATATTTCTCAGACCATTGCCAAATGGAGGGAGGGACTCTGTGGACTAGAATACTGCTAGCAGAAAGGTAATTGAAATGTATTTTCCTTCCATGTTACTTTGGCCTCCCCATACCATTCTTTACTTGGTCCTCACCAAAAATGGTCAGAGACATATCTCCCAGACCCTGACAAGGCTGTGTGAGCCTAACACAATCTCAGCAACTGGTAAAAGTCAGGAGTTATACAAATGTGTAAAAAAAATCAGTCACTTAAATTGCCTCACATTTAGCAGCCTCTGGCTTCTTTCCATGTGTGGAAGGGAATTAATGAAATATAAACTAGTCCAAACATAAAATTAATACTGAAGCTTCATCACAGCTTATTTTGCCTCTATTTTTTTCTGCAACTCCATGAGTTTAAGCTAATCTATCATTTGGTCTAGGTTGGCTGTACCAGTGAATAAAAATAATTCACTTTGATGCAAAATTCCCTTAGAAGCTCTAAAATTAAACAATACAGAGTATAATACAATCACAGCATCCAATAAATTTCGTTATATCTTTTTTTTTAAAAAAAAAAAAATGCAGTGATCACATCATAATTAAAAATGGGGCTAGCCAAACACCAGGTAGATCAGAAAAAAATGCTCTTAAAGTCTGAAAATTATTCTGATAAGACCTAGACAGAATTTACGAAATCTGCAAGTACTTACAGAGTACCAAGATACTTAAATATGGACTGGTCTGGGGAAAAATTACAGTAGAAATTTAGAAAGTTCTGAAACTTGGCATTTTACATTTGAAAAGTAACCAGATGATTCTTTGACAGTCATGTCTAAGCATCAAAAGTATGAACTTTACTAATATAAATTTTGTAGGAGCTGGAACTACAGAATGGTTTCAGATTTTTTCAAGCTGAATTAAACTCTATATAAATGTAAGCTATTATAGTTAAACACAGTTCATTTTGAGTGAAGTTCAATAAGATTTTTCCAAACATTTAAGACTAGTCAAGCCCCTACCAATGTTTCAAATCTTAACATACACTGTTGGAAACACTGATATCCTTCCATAAACAGTTTTAAATGTGGTGTAACTACCGCAAGAAGGCAAACTATCCTTACCTAATGGTAAAGAATAAAGAGCTGGATTAAAAACAAACAAAACAGCTTGTATTAGCTGTTTTGTTTGTTAGCGCATAAATAACATTAATAATAGGTTAGAAATAAAGTTCTGTGATGCTCTGGAGCAAGCTGGATCCAAAGCCAACTGCAGGCTGCTTTGCAGTAGGACTTAAATGCTAGGGATGGTGGATTATTCACCAAGTTTTGTATCATGGTTAGCACATCACAGAAGTGCCTGAGCCAAGCATATTATGGACAGGAGAAGGTGGAGTGTGGGGGATCTATGTTAGACAAGGATTTTTTTATTATTATTATTTTTTTTCCCTGTCCTCTATCCCTTGTATTTTTCCTTTTCAACCATTTTCTTTACCTAAACTTCATGTTTGACAGATGATAACACTAGGCTGAGAAACCATCTTCATGACAGATGCCATCTTAGATCAGTACTGTCACTAATTAGTTTCTGGATGATCAAGCCTACTATATCTTCACAATAAAAAGGGGAAATATTGTCTTCAGCCTGAGGAATCAATTCAGCTAAGGAATCAGATTTTCCATAATCTACCTTCCTCAGCAAGCAAAAATAGTCTAAAACAAAAATTGAACAAAATGGTTTATAATCCTTTGCTCTATTCATAAAACTACAAACTGAGATTAAGGATAGCAAAATTCCAGACAAGAGCCCCAGGAACAAGCAAGGCTATTAGCAGATGCTAGTATCACATTAGGGTAATGGAAAGGTAAGAATTAAATACTACTTTTAAATAAACAGATCTCAATTTTTCATCTGTATGAGCTATTAAAGAACCATTCATGAGTTTTCTTAAGCACTTACTATACATATATATATACTGGAATAAGGGTTCACTGTTTACTGTTTAGAGAAGGAAAAACAACAGAACTTTGCAAATACAGTCATGGAATTCATTATCTCATACAAACGTGCAATTAACTGTTGATCCAGTAACATTATTTAACCTCCATCAATATATACAGACACTGGATTAGAAATTTGAGATTCTGATAGAGTATGTATTTTCTATCAAGAGTTATAACCTCTGAGCAGCAACTGGCAAACCAATAATCTTTTTCACCAGCAATGAAAATAAATCCAGACAAGGACGGTAACTGGCCAACCATGAAATTGTGCACTTAAGCAGACTTCACATTGACATCAGAAATGCCAGATGAAATTTATATAGGCCTGCTAGTACCACATTTGCTGAGCCCTATTCTCCAGAATCTTCTTACCCAAAAAACATTTGTAATAAAAGCAGAAGTCTATCCATTTGCTGTATCACTGTCAGTTTTCAGAGTCATATTGATCAAATTCTTGTTCCCTGAAGTTTAAACAGCAGAAATTATTCCCCTCATTCCAAACCTTTAAAAGAACGATGGCAGCTTACATTCCGTGTGAATGTCAGGAACAAAATAACTACCTCAGGAACTACTGTACCTTGTCAGTATTTGGGGGATTTGTGATAAAACAGAATGTACTATAACAGCAACATGGTATGAAAGGCTAGACCATGAAAGAAAATTTATTTTAGGTCAAAAAGTATTCATATGTTTGATTTAAAAATATAATGTGTTCTTAATGCATTTATATCATTTTCAAATACTATTTAGCAGAGAGGAAATCATATTGTTTAAAAAATGGTTTGTTTTCTTTATGAAAATGGAGATTAATAGCATCGGATTTCTTTTACAAGTCTATAATGGCCTTTTTAGCATTTGCTTGGAATGCAAATGCTATGAATACTGAAAATAGCAAATGCTATGAATACTGCAACAGTTCTGCATTTTTATCTATTTCATTAATCTGAAATAACACCAAGAAAATTCTCGATGTTCTGAAAATTAATATTTCTTCAATCCATTTATAATAGAGGTTTCATAATACATATAGCATTTACAGAAGGTATGGAACACTACATCCTGAATAACATACAAGCCTGGGACAAAATTTTGTGATACAAACATAATGCAAATGATGTACAAGAGCTTTAAGATGAAAAAAGCCATGAGCAGCTCTGTTACAGGAAATACATACTGAACAAGGTCTTCTCCGTTTATGCCTCCCACCTTAACATTTAGTGCTTCTAGAAAGAGCTAGTTTTGCTTAAATACAATTATAGTGTTCCTCACAAACAGCCTTTTCCCACCTAAAAGTAGTCACACATCCAACTATACATGTTGTATGAAAAACTTTTTGCAAAATAAACAATAGAAACAGCAAAACACAGATATCTAAGGCTAAAAAGTCCCAAGTTAAAAACTAAGCTATAGACAAAAAAGGGGGGCAAAAGAAGTAGGAAGAGACTCATAGCCAAAAGTAGCTCAAATCAGTGCCCAAGATCAAAGATTCCTCCCAGAAAAAACTCTGTGTACTTCTGCATGTTCAGAGGGAAAAATGCTGCCAAAACTGTGTTCTTTCTTGGTCAATAAAACAAACTTTTTGTGCTGTGTTTTGGCAGCAGGGGTGAGCAGAGCCTCTGTGAGCAGAGTCCAGCAGCTGTCACATGTCAGATCAGAGCCAGCTCCAGACAGCTTCACCCATTCCCCATTCACCTGCACTGCTCAGGGGGAGGAGGTAGAAGAGGGTGGACGGAGGTGAAGGTGTTGTTAGTTTGCTTTTAGTTCTCACTGCTCTAGTCTGCTAGTGATAGGCAATAAATTGCATTAATCTCCCTTAAGATAAGTCTGTTTTGCCCATGACAGTAATTGGTGAGTGACCTCCCTGTCCTTTTCTCAACGCTTGAGATATTTTTCCATTGATTTTTCTCTCCCCATCATTTTGAAGACGGGGACTGAAAGCACAGCGTGGTGGTGCTGGGCTACCTACTTGTGTGAAGCCACCACAACTTTCCATTTAGCTTTATAGTTCAATAAACAGAAATCATTATGATGAAACTTTTTTTTTTTTTTTTTTTTTTTTTTTTTTTTTTTCCCTCCCCACAGGGCCAGCTAGCATTTGATTGCAAAAGCCCAACCTACTGACTCAAACACCATCAGCCTCATAATCCACACATGGCCTATGCATGTTTTGTAATCCCTTGCTGTTGACTACATGATGTACCAATGTCAGACCATGACAGCCTGTTTCCCTGATCCAACAGCTGCTAAATTGAGTTATTTTCTCTGGCAGATTTTGCTATACTACCAGGTGAATTAAGTGTGGGGAGTAACATGAAGCCTTCCCTCTCCAGGTCCCAGCTGATCTGCAGTGAGGACAAGATTAGGTCTCATAGAGCCTACAGTGTAATCCATCCTGGGGATAGTTTGGGCTCCTCTTGCACCCTCAACACAGCCAAAGACAGCAGAGTCACCATGACCTCACTCCAAGGTTGCCACTAAGCAACAATCTCTGGCAGTCTTAAAAATGGCTTTCAGTATACAAATCTTCAAGGTAAGTTTCAATAAACCTATTAACCAGATGTCAACACCAGCAGAAAAGTATACAAACTGTGTTAAATTGGCTCCTAGAATATTCTTAGTAGTGTAGACAGGAGCCAGTTGGCACAGCAAGAGCTAAATAGCAGATAGAAAGCTATTTTCGAGAAGGATGTCATTATGGTTGCATTACCCTCTGCAGCTGATCACAATACTGAATTTTTTATGGCCTCATTCAAACATCTGTAACAGCAAAAACAATTTCCAATGACATTTTAAACAAATCTAACATAAGAAGAAAATATTAATAAACTATCTATATCAGACCTGCCTGTTATACTGTTATTTTTAAGAGTTTCAATTTACACATTTGTGTAAGTGGGGCACTGCAGTCAGCAAAGTGATACTGATATAAATGAGAAGGCCATCCAGGCAGTAAGTAGCCATTATCATTTCTGTTATTACACACTAATAGAATTTGTAGTCTAAAAATGTGAAGAAACCTTCAGCAGAGGTCACATTTCTCTCTCTCTCTTTTTTTTTTTTTTTTTTTTTTTTTCTCTTGGCACAGTCCAGTGCAGTCCACCTCTGGCTGTCACAAGAATTTCATAATTTTATTAAGAAAATGAACTGCCAGATTCCCAAGGGACCAATATTTCATAAAAGCTTCCTGTTAGAAAGCATGTGTTCACACCATCAAAATGTTACCAAAGTTTGTGGGATCAATCGAAAAAAGAAAACCAAAATTCAAAACCAAACAAAAACTCCTGCACAGCCCAAAGGACCTGTAATTTCAAGTAAAAATTGCTGAAGTTAGAAGCAAAATATGTATTTTTCAGATATCAGTAATAAGCCAATTATATTTATATAGCTTTAGAGTCCATTCTTTCCCTCTTTCATAGTAATATTTTCATCCATAAAAAAGAAATAAAAACCGCTCAAACAATCCCTATTAACTTAAAGAAAGTTTACTAAGATATGTAATTCCAATAATAATAACTACTAATTACTACATTCAAATGAACTGGAATACTAACTATATCAAAATATACACATACGGAAATTTACAATAAATGTTCTTTTATCTTTGGATTTTATAAATTTTATCAATACAGATATTGATTTCTGGGAACATATAACATGGTGGTGCAATCACCATTTCACAAGGGAGTTTCCCACATTTCATTCTACATAACATGCATTATAAGAACTATTTCAAAATAGCTTGCTTGCTATGCCATCACACCTTTATTTATTTTATAGTAAGTTGTCCTTATGTCCGAACTACTACAACCATTACCATTAGGTGAAGTCTCTAGGTCTCTATGACAGATAATCTACCATGCCACTGCTGAAGTCAGTCTGTCAGGCCTGATATACCCTATTTCCAGCTGTAGCAGGGACTGATGCTTGAGGGGAAAAAAAAAAAAAAAATCACCTTCAAGATTCATCTGGAGTTTGTCCTTGTTTACAGGAGGGGAGTCCTTCCAATCCCCATGTAGGCCAGCGTCTGAATCCTTGAAGCATATGATTTGATTTTCTTTACCATCTTTCCTATACAGTGCTGTGTGCTAAGATTGTAGAATTAAAATGGAGGTTAATGTTCCACTACTTGTGTGTAAGCATAAAGGGGAGGCATGAAGTGAAAGCGGAATGAGTTTACACATCATACCGAGAAAGATTATACATCCTTTGCCACCTTGAACAGCACTTTACTGAAAAAGCTTGAAATTGAAATTTGGTACAGACTGAAGCCATAATTTGCTCTATAAGAGCAGAAGAACATTCTTTGTACAGCAACACAACAAACATCCTTTTACATTATAAGGAGTTAAAGCAAGTCTGTTTTGGTTCTTTAAGTATTGTTGGGTTCTTTAAGTATTGTTTTCTCGAGAAACTAATGAAACTACACGGTACTTTACTCTAATGGTTTTTCCCAAAGCACGGTGCAGAAAGAATCTGGGATGCTGTGTTCTGTAAAATCTGCAGGAATAAATTCTATTAACTTTGTCAGATTGAACCTTGCTGTTGGTATAACTAAGTTTCTACCCTACTCAGTCTGACTTTAGTAGCAGGTCAATTTCATTAGCAGAAATAGGAAGGGCAATAATAAACATCTAACACCATCTCCATTGGGACATTCTACTCACATCACTTTGCAGTGAAAACGTTTCTGAATTCTACCTAAGGAACAGAGGTAGGATAACATCAGCATCTACACCAGTACATTTCCTGGGCCTCTTTAATCTGCCCACATTCCATCACTTGGTTTCAAATTAAAATAAATAATAATAATTATAATAAATAAATAAATAAACCACTAGTCAGATCCTCTCATTTAGGAAAATATTTGGAGGGAAGTGCTTGTGCTAGCCAAAAATAATGGCACAAGAAGCAGAGCTGAGATTAAAACGTTCCAAACTTATATTCAGAGGGAATTCCTGAGGTTCATTTTTCAGCTCAGTATGCTTATAACATGCATTTACCTACAGTTTTAGCTCCTCAGAGTACTTGCCTAAGAAGAGTGTGAAGGTGTTTTGAGATAACAGGGTTTAAAATAGTTTGTTTAGATTCTCAAGTACACTATGAAGCTGCGTGTTTTTCTGTATCAACTTCAGTGCCTCACATTCTTAACTAAAATAGTATTTTTTTTTTTTTTTAAAAAAAAAACGTTATTACATTTACCAGATGGAGACAGATTACATCCCAGATTTCTTTCAGTGAATGAGTCTACATGTCTGGGAACTATGGACTGCAACAAAGGGGTCTTAAGCAGATTTTGCCATTCAGCAATACAATGATTATTCCAATATAAGAGAGATTTTCCTGTCTCCACTCCTGATCTCTAGCTCTGAATAAAACTGGTGCATTTTTCTGCTTACTCTTATATTTCTAATCCTGATTCTTACCACATCCTTTTTTTTTTTTTTTTTTTTTTTTCAACACCAGCAGCAGAGAAGAGCATGGAAGTACTATTATGAAATAAAATTACAGTATTACAGTGTAAACTCCAGAACAGAACAGAGTTTAACCTCCTGATGTAAGAAGTTACAGCACCTAATAAACTGATCTCTTCCCATGTATAAGCACTCTGCTATGATGCAGGAACATGACAGAATAAATGTCATAATCGTAGACAAAATCTCACATCATGCAAAAGCTCACAGTTACTTAACAAACCTAATAAATATCAGGAAAGTAGAAAGTTGCTGAGAGCAAGATCAATGTGGAATGTGATGGGGGAAAAAAAGGAAGGCTCCTATAAGCACATCAGCAACAAAGCAAGACCAAAGAAAAAACAAGCTCTTGTTAATCAGGGTGAGAGACCTAGTGATGAAGACAGACACAAATAGGCTTTATTACCAAGTTTCATCTAGCCTTAGCCTTTAGAGGAGCAGTCTGCTCTCGGTACTCTTGTTCCTGCACCACATGGCAGCATCTCAGGGAGCAAAGGGAGCAAAGTACCACCCACAAAACAAAATCAACATGGATAGGAGGACAGCCACCTGAGCACACTGAAAATACGCAAGTCCACAGACCTTTGTGGAACTCAAGGGCATTGAGAAAATTAGCCAACTTTGCTTTGGGGCTGCCATCATTTTTGAAATATAGTATCTTTGCAGCACAGCTCCTATGGCTACAAAAGGTAGCTTGTGTTCAAAGGGGGGGAAAGAAAAGGAGTGAACATTACAAAAGCTGTATCCAAAGGTTTCCTGTGTCAAACCAGAGCAAGTATTTAGTCTCTCCAGAATGTGGTTCTCCTCACACACTGGTAACACACCACCACTGGCCTTGCTTGCCAGAAAGCAATGTTACACAGAACACAACAGTTACTGCAGACACCAGTGCTCACCCATGAGAGAAAGCAGCCTTTGATCTGTAAAGCAGCCCCAACCACAGCGTTCCCTCAGTGCTGTCCTTCTGTCGGGTGTTGAGGGGAAGAGGCAGCACAGAAAGCTGGGCAACAATAAAACAAAACATGCATGCACACAATGTGACAGAAAGCCCAAGCTTTCCTAACAGGCAGAATAAAGTCCACAGAGAAACAATATCACCTAGTCCTTACAACCTAAACAGGAATTTTCCCCAAGTTCTGGAAGCACCAGTGGCTGAGAGGATAGGCAGACTCCCAACCAATACATTCCTTCACCTTTTAGATAAGCTCCCACATCTGAAGTTCTGAGGAACACTGGAACATCTACAGTACTGACTTGCTTACTGAAATACATATTCATTTACTTCTTTTCAGGGAACGAATGTAATATACATAATTTAGTTAATACAAAGTACTGCATTAGAGATGGACCAATGCTGCACATTAAGGTACTTCAGAGCTGCATCAGCAGGGGGACAGTGCACTTAAATGAGATGTGGTGGTGAGCAGAGGAATAAAACGTCAAAATTAGAAAGTATCAATACTGTTGAACTATAAACAAACACAAAGGGTTCAGAAATAGGATGCAAATAGAGAGCTGGTGGTTTAATGCAGACAGAAATAAGTTTGTTAGATGTCAAGTTCATTTTTTTCTCTATCTATATATTATGTACGTCACTACACAGTGTTAAAGATCACAGTAATCTGGAATATGTATATTAGATTATTAACATCAGAATCTTGAACACTTGATTATTACTATACAGTACCATTATTGTATACTAATTCTAAGACATTTAATAAAAAGTGTTATTTCCAGTATTTGAAAAAAAGAAAAAGAAAAAAAGAGTCCTGTGTTTGTCAGGAAGGGGAAAAGACACAACAAAATCCAACTTCCTTCAGGACATCTATAGAAGAGTTAATCTTTCTGCATAAAGTCTTTAATGTCTTCAAACAGTCTTACTAGTATGCTTGAGAACCAAGCCAAAAGAAAAATAAAGTCCATATATTTTCATGTGAAATACAGATTTATTTTATTTTTTATTTTTATCTGCCAGACTGTTAAACATTTTTTTTCTGATAGAATGCATTAGGCCTAGTCACTTAACTGGCAGTGCAGTATTTAGGATATCAATTTCATTTCATTCTGCTCAGACAACTTCAGAAGTTTTATTTAACAATTACAATGAAAAAAAAAAAAAATGTTATGTATCAGAATCCATTCATCTTTTATTCAGTGAATTTCTAGCCTGTATCAATTTCACATTAGTTAACAACTTCACAATTTTGACAATTCCATTTGATTAACAATGACTCAGATAAAACTTATGTAGCCTAAGAGTAATTGTGAACAACTTTTTAATAAAGTTCAGAAAGTGAACAATTGCAAAATAGTTAATTCACAAAAAGATTCAAAGATACTTTTTCTTAACTTACTTTAGTAGAACCATCCTATTCTCCTTTGCTTGCACACATCCTACTTAACTTTAGTCATACTTCATTTTGCTTTTCAGGTTATGGGATCTATTTTTTTCTCCACTTAGTTATTGATTGAACAATTATCTACTTTTTGTTTTATCTTGCTCATTTTGTCCATCAGTTATGAATACAAATAAAGACAAAAAGATAAAACCCACGTTGAATAAAACTTGATTCTATTAGTAAAGAAAAACAAGCATGTGTGGATGAAAAAAATCCTAAATTTGAATTCTGAACATTTTAATTGTTGAAAACCTTCAGAGAAGGTTTCTCTGAAGAGAATCAGTCTGTTCTGAACATCAAAATTTAAGATGGAACCAAGTTCAAACTTGCCCCTGCTTAGATGAGGAGACTGGACCACAGACGGTAACTTCAAACCTAATTTATGGTTGGATTCTCTGATTACATCCTAGCTTGTGTAGTTTATCATAGTGCCTGCTCAAAGTATCAGTGTCAGATCACAGAACTCTTTCCAAGATGTACCTGTTAGTTATACTTTTATTCCAACCTCAGACAGTATAGATGAGGTATTTTTTAAAAAAACAGTTCCTGAATTAAGTTCTATTTAGCTTATTGCATTGTTAACCTTAAAAAGAAATAAGTTATTAACAATTAAAATTTATTTTTTGTTTGGGTCAATGAGGATGAGCAAACTGAAAATCACAAACTAAATGTTACAGACAATACTAAAACACATATGACTTAAGAACATGTTCAAAGAAAATATGAAAATCTTTAGACTAGCTGTTAACTAACATTTGAAAGCCAAATTAAGTGAGTTTGGAAAATAATGCACAAGATGGAAGAAATATGTATATCCAGAGAATAAATGTTTCTTTATCTGCCATTTTATCTTACTTTCATACATGCATTTATCAACATTGAAGAAAACTCTCTTGCTTTATGTAACATCTTGAAATAATGTACTGTTCTTTGTGCTCTGGCCTTTTTTTGTTGTTCTTTCACTGTAGGAAAGAAAAAAGTAAAAACAGAACAGTATACACACAAGGGACATTTATTTTGAGTATAAAGTATCTGGTTATGATCAATTACTACATACATATACATCATATATGAATATAGTGTAACTTGTAAGAAATTCTAAATAAGTAACAATTTATATACAACTACTTTTTAACAACAATCATTTAGTCCTACATCTGGGATATTTTAGATGTGCTGAACTATACAGAAATTGATTTAATTAGCAAGTATTTAGGATATATCATGCGGCTTTGCCAATACATGCTTAAATACAAAATGCATAAGCTGAAAATAATGCTGTCAAACAACATATTTAACTGGAACCTGACAGATAAAATTGTACCAATACAACATGTGCTTGGACAGATAGGAAATAAAGATGTCTCAAATTAGTTCATTAACAGCACAAACAAGAGATATTTTGGTTTTAGTTTTCTCAGAATAGCTACAAAATTGATAAGGAGTACCACCCTGAACACAGAAATTATTTTTCTACATATGAATAGTTTTCATGGTTCTCTGTTGCTACACAATCATTTAGCTTGTGAGGAATTCACAACACCTTAGAGTACTGGTCAATTTATTTGTGTGGAAGTGCTTCTAAACAGAAGTTTTTCATCATTAGTATATGCCAGCATTTGTTAAACTTAATAAATGTTACAGAAGTGCATATATTTAAGTAAACATCAAAATCCAGTGAAATTATACATTATTTGTCTTCTATTGCTAAGAGTGAAAAATGCTTTTAGAGAGAGAATTTTGTGCTAAGAACTACAGAAAATACAGAGTGTAAGGCAGAAAAATACTAATGTACTCTCCCTCAGCATTTTGTTAACCTAAGAAGGAATTCCTTTATTGGCAGTATAGGTTTTAATGAGATGAGATTTTTCAGTGAGATGAAATTAGCATTCAACACAAAGAAAAAAAAAAAAATATGCTTTGCCTTGTTTTGTGTTATGACTGCAGCAATTTTCTATAATCACTGCAATAAGTTGTGAAAGAGGCAGAAAATGAATAAAACCTACCTACTGCAGAGAGGATAACGCTGTGAATTTTCAGCTGTGCTGCACTAGTCTATTTACTGCACACCACATAAATCGATGACGTTCAGTTCAGATGGAGCTAGAAGATAAAGGCCTTCCAAGTCAAGGTGTCTGCATACTGAGGAGAAGAAACAATTTGAATTTTAAAGTGTTGATATTTTATTTCTAAAATATTTTTATCTTAATTTCTCAACCCCCTAAGGCACTTTTTCTTGTCTTCTTTAAATCAACCAGATGGTTGAAACTTGTGGAACTAGAGCTATTTGCACATTTCAGTTCTCAGTCTCTACCATTTTTTGGTAGAAAACTTGACATTGTTACTTAAGAATAAAATAGTTAATCACTCATACAAAAATACCATCACTCATACAAAAATACCATCACTGCAAGAAAGATAGCTAAGAATGAGACAGTTAAATTCATTTCTACTCTCCTCAAAGATTACAGTGCAAATCCTTGCTTAAGGAGTAATGAAGGAAGGTTTGTTTGTCTGAGCTATCTGTAACACACAGTTCAACAATAGCTTGTACAGTGACAGCACAAAGATGCAAGAAGCAGAACTTTCTGAACTACTCTAAAATCCACAGCAACTTTGTCAGTAGTTATCAACACTCTTTTTCAGTTTGTCAGTAGTGCCAAAGTCACATTCAAATAGCATAAGAATCAGATCAGCATGAGACCCTCTGTATAGCCTTAGATGCAGGAAGCTAAAAAATGATTTACACCATTAAAAAACAAACAAACAAACAAACAAAAAAACATATATGCAGGCAGCAGGCTCAAACTGAGCCATGCTTCATCCCTGCATTTGAAACCATCTGTGATTTGGAAACAAGGTACTCTGTTAGGAATTACCAGAGCTGTATTTTCACCTTACTTCAGCTAATGGGTAAAGTCCAACTTCACTGCTCCTGGCCAGTCAGGATGACAAACTACAGAGGAGCCTAGGCTTTATGTCAGTCTGATAATTTTCACTAGAAATAAACACCGACTGTGGAACAATTACACAAAGTTGGCCTTAGGAAGACAGAAAAGGGTGAAAAATAACAGCTATATTTACATCACCTTTTGGACAGGGGCTCTATCTCCCTAGACCCATCCTCTTCTTTAAACTTGCTTCAGAGTCACACAGATAAAGGTCAAATCCATCCTCAACAAGCTTCCAGGCAATGCAGAGAAGAAAAAATGAGCCTGTGCTACTCTTTCGTATGAAAACAAGTGCTCACTTATTGTAGTGTGCATGACTGATGGGCACTCCTGACCACATCTTCCACCATACAATGCTTGTTTTAATGTCACTCAGCAAACTTTAGACAGGTCAGTTATGTTTTTTGTAAATTGCCTGATGTTATGCCTTGCAGAGTAGCATGAGAGTCACAATTTGTCAGTTAGGGGCAAGTGACCTGCCATAAAATGGGGAGATAGTCTAAAGCTCATTGTACTGCTCTATTTCTTGTCCCAGACTCCACAAGTCAGTCAAAACCAAGCCAGTGCACTGTCAGCAGCTAGTTGTTTTTGTGAGCTCTGAGCTCTGCACTGCAGAAGCAAAAAGGTGAAGGTGGATGTATTTGGAAATGCAAAATCAATTACATATACATGCCTGTTAAGAATAGGATTTTAGCTGTTGCTTCTCTTAGGCTTTAGTAGTGTCCCTTTAAAAATTTCTAGCTTATCCCCTGCTTATCTTCCTCTGATTAAGCAATACCAGAAGTCTCACTACAGAATTTCATCACAACAAGGAACAGTGTTTGTGAAAATCTAATCAAAAAGCAGTACAAAACTAAACCTCAAAGTGGCTGTGATATTACGTTACAGAACCATCATCAGAGAATATGGGCCAAAGAGGTCAATGTAATATTAACTGAGCCCCAATGAAACACCATCCTCCTTCCAGTAAAATTATTATTGTTTTTTTTTTTTTTTTTTTTTTTTTTAAAAAAAAACACCCCCCTCAAATTCTCCACATCCTCTTACTCCAAAATAAAAAGTCTGAACAATAGAGAACTTAATGTTAAATTCTCTAGAAACTGAATGGGTCAGGATTCAGGCAGAATTCAGGCAGGAGGGACCTCCAAATTCGCACCCAAAGCAGGGTCGTCAATGAGGTCAGACCAATTTGCTCAAGGTTTTATCCAGTCTGGTCTTGAAAACCCTGAAATATGGAAAATGCACAGTCTCTACCCTACTCCTTGACTATCCTCAGAGTGAAAGTGTCTTCATAGACACTTGTCCTGGTTTCAGTTAGGCCAGAGTGATTTTTCCCTCCTAGTAGCTAGTAGGGTGCTATGTTTTGGATAAGGATGAGAAGAGTGTTGATAACATGCTGATGTTTTAATTGCTGCAGAGCAATGCTTACACTAAACCAAGGACTTTTCAGCTCCTCACTCTGTCCTGCCAGCGGGCAGCCTGGGGGTGCAGCATGGGAGGGGACAGACCCAAGACAGCTGACCCAAACTGGCCAAAGGGGTATTCCATACCATCTGACCTCATGCTGAACAATATATAGGGCTGCCTAGCTGGGGTGGGTGGGCCAGCTGCTCGGGGTTGGGCTGGGCATCGGTCAGAGGGTGGTGAGCAATTGCATTGTGCATCACTTGTTTGTACATATTATTAGTATTATTTACTATCTTAATAAACTGTTTTTATCTGAACCCACAAGCTTCACTTTCCCATTTCTCTCCCCCCATCCCAGAGAGGGAGGGGGGAGGGTGAGCGAACGGCTGTGTGGTGTTTAGCTGCCAGCCGGATTAAACCACAACAACACTGAATCTTACATCTCTATCAGCTTGTGCCCATTGAATCCTGAATCTCTCATATCAACTCATTCCAATTGAATCTTCTCTTTCTGCCATGCATCAGTGAAAAGAGTCTGGCTATTGACATAATTTACATGAAATTCATACACAAATATCAGTCACTGTATAAAATACAGAAAAGTCTTTCAAGTACAGACTGAAGCTTGGAAACTTATCTTTTGGAAGGAGAGTGAAGAAGTACCCCACCTTCTTTGCCTGATGAGCTTTTAAGAGAGATGGTCATATTCTTATTTTTATTTTTTATTCTTTCTGTAGCGTGCACGACCCAGCAAGCATACTTTAAAAACATCTGCTAGAGCCCTTCAGGAAAGGCAGGAAAAGAAGTGCAAGATTTCTGTAGACACATTTCCCTGTTTTAAATATGCAATTTCTCTGAACAGAAAGCATTCACAAGAAAGTCAGTTCATTGTCAGAACTGCTGCATTTTCAAAGTGCAGGCAGCTATGTGATAATGCACAAGTTCTCAAGAGTATACTTTTTAGTTTAAATGTTGAGCTTCATTCCAAAAGAAGCAAACAAGAACAAAAACCCCTTCTTGCATTTGCTGCAGTTATTTGTTACAACTGCTTTGTGTTTCTTCACACACCTCCCTTTCATTAGCATAATCCTTTAGGCACTTCATAAATATTAATGTAATTTACAGAGGACCTAAAAGGCACAGACTTTTTTTGTTGTTGTTGTTTTGTTAGAAGTTAGAACACCTTTTCTAACTTTACAAGAGGTTTTCAGCAGAGCCAGAATCTGAATCTCCATGCTTTACTTTGTCAGGTAGACTCAAATGCAACAGCTTCTTTTCTCTCTAGATCACCATACTAAGTTGACATTTTTTTAAATTTTTTTTTTTTTTTTTTTTTTTTTTTTGACACCTGAGATTAAATGTTGAGGAAGAGACAGGTCAGCAAAGAGATAGGTGCCTGACTGAAATCTGCTTAGTAGGGAAAGCAGATGTCATGCTCCACAACAAATGGTTGATTATAATGTAATATAGACTCCAATTACCTTTTCCAGGTAATAGAAATTTCTGTTAAAAAAAAAAAAAATGAATGAAATACAAATGAAATTTAAAGCAAGTTTATCTAATAACTCCAGGACATAAAAGCCAATTGATTTGTTTAGGGTTTCTGCAAGTTTCTCACAGCCAGACATGCAGTTCAAAACTTGGAAGAATAGACAAACAGTTGAAGAACAGCATTAAAAAATTAAATCAACAGTTATATATCAAACATTTAATTCACCACAGACCATGGCATGCTAGTCAACATGTACTCAACATGTTCACACAAGTGGCCTCTACCAGGGAAAATGAGAAGAAAGTGGTCTCAGAAACAGTGAAAATGGAAGTTGTGACTATCATGGAAACAACATCAAACCATCATCAAATTCATGCATCAATGGCATATGTGCCATTCAGATGGACAGTCTTGCAGGAGAATCAAGAAAAAACAAAAAACAGATGTAGAGTTCTAAGTCTTTCAAACCAAACTCAAACTCAAAGTTAAAAGACCAAACCAAACTCAAAGATGACATCCACAAAGCATTCCTCTGCTACAAAGTGTGCTAGATCCAGATCATAATGTGAATTAAAAAAAAAAAAAAAAGTTATTTTATCCCAAATGTGGACCAAAGGTGAAACTTTGACAGAAAAACTCTTGACTAACATTAACTTTTCAGCATGCCAAAGTATATTGTTCTTGATACATGCTACATAAACAAAGATAAAATGAGAGTAACTATAGGCATTGGAAAATTATGAGAAACCAATTACAATTTACTTCAGCTTTCATATTTCCTGGCCACCTAACTTCTAATTACCTTAACTAAATCTGAGGCATGAAACAAAATACTAGTTTTTCTTTTCACTGCTGAAAGGTCAGAAGAAAGAGCCTAACTGTAAAAAAGAAGAAAAAGCAGCAGGCAGACATCATACCTGTAATATGGTACAGTCATATCCAATTAAAACATTTTTATTGGTAAGACAGGAGTTTAAAACCTATCCTCATTTAGAAATAGCTGTCTATCAGAAAACCCCAAACCTCTCATGAGGAGACTTAGAGATCACACAAGATATCGGCTCTAGCACATTTGTTCTAAGCTTTCTTAATTTCCAACCCCACTTAAAGTTAAAAATAAATAAATAAGGAAAATTATTTAACAGTCATATAATCAACTGTATACTTTTCAAAGTATTCCTACACTGACTTGCTACATATTTTCTGTATTACGTCATTTGTTACCTGTACTGAGTGGTTAGGTTAAGAGATTCTTAACTAGTTTGATAAAAGCATATTCTTCTCTGGAGCTGATTCCTTCCTTCATTATTGTTTCCCAGCTAATGTCTGAAGGTCAATACATTCTTTCAGCACTTCAGTTCAGAATTGCCATGTTCTTATGTATTGGGAAAGTTTTTTCAAGCTTCTGGGTTTTCGAGAATTCCTGGGCTCCTTCATTCAAGAAGAATAATAGTGTGACTTTAGAAAGCACAAGCTGCAAAAACTTTAAAGCAGCAGCTTTTTAGCAGAGTTCAGATTTTCTTAAAACTACTCAGAAATTACCCATTAAAATAAATAATAAAAAAGATGTATATAGTAACATTTTCCAAAAAAAAAAAAAAAAAGCAA
This sequence comes from Heteronetta atricapilla, assembly GCA_011075105.1. NCBI lineage: Eukaryota > Metazoa > Chordata > Aves > Anseriformes > Anatidae > Heteronetta > Heteronetta atricapilla. Next base: position 76,857,363 of record CM021732.1, on the reverse strand, counting down.
AAAAACACTTTCAGTAAAATAGCTTTTCTTGAAGAAAAATCCTCCATTAAGTACCAGCTTTCAGTATCCATTAACATGGAGCAAGAAACAGATTAAAAAACTTCACATAATTTCAAAGTTTAAAGTTTTTACTTGACTGTTTCAAGCAGTGTGGTATTTACTTTCCATGTTGGTTTTATTTTCTCCCTTCCCTAACATCTTTGTTATGCAAAGGGCCTTTTTTCCCCCCATGAGAGGAGAAGGATTTGGGCTAAATACGTATATTCAAACACGTACATATATTTTTATACACAGTTAATTTTGCATTGAAATACCCCTCTCTGCCTTTCCTTTCTGCAACAGGAATTACTGAGTGAAGTCAGCTGGCTTAGACTATACAAGAGGTGAGAGGAGATGAGCACAGCAATCCCACAAACACTTAAGACTCTAACAACTGGGAGACAGTGGTATTAGGAACATACGGTAATATTAACAACGCAGCTTAAGTTTAAACATGTATGGAGACTGCATTATCCACACAAATAGGTCTCTCCATGCTAAGGCTGAGGTAGGTCATTTGAACAATCTAGCCTAAGGGTGAGTTACAGTTGTTCATGCTGGTGTATTTTACAGATACAGATTACAGTGCTACTATCCTCATTCTGCCTCTTTACAAGTAGTGCATTTAAAACAAAAAAATAAGTAGTAGATTAAGTTACATTATTAAAAGACGTGTAATTTCAGGGTTTATTGAAAGAACACTTCTGAAAGAAGAATGTACTCCCCTGTAAGCAACAGCTGGTGATGGAAAAGGAACAGCTGGGGGTTGTCAATGGCTGGAGACAACAATCACTGATCAGTAACTAAAATTTCTCGTATAGAAAAAAAACACTATCACTCCACCTGAACACTGGAAACACTACACTGGCAAAAGGGTTAAAACTGCTTGATTGCATTATTATAGACTCAGAACACATCTATCATCAGTAACAGAGCAAGAACTGTCAAAAAAAACAAACAAACAAACAAAAAACCAGATTTGAATCCAAAGTATACATTAGGTTTTGGTCTACAGACAGAACAGATGTTTTAACCCAGCACTACAGCAGTTGGAACACAGTAATAAATGGGCAGCTATCTACTTTTGTGGTAGACAGCTGTGAACTTTCTGTACCTTGCATTGTTACACAAGTATGCGCACACTTTGAAGTGTTTTCATGTATCTGCTGAGATTCTATTAAGTCTGCAGTATTTCCTTTCAGTTTTGGGAAGGCAGCACACAGGTATAAGTGTCAGTATACAGAGATTACAGTGCATAATCACAGTGGTTAAATCCCCACATTACTTTTCTCTGTAATACAAAGTCAGTCCATCTGCTATCCTCAGTGTAAACATTTTAGTATTATTCAAAACTTCCTGGAATGAAAACAGATCACCACAGAAGAGGCCTCAGAATTATTCACTAAAATGGAAAATTGCTGAAAGAAACACTTTTCCATTAAATTTCTTTAATCAGAGACCACTTCATCATTTCTATAATCCAAAAGCTCTAGCCATAATTTGTTGCTGGGTCTCCAACCTGTTCTGCCAAGAGACAACACGATCCAAGGCTAAGTACCAGAGACTCCTACCCAAACACCAGCTCAGTGTCAAGAACATTAGAAGATTTGAATTAGGATCTGAAAATATGAAATGAAGAAAATCACTTTCTTATTAGCTTTGTGGAGGACATCTAAGTAATTTTACAACCCAAAAAATGGAACAGAAATGGTTTGCTTGACCCTCCTAACTTTTTATTCATGCCTTTTCAGACAGAACTATTGATGCTACAAAAGTTAGATTATTCAATGAATAAACTATAAAAATTATTAATCCATACAGTCTTGCTGATGATAATTGATGATGTGAAAAATACTTTTGCACAGCATAGATACTTTAATTTTAACCATTATTTATACAAAGCCTCAAAGAACGCATGCTATACACATTGAATGCCTAGAAGTACAATGGATTTGAGCTTCATACTGGTACATGGATCCCCCACAAATATGGTACTCAATAACCTCCACTAGAAGCATAGAAAGTATTTTGAAAAGTAGGACTTTTGCAGCATTGCAGGACTGAATTTAGTCTGGAAAAACAGACAATTTGCTCTTTGCCAGGGAACAGCATGGCTAATAGCAACTATCTATAAGGTTGCATTGAGAAAAAAAAAAAAAGAAGGTAACATTGAAGGTAACATTGTACACATCATAAAATCATCACAAGCAAAAATAATTAAGTTAATTAAAAAATAAAGCTCCACTTTCCAATTTACCTAAAGATCTGGTAAGTTCTTGACTTTCATTGTCAACCCCAAATTTCCCAGCTTCTCTTCCCTGGCCTTAAACCTCCCCCAAAAAACAAATTCACACAAAGCTCAGACATTTTTAAAATTCATATTCATAACAATAGGGAAAAAAAAAAAAAAAAAGATGTTTGAGAAACTACCTAATGATCACAGACTACTAAAGAATCAACCAATTTATACAGGTAACAGAGCATTTCAACTTTGGTAATTCAAATTGGCTTGGAACTGATCATTTCACTAAATACCTAGAAGCCTTTCAAAGTAACACACATGATACAATTTTTTCTTGTCTTTAAGGAATAATGCCAAAAATAAATACTCAAGATATTCTTGGACTAGATCATAAACCAAGAATAGACCCAAGAGAACTCATCATACTCTCTATGATTTCAGAGTCCTGTGAAAGAAGCAAAACAAGGATGGAAGAGGGATATAATTTAAACAAACTAGCAGAAGCTGTGTTTGTTAAAGTTAGTCTCTCTATATTAATCTATGATGAATGCTAATTTACAACCCAAAGCTACAGAAAAATTATGAATTCATTCAATTTTCTCAGCACTGCTTTTCCAATTTTCTCTGTTCATTTTCCATGTTACTGAGATGCAATTAACATTCAAATTCCATTAATCCAAATTCTGAACACTACAGTAAGCATTAGAGCAAAAGCATACTGATGTGAGACAGGTATTAGTACCTCTTCGATGTTTCCATCCCCTTTCCTAACACCTTTTTAATACACAAAAAGTAATACAAATCCTCTGTCATTAACATGCTAAAATACCCAACTTGTTAGTATTGTGGCAAATGTCATCTTTTAAAACCTAATCTGCTGGTGAAACACTTTTTTTTTTTTTTTTTAAAAAAAAAGCTATTAAAAATTACACCAACTTTCAATGGGAATAGAACAAACAAGCAAAAAAGCAACACTAATAGGTTGTTAGTTAATGGCAGAACTTTGTTTTCTTCCCTTCCCTGGTTCAACTGAAAGTCACCTCCTTCAGAAATCCTTCTAGGTGTAGTTCAAAACAGAACACAATCATATGCATGGGTCCCCCTAAATCATTTGATGATAAACCATCAGACCAAATACAGACAAAATCAGAGCATCCCAGAGGGCCAAACTCACATAGCTGTGGTTAGAAAGTGAAAGCTCATTTTGCAGAAGAGTTTTGTCATTTGGAAATGTATCTGTTCCGATTCAACCTAAAAAAAAAAAAAAAAAAAAAAAAAAAAAAAAAAAAAGCAGCTGAATGATTTTCTCCGTATTGTTATGCAAAGTTGTACTGCAAAGTCTTGAAGTTACTATGCTGTCACATTTTGGTATCTTCAAAGCACTGCCATCATGTAATATGCAACTCCATTTAATGCGTAATGACATTAAATACTTAACATTATGTAGTAAAACAGATGATATATTAACATTGCCTTAACAATATTAGAAAAAATTAATACACCTAAGGTTTTTGGATATTTATATATGCATATATATATGAATATATGCATGTACAATGGATATTATATATTTACGTTATACATATATGTGGATATATATATCAATATCTCTGAATTAATTCATACAACTCCACATAAATAGAAGTATTATAATTTTGGCAAGTTTTTTTTTGTTTGTTTGTTCGTTTTTGCTGATTCTGTGATTCAAGTATTCCTCCCTCCCCTTGTTTCTCCCCACTGTCCACTCAGCCTTTATCAATATTAATCTCTTTTGCTCTCTAATGATAAGATTAGTTCCCTAAAGGCCTATAGCAGTTACAGTCTTTTTAAAACAGATAACTGGCTTTGCCATTAAGAGTCTTAGCTGTTGAGCTGTTAAGTGTTTACAGTCCAGTTCTTAACAAGGTATTGACTCTGACAGAGCCATAGAGAAGCATTTGGGGGTGCTGCTCAGATAACCTTGCTAACAATGATTTGAAGTAGAAAGTTAAGTGAGAGAAGTCCTTCAACAGAAGTTAATTTAGCTATTAGCTTGAGTTAAAGACTTAATGAAGGAGTACATTAAGAAGAAATCTTAGCTTAAATTAATTCAACCTCAGTAGAGACACGTTCACATTCATAGCAAGGCAAATCAAAGCAGGGAGGCTTTTGGTAGATGTAATACAAATTAAACAACAAAAAGAGCTTGAAAAAAAAATCTCAAACCCAGAAAATTTTCATAACCAGTGGGGGAGCAAACTGAAACATGTTTTATATTACGAAACATCAACCAATAAAAGGTCAGCAGAACTGAGCTCTTAAAAGATAATTTTCTCTACCATTCTCTTCCTCTGTTTCTTCTCCCATTCAAAGTAGTTTTTCATCTCCTTCTTATCACTCCCCTTCTCTTCTCATCTCCCATTTTCAACCTCCTCTGAAATTCTCCTTCTGCATCAAACCCTCTTTATGTTAATCAACTCATTTGGCTTTCTTGCTCTAACTACACAGATATAGGATATTCACTTAAGGGCTACTATAACACCAGATATGACAAGGGACACAAGTCCTAAACAGACCACTAATTGAACCAAGAAACTTTTAAACTTCATGGCCAAGATCCTCATTCACACCATGGATGAAGGAAGGAGTGTTTTCCACTGGTGATGTCTCAACATACTCTTGCTTCTCTCATTGTTTTTGGCAAAACCCAAATTTCTTTTACTTCAGGTCTTCCTATTAAGCACCATATACAAAAAAATGCTATGAATTAAATAAAACTAAATTTAGAGTTAAGCTCTTTAAATTATACTATAAAAATATTTCAGGGACAAATAAATGTCAGTATTACATTAAAATATTACTGGTATTAATAATTAAAATAAATGGCAAGCTTGAGGAAATCATCATTATATACTGTTAAGACATGGACTGAAAGTATCACTTCATACCGGTACAAAATATTTTTTTTTTTTTTTGCTTGTTTGTTCTAATATATAGTCATTGGTGGTTTTAGTTGTTTTGTTGACAGAGAACAAGCAATGATTTTGGATATTTACAACGTTTTCAGTAATGTTTTTATAAATGTTATATACCTCTTAGGTATAGACTAATGAAGCTACTGTCTAACATTAAATAGATTTCTTTAAAAAAGATCTTTACCACAGAATCAGAGAATAAATTAGGAGGTTTATCTTTCTTTAGGTTACAAACCAGTTATTGAGACCATGATGCACAAAGGATATTACTTCTACTCCCATAAAACTTGAGCATTTAAATAGCACTACATAAGTTAATGCAATTAAGCCAAGATATAAACAGAGTGAAAAAAAAAAAAAAATCATTAGCAGCATAAATATGTTATTAAATACATGTTTAGATAGATTTTCTGAAGAAGCTAAAGACAGCAAAAAAGACATTACATTCATTATTACCTGTGGCTATTAAGATGACATTTTAACTAATGATCATTATTTCAAGTCTGTCTTGAATGCAGAAATTAAAGATTCTCTCTTTAAAATATAAATTCCATTTCATACACTCAGGTCTTTTGAGTTACATTCCTAGCATGCAAATTCTCATTAAATTAACATTTATCTACCTACCGACCTCCCAAAGAAGTCATGTCTTAATTTCCAGAGGCAAGAGTGCTCTAAAACATCAAAAACATATGTTGAAAATATCAGAAAGCAGGAGTAGTTCAGAATGCTCAGTAGAAAAAAAAAAAAATACTACTACTACATGAACACAATAAGATGCCCTTCATAGAAAAGGGCAGAAAGACACAAAGGCAAGGGAGGACTTATCAAAATCTGAGCCCAATACTGTTTGCTAACTTCATTTAATTTATTTCTAAAACCATATTCCATCTCATGCTATGAAATATCACCACAGAAAAGAAACCTCAAGAGCTCTGGTTGTAAAACGTCTGGGGGAAGAGCTGAAGTCAGATAAAAGGCAAATAAAAACCATACGCAAACCCCTGCAGGTATTTGGAATGGCCATTTCCTTAGAAGACTTCTTCTTATCCTCTAGTAATAACTCCTTCATATCAACAATCTTTTTTTTTTTTTGCTTGCAAAGAAGTTTTGCATGCTACTTACCTTTGGTTATTACCAGTTACATTCCTCATGGAGTTTTCAAAAGATTAGTTCTCAGATGGGAATGATTATTTATACGATACATAAACAATACTGCAGTTTGCTTAGGTACTAACTATTAAATCAAATATAAACTTGCAGCTCAAGTATCATATTTTTGATGTAGTCTCAACAGAAAGGGAGGATTGTTCACATGCTTAGAGAGCAAGAAGATTTACCACATGAACAGGATTTTGCTCCAAATAAGATGAATAGACATTAAAATACAAACAATTTTTCCCAGCTTCATGAAGCGAGATTCACCCAGTAAAACAATCTTGAGTGATTAAATTATGGATTTTAAAAAAAATGTGATTATTCCTGCAATGACTTTCAGTACTGACAGCACATTATTCAAAGTTGCTGGAGCACCTTTAAAACTAGTCTTTACTAGTTCACAGAAAGGTCCCAAATTCAGCCTTCCTAAACAAAACTCACTTCCTATATAAAACTCACTTGGCATAAGCTCATGCATATGCATAAAACAGAACTGCAACTCAGTAGGGAAGGGAAACCTACAGAGGTTAGTTGCTGACACCTAGACCTTCAAGCCCTGTGATCATGGCTACTTCTTCAGTAGTACACCTTTAAACACACACAGTCCCTCCAGTTGCTGGTATTTAGAACCTTCACCACACATGCATGTTACATGGAAAACCAGTTAAGAACTAGTTTTTTTAAGAAGATAAGGTAGACTGCAGTGACCAGGTGCTAGGTTCAGTCAGCCAAACATACTGACCAGTAGGTGCTTACATGTGACTAAGCCCTTATCCTCTTCTCTCCACTTTCTTATGTTTATTTTGCCCTAGACCCACAAAACACACTCCCCAGCCCTCCCTTTCCCTTTCTCTACCCCATTTGTCTCCTCCTAGCCAATCTGTCCCTAACTCCTTTTTCCATATTAGTCCCAGTTTGGCTTCATCCATGTTAAAAAATGGAATTTCTGATACTATTACCTACATCATCTCTATCTTACATGGCAATACTGATAAACTTATTTATTATTCCCCTCCAACTGTTTCCAAAACTCAACGATAGCTTACATAACCAAAACCCAACCATTCCTCATGGCAGTATCTGTGTCAGCTTCTCAACATTTCCCCCCCCCTCCACATTTAGCAGTCTCATGTCATATCCAGTGGTTTCTCACAGTCCATTCAGTTAGCTGTCCCTCAAGACCAGGACCTAGTCTTTTTTTTTAACAGTATATACAAACATCTGTCTCTAAGACTATAAGCTGCTTTCAACTCATCTCCGATGGATCTAAAAACACTGCCACCCTGTGAGTTAGTGAGCAAGTTTCCCTTTCACTCCTACAAGTTCCTTCACCAAAACTGAAGAGCTAGGTCTTTCCTGACAACAGTTACTCCTACTCTTGATGGATGTAAATTACAGTGGACTGATGCCATAACTGCTAAGAGGTTGGAAAAGCTTTGTTAGCTGAGCACAGAGAAACATAAAAGTGAAGTAATATTGTTGCCTGTAAGAGAACAGTTGCTAGAGTACTGCTGTTCAGGACTTGGGAGTTCATTCACACATTGCTTTTTCTGATATGAAATTAGTGAGCTGATCTCAACAACAGTCACGGAGGAAAAGCTTTGTATTTTTGGCAAGGTCATGCTCCCGTGTTCTAACAATAGGCTAAAGCCTCAAGGCAATGAATATGTCTGAAGTCTCTTTTATATTGCCAGAACAGCATATTAGACATATTATTTAATAACAGCATATTTAATAACAGCATATTATTTAATGCAAGTGAAAGTTGCATTACTTTTTGATTAATATTGCTGCCATGGTTACAAGTCTCTGGTCTGGCATCGAAATTCAGCAATCATTGCATCTGTCTCCTCAAATCAAATTAAATATATTAGGCATGAAACAAAACAAAACAAAACAAAACACAAACAAACAACAAAACAATTACAAAAACAACTATAAGTGGCTTAAATAAGAAAATTTAGGTCAGAGGTTGGACTAAGGTTGGACTTCGAGGTCTCTTCCAACCTCGATGATTCTGTGATTCTGTAAAAAACAGAATGAAATTCAATACCCAAAAAGGCAGCAATGCCTACTACACAAGAGCTTGCCAGGAGCTACTGCTGCTGAAAGCATCCTACATTCTGTTCTGTAAAATGTAAGTATTTTCTCCAAAAGTAAATATCCATTAATAGATTAGTAAAATTCTTCTCTATTAAAGCTCAGTGAGGTCACCTTATGCAGTGTACGGTATTTATTATTTTGGGCTGGAGTCCAGCCATGACACGTGCAGGACAGCCAGGTAATGGAGTATCTATTGACTGGCCCCCTGAAACCTTTACATGAAACTGAAACCCACAAGAGGAACTCAATTTCAATCCATCCAAATGAAATCATAACTTATTTTTTAAACCACAGACTCCTGGGGAACTAATCTGCCAGCAAACAGCATAAGCATGCCTGCTTGCTGATAGGCCCATTATCCTAATACCGACTGAAAATGTTTGTAATCATTAATCCATACGCAGACAGATGTCTGAACTTGTCCACTAAAATTTGAAGACAGACAAGACCAATGATTTCCTTGTATTATTTTTATTTATTTTTATTATTATTATTATTATAAAAGCTACTAACAAAAGCAGCCCAGGAGAGTTTCAAAGTAACAAAAATATTGTGGAGATCCTCACCAGGAGCAATACCTTCCCATGAGTCAGCTACAGAAACATGGATTTTCTGTAACAAAAGAAAAAAAAAATATAAAAACATCTCCAACTAGATATTCTGACAGAGTTTCTCTTGTAAAAGCTGTTCTAAAAGCCATTAAGTATGAAATATGGATGAAATATGAATACACGTGATACTGATACATATATTTGGAAGAGAAATTAGGAAAAAAAAATAGCTCATTACAAAATTATTTTGAGACTTGGAATTTGACCTTGTATATCAAACTTCAATTGAAAGAATTTTTAATACAACCAAAGTTATAAACTTCAGAAGCCAAAAGCTATAATGAAAATGCTGAGTGACCTGTACTACAGGAGCAAACACTACTATAATCTAATTTCCCCAATGATTCAGAAATTAGTCTAATTTCTTACTCTTAATGGCATTCTACTCTGACCATTTAAAGCCTACTTATTAGATACAATATAGCAAGATACACTAAAAAGAATTTACCAATTAAATAGAATCATCTTATCTCTTTAACCTTTTTTTGCTCTGTCCCTGTTGTGAGCTGACAAAATTTTCTTTCCCCGTGAAGCTCTTTATATTTTCTAAAGCAGGTGTTACCTCTTCTTAAAAATAGTCAGATCATGATGTCAAGAAAGGGACTGTGACTGCACTTTCAAATACTGAGTACACAAATTAGTTGGAGAATTGAGGTGAATTGGACTTGAGTTTTTTCCTAGAATTAAAACAGAAGTGAAAAGATTAGTGAAGTTTAGCCATTATTAGTGTCAGTAATTATTCACAGTGGTCGACATGACTTGAAAAGTACTTTTTTTTAAATTATTCTTTTGAAAGCATATCTTTGCAGTTTATCGTGCTAATGCTAACAAAAACACCAAGGCATATTCAAGCGAGTCTGCAAATTCCTGCAGAGTGGTGTCCCACTGAGCTCCTATTCAGGTTTCACCAGAATCACCCAGGTGGCAACCGACCATTCCTCACCTTCAGAATCCACCTGCAGGTGGTCTGCAACCCCATGTCTGTCTGTATGATGAACTCTTCATGCAGTGGTTCACAAAGTAACTCCCTCACAAAAAGTCTACCTTTCTTATGCTGTTCTACTTCCTCCTTGCAGCTGCACAGAGATGCTCATGCCATAATGAGAAATTATCATTTTGATTTAGTTTTCACTATCATTTTTTTTTTTTTTTTTTTTAAAGCTAGTCTTGTTACTGAAACAGCTTTTTATGAATCTTGGATCATCCTTCTTGACATTTTTGGTCAACAGCAATTTAAATATGAGAAAGCAGCATGCTGTGGCAGCTGAAAGGACCAGCCGTATCCTGGGTTGCATCAGACACAGCATGGATAGCTGGCTGAGGGAAAGGATTGTCTTACGCTACTCTGGTCCAGCCACACCTCAAGTACTGTGTGCACTTTTGGGTACCAAAAGATATGAAGATACAACTATTAGAGAGTGTCCAGAGGAGGGCTACAAAGATGGTGAAGGGTCTGGAGGGGAAGAAGTATGAGGAGTGGCTGAGGTCCCTTGGTTTGTTCAGCCCAGAGCAGAGGAGGCTGAGGGGAGACCTCATGGCGGCCTGCAGCTTCCTCACGAGGGGAGCGGAGAGGCAGGCGCTGATCTGTGGTCTCTGAGGACAGTGACAGGACCCAAGGGAATGGCATGGAGCTGGGACAGGGGACCGTCAAGCTGGGTGTTAGGAAAGGGTTCTTCACCAAGAGGGAATGGCATGGGACAGGGTCCCTGGGGAAGCAGTCACAGCAGCAAGCCCACTGGTGTTCAAGATGCATTTTGACGACACTCCCAAATATACGATTTGCTTTTTGGGTGGTCCTGTGTGGAGCCAGGGGTTGGATCTGATGATCCTTGTGGGTCCCTTCCAACACAGGATAGTCTATGATTTTATGATTTTACAAATACAAGAGTAAGAGATAAAACTAACCCTAGAATGTTTTAGGGTAGGAAGAGACCTTAAAGATGACGTAGTTCCAAACCCATACGCAGGGACACCTTCCACTAGACCACACTACTCAAAACCCCAGCCAACCTGGCCTAAAACACTTCCAGAAAGGGGTCATCCATAACCTCTCTGGGCCACCAATGCCACTGCCTCACTACCCTGATAGTGAAGAATTTCTTCCTAATATATACCTATGTCTACTCTTTTAGTTTAAAGCCTTGTCCTATTGCTATACTCCCTAATAAATGGTCCCTCTCCAGCTACCTGAAGCTACCTGAAGGCCCCTTTAGGTACTGAAGGCTGATAGAAAATCTCCACAGAGCTTTCCCTTCTCCAGAACGAACAACCCCAGCTCTCTCAGCCTTCATAGGAGAGGTGCTCCAGCCCTCTTGATCATCCCCGTGGCCCTCCTCCGGACTCACTCTCACAGGTCCCTGTCCTTCTTGTGCTGGAGTCCCCAGAGGGGCTCCCAGAGCTGGATGTGCTCCAGTGCTCCATGGGGGGGGGGGTCTCATGAGAGCAGAGCAGAGGGGGAAAAAGTCATCTCCCTCACCCTGCTGGTTATGCTTCTTTTTATGTGAGATAGTGTCCCTTTTAAAACATTCTGCTTTTATAAGGAAAAACAGACATGCCCTGCATAGAGTTGTGTTTATTTTAATCTCCCAAAGGGCAACTAAATAAAGGATGCCAAAGAGGTGAGTACTGCAGCATGTACCCTTCCTGCCACCAACCTGAACTACACAGAGCTTCAAATCTAGCTACTTTGTCCAAGTGGAAAGTAGAACTTCCTGCATATTTTGATCAATTACTGTTTTTGTAGACCTAAAAACATTTGAAATTTAATCTAAAGTTCTGGTTAAATATTTCTTAAAAAGTTTTTTGAAAATTAATCTATTTATTTTTTTCCATCAAAACCAACTTTCCAAATGCACATGTGCAAGATGCACTCCTGCCTATGGTCAAATGCTAGTACAACCTCTGCTGAAAATTGACATGAAGGACCTGGGAGCTGTGGGAGTACCACAGGCTGCAAATGCTGTGATGATGAAAGAAACTTCAACTAATTAAAGGGAAAATAAAGTAGCTGCCTGAACAGTGACAGGGCCAGACTTGCATTTAAAAAGACATACTTTTGAAGTTCATCTTCCTCAGTTTCTCTAGTAAGCCAACAAGCAAAAACTTTTTTTTTCTTTTTTCTTTTTTTTTTTTTTCCAGTTTCTATTTGAATAAAACCTGGTTGAGTTTAAGAGCCTTCTAATCTTCTTTGGGAGCCCACTGCAGATCTTGGTAGATCTGCTTCAAAGTATTTAAGTCAGGATCACATTGAAGTCATTGAACAGGAGGAAGGAGATCTGTGTTAGATGGCTATATGGTGTGATCTGGTATGACTGCTCTTTAGAGCTGTTAGATAAAATGCTGGGCTGGGATTCTAAATACAATTAAATTCCTGACACTGCCTGGACTTAAGATCACTCACTGTGTGTCAAGTCCCTGGCTGCAGAAACATGACAGTATTTCCATCTTCCAGAGAGGTACAGTAGAGCTGGAAGATACAAGAATGGGCAATTAAAGAAAACAGGTAACATTAACTCTTCGCATCATCAATGGTGTTGCAAGGTTGTTATAGTATGGAACTATAATGCTTTGGTGCTCATTTTACAGGCACAGTATTCTCAATCATATCTAATACTACATAGCTGAAAATGTAGGAACAACAAAAAGGAAGGCCTAAGACTGACAATAGCTACAAACATTGACTAATTTACACCTTAGTGTCACCACATTACATACAAACATCAGATCATGTTTGTTATCACCTCTCACGACCCACAAAACTCCCTTTTCAGAGCACAACCACATTTTATACTTCCTTTTCAGAAAGTGTGAAGACTCAGAAAATCTTTCATAGTCCAAATGCTTTTTTAAAAAAGTAAATATCAATAATGCAATTGCAAGCTGAGTATCGGAAATGCAATCATGAGGTTTATATGTTCCAGTGTTTTAATATATGCTCAAAGACTCCTACACAGAGAAGCAAAAAGTTTGAGTAATTTGACAGAATTCTAACAAGAGGTTAGCATACCTTAAATTATATAAAGGTTGTATCAACAAAAGTGTATCTTAACTTAATTGTATCACTAGGACATAGTGGAAGTGCTAAGCCACTTTCAAGTTATTTTTAGTCTAGGTTTTTATTTTGCTAAATAGGTTCAACTGCTCCTTTTTTAGCTCCAGGGTATCTCATAATGAGCAGCATAGCTATTATTAGATGATGTTTTAGCTTTCTCTAGCTCCTGTTTTCTCTCTTTGTGAAAGCATTAACAATTTCCATCTCAGAACACTAAAAATATTAGGCAAGATACCTGGAGGGATGGTGCACATAATCTTTCTACATGAACTACATTGGTTATACTTATCTGTGACTGTCAAAGTCTGTTCTTCCCTTACTCAGATAACTGTATCCTCTAACTATGCCTGGGTATGTTTTTTATTTCCCCTCTAGGCAAAGGCATTCTCTTTCATTTGAGTTTAAAAAATAAACAAACCTCCCACACCTACTCTAACTACTTATACAAAAAGTAATCTTATCAGTCTTTAAAACAATGTTCAAGACTATCAAAGAAGAAGACAATTTTATGAAAGGACAATGCTAAGGTGCAGATGAAACTGTCAAGGGATGTGAAAGCAATAAATTTTCTCCCAACGACCTGTGTTGACTTTAACTACAGTACCAAAGTCACCTTGCCCAGGAGATGCTAGGAATGGTACCATCCACAATTGAGGATGAAAAAAAATAAATCTAATTGTTGCAATGATACCTCCCCCAGTCAAAGAACAATAACTTATTACTTCTTTGTCTAAAATACAGAAGTTACAACTTTGTTGTTGTTAAAATAAGAATAATTTATTGCCAAATAAATTACTGCTCTACAGTAAAAAACTACAACAACAAAAACATCTCCCCACACACCTTTTCTTCTTAGGCTCAGCTTCCCTCCTTCATTCCCAACTTTTCTACCTCCCGAGCAATAGGGGCTGGGGTCAGTCAGTAACAGCTCTTCTCCGCTGCTTTTTCCTCTCAGCTCTTGTCCCCTGCCCCTCCACAGGCTACAGACCTTCAAGACAAACCTGCTTCAGCATGGGCTCTCTGTGAGCCAGAGTTCCTTCAGAGAACATCATGCACTCCAGCACAGGGTGCTCCACAGGCTGCAGTATGGATATACATATAGAAGTATCTTATTCACTTATGAAAATATTGTATTTAAATTGTAGTTTCTCTGCAGAGATTAAGCTAATGGTGCAGGTACACCTACTGTGTAAAACATGTGACTATTTAGTTTATTTTCCTTACATGAGCTACAGAAATCTATAGCGTGTTTTTGTGTACTCAAAGTGTCTCTGGAATTTCAAAATAAGATTAAGGCACTGACTCCAGATTGAATATGCATGCATCAATGGAACATAAAATGAAAAAAAAAAAAAAGATGCCATGTCAAATCTTTTATTTCAAAATCTTTAATAAAGACCTGATAAAACACCAGTGAGAAGTCTTCAGGAAAAACAAAATGATATCTTCAAATGGGATATGAATATTTTCTCCACGTCTTGGTGGCAAGTAAGATTGTAACAAAGCTCCCCTAAATACACTGATTTATGCAACTGCATAGTATATCTACAGGAATAGTATATTACCAAGCCCACTGAATGAGAACACTTATTCTGCTTATCAAATAGCTGAAAACATCAGTTCAAGACATCTATTATATATACAAAGCAGCAGCAATAAGAAGTCAACAAAGGAAGAATACAGGCACAGAATGTTTTGACACCCAATACCGGTGACAATCACACATCAGGGAAGGTCCTTCCTCTCAAAAAACTACTAAACTTTGCAGAACCCAGGTGAAGTTTGTCTCAGTACATGCTCAATTTGAGTATGATAGAATCATTCATATTTACACATGTGCTTATATGTACTCTGAATTGTACTGAAATGTACTGAAATGTACTCTACATTGCATGTTAAAAAGAAAAGGATTCAAAACTTCTCACTGATTTGAAAACCCTTGATAAAACTCACTTAAAGATCTAGAGGTTTCTGAATCAAATCCAACTTATGAGAAATTCAAACTAGCTTTTAAATACAACTGTAAGTCATAAGATCAAAACCATAAAAGCAACGTCAAATAAAATAACCATAGCAGAATTAACTAGAATTGCTTTACTATGTAGCACATTACTTAGGAAAAAAAGGATTGAATTGGACTTCAGTGGTATATTTAGTCAAAGTGAGTCATGACGTAATGGAAGCAGCAATGCAGTGGAAAATTCACATAGAAGCTTCTGCTTGTAGTTTTTGAGGATAATTCTTCCAAACACCTCAGCCCACAGCATTCTCATCTTCAAAATAAGAAATGAATAGTAGAAGCTCTAGAAATAATTTCTTTCAACTTCGGAAGAAGTCTATGATCAACTAAATCAATGAGTAGGATCTGTTAAGATGAAAATTGGATGATAAAAAATTAAAATAATGTAAAATGGGGAAGTCAGGGGTCAATAATTTTTCTTCAGCATTGAGAGAGAAAATTCAGTAGGAAGACTCAAAATCCATTACTAGCATTTAAAACAGGCTTCTATATAGTCTTCTAAACAAATGTGTTAAGACCATCCTGCTTATAACAAGGTAGCAGCATAACAAGCAAATAAAAAGTAAGCTAAAATGAGTATGACCCATTTAGGGACTTTCTGGTGTTTCACTTTGACATCACCATCTCCATTGTCACAAGATGGTAGTTGAGTGGTTATATGTCCACAACATTTTGCCCCTACAGTAGCCACTTGCTGCTCTCAGGAAAAATACCTAACTCCACAAATTCCTAGAAGTACTGGAAAAGCAGTCAATACTCATAAGATGTATTTATTTATTTAAGCGTCAAGTCAGTTTGGCATGTCCAAACTCATTAACATAGTTAACTAACTAGAAGTTTGGTGTCTTGCTTTGCAGATTTTAAATGCAGAAATCACTCAATTTCAGAGAGCAATTCAGGTTTCAGGAAGCATCTTTTCCTCTCTCCCCTTGCATTAGCTGATCAAGAAATCAGGAATGAATTGGCATTAGCAGAGCACTCTGATCTTAAGCCAGTGTGCTGGGTGTGGCTGGGACAGAGTTAGTCGTCTTCACAGCAGCCTGTATGGTGTTATGTTTTGGATCTGTCATTAAAACAGCATTGATAACATTTTTTTTTTTTTTTTAATTGCTGAGCAGTGCTTGCACAGCATTAAAGCTGGAGGTGCCCAAGAAGCTGGGAACAAACAGCTGGGACAGCTGACCCATACTGACTAAATACATCTGGCTTGTACTCCATACGAGATCATGCTCAGCAATGAAAGCTTCCAGAAAGGAAGGACGTTCACAGTTATGGCATATCTTGTCAAGTAACCATTACATGTTCTGAGGCCCTGTCAAGAAGTGGCTGGACAGCTGCCTGCCAAGGCGTAGTAGTAAATAAACTCCTGATTTTGCTTTACTTGTGAACACAGTTTGCTTGTTTCACCTGTTCCACTGTCTTTATCTAAACCCACAAGTTTTCTTTTGTCCATCTGACTCTTTCCTGAATTTTGCTGATTGGTTGGGAGCTTAACTGCTGACCAGCATCAACCCACCACAGCCACTTAAATCATTCTCTGGAGTATTGATCCTCTCTGCTGACTGAGGCATCTAATTTAAGAGTTCAGTGGGAAAAATCTCAAATCTTCAAATTATACTTTTTTTTTTTTTTTTTTTTTTTTTTTTTGTGATACTACTGCAAACTCAATTCCACAACAGACTTGTTCACTTAAACAAACAAGCAAACACACCCACTGCATTTCTGGAGAGCTACAAAACAGACAGTTTTGTGTTTATTTATTTATTTATTATAATTAGTTTTCCAGAAAACATTAAGCTATTTCTAAAGTGCTAGCAGGGTAAGAGGGAAAAAAATAAAATAAAAAAGTAAGGCATTGAAGAGTACAAATGAGGTTTGCATCACTGTAACTAGCCAACACCTCAGCGCAGGCTCTTGCATAGTCCATACTGGCTTATACCAGAGTGTTTCGAAAGGCATGACTCCACAAAACTGGGAGTAAAGGCTCTGTGAAGTCCCGTTTCCTCTGGATGTTGATTGAAGAATACACTTTACTAAGTAATAAGACACTGCCCGTTTACTTAGTCTCATATGTGCACATCAATCTCTCACACAAATTAATGCTTTCCTTGAATCCATCTATAAACATTGCTTTCTTAATGCTAAAAAACAATAAATGACTAAGGCTTAGTAGTTCTGGTAGTTGTAAAGACTTCAACAGTACTTTGGAGTATTTTTTAATAAAAAATGACAGCAACATACTTTCATTAGATGAATATTTCTATTTCTCTATTATTTCAATTTATTTCACCAACATTTATGTAGATGAAATGTAAAATACTCTATGAAAGGCATAGACTTTCTACTTCCTTTCCAGTTATTGATCAAGAAGATATAACTGAATTATTGCCGGCATCTTATTGAAAAGTTTGAATAATTTAAATAGCTCTGTACATCCTCCTTAATCCATCCTTCAAAAGAAATTAGCAAAATCTACTTCTCAGCCCTCTGCCACTCATATAAGGTTTAGTCAATAAAATGTTAAAAAGTGACTCAGACTACTTCCACAAAATAAAGAAAAACATGGCTTTTAAATAGTCTGTATTCACTTGTACGTGAAATCAAGTTTCACTGTCATTTTCAAAAAGAAAAAAAACAACAACAACAAAACAAAACAAACAAAACAACAACAACAACAAAAAGGGCACTAGTGGTTTTGGTCCTGCAAAATCAAATCCTCATTTCCTTCATTAGAGCAGAGTTATTTTACTTAATCAGAAGCTCCAGTAGCTTCAGTAGAAGTACAAACAGACCTCAGTGAAAACACCAAAACTTGGTTGTTTAAATCTGGAAAAGGAAAACAAAATGTACAGAATTCTTCAAAGCTCAGGAAAGATTCTCAAGGAACGAACATGGAGCATACAGCCAGCCTACCTGCCTACTACCTGTATCCAGCTTACACAGAAACTTGAAGTGGAAAGTTATAGGAGACTTTAGTTAAAGAGACAGTCTAAAACATATCTTCTCTAGCCACAGAAAGATGCAATTTTAACTTTTGAGATCATTATAATATAGTACAGAATTAAAGAAATGGGTTTTATCATCCAACTCGCAGGAGAGTACATTTGAAATCACACACCATAGCAAGTAGTATAAAAACACAGAATAAGAACATTAAGATAATTTCACTACAAGAGTTTTGAAAAACTGATAATGCATCACATGCCACGATACAGCTTTTTGACACTTGTGGGAAAATGATTGCTCTTTTAAGAATAGGCAGTTCTTTTTCACTAATCACATCCTGCAGTTATTCTCCATACAATATGCAAAAGCCAGAACTGTAAAAAGCTTTTCACACCTTTTGCTTCTGTAGCTTTTTGGAATGTATGCTGTACTATCTACAGCAACCAGCTGTGCTCACATTGGATATCCTCAGCTAAGCAGGATCAGATTTTGGCAGTACTATTATTAACTGTAAGTATTAGTTTATTTTCTTTGTGCCAATTATGCCCTGTTGGGACTGCCAATGACACACAGTGATTCATGAGGCAGAGTTAATAAACAAGCTTATATCAGCGACAAATATTCCATCAAGATGCAAGAAACCTCTGTATTTAAGATTAGCTATTTTTCAAAAGGTTACAGTTAACTTCCGGACAACGGGATTTTTTTTTTTATTATTATTTTTTATTTTAAATAAAGTTATTTAGGCCTCTAACGTTCACATTAGCTGTGGATGTGGAATAATTAAAGAACAGCCCTCAAATTTCACCAGACCATTGCTCATTTACAGTTAAAGGAATACCCTTGCTTCTTGTTCAGCATGAACATGTCTTTTAGCTTACTGACTCAGAACCTGATGCAAAAATACATTTTCTTTTGGTGTCTACAAGACTATAGGGCTATCTGCAACATAAGGAGTTTTTTCTTCATAAAGCTTAGCCACAGAAAACCAGACATAAACTTGAAGTTAGTCAAGAAAAAAATAGCATAGCAGTCCACCATTCTGTATTAAATTGGAATAAGCTCAGTGAAATGGATGGGAATAAGAACAGGAATTCACAGATATCATCATAAAAATGATAATAGCAACACATATTAAATTAAATTTCTGGCCTGCAGTGTTCACTTCAGAGCAAAGCTGAAGTGCTAAGGTGGTGCTGGAAGAGTTGTCCTTTGTCCTCAGATAATTTTATGCCAAGGAATTTGGGGGAAAAAAAAAAAAAAAAGGAGGAAATCTGTTTCAAAACCAACCAGTCTCAAGTGTTTAGATAGTAGCACAATTTGTCTTTTTACTGTAAAACCACAACTTGCTTAACAGGACAGGATGTAACCACAGTTAAAGTACATTTTAATTGTTAGATATTAACAATTTGTCAGGTGTACAATTGCATCCAACTCTCCTTTGGTAATACCCTCAGCTTAGGAAAAGTCTCAAGATCTGAACTTTTCTTCCTGAGACCAGCAGTATAAAGACTCAGATTTGCTCTAGTCTCTATGCTCTAGCATTAGAATTAAAAAAATAAATAACCCTAATACTAAATTTGTAACTTGGGCAAAGGTCATATATTAATGTAGAAAAACAAACAAAACAACAAAACAACAACCCTGAATGGTGGAAATTGTGATTACGCTGTTTGGGGAAAACCTACTAGCTATCATTCAGGGGAGACATACAGTGGGATGGAAGGTGGTACACCAGATAGCCTGAACTCTTGGCAGTTCTGTTCCAAAATAAGAGTTCTGCCAAGACAATTCCAACCACAGCATGGACCTTGATCTCAGCAATCAGAATGACAATTCAGAACCAACATAACGAAGTAGGTGACAAATTATTAACAATGTGACACAATTTTATTTGGGAAAGTAACTTAAGCCTGAACAAATACTGTATGCCATGAACCATGGCAGGACCCCAGTTCTCTGGCTGTAGAAGTCTGCTTGCTCTCTTTAGCTTCTTAACCCATATTAGAAAGTATTGAAGCTAATAATCTAGTAAGAAAACCAATGTTCTTTGAGACACAATCAGAAAATAAATGGTCTGTGATAAAGGGAATTACATGCAACTCCAAGGTTCCAAAGTTGATCTAAATCTTCATTGTGCTTTCCACCCAATTTCAACTAAAGTTAAGAAAATATGCTTTAAAAAGAACTCACTGTCACTCTCTGTAAAAGTATTATTATTATTATTATTATTATTATTATTATTATTATTTACTGTGTTTACATTTACATACAGGAAAGGGAAAGCTCTAAAGAATTCTATTTTGGGGAGATTATCTGTTTCATAAAATATCATCTGCACTGGATATTTACTCAATCCTTTATAAGATGAAATTTGGCAGCTGGATATTATGTATGACAGACTTCTTTCACACCATCTGTTATCTGCAGTAAATCAGAAAGCATTTCTCTGTTGCTTTTTGTGCAGAAATGGATACAGTTGGAAAAATGTTAGCAAAATGTATTTGCTATTTGAGGAGAAATAGCAACAGTGGTAATTCTTTCAGTGGTCTTCAATGCCTTGCTCTTCAGAGTTCTTTCTCAACAGTATACAAGCTTACAAAAAGACAGAAACCTTAAAGGTTTTAAATTGGGAAATAAACCTCTCCATTTTCTATTTCTAATCTACTCACTGCTGAGTTAATCCAATTGTCTTTCGTGTGAGCCTGTTCCACACAAAGAAAACTTAGCTCAAGTAAGGCATTGCTTTTAACTTCATTTGGCCACACTGAACAACTTCAAGCTGTTAACTTCTGTCATCATCTGTTAGTATGAGCATTCACTGAAGCCAAAACTTTTCTTCAGCATGGGTACCCTCTCCAGACTGGAGTTAACGTGAATTAGGCTTTGAGCAAAGACATAACTATAGTTATAAAAACAGAAAAAAAAAAAAAAAACAAAAAACAAAATAATAATTTTGTTTGGTTTTTTTTTTTTTTTTTTTTTTTTTTTTTTTTTTTTTTGGTGTTACCAAATGTTTATTTGCTCACTTCTAAACTCCAGAAATTTCAACAACTGTTTCTTTCCCTGACCATGAATGCAAATATGACGTGTAGAAGTGGTTTGAAAACCAATTTACTCTTACAGTTCCACCCTTCCAAAGGCACACAACTACGAGGTATCCCGAATAACTGAACTAGCACTTGGAAGGAGCTAGAACATCAAACCAATACTGTTCTCTCACAAATCAGAAAAAAAAATTTATTGTTCTCTAAGCAAAACTATAACTGAACAAGGAAGTACAAAATAAGCTCATCATTAGCATCATACATAGTCCACCTATCCAAATACCTCTGGAAGATAAAATTTTACAGTGATATACTTCCTTCTAAATTGACTGAAAACACTGAGAATTTCTGGAAGAAAACCTTAGTAGACAAGTGAGCACTAATGCATGCTTCCTGTCTTTTCTGTGGACATAACTAAACTGAAGACTTTTTACTGTGGATAGTGTTACATCTTTATCTCTGAAAACAGACCACTAATAAGGAAGTTTAGTGAACGTATGCATGTTGTATGACAGTATCTGTTTAATTCACCTATATTTAGTAACTGTGGTAATCTGTACCTACTTTCCTACATTTCCAATTACTCTTTGCTATTAATTGCTTCTGTCTGTTTTGTGAGTGCAGAGGTTGTAGTGATAACATCAATTTGTGCAGCTGAACATTTATCCCCAGCATGCATGCACATGCATGCAGCCAAACACAGATCAACATGAAATGAAAATATGTAGCATAAAAATAAATGGCACAGATGCTCAATCATGTGTCTTCTACTGCAGATCAGGATGGAGTCTGCTAGTTGGCTCTATAAAAACACAAGTGTGGTGGCCTTAGAGACTAAATCTATTGTATAGGTGGCCCTATATCTTCTGGTCTCTTCATCTGTTAGTACCTCATGGTGGAAGCCTCCTGAAAGTCTCCGGACTGCCAGACCTCTTACCCTGCTCAGCAGGCAATCTGACTTGAAGTCAGCTTGTGAGGTACACATACATGCGGCACTATAGCTCCCCAAAGAAACAATCAAACTCCCTCCAGTCACTGGCACTTCAGCCTCAATACACACACAAACCCAGATGGATGAATCCCT
The DNA here is from genome assembly GCA_011075105.1 of Heteronetta atricapilla. NCBI lineage: Eukaryota > Metazoa > Chordata > Aves > Anseriformes > Anatidae > Heteronetta > Heteronetta atricapilla. Next base: position 76,835,108 of record CM021732.1, on the reverse strand, counting down.
AGTGCTTGACATTTGAAGAAGCTTAATATGAAGTTCAGAACTAGACTAACTTCTTTAGCCTTGGTGTTCTTTAGAAGTCACAAAATGAGACTAATTTCATAGAGATTCAGAGAATTGTCAATAACACTACATTTAACACAGACTTTCCAATCTGCAGTTTATATGATGAGAGCAGTTCATTCTTTGTAAGAAATGCAAATTGAGTGAACAAATTCTGCAGTACATCCATAAAACATATGAATGATATCTTCAGAATTTAATTAAATATGCTCTTTTCCCCCAGAAAAATAATCCATAAATTCATTCGGTTTATTCATTTCTCCTGCATCTTGAAAGGCATCTGTACATCTGGCAGCGCAGAATCTTATAGGTATAATATAAAGTCTTATGAAAACCTAAAGAGGAATTGCCATTGTAAGAGGTTGTCTCTCATGCTAACGAGTTGCCTGCAACCAAGATTGGTTTTGGGGATCTAACAAAATTGCAGACATTGCTGCTTCAAGACGGATTTTCTTTTTAACAATACTATTTTACCCATACATAGATTGTATCCTATAAACACAATAGGTTTTGTCTGCCTACTGCCTTAGAAATATACAAACCTTTTCATAAGAGGTTTCATATCCTGCAGTAGTAGGTCTACTTTCTTTTCATTGCCCAGCTCTTATTTTCATGTACATGCTTCACAATTTCTCTGGCCTTGACTAGTTTGCATACTGAACTAAGGCCTACCTTTTAACCATCTGTATATGAAGCCACAGTTACTATACAACTGGACTTCGTTTTGACCAAATATATTTCATTACATTACCCTATAAGAATGAAGAAAGTGTTTATTCTGTCTGCATCCAAGCTCTCATATTCATTTACTCTCTCAGCTGGTCCTGCTCATGCTCCTAGGATAGCCACTTTTCATTAATAATTTCAAACAGATTCCCTCAGTGGTTCTTTAGTTCTGTTATTTAGGAAAAGAAAACAAACAAAAACACATACTGAGTGCTATAAAATGAGAATACAAGCCCTCTTCCTCTGCACAGACCTAAATGAGATGAGGAGAAAGGTCAAAGAAGATAAAATTTTGGATGCAGTTTTTGAAAGTTTTCATCCTCAGAAGTAGGAAAGACATTAGTCACACCTATGCTAATATAGATGAAGACTAGTTGCACTTATTTTGGACTTTGTTTTAATAATGTTCTCATACTGAGTTTATGCTAGTTCCATGACACTTCAGCGTTCAGACATCAGCATGATTACAGTATCAAAAGATTTGTCTGCTTTCAGTATAACTGGACAACTCCTGACATCAGTGGATCTGTAATTCTGCCCAGAATACTTCAACATTCACAAAATACAGATAAGCAAATACAACAATAAAGAACTCCTATGTACAAGTACGTAGGCATAAAGTGTAATGTTTTAAGAGAACTGATGTCCTCGGCAGAACTCCTATGCTTTGACCACCATTCTTCTCCCACAATGAAATGCTATATTACCTAAGGCTTAAGTATTTCATTCCTGTTACCTTTACTAGCAGAAGTAACAGCATGACATCAACCAATCAAATTATTAACAAAGAATGTCAAATCACAGGCTGTGACATAACAATGAAAGCATTTAAAAACAGGAAAGCTTTCTCTGTAACAAACCTTTCATAAACTTCCTTAAATAGTAGAAAAACATGGAAAATTATCACTCTGGAGAAAAGAATCCCAAAGATCTAATTCTTAAATCTACTTATAAGCTGTGTTATCTAACCAAAATACTAATGTATTCCACAGCAGAGAGTGCTTTTCTCCATTGGTTAATCAATTCACTCACATCCAAATCATTTGTATTTGTAGCATTATGGTCACAATCTTAAACATTTTATTAAAAATCTAAAGGCTGACAATAACTTTGTATCAAAATAATAAAACCTCACAAACAAGTTATCAAAGCTTTATTACTGAGAAGCAGGATACCTTATAAGCTTTAGGAAACACTCCAGTCTAGTAACTAACACCTAGAGACATTTTTACAGCTAAAGACATTTTTCCTTCTTCCTGGTTAGGTGAAAATTACTTCCAATGAAATATGACACAAAGGAACCTACTTCCTTCCAACTTGCACCATAATGATCACTTAACTTTAAGACACTGTACTGTGTCAGATCTGACATATTATAGTACCTTATGACCATCTTAAGCATACTCCACTGAATATAATGAGCTTTTGACAGTCAGATCTTCTATAAATCCCAATATCCAATCAGGTTCTAACTTTGCATACATAACATGAAAGCTTTATAAAAAAACCCTCAAACATTTCCCCCCCCCCCCCCAATAAATAAATAAGTAAATAAACAATAGAATTACACAGAATCATCTAGGTTGGAAGAGACCTCCAAATCACCTAGTCCAACCGCTAACCTAATACTAACAAGTCCTCCACTAAACCATATTACTAAGCTCTACATCTAAACATCTTTTAAAGACCTCCAGGGATGGTGACTTAACCACTTCCCTGGGTAGCCCACTCCAATGTCTAACAACCCTTTCAGTAAAGAAGTTCTTCCTAATATCCTACCTAAGCCTCCCCTGGTACAGCTTTAGCCCATTCTCCCTTGTCCTATCACTGGGCACATGGGAGAATAGACCAACCCCCACCTCACTACAGCCTCCTGTAGAGTGAGATAAGGTCACCTCTGAGCCTCCTCTTCTCCAGACTGAACAATCCCAGCTCCCTCAGCTGCTCCTCGTAAGACTTATTCTCCAGACCCAGCCTCGTTGCCCTTCTCTGGACTCACTCGAGCACCTCTTGTAGTGAGGGGCCCAAAATTGAACACAGTACTCGAGGTGCGACCTCACCAGAGCCGAGTACAGGGGGAAAATTACATATGAAGTAATCTGTACTTTCTCACAACTAAGTATAGGCTCTAAAAACCACCTAGACCCAAGAACAAATGAAGTTTTTAGTCCTTAGTTGAAGTTTCATGCTCATTTGCTAAAGACCAATTACTATGTGCACACTAATGGGTAACAAGTTTTTTATATCTCTTTGTGTCCAACTGCAAGACTGACCTATGGCTTTTAGGACAAATTTTATAACAGACAGCAGTGCTAAAAAATAATTTAAAAAAATCATGGTTGACTTTACTGTATCTCCAGAAAAAGTTAAGTAAAAAGAAGAAAAACCATAATCATTACAGAATTTAAATAAGCAATCTGCTAGTCTGAAGCCCTTGATCACCTAGAAATGAAGAGGAAAAAAACAAACAAACAAAAAAAACAGCCCTTGTGCACTGTAAGAAAATGCTGATGACTTGCTCTTTGGATAGGTAGAACAGATTCCTGACAAACTCCTGACTTCTGAGAAGTGGATGAGCCACAGCTCTGGCTAACAGGAATCACATGAAAGTTACCCTTCCTACCTTCATCAGTCCTAGAACTCACTTTCCATTTGTAAGGCTGGATTCCAGATTTCTTTTTATAGATAATTTTTTCTCACTATTTGTAAATGAACAGGGAGGGTGAGGGGGGTGAGAGAGTGGGGATGGACACACTGTCTGGTTCTTGTAACATGACATCCTGATTATGTCTGGGATAGAGTTTTGTTTTTTTGTTTTGTTTTTTGTTTTTTTCCTAGCGCTTGGTATGCTGCTGTGCTTTATCAGTATTGTTCTCACCCTAAATCCAACATGCTGATGTTTTAATTGTTGTTGAGTAAGCAGTGCTTACATAGAGTCAGGATCTTCTCAGCTTCTCATACTGCCTTGCCACAAGACGCTGGGAGAGGACATAACCAGGACAGCTTACACAAACTGCCAAAGAGATATCCTTTGAGAAACCACATTGTGCATCACTGTTTTTGTATATTCTGTTATATTCTTGAATATTCTTCTTTGTGTATTCTGTTATCATTGTTACTGTTATCACTTCCTTTTCTGTCCTATTGAAATTATCTTTATCTCATCTGACAATTTTTACCCTTTTCTGGTTCTCTCCCCCATCCCAGGAGTGAGCGAATGACTGTGTGGTTCTTGGCTGCCTGCTAGGTTAAACCAGAATAGCCCTTCTGGTGCCACCCAACATGGGGCTTGAAGGGTCGTGTTAATGATAGATCTGACCAAAGCATGTTAAAAGAAGTTTGTTATAAGTATTATATTAGTTTAATAGTTGCTGGTCACAACATTGATTAATTTATTTATTTTTAACCTGTGTTGTTGTGCTTGCTCTCAGAGTTGTATGTTGTAGCACCTTAATTGCAGTGTATAATCCCTATTGTGCTGTTTATCACCTTGGGGGGAGGTGGACTGGTTATCATTTTGCTGTACCATGTAAAGCTGGCTTATACAATATGATAAAATTACCAGTCATTAGACTAATCCAGCATTTGTACTCAGCATTACCATCATCTCCATACGTCTGGAGCCATTTCTTGAAAACTGTTAATAATTGCACTCTCTACCTTTCACCCTCAGTGAGCCAGTCTATGGGGGAGACACTTTCCACTTCTTTTATACCTTCCTTTTCACCTTGACCTTCCCCTTCTCCTCCAGGTAGCTACCTTAGCTCTTGAGAACTTTGAGTGTCCTTGAGACATTCAAATCAACACATTCCTGTTGTTATGTCTCCTGAATGTGTTTCAGGTTTTGCTTATAATTAAATAATTATTTATGAATATTACCCAGAGATCTACCCTAAGGCTGGAAAGTTATGAGTGGCAGGGTGTGTAGGATAGTATGGGCAGGCACCTATAACAGTGGGCACCTTCTATGTTTTTGAACTTCCTCTTGAACAAGGAAAAAACTTGAAAAACTAGTAAAATATTTAGAAAAAGTATGCTGTCACCCTGACAAATCCAGAGAGACACAAATCACTGCAAAGTGCAGGTGCCTGACCCATTCAACTCCATTCAGCACCCTCAAGGGGAAGAAGAGGTCTCTAGATCTGATGACAAAATGACAGGCACTGCAGCTGAACCAGAGAACCAACCTGTGCTGTTATCTATCTCCCTGTATTTATGAAGAAACAATGGATGTGAAAGTCAGCTCATTTAATAAGGAAAGAAACTCCTACTCAAACAAGGCAGAGGAAGAAGTGGACAAGACAGGCTACTCTGAAACAGGGCCATCAGAAAAGGGAAGATGCAGAACTCACAGATGCAGCAGTAACCGCCCTATCCCTAGGTGAGCCGCAAAATGTGTGTAAGGATTTCAGTCATTGCCCAGGTGAACACACTGTCACCTGGCTGCTCTGATGCTTCATAACAGGGCTAGTAGCATAGAACCAGAGGGCAGGGAAGCCAAGGCTGCTGGGATCCCTCTAGGGATGGAGGCATTGACAAGGCAGTTGGAAAACGGGCACAAGTCGTCGACCTCTGGAGACAGCTCTTGTCAGATGTGCAGAAAGTCATTTCTTTAAGATGATGTGTCACCCAACCATCCAGACCACTATGGAGAGAGGTACCCAGTACCCCAGGGAATTAGCCATGCTGGAGATTATTTATGGTGACCTAGATAATGAGCAGTTATCCAAACATCCAGATTAAGTCACGTATATGTGACCCATGTGGCAGAAGTTTGTATGGAGTGCAATAACATTGTATACCAATTCACTGGCAGCAATAGCTTGGAAAGACTGAGAGGAACAAATAGGGGATGAATTGGCTGCCAACTCTTCTTCTCTATGGGCTTGCATCTTGGCTGTGGAGGAACTGTACCAGGAGTTCCAGCAATTAAGAGGAACTATCCTACTCCTCACTTGCATAGACCAGTATCTCAGCTATTAGGAGTAAGCACTCCTCTGCTCAGGTGGAAGGATATAGTGGGTACACACCAAATGCCACCCAGTGGTTTTACCTGTGTGACCACAGAGGGGACATGAGGAACTCAGATGGGAAAATTTACCCCAGCCTAGAGGCATGGGTATATGAGTTGCAAGGAAAAACAACCACAAGAGTGTAACAGCGATGGAACCAGAGCTGGCCTCAGCACACAGCAATCCAACACTGCACACCTTCTCTCCTGCCCTGAAGGACTGCTATGACAGATGGAGCCCAAAGCAATGGACTTAAACTCAACGGACATTTTAGGAGGGTGGCCAATAAGCTAAGGGAATGGTACCTGCATGCGTATATATATATAAATATATATAGGAAAAAATGTGATTAATTAGGATTAATAAAAAGCATGGGACCTGAGCATGATATAAATGGTATGGAATAAGGGGTGGATATTGTCCTGTTTTCAGCTGAGATAGATTAATTTTCTTTTTAGTGTCTGGTGCGTTGTTTTTAATTTAAGAGATAAAAAATGTGCTGATAACACACATTTTAGTTGCTGCAGATCAGTGCTTGCACAGAGCCAAAAACTTTTCAGCTTCTTATATCACCCTGCCAGCAAGGAGGATACAAAACCAGGACAGCTGACCCAGAATGACCAAAGAGATGTCCCCTAGCTTGTGGTGTCACGGGGAACAATAATACTGGGGGGTTGGCCAGGGGCTGCCACTGCTCAGGGAACAGAGGGACATAGAATCATAGAATCATAGAATATCCTGAGTTGGAAGGGACCCTTAAGGATCATCAAGTCCAACTCTTGACACCGCACAGGTCTACCCAAAAGTTCAGACCATGTGACTAAGTGCACAGTCCAATCCCTTCTTAAACTCAGTCAGGCTCGGTGCAGTGACCACTTCCCTGGGGAATCTGTTCCAGTGTGCAACCACTCTCTCTGTGAAGAACCCCCTCCTGATGTCAAGCCTAAACTTCCCCTGCCTCAGCTTAACCCCGTTCCCGCGGGTCCTGTCGCTGGTGTTAATGGAGAAAAGGTCTCGTGCCTCTCGACACCCCCTTACGAGGAAGTTGTAGACTGCGATGAGGTCTCCCCTCAGCCTCCTCTTCTCCAGGCTGAACAGGCCCAGTGCCCTCAGCCGTTCCTCGTACGTCTTCCCCTCCAGGCCTTTCACCATCTTCGTAGCCCTCCTCTGGACACTCTCCAACAGTTTCACGTCCTTTTTATACTGTGGTGCCCAGAACTGCACACAGTACTCGAGGTGAGGCCGCACCAGCGCAGAGTAGAGCGGGACAATCACCTCCCTCGACCTACTAGCGATGCCGTGCTTGATGCACCCCAGGACACGGTTGGCCCTCCTGGCTGCCAGGGCACAGTGCTGGCTCATATTCAACTTGCTGTCTACCACGATCCCCAGATCCCTCTCTTCTAGGCTGCTCTCCAGCGTGTCATTGCCCAGTCTGTACGTGCAGCCAGGGTTTCCCCGTCCCAGGTGCAGGACCCGGCACTTGCTCTTATTGAACTTCATGCGGTTGGTGATCGCCCAGCTCTCCAACCTATCCAGATCCCTCTGCAAGGCCTTTCCACCCTCATCCGAGTCCACAACTCCTCCAAGTTTGGTGTCATCAGCAAACTTGCTCAAAATACCTTCTATTCCTACATCCAGATCGTTTATAAAAATATTGAAAGGTACCGGCCCTAAAATGGAGCCTTGAGGAACCCCACTGGTGACCGCCCGCCAGCCTGACGCAGCCCCATTCACCATAACCCTTTGGGCCCTGCCCGTTAGCCAATTGCTCACCCATCGGATGATGTTTTTATTTAGCTGTATGGTGGACATTTTGTCCAGTAGGATCCTATGGGAAACCGTGTCAAAAGCCTTGCTGAAGTCCAAAAAAATCACATCAGCTGGTTCCCCTTGGTCCACCATACGGGTGATCTTCTCATAAAAGGAAATCAGGTTAGTTAGGCAGGACCTACCCTTCACAAACCCATGCTGGCTGGGACCAATGACTGCTTTGTCCCCCAGGTGCGCCTCAATAAGTTCGAGAACCATCTTCTCCATGATTTTACCAGGCACTGACGTGAGACTGACAGGCCTGTAATTGCTTGGGTCTTCTTTCTGGCCCTTCTTGAAAATCGGCACAACATTTGCCAGCTTCCAGTCTACCGGGACCTCTCCAGACTCCCAGGATAGTTGAAAAATAATTGAGAGAGGTTCCGCGATGACGTCTGCCAGCTCTTTCAGCACCCGGGGATGAATCCCATCCGGACCCATGGACTTGTAGGGATCCAGGTGGAGTAGCAAATCCCGCACACGTTCAGGGTCAGTTGGGAGTTTGTCATCCCCACCGTCCCGGTCCTCCAGCTCAGGGCACCCTGGGTCCCGAAGTCCATCATCGGCATTGAAGACAGAGGCAAAGAAGGCGTTAAGCGTCTGCTTTGCCTATGTCATTGTCTGTGAGGAGACCTTCCCTATCAAGGAGCGGCCCTATGTATTCTTTAGTTCTCCTTTTTCCATTCACATATCTAAAAAAACCCTTTTTATTATCTCTCACAGACACAGCCAGCTTCAACTCTAGGTGTGCTTTAGCCACACGAATTTTCTTCCTACAAACACGAACAGCATCCCTGTATTCTTTCCATGTCACCTGGCCCTCCTTCCAGTAGCGAAACACTCTCTGTTTCCGCCTAATCTCCATTAGAATGTCCCTGGTCAGCCACGCCGGCCTCCTGCGCCGCTTGCCTGATTTGCGATATTTAGGAATTGCCTGATCTTGTGCTTCTAGGAGGCATCGGTTAAAGAATGACCAGCACTGGTGTACATCAAGGCCTTCAAGAGCATCTTCCCAAGGGACCTTGCTGACTAGTTCCCTGAGCAGCCTGAAGTCCGCCTTCCCCATATCTAGGGATGAGGTTTTGGTGGCACTTTTCCTTCTGCCACCGTAAATTTTGAACTCAACCACTTCATGGTTGCTATGACCGAGGCGGCCACCAATCAGCACATCTCCCACCAGACCCTCTCTGTTTTCTAGCAACAGGTCTAGGAGGGCACCTTTCCTAGTTGGGTCCGTTAGCACCTGCACCAAGAAGTTATCATCTAGGTGCTTCATGAACCTCCTGGACTTGCTCGTGTCAGCCGTGTGGCACTCCCAGTTTATGTCTGGCAAGTTGAAGTCCCCCATAAGGACAAGGGGAGTTAATCTTGAGGCCTCTCTTAGTTCTGTAAAGAATAATTTATCAGCGCTATCGTCCTGGCCAGGCGGTCTGTAATAGACTCCCACAACTACATCCCCTTTATTCGTTTGTCCCTTGATCCTTACCCAGAGGCTCTCAACTTTGCCATTGCCAACCTGAAGTTCCACACAGTCCAGCCCCTGCTTCACATACAGTGCCACCCCACCACCTCGCCTACCCTGCCTGTCCCTCCTGAAGAGCCTGTAACCATCTATCGCAACACCCCAGTCACAGGACTCATCCCACCAGGTTTCGCTTATGCCGATGATGTCGTAGTTGCGGGACTGGGCCAGTACTTCTAGCTCATCCATTTTATTCCTCATACTACATGCGTTCGTGTAGAAGCATTTCAGGTGACATCAGTCAGTAAGTTGTGAACAATTGCTCTGTATATTGTTATATCAGCACTGCCCTCCCTTTTCTGTCCTATTAAACTGTCACAATCTCAACCCATGTGTTTTTAGCTTTTTTCCTGATTCTCTTCACCATCCATCTGGAGGGGAGTTAGCAAACCATTGTGTGGTGCTTAACTGCCTGCCAGATTAAGACAACACATGATCACCGAGATGAACTGCCTTCTCTACATGGTATCTAGATCAGTTTACAAAGCAGCTGAGCCTACATAAAATTGGTGAAAGTTTTATATCAAAGCATGCAGTGGGAACGTTTTGTAGTTGGAATAAGTCAGTCTTAGGAGACTGCCAGAACAGTTCTGTTCAGCTAGTTAAATGAAAGAGTGAACATACTCTGTTAAAAACAATGAGAAACGCTAGTCCTAGACACTGAAGGACAATCCCCCAATCCCCTACTGCATCATAATTATTCCTGATTTTCTCTAACAAACAAAACAGGCTAATATTTGACTTGCCTCTTGAAATAATTATCTTGACACCTCATTTTCTCATTTTTAATAAATTTCCAGAAACATTCCCTTTTTCTAATTCAACTCTGATATAGAAAGACAAAAGCCTGAGCAAGATTCACTTACTGCAGAATGAGGATGGAGAGATTAAATATTCTACTTTCTCATTCAAAATGTTTTAGTTCTAAAGACTTCCTACTTTCTCCTTTTATCACCTTTTAAGTCATGCACTCAGTAGCAAAAAAAAATTAAGCTCTGAAGCTGATTTCCAAATTATAGGCAACTAAGTCTTTACTTTAACTTCTAAGAAACCAGATATTTTCCTAAATGCAAAGAAATCAAAGCTCCACAGGCTGAGAACTTCAGTGCAGTTATTCTGCTACCTAACCAGATTCAAAAGCCTCTTATTTAGAGGAATATTCAAATGCAGAAGGTTAAGCAGCACCAGGTCTGAAGCCTCAGCCCTTTATTTCCCTAAGCTTCCATGAACATCAAATAGAAGTTTGAAGCAATATGATTCATGAAGACTGGCCCTTCATTCATTAGGTGTGAAACTCAGCTATATTTTAATCCAAACTTCTAGTCCAAGATGCACATTTACTAAAGTATCAGGAAAGAAGCTGTAAGACGTTCCCAAGAAAGAACAGCAGTTACATTTTAGGGGCCTAGAATTGAAGCAACAGTATTTTTTGTTGAAGGTACCATTCTGTATGTGAAACTCATACTTAAACAGCATACATTAAGAAGCAAATCATTCTTCTTCAAAAGTAACTTTCATAAAGGTACTTCCAATCATAAGTCTTCGTTTATGCAAGTAGAGCCATTCAGTTCCTTACGGGGTGTGGTTGGACAAAGTTTCTATTTGGGGTGGAGGAATTGGGAAAGGTTAGACTTTGTAAATAGGTTTATTTTCACTATGATCTGTGAAATCATTAGTTTAGATTGATTATAATGCATACGTAAAAACTGGCTGTAAGAACAAGTTAGCATCTAGAATTAGGTGAAGGCTGGCATACAAGTCCATCTTCCAAACAGCATTGCTCTTTTAGGAGATTAGGTCTTATCCAGGGCCTGGAACCTCAACCTTGCAGAGAATGCTGGAACTCACATAGGTCTTGAAGTACTCTTCCTTGTTGCCCATCCACATATTATGAGGGAATGAGAAGATCAAAGGAAATTACATGGCTCTGAGGACTCAGGTGAAGATGACTGAGGTCTGCAGGATATTCTCCTCAAAAGTCAAGAAGAAAGGTTATGGCAGCAACAGATACATTCTGTCAGTCAACACAAATCCCTCTGCCCACTGCAGAGCCATGATTTCTGCAGTGATCTTCAAAGAGCAGACAGCTGGGAAGGTACGCTGGTGCAACCTGAAAAAAATTGGGCAACACATGTAGACACAATTGTTTTCATGAATAGAGTTCAGACAGATGGATACAAGATTTTTAGGAAATAACAAAAAGCCCACACTCTACATAAAGAAACAGCTTTCCTGTAACAGTCTGAAACAGGATCAGTGAGACCTCAAAAATGCATGGCATTTGGACATGGCAGCTGTCCAAAAAGGACGTGAACAAACTCTTATTCAGACAATTGGAAGATGTTCCAGTCACATATTGGTTCTCAAAAATGAGTTTAGACACTTTAATATCTACTACAAAACCAATACTGCATAGCATAATCAATCCATGAAGTCTCAGAAGGTTTTTTTTTTTTTTTAAGTGACTGTATAGGACAGGCCGACGTGGCAAGTACCGAGTATGTAAAACCCCTACACAAACACACAGTAAAGATATGTTTAAATGCTGAGTCAGAGTAAGTAAAATTGTTGAGACTTTGACCAGAGATTTACTGAAGGAGTTTTTTGCTACAAAAAAAATAAATTACAGACTAGCAGATGCAGAATATTATACACATAATGGACATAAAAATAGGTGCCAGTTATGAGCTCTTCTGTTTTCAACTGTTTCCATGGTCATTTTAAGAGAGCTAAAGTCTGTCCAAAATGTGACAGTAGAGAGCTTTCCCATAAGAAATCATATCTGTCTAGATAGCTATGATTTTTTCCCTTTTTAAATTCTACTTCAGAAACTAGAATTGTGTCAAGAACCTCACTTAATGAAATTCACAAAAACAGGTATTGAAGAAAATTGTTTTTATTTTTAATGAGTACTGCAAAGTCTTGTTACACCATTCATTTTGCCCATTATTCTACATTTTGTATCACCTTATATAGAGACGTGTATTTTACAAATGAAAAGTATTCAGAAAAAATGGACTGCTTCCTTTGAAAAAATATAATTACATTGGTGTTTGAGTTTCTTCTAAGTCTAAGTAAATTTTGGAAAAGAATGGATGTACCCAAATATACTCTAGTAATTTCTGCATCTCAAATCAAATATATGGCAACAATGGTATGCATCACCACCACTTTATATAGTTTTACTTGGTAAAAAGTCTCCATTCTTTATATGTTTAGATGAGCAAATACCGGAGAGCATTAATTGTGTGTTTATAACACACACACCATTATTTCCCTCTTTCTTTCACTCAACCCCTTAGTGTGAAGGATTTCCTGAGAAACAACTAAAATTATAAAATCTATAATCTCATATTTTGGTGATCAATACAAAGTTTCTAGCCTTGTAGTGAAAATGCCAATAGAGTGACTACCATTAGTGCTCTGAGAGAACAAAGAATAGAAGAAAGAAAAGAAAATAGGAAGGAAAAACAAGTTTCAGGTATACATAATCTACCTCCAAGTTTTATGAAATATCATTTATTTATAGTGGGCTGTTTTAGCTTAATATGCCTTTCAAGCTACTAGAAGGTGATAATGTTATTTTTCATACTGATATATATTAATTTAGCATATTTTTTCCCTTCCCAAATGTGTAACTTTTCTTCCCAGTTTTATTGAAATTGGATCCTGTACTTGGGGAAAAACAGCACAAAAACCACAATCTTTCTTCAGTTCACAAAGTTCCAGTACAGATATAATTGATTATGCAATGCAGGACGAAGTAATTAAAAATTAATAAATCCTCTCTTGAAGTAAAATAAGCATTTTCATAATTAACTTCCTTAATCTCCAAATTATCTTCCAGTTACTCAAATTCCTGACTTTCAACTCAAGTACCATCTAAATCTTCTGATATTATTTGAAGTTATAGAGTGGGTTTATGTGGCAAGATTTTGGTAGCTGGAGGTCTGCAGAGGCGGCTTCTGAGAGATTAGGGGATGCCCTGATCTTGGACTGGGTCAGTTCCAGCCCTGATTGGACAGGGTCAGTTCCAGCCAGCTCCCTCCAAAACAGATTCACAAGCACAAGGCACAACTGGACCACCAGCCACAGGTATGGCATCACTGTGATAACACATCTAAGAACTCATTTTATTTTTTTAATACACTTTTGGGCAGCAGCTGAGAAAAAGGAGTGAGGAAAGAGTAGCAAGGAAAGTGAAATAACCTTGTAGACACAAAGGTCAGTGAAGGAGGGCTAGTAGGTGCTCCAGGCACCCTCAGGCAACTCATGGAGAAGGCTATGATTGTTCCCCAGAAGCCCACAGAAGAACATGTCAGAAGATATCCACACTGCAGCCCATGGAGAACCATACACCAGAGCAGGTGGAAGTGCCCTGAAGGAAGCTTTAGCCTGTAGAAAGCCCACACAGGCAGCAGGACTGAACTATATCCCATATGAGGGACCCAACACATTGATAAAGTGTGAGGAAGAAGGTATGGTGGAGAAGTGTTGTGGACTGGCTGTAAACCCCCATTGCCTCATCCTCTTGCTCTTCTTGGGGTGAAAGGGGTGTGGAGGCATATGAGTCATGAACAAAGGAGCAAAATTCAGCCTAGGAAGAAGAAAAGGTGTTGTCAGTTCTATTTTTGTTTGTCAGCGTCCTGCTCTATTTTTAATGGCAATACCCTAATCTTCCTCAAGTCAAGGCTGTTTTGCCCATTATGGTAATTGGTAAGTGAGCTCCCTGTCCTTTCATAGACCCATAAGTTTTGTCCATCTTTTCTCCCCATCTTGCTAACGAGCTGGGTGGGCATCTGGCAGTCAGCCAAGATCAATCCATGACAGTTTACTTTAATCTTAGTCATTACTACAACAGATTTAGGACAGGCATCTAAAAGAAACTAAAATGCTAGTGTTTAGATGTAATCTATTCACATCCAAGCTCATCTCCAACACCTTTAACTCCAAACCCAGCTAACTATCCACATAATATTAGCTATCACTAGCAAGCCTAGTTCAAGTTAGGATCCATTTTCTATTTGCAGTACTTTCAACTGTGTTCTACAGCTTCTGTCATTACTGAAGACTAGTCAATTTCTAAGTAATATTCTTTAAATCTATGCCCTGATTTTTATCCTCACATAGAAAAAGTATCAAATTACATAGAGAAAGTATCAAATTACATAGAGAAAGTCTCCATAATCAAGCAAAGTGTGCATCAGTTTTCATAGCACTGTGAAAGGGAAATTACCATCTTCTCACCCACATGATTTTCAGCACTTTAAATTTTCAGTTTTCCCTTCCACTTCGGCTGCTGTCACTTCCACTTTCATAACCACTTCCATTAGCCATCTCCCTGCTTTAAGTTCAATGTCACCACCAGTCTAAAAAACAAAACAATCATTAAATTTAAACAAATTAATCTCAACCCAAAGCAACAGACTGTCAGTTCTTGACACACTTTTATCCTCCTCACTTTGCTTTCTCCACATGACTTAAGATACCTAAGATCATGTTAAGTTTAGGAATAGAAACTCACAGATGAGTTCTTATACAACTTTCTCATAGTCTTATTTTTGGACAGGGAAAACAGGTTACGATGCTCAGAATTCAAACAGTACAAACAAAATAACATGTAAAAAGCCTGAATGCTCTGCACTAGTGGTCCCTTACTTCTCCATGAGGGCACAATTACAGGCAGATGTTGCAGGCAGGATAGCATCAAGTTTTACCCCATTTAATTTACTGCCAGCACACAGAAACCTGTGACCAGAGGATCCCAGCAGTGGCTGGGACCCCTACACCAACCAAAGAGCACACAGACACCAACCTTCACCCTCCCCAGTCCTGGCAGGGCAGAGGGGCAGGTGGCCAGCACAGCACTCCCACCAACCCACCTCACCATTCCCCAACAGCCACTGAGGGCCACAGGCTTGTCTGACTGGGCATCTTTTGATACCTGTCAGGGGTTTCTCCACTCAGCATTTTTAGATACCCCAGGTTGGCTGGGACCAGTTTTCCCCAGCACAGGGCAGTTTGTGCTGCCACCAGGTGCCACAGCAGCACACTGCTGCTTGCAGCTTGCACTACGTTGAGGTTGCAAAGGAGGCAAGCCAGCTGCTTAGTCAGTTATCTATCAGAGTCCACAAAACTGTTTCCAAGAGCTCCAACAGCTACTTCAAAGCATTGCATAACCCAAACTTTAAACCTGGTCATTTTCCTATTTTCTGTAAGATAACAGAAGAAAATATAAAGTCTTGAAGTGTTGGAAACATACTGACTTGAGTTACCTTCTTCTCCTCCTCTCCCTCAAGGCTGAATATTTTGCAAGCTTTCAAGGCTGATCAACACATAAGACAGTATGCCAATTCAGGCACTGTGTGCAGGCAAAGGAGTGAACATACATCAGTCATAGAGTGACATATTGTCAAGAACAGGAGCAGAATAAAGAAATTGAACACATCTGAAAGGAGGTAGAAATTGCCTACTTGATGTAGTAACAATCTGAGTGTGTTTACATAGTTTGTGGATTGATTGAAAAGAATCCTTGCACAGAAAATCTCACCTCTGATCTCATTTGTTTTTTCACATTAAGGGATGGAGTAAAAGAAGTTGCTATACTTACTGCAAAGAAAAACATTTTTTCATCTTTTTAAAGATATTTAAAGTTATTTAGACAATCAGCAATCTAATTTCTGTGAAGGACAGATTACCAGGCAACATACTATTATTTACAATACTGGAAGTACAGATATGGTCTAGTTTTAAACAGAGTTTTCAGTCGCATTAAATTATTTTCAAGGATAGTCTCGCTATGATTACTTGTTCTGAAGAATTTAGCACTCACCCTAGATGTTCAAGCTTAGAGAACAGAGATCAAGTTCAATTATATCTGAGAGTGCAGTTTGTCAGTTTTAACATCAATGCAGTTACAGGACTTGCATTCTCTTTTCAGAGTGACAGGAAGAAAAGTTGCATTGTGACATGAAGTTCAGGAATAAGTCTGAAAACAACACATCCATTGAGTGCCTTCCCAGGCCATGCAAGAAATGTATTCAGATCAGTGAGAGATTAAGATGTATTACTTCTTGTGGTAACAGCAGAATCCAATTGCATTATTTTTCATCTCAAAATATTTATGACAGAAGATAGTGGTAAAGGTGCAAGAGCTGTCTGAAGTTCATTAAAAAACATTAAATCTACTTCAAACTTATTTATGGTTATCTGAAATAATTGCCAAGACTATACGAAACAAAGTAACAAACCACAAAAGCATCTACTAGAGTGAAGACTGAGTGTAAGATTCCTGAGTTGGTACCCATGCAAGAGAACTGCTTCTGAGGCACCCAGTATCAGACAGGAGAGAGCTTCCATTTAAGAAAGCAGAAGCTCTTAGCTACCTAAAGAAACACTGAAAGATGGCACAGTAACTTTTTTTTTTTTTTTTTTTTTTTTTTTTTTTTTAAGAGAGATATCTATGGAACACCACTTGTCCTGGTTTCAGTTGGGACAGAGTTGTTTTTCCTCCTAATGGCTGGTGGGGTACTGTGTTTTGGATTGGGATGAGAAGAGTGCTGATAACATGCTGGTGTTTTAATTGCTGCAGAGCAGTGCTTACACTAAGCCAAGAACTTTTCAGCTCCTCGCTCTGTCCTGCCAGCGGGCAGGCTGGGGGAGCAGCAAGAGCTGGGAGGGGACAGACCCAGGACAGCTGACCCAAACTGGTCAAAGGGGTATTCCATACCATCTGACGTCATGCTGAACAATATATAGGGGTGGCTAGCCAGGGTGGGGGGCCGGCTGCTCCGGGTTGGGCTGGGCATCGGTCAGCGGGTGGTGAGCAATTGCATTGTGCATCACTTGTTTGTACATATTATTATTATTTTCTCTCTTAAATAAACTGTCTTTATCTCAACCCACAGGCTTCACTTTCCTGTTTCTCTCCCCCATCCCAGAGAGGGAGGAGGGAGGGTGAGCGAACGGCTGTGTGGTGTTTAGCTGCCGGCCGGGTTAAACCACAACACCACTGTAGTATTTAACATCTTTCATTTATGGATAAATATTTTATAATCCCTCCTTCCATTTGCATTTGAGAACATAATTTTCCGTTTATGGTTCACTGATTGAAGAGTATCAATCTAATACAACTGTGACAGTGACCTGGTCCTCTATTACATTTAACCAGCTTGTCACTCTACCAATTCAGATGTATTACCTTTTCCTGTATCAGTTAAATCAAGGCCTGACCAAGAAGTCTAAAGTTTCGAGTGAAAACTCACCTTAATATCTTAAGTCTCCTTAAAAGGAAACTGTAAGGTTACCTTAATTATTCTGCTGTTTCTCACATTCCAATTCAATGCTGATAAATATTTCAATTTGATCATTACATGAACACAGCATAACTATTAGGAAGATGGGGGAAGTGTGAAGAAACAAAGGCACATGAGAAACTTGTGCAATCTAACTGAAGATCCGAAATCTAGAGCAAGATTAAACTCGTTATGAAAGGTCTAGCTTAAATGTATGTCAAGCTTTTGCATCCACTAATTCACAATACAATCAGTCTATCACAACGTTAATGTCAAGAGTAAGAAGTCCTCAAAGAGCATGAGGAAACTTTAATCATTTAGTTTGGGTAGTGTGGGTGGGAAAAGTCTGGATTAAGTATTGGGCCTTTAAATCAGAATTGCAAAAAGGTTTGCACATTGAACCAATTAAACAGTCACCTCCAGGCCACATCCACTTGCTCTACTGGTGGGTCCTCCATGGGCTGCAGCATGGAAATCTGCTCTGCCACGCATGGCCTGCTCCAGCAAGGGCCTCTTTACAGGCCACAGAGGAGGAGGAGGAGGAGGAGCTGCTGCTGCATGCCTGAAGCACCTCCTACTCTCCTTCTGCATTGACCTTGGGGTCTGCAGGGCTGTTTCTCCCTCTCCTAGCTGCTGTTGCATAGTAGTTTTTCCCTTCCTTAAATCTGCTCTCACAAAGGTGCAAACAACATCACTCATTGGCTAAGCCCTGGCCAGCAGTGGGTCTCTTTGGAGCCAGCTGAAACTGGCCCTTATCTAACATGGGGCAGCTGCTGGATTCTTCTCACAGAGGCCACACCTGCAGCTCCTCATCACTACCAAAACCTTTCCACATAAACCCAACACAAAAGGTATTTTTAAGCAGATAGTGAGCAGAACTCACTATCACTCTCAGTATAATTTTTATGATCAGTTAAATGTGATGATTACAGGGTCAGTCTTGAACATGATAAGGCAAGAAAACAAGAGGGAAGAACAGTCAGAAAGGGAACAAATGTAGATAGGGAGCGGGGAAAGGGAACCCAGAATACAACTTTCTTCACTGTGTAAGACCAATTCATCCTTGAAGGAAGATTGAAAGCATTACATAGTAGATCAAGCCAACTATCCTTAAGATAAATCAGGTAACTTAATCAACTCATAATCAACCCAAGTTCCCACCAGAAGAAGAAGAACAACAACAACAACAAAAGATTCAAACCATCGAGATCTGAAATCAGTCTCAGTGACCCTTGTTCATATTAAAAGGGTAGCAAGAATAGCTAACTTTGTCCCTTCTTCTTGGTGCTAGATCTGAGTCTCTAACACATTAGACTTCAAAACATTCATTGCTTCAGCTGAGGGCAAAGGAATGTGTTTTGAACCCTGATATCCTAGACTGAATCAAGATATGTACAGTTTCAGGTTATTTCTTACAAACTTCATCTTGTATTCCAGCCTATGCCTAAGGGAATCCATGTCTCTGCCTTTGGAAGGGTACTGCAAGTACGTTAGTTCTGAACCAGACATTGCGATCACAGGAATTATGTAAAAATGTTAAGTCAATCTTTAAACAGGGTGCTAGCAGTGTTCAGAAAACATATTAGAGTCATACCTCAAACAGCAATCTGAGTAAGGACTTCAATTTGTAGACTGAAACAGAAATACACAGCAAAAAAAGATTGTCACAGAACTGAAGACTATAATAGCAGAAAAGCAAGGAAGTGAAATTAAGTTTATTCTTAATTTTGTTTCGACTAGCTTTGCAGAGTTGTTAGCAATCCTGAATATTTAATAGTCAAATGATTTCCAAGAGTCCCCTCAGTTATTTTTTAGAGAACATACTATGTTTATAAATACTAACATTAGTAGAAATTATTTCACTTCTTTTAAAGTATGTTTTAGTGTTCTTTTTCCAGGCCAGTATAATGTGCAATAATATGCCCCACTATATTTTCCCAATGCACCATGGTGTAATTCTTATTCAGAAGGAATGATATATACAAAGCAAGTGTTTAATCTCTCCTGGGCAAGAGGTCACTTTCATGGGAAATTCATTTCATAACAATTTCATATCTGTAATACTTAAGAATGATCTTTCTGGATCACAGAATGAAATAGAAATCTTCCTGGGAAATGATACTACATTTCTCCTTAAGATTTAGGTCATCTATGTTTTGAAAAACTATGTTTCTGTCAGAATGTAAAGGTGTCCTTAGTGAATTGAAAAGGGCACAATAATAAAACTATCTGAACTGGGGAATGTGTGCAATAGGAAATAATTTCTGTAGGACACAATAGAACATAAATTGAATGTTAGAAATGGAAGCATTACAACAACTTGTAAAGAAAAGGTATCAGATGGGTATCACAAATTATCCTATTATAACAAGGGAAAATACGGAGAAAAAGGGGAAAGGGGAAAAAAGATATTTGGAATGTAAGAGAAACTTATTCCTATAAATATTCTTCCTATGACCTCTGAAAAAATTTCAGACCAAACTACTTTTTCCTGCTATTTTGTATCAGTGAGAAGGCAGTAAACATGTATAAGGATATGCTGTTACTTTGGAATTATATATAATATGCTATTACTTTGGAATTCAGGATCACAAGACTGCTGCTAACTCAAACTGATTCATTAGGAAATCTCTTAGGTATATTGCCTTTTTTAAATTGCTTTGATTTCAAGAGGCTCATAATGAGTTTCATACAGAAACATCAACTTAGAGGAACATGAAAGAAAAATTTAGAAGAGGTTTTGAGCACCTTGTATCTATGAGATGTATACATTAAAGGACTTAATCAAGTACTCCTTTGAATATACATATCCTACTATTTTTAATCCTAAAAGACTCAGCTCCAGCTGTTAACTGGAGAAAAAGAAAACATTTGTTCTTTTCTTGATCTGAATGTTATAGCCTAGGTTTAGAATAAAGGCAGTAGAAACAGAAAACATGCTTACTTATAATGCCAAAGGTCACACTGTGTCTGTCCCAGCTGAGAGTATCTTCATATGAAACATACATAAGGACAACAGAATAAAAATAAGATGGTGAAATCATACGTTTCTACATTAGATAATTGCAGTGTTTATATCGTATGTGATCTATGTTCAAAATCCAATTTCTTCATTCTTGTAAACTGTTCAATAGGCAGAGTACTGCATTTTTGTTTAATATAGCCAGCGTTCGATTTTTAACTTAAAACTACCTCGTAGGCCAACACACCTGGGACACATTCCATCATCTGCTACAAATGTCCTTCTCTATCTTTAATGGATTTCTCAGTAAACAATAGGTCCCTAGTCCCAGAACAGAAGAGGAATTTGTATGCCAGAATGGTATATCAAGCTTTTGCTATAAATTGTAAGGATTTTCTCTTACTATAACTACAAAAGCCATGGAAGTCATAAAATAAGGTAAAAAAGTAAAGAAAAATGTTATTCATTATTCTTTCAAAGGGGATATTACACTTGTTATAGCAAAAATCAAGCACTGAACAGCTTTGTCTTCATATTGCCTAATCACATGAATATCTCCATAAAGTTCCGTCTGATATACATGCATATATACTATTAATAGAAATCATACTGTACTTACTCAAAACACTGTCAGTCTGAGAATCAGACTGCTTTTGGCTAACACATTGTCAGTTCATGTTGAATTATGAATTAATTCATGACAATGATATAAACATTCAAAGAAATATATATTTATCAGGCTCAGTCCCATAGCTTTACACTAAGCACTTTTATTTAAGGCTGGTATACCTCATACAGTCGATAGAGTTGTTCCAATTTATATTGTCCAAAAACCAGTCCATGGCTATCATATGATTAAAGAAGTTAAATTTGACAAAGTTCTAATATCTTTAATGCAATATTAAATTTTAAAAACAAGCCATGTAAGCTTTGTTGGATTAAAAGATTCCTTCTGGATATATATTTGGTGGATGGATAACATATTCAGAGTTACTTTTTAAACAAAAAAGCTTATTTAATCGAGATATTTTTAATATATTACTAGGCTTCAATAAAGATTAACATTAAAAATGTAATAGCCAGAAGTAGATCTGCATACATAGGGCATTGGCCCCAGAATGAATTTTTAATTGGCCATAATGTATTTTAAAGTGCCAGGAATGGCAGGGTCCATCAACTGACAGATGTGGCCCATTCATGTCAGAGGACAACTTTTGACATAAAATAAAAGGCTCTTAAGTTCCTTTAGCTAGTAATAAAACTATTTTTTTTGTCATTTTCTACCTTTCCATTCTTCTAATAGTCATATGACAGTTCTAGTAACCATGACAGCTGTGCCAAAAAAAAAAAAAGCTAGTTAAAAAAAAACACTAAAACCACAAACTTTTTCCAGAAACTTTATACCCCTTTTCATTTGAAAGCTACTCGTATTTGCACAAAAAAAATCAGGACCCAGCTGAAAAGTAATACATTTCTAAAAAGGCCAAGGCAATGTTATTTAGGAAACTAAGTTCTGCATGGTGAATAAGATTTTTAAAGAATTACTGCAAGCACCAAGAATAATTTGCCTTTTTCAGTGTTTCCAATCAACAGGGTTTATTACATGCTGATTTTGAAGCCTGTTAGCAGGCAAGATGCATGAATTAGCACATTATTGGAAAGCACATGCTTTCAAACTGAACAATGTAGAAAGTCATAAGATTAAGAGAAATTCACCTTCTGGTTAAAGGCTTTCAAAAATGGTTATCCTCCAGTTAATCTGGAAAGTCCTTCCTTATCTCAACAGCCCAGATGTAGGGGACAACTGCAGCAGTTGTGGCTGGGGTGGGTACTTCTTCCTGTCTGCCACTTCCCTGCCTTAGTCACCTCCTTGGCCCACTCCTTTTGGAGTGGGAAGTATCAGCATCTCAGCTTCTTCCCTTGGGTAATACAACCTAACTTGGTCAGATCTAGATTGCTCTCTCAAAAAAATAGGAGGTGCCAATATGGTATGGGTGGTGTGGATGTCATGCTTATGAGAAAGGAATGCTATTGCATTGCTAATCTCTTATTTACTGGAGAGGTGAAAGCAGATAAAGCATAAAGCATATCATTCTCCCTTCTCATCACCATCTAACTTTCGGTAACACCTCACACTTGTCTCCACTAATTCTGATCTACCAGCATTCACCTTTTCTAGTTTTTCCCATAACTGTGCTGGAAATCAGGCCAGACTATGCTCACTTCAGTCTAAGCTTTGAAGAAGTAAAAATACTGTTTCCCTGATTCTCTGGGGGAAAGCAGATGGGTGGAGTTGCTTTTCAGCTCTCTCCCTTTCAATTACATCTTCCTGAGTGATCCCTGTTGGCTGTGACAGCATTGGATCATAGAAAATGGATAAGGATTTTTTTTTTTTTTTTTTTTTAACCAGTTGTGGTGGTTTTATGTTCTAGGCAGCTGAATGCCACAACCGCTCTCTCACTCCCCCTCCTCAGATGAGGAGGGAAAGAAGTAAAGGAAAGAACAACTCATGCGTTGGGATAAGGATAATTTAATTGAAGGAAAAAAAATAATTATTAAGGAAATATTATTAATTAAACAAAGTAACTAAAGGGAAAAAAGGGAAAGGGGAAAAGGGAGGGGGAAAGGGAATAACAAAACAAAACAAAACAAGTAAAGGCTATGTGGAAGTGCAGAGGAAAGAAATTACTCTCTACTTCCCACAAACAAGCAATGCTTGACCACATCCTTGAAGCAGGGCCTCAATGCACATAGCCGGTGTTCGGGAGCAGGACAGATGTTTTTGCAACGAGAGCCCACCCCTCTCCCCTTCTTCCTTTTTCCACCTTTTATTGCTGAGTATGATGTCATACGGTATGGAATATCCCTTTGGTTGGTTTAGGTCAGCTTCCCTGATGATGTTTCTTTCTCACTTTTTTGCCCACCCCCTAGGAGGGTTAGAGAGAGTCCTGATGCTGTGCCAGCACTTCTCAGCAGCAGACACAACACTGGTGTGATACCACTGCTGTTCTAGCTACAAGTGCAAACCGCAGCACTCTATGGGCTGCTGCAGGGAAAGTTAGTATTGCAGCCTGACCCAGTACACCAATCCCACCAGAATAGTCTTTCCCAGCAGAACCAGATCAGCCACTGCACACATGACTGCTGGTGAGGTTTTTGGCTCAAGATGAAATAAGCAATATTATGCTTCACATGGAGTCTGAATGTCCTTATTGTAGCATCTGAAAACATGGTGGTGCTTCTGCTAAATGAATACCAAACCAAACAAATGTTGAAATCTTGTCTATTGGACCTCCTGTACATGAAAATATCAGGTTTTTGTTTTATTTTCAAGTTAAAAATTCTGCTATTACAGCTCACTTTATTATCTGATCATGCAAGAAATCACAACCTTACTGGCAGATTTTAATCTACTTGCATTTTTATTTTGTTAAAGCAGCTGATTAGTAATGTACCTATCTAGTACCTTCATTGGTACCACAGCCTGTACTAAACAGTACACCACTAATGATTACGTTTTGTATCACCCTAAAATGCTAGCATATCTAATCAACATGTTTTGTAGCTTAGGGTGCATCCTAAAGCACCCTAAAAACAGAAAGGAACCTAAGCAGTGACATGGCTAAACAACAGCTGTAGCACTAATGATTTCATATGGTTCCAAAAATTCAGAGAACTCAGAGCTCTGTCTCAATTTCAGATGCTTAACAGGCCATAGCACGGTACACAATTTAAATTATCACAAGGAATATCTCAATCCATAGCATGCTGTTTTGTGACAGATATAACATCTTTTTTTTTTTTTTTTCCAACTGCCTTTTAAAAAATATCCAAGAGTGTGCAACAATGAAAATTTGATATTTTCACTTACTTCAGTTTTCACCTTTTAGAATCAGCAAAATAATCAGTCTTCCTCACTTTTTTTTTTTTTTTTTTTTTTTTCCTCAAGGCATATTCCAGCAGACTAGCACCTGCAGATTCACGTGCTGTCATTTAAACTCAAAGGGCAATACTACATTTTGCATTGACTAGTAAAGTTGTCTTGGACTGCAATTTACACTGGTCCCTGAATTAGTTTTAGAATCTCCCCTTCATAAGATGTTACTGTTTTATCACCACATGGTGCCTTGTTTACAGTGCTTTAGTCAATTTTCAGACCAACCAGTCTAAATGGAAAGTATAACTGACAAATATTTGTATAGAATTTTAACAGATAAGCTGTTCTCTTAATCCCTTTTTAATAAGAAATCAGATATATAACAAGTTTCCTTGCATTACAGTTTTACAAACTTTCATATCAACATGAAACCACAAGTTTTGAGTTTTGAATTAAGTTCACAGGGTTAAATCAATATTTACCTCAAGACATGTTTAAGCCTATAATAATGGACAACAAGAGAGCTCAATCATGAAAGACTAAGTTAAAGCCTGTAGCGGTCCAATATTTCATTCAATTTCACTTAATCATTGCAAATGTCCCATGAAAACTGGAAATAACAGGTAGAGGGCAAAAATGACAGTCACTTAATTACACCCATTCCTGCTTTGACATTAGCTTAAATGAAGCAATGCAGCAGTAGTGATAGAGCCTTCTGAGTTCTTACTAACATAAGCTAACTTAAGTCAAACACTCCATTTTTTCCCCACCAACACTGGAAATACCATTTGCATTTTCCATATTTTCCCAGCTCTTAGCACTGTAAGTTTCTAAACTAATAGATTGCAGCTCTATGAAGGTTTAGAAGTTTAATGGTTTAACACTATTCTAAAGTGGCATAAGTAACAGAAGGCACCCTGGAAACAGTGGAAATTCTTTGCAATATGTTCATGTTACCATAAGCAGCCAAGCAAATATTTGGGTGTTCTAGCAGCATGTTCCTTCATTCTGATATTACATGCTCTCAAGCAGTTAAATAAGCTAATTTATCTTTGAAGCCTGCCTCCGGTTTCTTTTACTTAGGGAAGAAAAGTATTTGATCAACATAACCATGGACTCAATTACATAGCAGGTTACAAGGTTTCTCTAGCCTCCTTTTTCTCCATGTCAGTAACCTTTGGAGAGCATTCCCTATTGCAGTCCAGGCATATCTTTTTCTCACTTCCGTTTCAAGAGATGAATTTGATAAACATCCTGTGGCAATGGTATCATGAACAAAAGCCGTAAATATTTCTGGAAAACACTGAGGAACTCTTAATTGAAACTATTAAGACAATGCCCCTTGTTGTCTAAAGCTTTACACAATACAAGGACTGTTTTACTCCAGGATTGCTATCTTCTTTGCTTACAGAACTCGTTTTCATTTTTGCAAGAAGCCTTAAGTCTTTACCAGCTGGTCACAACACAAGGCTCCAGGACAACTGACATTATGCAGCTCCACTAAAATTTCACACAGAAGCTCAAATGCTATTCTAAGAAGTTATTTTTTTATTTTTTTATTTTTTTTTATGTACTCTTTCAATAGAGTAGCAATTAATATAAAAAGTTCTTACTGAAGAACACAGATCCAAGAAACATTAAATGAAACATGGCCACCCACACTTCAAAGAAAAGAAGATTTAAAGCTCCTGGTGATGTCAGGAAATTTCAGGTGCAATAACCTTAACTCCTTGTGTCCAGTGAAGAGATTTCAGAAACAGTTTACTGACAACATATAATGTACAATCCCAGCTAGTAGTTTGTTTTTCATAAGAATTTAAGTCTTTTTCACTTTGATGGCTGCTTTTTTTCCTCACTGTTCAAGTCTGTATCATCTGGAAAAAGCATTTTCTTACAAGTCATGCAGTATTAAGACAGTTTGATAAAAGGCTACTGCTTCATTATTCTCAAAGTAACATTTAGTTTAAATCAAGCTTCATTTTTCTGTAGGCAAGGAAAAGTACTAAGCCAGACTCAGCCTTGATCACAGATTCTAACATCCACATCTAATAAATAAAGCTGTATATAATAAGAACTGCAGTTTACATTGTAATGCCTATATACATGTTGTATTAACTCTTTCATTTATTTCCTTTCTGTTCAAGACTAGCTCAGTTGCTAAGGTGAATTGTAAGTACTTGACATTAAAAAACAGCCATGTTTTGTAAAATATTCAGTAAAAGTGTAGCATACTAAAAACAACTGAGAACAACAGGACCTGGTGTATGTTATCTGATTATGTAAATTGATTCCTTTAGCACATTAATTCTACTGACCAGAAATATTCAGGTTGGTGCAAAGGGTGTGCTTCATTTTATTTTACTTCAATTTTTATTTCACTCCTTTAAGAAGGGAGATGAGTACTAGTGTAGGGTGATGAATACTTGGAAAAAGCAGAGGGCACTCTCTGTTGAACACAAGAACATAGACTTTAAGATAGCAGGGTCTATTACCTACAAGGAGCTGGAGAGAGAGATCCACAGTCAGGTCTCAGGAGCAGCTGACAACTCTCTAGGGATTAAAAGGAATCACTG
Source organism: Heteronetta atricapilla (assembly GCA_011075105.1). NCBI lineage: Eukaryota > Metazoa > Chordata > Aves > Anseriformes > Anatidae > Heteronetta > Heteronetta atricapilla. Next base: position 76,808,270 of record CM021732.1, on the reverse strand, counting down.
CAGATCAAGAAATTAATTCATAGCCTGCAACCAAGCCTGAAAATAGTGGCTCACCTAGTGGCTATCTGCACAGGGGGCAGATAAAAATGCTTATTAGGCAGACTGTTTTACCTGACCCAGTCACCAAGTTGCCTACATTTTAAAAAATGTAGTTCTTTTAAGCCTAATTATATTAATCTTGAAAGCTTTTTAGTTTCCTTTGGGGTGTTGATCATAAAATATAGAAACGTATTGTAGAAAAGTTCTGACCAAGCTATGACCCCACACTACTTTTTTAGCATCTGACAACAGAAAAGACAAGACTCATTTAGACCTTCTGAACTGAATGATATGTTGTCATAAATGGGAGTAAAGATTTTGTTCAGAAATAGAGAAGAACTGGTAGAGAAGTTGATGGAGAATGAGGTACAGAGAACTGTTAGAGTTCAATAAATCCAATTTTGCAATTATTCCACAAAGTATGATTTTTCACTTTAATAAACCTCAGTCCACAACCTATATAGTTATATTTGCTAGAGCAATGCCTTCACTGAGGCCATTAGGAAGGTGGTGGGAATCTTGACAGTTTCAATTTCCCTAAATGTTAAGTAATAAAAATATGAATAATGATAATGAAAATACAAGCCACTCAGAACTGCAGTTCTATCCCCCTCACTTAGGGGGGGGGGATAGACCCCTGACCCCTTGTGCTCAGGGTCCCAGGAAGGCAGTAGAACCTTGGTAATTTCTTTAATGTTCTCATGCCTGCTTAGTGGAAACAACAACTCCTGTAAACTTACTCAACTAAGACTTGGAACTTCAAAGGGACTTCATTCAGTTGCTACCCTGATTTACAGAGCTCACACCCTCTGAAGTGATGAGCCAGCATAGCATCTGTGCCCATCACTGCCTCGAGGCCACAGAACCCCATGCTGAAGCCCAAAGCCAGGAAAGGAAAAAGGGCAATTGCAACACCTTCACCACAGAGTCACGACTCCAAAGTTACAAGACATGTAGATATATGGGCACAGACAAAACAACACATAAGATACTAATACAACCTGAAGGACACAAAGATAGCAGGCTACTGTCACTTTATCTGATGGATCACCTCCAGCCCAGATTTTTACATGGTTTACCATAATTGATTATCATATGCTGGTATCCTGAATACAAAGCTATCTCCACATTTAATGAAACGAGAATCCTGTAAAACACAAGGATGACACTGACCTTTAGATGTTTCAAGATGTTATTTTTGCTACCCAAACAAGAAAACATCTGCACTCAGTGTTAGTGTGAAGTAGTTTTAACAGGTGTCACCCAAGACAATGGGAGAAGTCTGAGAGATAGAGATAGATCACTTTTTCAGCAAGGCCAAGCCAGTATTCAAGAGTAACCACTAATCTGGTTTAGCATTTACAGATCAGTGGCTGAAAACACTGGCTAGTTAGGGAGTTATCCAAGTGATCTGGTCACATAAGAGAAAAGTTCCATTAGAAATATGGTTACAAAGTATGGAAAAAATCATTAATTTAATAAATGAAATTAGGCTTTTTCAATGGGTGTTTGTATGGGACATATTGCTGGTGCACGAGAATCGTACTTCACATTTCAACAACTCACTTCAATGTTTCTTACAGCAGCTACACAACATGACAGAACTTTAGGAAATTCAGTTTGACTGAGGGATGGCGTAGACAGATCCAGGACAAAATTTAAGTTCAGTAACAGCTAAAAGAAGAAACATGACCTAACTCTTGCATATATTCCTCACAAAGTATTTTTATTCACTCAGCTAGCATTAAGGAGCATTTTCTATTGAACATTGAACTTGTATGAAACAATGATAACTGAGTGAATGATCACAGTAATCATACATCGGTATTTTCAATAGATATTACAAGGATTAAATCCCAGGCTCCTTCCTGATATAAAAGCACTACTGTCAAAGTGAATCAGAGTCCACTACCAACCACTTCAAACATTGAAGTCTATATTTGAACTCTAATTACACTGCCTTGAACTTGCCTTAAAAGTATTTTCAATATACTATTATGTTGATTTACAACACTGATGTTTCTTTGCATATACTCTGCTTGTATATTGAACCTTGTTTTTAACAGAGCTGTGCAAATTATGAAAATGGCAGTACACTGCTGGACTATAAGCAGATATAATACTTTAATCCTTCAGCATGATGCCACAGGAATGAAAATATTGTTTTTGTTTCAGTGACTGCTTGACTATTGTACATAGTATACAGAGTAAAACTGTATCCTCCAGGGCATTTGAAATTCAGGAAACAGAATCTAAGGTCAGAATGCGAATGATGTAGAAGATGTTGATGTTAACAGATTTTTGCTCCCTTGGGGGCAGGATTCAATGAGCAAGGTAGACAGGTTAACAGAATAAAGACTGCAAATATTTAGGGTTCCAGCACAGAGACTGTGCCCATACTGCAGAATTCAAGAGATTCATGTTAGATACACTCCAATAAGCAGCACTGGATATCATAGCGAACAGCCACCAAAACCTGCTCCTGCTATTTAGTAAGAACATGCCATAATAGTCTGTTAAGTCACTGTCTTGCCCTTCTATAAATTACCTTAATCCCTCAGATCCCTCAGTGTTTAAGAAGTGTTTTTTTTGTTGTTGTTGTTTTTTGTACAAATAGGCTTAAAGTTGTCTTTAGCCAATTCTGATCTAAGATTATGGGTAGTGGTAAATCTGTAGGGTGCTCTCTGTACACATTAGCCTCTGATCAGTTATTTAGATTAACAAGTAATTGCAAGAGATTATTTTCTGTCAATCTTAACAAGCAGATAAAATTTGGTCATAGTACAGACAAGAGCCAGCTAAAAGCAATAAGTCTTCATATTATTGCTTTTCATAACACAGCATGACCTTCCGAATTCCCCCATGGTGTACCATTTCTGGAATCTGTACCAAGAACTGTAGTGCAAGTATCCCAGAGCAAAAGAAGAAACTTTGCCTTAAATCAGGCTACTGTGTATGTAGGAAAAAGGCATGTGTGAAGATGAAGGGGTCTGTCAAAAAACAAATTCAGCACAAAGGTGGAAAAACAAGTAGAAACTTCCACATAGAGCTCTAGCTATATAAGATATTGTAGTATTAGATATTGTAGTATGTAGATATGTTCAACCAGGAAGCTCTTAACATGTGTTCTTTTTGAGTTGAAGTGGAATTTCATCTTAAGGGACTGTCTATGCTTGCATTGCAGGAAATAGCACAGTTTCTGTTACTAGAAACAATCCTAAATAAGGATAAACAACAGAAGAAACACACCTAGAAAGCTTCAAACCAAGTTACTGGGCTAATGAATGATGCTATGAAGGTATAGACAGTTTTGTCCACCTCTGCTAGGAAGGAAATATTGACTACTTAAGTCATTTGCTCAAGAAATAGCTTATAAACTCAAATATAGTGTCTCTACATGAGCACTGTTTTCACCAGTGGAGGCTGTTTGCTAAGAGTCATCTTAAATAAAAAGGTGTATACAACTAGTTTTTAGCTAAGTGCTTACATGCAGAATGTTTGGAATTTGCTAGCTATTAACTCCCTAATATGCTTTAAGAATATTTACAGGAAGTTTTACATTTACATTTTACATTTACATTTTACATAAACACTGTAAAACACAACTACAACTTCAAGTAATACAAGAGTGTTACAGCTATCTAATCAAAGTTGAAATGAAGCTTTCTGGCTTGCTAACTCATTTTGCAGCAAGAAACATATTATTCCCTGGTTTTATTCCTCCTTTCCTCCTCTCTTTTTTTTTTTTTTTTTTTTTTTTTGTGTGTGTATGTTAATCTGATTTGAATAGATTTCTTAGATTAGCTAGGATATTACTATACAAATATTCACTAATTTCTAATTAGCATTTTAAATCCTTACATTTTGAATTAAACATGCATGAAGTCTAATCTCTGTAACTTCAATTAGAATCACTTATTTAATTAAATACACTTTGTGCTAATGAATGCATTGTTCTAAAATTGTTTATCACCAGATATTTCACAGAACAATAATGGAGGCTATAGAAGTGTCCATAGCAATATAAACTTGGAAGACTTCCTTAGTGACAAGGCGTTGTGGGTTTTTTGATTTTCTGGCTTTTTTATTATTATTATTGAGGTTGTTTTTGAATTTTACCTGATTTGATTTAAAACCAACATTAGCCCCAGACAGATATGATAGCAACCTACCAGCTTATCCAAAATAACTCAGTATGATTGAGATTGATAGATCTTTATCTGCAATAGAGGGCATTCTGCCATGAAGTTGTGGCTGTGACATTTCTGCTTTTTAATAAAGATCTGAAGATTCTTATTCTCATCTCTCAACCAATATAAACTTAAAAAAAAAAAAACAAACAATGATGAGTTAACACAGATGTAAGCCTCACTGTGCAGACTGGTAGAGCTCTGTTCAATTTCTGCTTTTAAAAAATAATTGAAAATTCATTTGAAGAGCATGTTTCTCTGTAAAGGTCCTTTTACATAAAGCAAACCACCAAAGCAAAAAAAAAAAAAAAAAAAAAAAAACACGGACCAATATTTAACAGCTAGGATAGCTCTTTACCTGGATTCAATGCATCTGCACTAAGAACCACATGCAGTCCACCTGTCCTGGAGACAGATCTGATCAGTCTGTGATGCCTAGCCCTAGACTTAAGCCAAGGACTGAGACAAATCTAAGTAGCAATTGTTGCTCTTCTATTTGACAGGAAAGCTTGAGAAAAGCTTAAGATGCCCAGATGCTCTGGTAGGTGTCCTTACCTTTTAAACAGCACAAGAGGCCACATCTGCAGCTTGAACAACCATGACAGCCTCCACCATTTAGACTATTTCCTTGTCGCTGGAAAGAGTCCAACTGCTCAGCTGCACGTTTCTGGAGCATAATGAAGATGATGAGGGCAGGATGCTCAGCCAGCTGCAAGAACTGGCTGCTCTGCAGTCCTCTGCAAGTCCATTGCCCTTGCTAGGTCCAAGTTTGCAAGGCATCAGAACTGAGGTGAGGACAATTGCTGTGCCAGACCTTTTCTTGATCTGCCTGCAGCTTTCTTTCACTTGGCTCAGCTGTGACAACAATTGTCTCATTGACCAGGTACCTATTGCTGATTTGTTTCCCAGCTGTTGTACAACCACAGCTTTACATAGATAGTAAACAAATGTTTACTCTTAGCAAACATCTCCTACAACATTCTACAAATTTTGCAGCAGTCCTGTGATGAGACCTACTATTGCAGCAGAGTCTTTGAGAAGTGGAGGCAGCATCAGATGTACATATGTGATAATGAGGAATGGGATATGTGCTTGGTGATGGAAACCCCACAGGTACAAACAAATCAGTAGTGGTCAGATTAGGATATGCAGACAGGAACTGAGAAAAACTGGGATCTCAGATACCCCAGCCCTTAAAAGCTTTCAAGCCCAACAGCTTTCAAAGGCTGTGGGTATTTTTTTTTTGTACATACAAGACTTCACAGGCTAGTATTCAAACATAATATAGGAAATAAAATTCTGATAACTAGAAATAGAGGTGTTTTTGCTTTTGTATTAACTCAAATAGAAGATGATTATGAATACTTTTTTGTTGTTTTTGTTTTTATTTTTTCTTATTTTAAATCTAACCATCAACTTCAAGTGCAAAGCAAGGAGCATTCATAGTTTCTGGCCCCCAAAACAATACTTTGAAGCTTTATGGTAACTGCCCACATCTTCAGGGTGCATAATGTAGACTTCCCCAAAGCAATGCCTTGACAATCCTAAGCAATCCCACCTCCACAAATTTGATCTCCAATTCTATATGCACTGCCTCATCTTCAAGCCTGTATTACCATCCATGTCCTGCTTCATAATGAACAAGCAAAGCCACTAAAATATCTTGGGTTTGTCTGTTAACACAGACAAGGCTCACTATTATTTCTTCCACTGCCTCTCACACCAAACATCTTGTGGTCTTTATTTCTGCAGCTTCAGGCTGCAGTTGTGATTTCATTCAAAATACCCCATGCACAGCTCAGGAAGTCTGTGGACATACAGATACAATCCACAACAAGCACATCTTCCTAAAGCTGGATGTCTTCACCCATCTTTGCTGTTGAGCAGTTTAGAGCACTTAAGCTTATATAAAAAGGCTAAAAGCCATGCTGTTAGCCAACTATGTTAAACACTGACTTTAATAGAGGAAGGAAGTTGGAATTATTTTTTCCCATTTTCTGTATAATGTCACAATATTGCATTAGGGATTTCTGAAAGTGCTAAGACCAATTATTGAGAGAAAAGTAACTGAAGGAAAGCACTTTTTAAATTAAGATTTCAGGGTCCAAACAAATTCTTATTTATACTTACATTGAAAGCAATATTTTTTCTAAGTCATTTTTAGGTCTGGGCTCTTCTCCCCTCTGTCCCGTTCCCCAGGGGAAAATTAGTTTTCAGTAGTTCAATGTTTTACATTTCTATTTGTCATTTTTAAATAACTTCAGTGAAAGTGCTTCCATTAATATTTCAGCTAAGCTTCACAGCAAGACATCTCAGGCTTCATCACAGTCTTTGTAAGTGCATCAAGAGGTCATTAAAAATGCTTGGACTGTAATGATTTGCTGATAACAGTTAGGTGTGAACATTACCTTGGAATGTAATTTCATGCATTTCTCACAAGCTGTATATGGAACAGAAGGATTACACCTTTCCCCTTCACATCAATCAAAACGAGCCTTTCTATTATATTTTACTTATTCAATTGTCCTTCCAGTTTCATTCTAGTTGTAGATACACTGGTTAACACTGAGATTTCCTGAACTTAATTTCCATTAAACTCTCAGAAACACAACAGATGTTCCTTTTTTTCCTGTTACTACAGAACGGGGAACGTGGCTACCTTTGAGGCCTTTGACATGCAAATGTCAGTACACAAGGAAATATTACTAATCTTTACATTAGGCAACTCAATCCACAAAGATATTACAAAATTAACATAGACTAAGCAGTTCCAAAGATCAAGGACAGTAAGGGAAAAAAAGAGCCACGGAAAGCATGGAGAACCATAGAGGCTTGCAACATTTTCTTTGGGGAAGAGGCTTGCAGGCAACAAATGGCAATATAAAATACACAGGAATACAATATCTTGTCAGATTTGATTGCACCTGAACTCATCAGAACTGATTCAAGTGTAAGGTATGTAGCAAAAGGAATGTCAAAATCAAACTAGACAAAAACAAGGAAATTAACATTTCAGTAGGCTTGACATCAGTTTCTCCAAGGGTTTTCACAAGAAGCCATGAAGTTCATTCAAAGGCTTGTTAGGAATTTCTAAATCTATCCTCCCATCATCTATAATGAGCCTCCAGAATTTAAAAAAAGCTCCTTTATTCTCTTTGAGGTCTGAATATTTTGGAAGATTTCATATAACTCCAAAAACTTTCTCTAGTACTTAATCCCATAAACCATCAGACTCTACTGAAATTATAGAAAAAGAGTATTTCTGCTAAGAGCTGTCTACACAATAACCTAAGGTGTTTTAGTACAAATACCAGGCAATCTTAGGTAGTCTAGAACATCATCTGCTTCAATAATTATAGACTGCTTCTTTTCTTTAGACAGAAAACAGTGTTTTGAAAGATTTAGTGAAAACAATGCCAAGGGAAAAAAAAATGCAAACCCAAAGCACATTACAAAAACATGAATGGACATAAAATGCAGTTATGACAGTTACTTTTACTCTAGCTTGCTCTTAGGAATCATATACCTTTTTCATTTCAGTTAATTGGAATTAAGCATGCTACTATGAAAGCACTTCACTTTGAAGTGGGATTATTTAAAAGTCATGGGCCATCAGCATCTATAAAACAGTCTCTCAAGAATAAAATCATGACTCCATCAGAGATTAGTCTCTAGAATTAGGGTTCCCTATTTCTAAGGCTAGGAAATTAGGGTTTCCATTCTCAAATTGAGACAGACAACACTAAGTCTTATTATCTTCAGAACGAAGTCACTATTCCCTCAGTGCCAGGAAAGCTCATGGAGCAGATCCTCCTGAGAGTCATCATGCAGCACTTGCAGGGGAAGCAGGCGATCAGGCCCAGTCAGCATGGGTTTATGAAAGGCAGGTCATGCCTGACGAACCTGATCTCCTTCTATGACAGAGTGACGCGCTGGGTGGATGAGGGAAAGGCTGTGGATGTGGTCTACCTTGACTTCAGCAAGGCTTTTGACACCGTCTCCCACAGCATTCTCCTCAAGAAACTGGCTGCTCTTGGCTTGGACTGGCGCACGCTTCGTTGGGTTAGAAACTGGCTGGATAGCCGGGCCCAAAGAGTCGTGGTGAATGGAGCCAAGTCCAGTTGGAGGCCAGTCACTAGTGGCGTCCCCCAGGGCTCGGTGCTGGGGCCGGTCCTCTTTAATATCTTCATCGATGATCTGGACGAGGGCATCGAGTGCACCCTCAGTAAGTTCGCAGATGACACCAAGTTAGGTGCGTGTGTCGATCTGCTTGAGGGTAGGAAGGCTCTGCAGGAGGATCTGGATAGGCTGCACCGATGGGCTGAGGTCAACTACATGAAGTTTAACAAGGCCAAGTGTCGGGTCCTGCACCTGGGGCGCAATAACCCCAAGCAGAGCTACAGGCTGGGAGAGGAATGGTTGGAAAGCTGCCAGGCAGAGAAGGACCTGGGAGTGCTGGTGGATAGTCGGCTGAATATGAGCCAGCAGTGTGCTCAGGTGGCCAAGAAGGCCAACGGCATCCTGGCTTGTATCAGGAACAGCGTGACCAGCAGGGCTAGGGAGGTGATCGTCCCCCTGTACTCAGCTCTGGTGAGGCCGCACCTCGAGTACTGTGTTCAGTTTTGGGCCCCTCGCTACAAGAAGGACATCGACGTGCTTGAGCGGGTGCAGAGAAGGGCGACGAAGCTGGTGAGGGGCCTGGAGAACAAGTCCTATGAGGAGCGGCTGAGGGAGCTGGGCTTGTTCAGCCTGGAGAAGAGGAGGCTCAGGGGTGACCTTATCGCTCTTTTTAGGTACCTCAAGGGAGGCTGTAGCGAGGTGGGGGTTGGCCTGTTCTCCCACGCGCCTGGTGACAGGACGAGGGGGAATGGGTTTAAGTTGAGCCAGGGGAGTTTTAGGTTAGATGTTAGGAAGAACTTCTTCACTGAAAGGGTTGTGAGGCACTGGAACAGGCTGCCCAGGGAAGTGGTGGAGTCACCATCCCTGGAAGTCTTCAAAAGACGCTTAGATGTAGAGCTTAGGGATATGGTTTAGTGGTGGGCTGTTAGCGTTAGGTTGGAGGTTGGACTCGATGACCTTGAGGTCTCTTCCAACCTGGAAATTCTGTGATTCTGTGATTCTGTGATTTAAGAAGCAATCAAAAAACTAAAAGATGAGAAAATAATTAGAAACAGCTTTTGTTAGATCTATTCACAACTCTGCCTCAAGTCAGTTGATTAGATTTCTCCAGGACTTTCCCTTCCTGTTCCACCATATTTTTCCTGTCTGCATCTAAAATGAGTATTGCATCTACGGGGAAGAACTTATGTTATGATTCAGTATAATAAGCACCTACATAACTCAATAGTTCAATAGAAGTTGGTTGAAAGAGCTTAAATAGCTTGTAAGCCTTTTAAACATGTCAAGTGCAATAGCAGTGCTAAAATACTAATAACCACTCTGGTCACTCTACTCTGCAAAGATAAAGATGTAATTTAAATAAAATACCTACGCTATCACAGTAATGAAGCTGATATTCAGGAATTGTTGTTTAGGAAAACCAACACTGATCATTGTATTTAAACTCTGATCTTTTAAAAAAACAAATACCCCATCTCCCCTCTCCAAATCCCTCCCTACCTCCCAAGGACACAACTCCATTCCACAGTCACTGCACAAAACATATTCATAACTTCAGGATGCTGACTTTTGTTGAAGGCAGCAAATAAGGTCGTTTTAGGACTTTCATTACACTTAGTTTCAGCCCCATGCTGAAGTAGCATTAAAGCAAGTAAGCCCAGGATTAACCATTGGCTTTTTTAAAAAATAAAAAAGAGGCCTCCAAGTGGGGAGCACAAACCTGAACATAAAACACATCTAAATTTTGGTTATAAAAAATGTAGCCCAGAGTTAGACTTGTAGAAGAGATGCACTCAAGGTGACAGATCAAAAGGAAGCATTTCAAATGTTAAAGCACCCCTTGAATCACCAGTCTTTGTGCATGAAGCTTACTTCTGCCTTTCACAGAATAGTGGGAAGGGACTTCTGGAGGTTATCTGGTACAAATCCCCTGCTCAAGCAATGACAGAGCAGAGTGGGCAGGACCATGTCCAGACAGCTTCTGAATATCTCCAAGGAGGGAGAGTCTACAACTTCACTGGGCAACATCTGCCACTGGTCAATCACAGTCACAATAAAGAAGTGACTCCTGATGTTCAGACAGCACCTCCTGTATTTTAGATTGTGCTCATTGCTTCTTGTCCTTTTACACGGGGCTGCTGAAGAAAGATTTCACGTTTATATATGTTGAAGAAATTACCCTCATTAGCCTTCCGTTCTCCAGGCTGAAGTGTCCCAGCTCTCAGCCTTCCCTCCTTTAAGAGACTTTCCAGTCTCTTCAGCATCTCAATGATGTTTTATTGGATTCCCTCCAGTACAACCGTATCTCTTGTACTGGGGAGCCCAGACCCAATACTCCAGGTTTGGCTTCACCAGCACTGGAGAGGGGAAGAATCACCTCCATTTACCTGCTGGCAACACTTGCTAAATGAAACCGAGGATACTGTTAAGCTTCTTTCCTGCAAGAAGCTGCTTTACAGCTGGGTGGGCCCCAGCACATATTGGTGCAGGGGATTATTCCTCCTCAGGTGCAGGGCTTTGCACTTCTTTGTTGAATTTCACAAGGCTCCTGTCAGCCCATTTCTCTGGCCTGTTAAGGTCCTTCTAGATGACATCACAACCCTCTGCCATATCAGCTACTTCTCCCAGTTTTAGGTCAGCTGCAAACTTGCTAAGGGTACAGTCTGCCCCATGATCCAGATCATCAATAAATCTGCAGAACGGAAATGGACACAGCATTGCCCCCTGGGATATACCACTAGCTGCCATCCTCCAGCTTTCCTCCTTTTGATATGGTTACTATCCATTTGCTTTCTTGGGTTAAAATAGACTTTTCTGATTAGAACACATTAACCTGTATAACATCAATTGTCTAAATTGACAGCAGGAAGTTTGCAAGATGTGTATGTACCTTAAGTCAGATAATTGATTTCCACTTGCTGTGGGCTAACCCCAGCAGGCAGCGATGTAACACACAGCTACTCTCACTGGCCCCAAACCTCCAGTGATATGGGGGAGTGAATCAGAAGAGCATATGAGGAAACTCCTGAGTTAAGATAAAAACAGTTTAGTAAAGAAAAGCAGTGGGGGAGAAAAAAAAAATGATGGAAGAGCAATTGTTTACCACCAGCCAACCAATTCTAAAACAGAACCCCATCATATGAACAACAACAACAACAAAAACTAGAAAACTCTGCTCCTCACCTCTGTCAGTTTTCATTGCTGCACATGACATTATAAAGCATGGAATATCTATTTGATCAGCTGTCCTTCCTATTTGATCAATTGTCCTGGCTGCACTGTTCACACTGTTCAGCAACAGGTGAAAAAATGGTACATTATTAATACCTGTTTTCATCACAAATCCAAAAAAAGTACAACACTAGCTACTAAGACAGAAATTAACTCCAGCCAGCCAGACCCAGTACATTGCCTATTTACAATTCTATTTGCTTCAAAACTGGGAAAAAAAAAAAAAAAAAAAAAAAAAAAAAAGCATTTTGTTTTAAACTTCAGTGAGGTTTTGAAAGAAACCCTAACACAAGCCACACGAAAAGCATACCATCCAAACCACACTTCAGTCCTGCCCCCAATGCTTTTCATTAACTTTAATGAACTTCAAATAAAACCCCATCTTTATAGATTTAAAGCAGTGATTTGTATAGTTGTGATAGTCATCCTTTCTGAAAGCAAACAACTTCATCCTTACTAATTTAAGTGCTCAGCATCATTAAGTCCTCAAAGAATCTATCCTTTCCCATCCCACTTCTTCCCAAGCAACTTCTAATAGCTTCTGGGAATGAATTGCAGTAAAGAAAGAGTGGTTATCTCAGATGATCCCTACTACCTCCCAGTGCTCCAGTCTGTAGGGACTATGGGGAAAAATGAATAGGGTCTCCTTCCAGAAGCTAGGCTTTCTGGAAAGGCAGAGATAACTCATTAATTGGCCATTTTTCACCTAGCAATGATCTCAGTAGCTGTTAAAAGCATATGCTAAGAACATTCATGAATGTGTCAGCAATACTGATGCTAAAGCTAACTTACATATCTGGGATCCTCCCAAAAACTCAGGTTTTACAAGGTATCTGGTCCCATCTCCTATTGTTCCCAACAGATCAGGATCTTTTTAGTCACATTTCTTTTAAGACAGAAGCCCCTTTGGTGACACCACTCAAAAGCTATACACATAGACATACTACAAGTATAACGTGAATTTCAGAACATTAGATAAACTTTCATTTTTACTGTGACCACTATTAAATAACAAGATTGGCTGACACCATATTCGTATGGCTGAAGCATAGTCAGTCATGAACAAAGCAGTACCCAAAGCAAGCTGAGAAATTTTAACCATTCATGTATACATCTATCCCTCAGAATCTTCAGCGTTTTGCAAAATCTGAGACAACGATTGTACTGGGTCTAGCTGGGATGGTAACTTTCCCTGCAGCAGCCCATACAGTGCTATGCTCTGCACTTGTAGCTAAAACAGCAGTGGTATCACACTGGTGTTGTGTCTGCTGCTGAGCAGTGCTGGCACAGCATCAGGACTTTCTCTAGCCCTCCTAGGGGGTGGGCAAAAAAAAAAAAAAAGTGAGAAACATCACCAGGGCAGCTGACCCAAACCAACCAAAGGGATATTCCATACCATATGATGTCACACTCAACAATAAAAGGTGGGAAAAGGAGGAAGAGGGGTGGGGTGGGCTCTCGTTGCGAAAACGTCTGTCCTCCTCTCCGAACACCGGCTACGTGCATTGAGGCCCTGCTTCAAGGACGTGGTCAAGCATCGCTTATTTGTGGGAAGTAGAGAGTAATTTTTTTTTTTTCCCCTCTGCATTTCCACATAGCCTTTACTTGTTTTGTTATTCCCTTTCCCCCTTCCTCTTCCCCTTTTCCCTTTCCTCCCTTTAGTTGAATTGTTTAATTAATAATAATATTGTTAATAATAATAATATTGTTAATAATTGTTTAATTAATATAATATTTCCTTGATAATATATTTCTCTCTTTATTAAAATTATCCTTATCTCAACCCGTGAGTTGTTTTTTTCCCTTTACTTCTTCCCCTCCTCATCTGAGGAGGGGGAGTGAGAGAGCGGTTGTGGTGTTCAGTTGCCTAATACGGTCAAACCACCACAACGATCAAGCGTGAAAGACTTAGAAAATTAATCTTTCCTAATCAAATGTTTGTACTGGGTCTGGCTGGGATGTTAACTTTCCCTGCAGCAGCCCATACAGTGCTGTGCTCTGTACTTGTAGCTAGAACAGCAGTGGTATCACACCAGTGTTATGTCTGCTGCTGAGAAGTGCTGGCACAGCATCAAGACTTTCTCTAACCCTCCTAGGGGGTGGGCAAAAAAGTGAGAAAGAAACATCATCAGGGCAGCTGACCTAAACCAACCCAAGGGATATTCCATACTGTATGATGCAATAAAAGGTGGAAAAAGGAAGAAGAGGGGTGTGGTGGGCTCTTGTTGTGAAAACATCTGTCCTGCTCCCGAACACCAGCGACGTGCGTTGAGGCCCTCCTCCAAGGACATGGTCAAGCATTGCTCATTTGTGGGAAGTAGAGAGTATTTTTTTTTCCTCTGCACTTCCACATAGCCTTTACTTGTTTTGTTTTGTTATTCCCTTCCCCCTCCCTCTTCCCCTTTCCCTTTTTTTCCCTTTAGTTGAATTGTTCAATTAATAATAATATTTCCTTATTTTTTTTTCTTCTTTAATTAAATTATCCTTATCTCAACCCATGAGTTGTTCTTTCCTTTACTTCTTCCCCTCCTCAGATGAGGAGGGGTAGTGAGAGAGCGGTTGTGGTGTTCAGCTCTCTAACACGGTAAAACCACCACAATGTTCAATATAAGCTGTTTTAATAAAACATACCTTTCTCCTCTTTTCTCCATAGCCTCAGGAAAAAAACAACAACAACAAAAAAAAAAACCTTGAATAAGGGAGGCTCAGGTACATTTTCAATAAAATAATGTCTGTAGTGTTGTCGTCAAAAGATAGTGTTAACAGATCCTGTATTTTCTTAACTGTAGTATGTAACGGTAGGTAGAGAAGTCATCTCAACTGCTTCATTATGTCTAAGATTCAAATCTCTTATCCCGTTCTCACACAGCCCTCACAACAATATCTGAGTACCCCAGATGGATTTACTCATTTTTTTTTGTAATATATTTATTCCCTTTACAACTTGGCTTACATGAAGATTATCGTTATCATCTTTATTTAAAGATAGTAAGTAAAGAACAAGAATGCTAAGAACCAGAGCAACAAAAGGATTTGTCTCACTGTGTTGACTATTATACTATGTTTTCTAGGAATTTGTTTTTTCTACCTACCTATAGAAAACCATTGCTATGGTAAAGCTCTCATCAGATCTTGCATTATCTGAGGGACAGCACACACTTTCTTATCTTGTAGACACTAAAGTGATTCCAATACTCCATTAATTGGTGCATAAAACATCAAGAACTTTTAGACACACTTAAATGTGTTCAGTTTTGGGCCCCTCATTACAAGAAGGACATGGAGGTGCTCAAGCGAATCCAGAGAAGGGCAACGAGGCTGGTGAGGGGTCTGAAGAACAAGTCTTAGGAGGAATGATTGAGGGAGCTGGGATTGTTCAGCCTGGAGAAGAGGAGGCTCAGGGGCAACCTTATCACAATCTACAGGTACCTTAAAGGAAGCTGTAGTGAGGTGGGGATTTGTCTGTTCTCCCATGTGCCTGGTGATAGGACGAGGGGGAATGGGCTAAAGTTGCACCAGGGGAGGCTTAGGTTGGATATTAGGAAGAACTTCTTTACTGAAAGGGTTGTTAGGCATTGGAATGGCCTGCCAAGGGAAGTTGTTGAGTCACCATCCCTGGAGGTCTTTAAAAGATGTTTAGGTGTAGAGCTGAGTGATCTGGTTTAGTGGAGGACTTGTTAGTGCTATGTCAGAGGTTGGACTAGGTGATCTTGGAGGTCTCTTCCAAGCTAGATGGTTCTGTGAAAATATATTTGGGAACTTAGGAGCCAACTCCTCAACCTTTCTGGACAACCAGGTAAGTTTTATCAGGCTGACTTTTCTCTATTTTTTTTTTGTATATTCATGCATAATGTAAACAAAACCAAGACAACAGTAGAAGCTACTTTTTTCTCTTCTCACCTTCAAGAGGATAAATAAAAATATGCAAACAAAAATATGCAAGGGTGAGTTACTGGTTCCTAAGAGAATGAAGCCTTGAGTGGAATCAGTTTTTGAGAATAAACATGCATCCAACATCCATGAATACTGTAAGTAGTACAAATGAGAAGGTACAACTCCAGGTAGAGCAATAGAAGGAACAGAATTATTATTCCAGCATCACGTCCCCCAGCTCAGGCCAAACACACACCAACACTACTACTTAAATCGTAAATTAAGTCATAGGCAAAATTAACAGCTGCCAGCTTCCCCCCCTTCAGTTTTGAATTTGCCTCCTGCAGCATTTTGCTACTGCAGACTCAGCAGTGCTAAGTAACTTTAAATTTCAAAGTGCCTTCCCATATATTCTGTCACCATTCTCCAAGGCCACAACAAGGAGAAACAAAAAGCCTACAGAAATAAATACAAAAAAAACTTAAAGTACTGACAAGTTCCTCAAGTCTTACGAGGAATGGCTGAGGGAGCTGGGCTTGTTCAGCCTGGAGAAAAGGAGGCTCAGGGGCGACCTTATTACACTCTACAGGTACCTTAAAGGAGGCTGTAGCAAGGTGGGGGTTAGTCTGTTCTCCCACGTGCCTGGTGACAGGACGAGGGGGAATGGGCTAAAATTGCGCCAGGGGAGTTTTAGGTTGGATGTTAGGAAGAACTTCTTTACCGAAAGGGTTGTTAGACATTGGAACGGGCTGCCCAGGGAAGTGGTGGAGTCACCATCCCTGGAGGTCTTTAAAAGATGTTTAGATGTAGAGCTTAGTGATATGTTTTAGTGGAGGACTGTTAGTTTTAGGTCAGAGGTTGGACTAGGTGATTTGGAGGTCTCTTCCAACCTAGAAATTCTGTGATTATGTGACAAGAATTTACACATGAAGTGTTTAGAAAAAGTATTCCAATAAAAAGGAGCATGAATAAAAAAATGAATTACAATAACCTGATACTGGATATGTACTTCAGGTAGAATTCAAAGAGCACTGCAGGTAAAATACTAACTTAACAGTAAGGCTTCAGCATTCAAGGTGCAGTATGCATTCCAGGAACTTCTATTTGCTTTACAGTATCTTGGTGCAAAATGCTCCTAAAAATCAGAATTTGGTTCAAAAAAGAAGCATGCATCAATCCCAATGGATAATACTCATAAAAGACATAATCGTTATTAGTGACAAAGCTGAAAATGCTGCAGAGACTGGTGAGGTCTGAAACATCAGCTCCTGCTGTTTGTCATTATGTGAACAAATCTAGCATAAGATCAATCGATTAAACACTGATTCAGTAAGCACTGAATCACTAGAGAAATATTTCAATGTGAAACACAGCAATTTTTATCCATGAAGGTAACCAATCACACAAGGAGCCTTTGATACAACAACAAACCCCTTTACCATGGGTAGAAGATGAAGGGTAGAACTTTGCTGTTAAGCTTTACTTTGATTTGGTAGAAGCATTGAAAGTTTACTCTTAAATACTTTGACAATATAGTAGCACTTCAGCAACCAAGGACTTTCAAGTCAGTAAAGTATAGTCTTAAAGTGAAGAAAGCAAGGAAACCTTGAAGAAAACAGAGATACTGGTAGCCTTGAGCTAGCAGAAGCAAGGGAGATGAGGGATGAAAACTAAAAAAAACAAGGATGTATACAGCTGAAGGAAGATTCCAGACTGACCCTTTGCTCTTTAAAGGTCATTAACATATTAGAAAACACACCCATCAAAATACTAATGTATGCAGAAGTGGGATTTGGTGTTCCTCCTGCTGGTCCTCTGTAAAATGCAGACTCTAGAGAAATTAGACAAGATAAAACAAAAATCAGAAGTAGTCAGAGAGATAGTTTCACAAGTTAACTATGTATAAACAAAGGTGGTTCAAGTCACAGGTGTGCTTCCTTTGCAAAAGATCACCAAGCATTTGATTCTGCAGAATTATGTATTTAATTATTTAATTAAAGACTTCTATGTGGCTTCTAACTCTGCATACTATCAACAAGGCAAGTCAGGCATAAACCTGTGGATAAAAAAAGGATGATTCAAAAAAAAAAAAAAAAAAAAAAAACAGTGTTGAGAGTTCCCTCGTAACGGCATTCACAGTACAAAGTACAGTGTCAGTCACAAGGGTTCCTCCTGATTTTCCTGATCATCTGAAAGATAGGGTGAGAGGCTGCAAACCACAGGCATCTGGATGAGTGCAACAGGGCTTATGAGAATATATGTGATGAAGAACCTTTGTCACTGAGAACTGTAAACGTCAACTGTACAGCTCAGTGGTCTTTGTGGCCTTGATTGTTATACAGCAACACTGCTTGTAACATTGAGTACTGCCCCTTATCAGTATAACACTTATAAAATTCACAAGTGCTAAAAGGCTTAATCTTACACACTTTGTCTGTTCACTATCATTTAAACAAAAAGGATGATTTATTTACAACAAACATTGATATGTTCACTTAAAGTGTTTGACAAACCACACGAATCATTAATGTTTGAATTTTTGGAAGAGCTTCAACAAGCCTTTGAATACATTTTTGCTGCTTGGGACTTGATAACTAATACAACAAATGGTGTTTGGAGGGAGTGTATTCACAACTTTGAAGGGCTTTAAAAAAAACAAAGCTCAAGTAATAATCCTTGGACAAACTGTTGCATTTGATGAATTAGAATAGACACTCTAGAACCTGGATTCACAGAGCTGCAGGAATATAAGACAAACTTGCTGGAGAACAAAGGGAAAAAAATGAGCTTGCAGAAAGCAAGAGTATGTTACAAGAACATGTGCAGTGGAAAACTGTGCAAATGGAGAACTACCACATAGTTTAAAGTCCTATCAGCCACCAATATTGATAATATATTTTCCATTTCAAGTGGAAATAAACTATCTCATCTACTCCACACTCATTCCTACTTCAGCTGTGACTGGTGATAGCCCAGGGAACTACTCATCCACCTCTAGCAATTCCATCAGCTTTCCAATATAAACGACTATCTTCACAAAGTCAAGAATGTATACACATAACTACTTTTAAAGGCATATTACTACTTTATTACACTTATTATCATGTAGTCTGGTTCAAACTAGTCTTTTTATTTAAATAAGTTTTTTGTCAAGTACGTGTGGATTGACAAAGTTTAGTCAATGGGATTAACCAATCTCTTTATTTTCCATTTAAACAGTCTATAAATGCAGATTTCTGTGAAAACAAGTTCCATTTGGGGTGCATCAATCAGCATCAGAAACAGACTACTGAATACTGTACTGAGCACAGAGCTGCAAGAGCATACTCTGCTGTGGCCGGACATGAAGACATAAACACAGTGGATCTGTGGTTGCTTGGATGTACAAAGGTTACTCACAACCAACAGGCTCCAAGAGTAAATAAAAAACAGATCTTTACAGGTAAACATTATGCATTTAACTTTTATGAGAGCAACTGGGCAGTATATACTTGAACAAAGCTTTTTCCAGATCTATGAAAGTAAGCTTTTTTGTTTGTTTGATTTTTAAAGTCATGGAGCCACTTAGTAGATAGCAATTGTTAGATTTTTGTTTAAAAACAAATATATATTTTTTTTTTAAAAAAAAAGTGATACCATAGCAGATAGAGGCAGTTCACAATTGTTTTAAGTAAAGCTTAGACATCAACGTGGAAAAAAAGATCAGACATGCATGCAGTGGACAGAGCTTCTCTATCAAGATCTGCAAGTAGACAATAAGACATAGTATTTGAATAAGCATTTTACTGTCACAGACATCAACAAGTTTAGCTCTCAATGTTGCAATACAACAAAAACCACAGATCATACAACATGCTTGTGTTCTGTCTTAGGAGTACAACACCAACTTAAAACATTTACAGTCACTAACTTCAGATTTCTTCCTTAACTTCAACAATATTTTGTGCTGAGAAAGACAGATTTTTCTAAGCCTGGAGTAAGTTAAACAGTTCAATATTTCAAGCAAGAGAAAAATAATATATCACATCCCACCAGAACACCAACAAAACCAATGCAATATTAGGAGACACACTTGCAAAACAAAAGTCACTCTATTGCATGATTCAAGTACTTGTAGCTTCAATACAGAATTTTCAGTTCACTCCTGAAACCTCTCCCCTTTCTTCAGGGTCTTAATGTCTTAATCACCACTTGCTGACCTCACATATACCAGATCCACTGTCAGATTCCCCATACTGTGCTCCAAATGAGAAATCAAATCCCACAGGAAGGCTGCGCTACTCCTTCCCTATGTATCCTTAACAGGAAAAACAACAACAACAAAACCACTCCCCCCCCCCAACTTAGATACAATTCACTCATCTTATGAAAGCAAGGCCTTCTTCCTATTCTGTAGTCCAAACAGAAGGCAGAATTCCAACTACAATAAAAGCCCCTTCTAATTTAACTTTTCAAATACAGCAAATAGAAACTCAAACCCTCCCTCATTTACTTTACAGAATAAGGGGGAATAGCAGCCTACTTTTCTCCTTTTAATTGGCTCAGAGCAGGTGGCAATCATTTGGTAGTTGAATAATAGTTTTTATTTAAAATATATATATATATTATTATTATTATTATTTTTAATTTTTTATTTAAAAGCAAGCCAATTCTCCATATTTTTGTTTGTTTTTGTTTTATAAATGACTTGGATACAGGACTTGAAAGTATAGTATGTCTGTGGACACCACTAAGTGGAGAGGAGCTGTTGACTACCTCAAGGGGATAGAGGACTTGTGGAGATATCTTGACAAATTGGAGGGTTGGGCAGTCACCAACCATATCAAGCTTAACAAGAGCAAGTGTTGGATTCTGCACCTGGGAAGGGGAAATGCTCTATCTATGTACAGAGTGGAGTCTGAGAGGATTGAGAGCAGCCCTGCAGAAAGGGATCTGGAGGTTCTGGTCCACAGGAAGTTGAATACAAGCCATCAGTGTGTCGTAACAGCCCAAAGGGCATGTTCCGTAGGGTACCTCAGGCA
Organism: Heteronetta atricapilla; assembly: GCA_011075105.1. Taxonomy (NCBI): domain Eukaryota; kingdom Metazoa; phylum Chordata; class Aves; order Anseriformes; family Anatidae; genus Heteronetta; species Heteronetta atricapilla. The sequence continues at coordinate 76,787,797 of CM021732.1, read as the reverse complement.
CAGCACTGCTAGCTGGTGGAGGGAAGGGATTGTCCTATGCTACTCTGCCTGGTGCAGCCCCACATTGAATACTGGGTGCAGTTTGGAGCACCACAGAATAAGGAAGGCATAAAACTATTTGAGAGTCTCCAAAGGAGATCACCAAAGATGGTGAAGGGTCGAGAGGCAAAGTTATATAGAGGAGCAGCTGAGTTCACATGGTTTGTTCAGCTTAGAGAAGAGAACAGAGGGGAGGCCTCGTGGTGGCCTGCACCTTCCTCACAAAGGAGAGTGCAGGCACTGATCTCTGGTGACAGCTACAAGACCCAAGCAAACAGCATGGCGCTGCAACAGGGTGCAGCTGCCATGCAGCTGCAACAGTCAGGCTGGGTGTTAGGAAAAGGCTCTGCACCCAGAGGGTGGTTGGGCACTGGGACAGGCTCCACAGGGAAGTGGTCACAGCCCCAAACTTGATGGAGTTCAGGAAGCATATGGATAATGCTCTCAGACACATGATGTTAATTTTGGGTTGTCCTGTGTGGAGCTAGCAGTTCAACTTAATGATCCTCTTGGGTCCCTTCTAGCTCAGGATGTCCTGTATGAGTGAAACTGTGAGTAAGTCTAATTTCTACATTGTGATGTGCTCTGTCTAAATCCTAAAAGAGATAGCTTATTGAGTATATTTTGACTTAACTGTAGAGAAAATAGACTTGGCAGCCCTCTTACTGATAAAGCTTTATTTATTTATTTATTTATTTTCAAGTCTTTTAAACTTCTGCTTTTTCTATAAGGTAGTAACATTATCTGATTACAACTGCTGAGTACTTGTTTGAATACTGCATCTGTCTTAAGGTCAGGTAATAACACTGTAATGCATAACAGAAGGCATATAAGGTGTACCTGATGCCTGAAAATTATTTCCATGTCCAATGCTTTCTATAAGGAAATAGTTTCAAACAATTTCAAACCAATCAAACCAAAACACTTGTCCTAACTGTATACTCAGCAACAAAGCTGCCTTTATTCTAAACTGGGGAGTGTTGTTATAAGAGATCTAAGAGTTCTTTAAATGTGTAAGATAACCCTATTAAACCCTGATAGCAACAAATAAATGTCTGTAAATTCTTTATGTCTAATGACTTCTTCGTAAGGACTGTGAATCAAAACCAGGACAGTTTTTTGCCCATGTCTTTTAGAGGATGGCACATCGAAAAGCAACTGCAGAGGAAATTGGGACTATAATGGATGAATTTAACCAATACAGACTGGTTTGCAAACAGATTTATTGGATAGTTTGGATGATACAAAGTGCATTCTACTTCTTCAGCCAAAGCCAAACTTCCAATTTTTAATTCTAATTGATGCATATTTATGCACATATACACGCACAAAGCAAAAAACAAAACAAACAGCTGACTGTTGCTTGAAGTGTTACCTTAAAAAGCCAGAACACAACACAACTGTGTGAAGAACACAATGCTGCCTTTCTGAAATACTGTTGGGGAAGTGTTCATAAGATGAAGAGAGATTTAAGTTCCATTTTATCTTTCTATTGCTAAAATTTCTTAAGTTCTGGATAATCAATGATCTTATGGTACTTAAAGTGGACCAATTCTTACCTTCTGCCTTTTGAAAATTAAGTTAATCCAAGAGATATTCTCTAAAATGCTTAAAATCTGTGCTAAATTTTGCATACCTTGCAAGCTCATCGCTACAGTAAGTTGTATATGACATTGTGGCTTCAAAGTATACTTGTGTAAACATGGTTTTATAGTACAATGGCAACTTGAGGCAAAAAACTAAGTTTGCTGTTTGATTTTTGACTTGATGATGAGCATATAGTACTTCTCTCTTTCCTGAAGAAATCAGGGTCAAAATTCTGCTAAAGAAGAAATCAGCTAAAATTGCCAAACTGCCTGCAAATGAGAATCTGATTGTGTGATCCTGCCAGTACTGCCCAGAGGCAGAGCAGATCTTCCATGAACAGACCTATGATAGCTTCCTAGAGCCCCTCCAGACCATAAGACACCCGGCAGGTGCTGCAGCTAAACGTAACTACTATTTACAAAATGTCCAGGTAGGAAATAAGAGCCTCAGTTCAGAGTTGTAGGCTAGGGCGCAGAAATGTACACTATGCATCACTAAGGGTTGAGAATGATGGATAGCTCAGCCCTTCTGATATCAGGAGTTACCTGCACAGCCAGTAGTATTCACTGCTGCTCAGAATGGAATTCACTACATTAACTTAGGAAATACCTATACAAGGCAAAAGTGCACAAGAAAGGGCTTACAATTGTAAGCTGACCATTCCTTCAAAAAAGAATATAAAGTGCACCAAGCTTGTATTTACAATGCTTTTTATTATTATTATTATTATTATTATTATTATTATTATTATTATTATTATTTTGTTCTTTTCAACTACTTCATGTAGTTAAGCTTAAGACTGTAATAGAGCTGAAAAGTGAGTTGGAGTTCCTTAATCTGCAGTCCTGCTGCTTACATATAAGGCTGTCCTCTGCAGAGGCTTTTTTTTTTTTTTTTTTTTTTTTTTTTTTT
>CM021732.1:76704965-76766716 GCA_011075105.1 Heteronetta atricapilla | reverse complement strand
TCTGTCCCCTCCCAGCTCTTGCTGCCCCCCCAGCCTGCCCGCTGGCAGGACAGAGCGAGGAGCTGAAAAGTCCTTGGCTTAGTGTAAGCACTGCTCTGCAGCAATTAAAACATGCTGATAACATTAAAGCATGTTATCAGCACTCTTCTCATCCCAATCCAAAACACAGTACCTCACCAGCCAGTAGGAGAAAAACAACTCTGTCCCAACTGAAACCAGGACATGGTTTAATTCTGATTTCAAGCTAAATAAGCACATGATTAAATTTCAGACCTTTCTACAAAAATTTCATGTGTCTCATTTGCTCTAGATACTTTATAGATTGTGATAAGCATGTAGATTGTGATAAGCATAGATTGTTAAAAAGCATGTATTTTTGATCCAATTTTGTCTTTCTCACTCAAACTTCCTTTTTTACTCCATGCAACTTTTGCATGATACTTCAGGTTTTCACCATCATTTCCACTTGAAATAAGAAAAAAAAAAAAAAAAAAAATAAAAAATGAAGCTCTACATTAGCAATTCTGCTTTACAAGTTTGGCTTTCTAATATCAATAAGCATTGAATATGTATGTAATGTACTGCATTAAATAGTCTTGAACTCTGAACTGAAATCTGTATACAAATATTTCTAACGGGTGACTGCCTAACAATTAATTTCTGTGTTCCCAGGGAGCTCAAATCTCAACCTTGGTGTGTTAGCTCAGTGATCATGTGCATGAGGCAGCAGACCAGGACACTTTCAGTTTTCCCACTCAGATGAGGAGTGCTCATCTGCCATTCAGACAATTCTTCCAGGAACTCTTTTTGGATTTAAGCCAATATAATTTACAAGTCAATAAAATCAACAAAGTGATGTCAGAGTGTGCAAGCACTGTTCTTTAGAAAAGCCAGGCATACTGTATTAGGGTAGTTTCCCAGGTGGGACAAAATTTCCCTAAACTATGAATATTTCTTTCCACTGAAAATCTGAGTTACAGTGTATTGAAAACCACAGGTGAAGTCTTTCACCAAAAAGAAACAAACAAACAAACAAATAAATAAATAAATAAAATTAGAGGATTTTTGCCATAGATTTTGGTGAAATTAAGTTCGTACCCTCACTACTTGTGCCTAACTCAAAGTTTTCCCTAACAGAAAGTACTGAGGCATTATTGAAGACTGAGCTGGAAATCCAGCACTGAAGCTTTTTGACCCTCAAAGATGTGGCAGATTCTAGTGATATATTTCAGTAGCTTTCCATACTTAGATCTACAGAAGTTGTTTTTCACAGCTGGGGATATTAGAACTCTTTATGAGGGGGCTCTGAAATTGCCGATGTATTCAGTTTGTAGGAATGGAGAAAGTGCATGTATTTTCTACCATAAATTGATTTGTTATCGATGCTGCTCTGTGCTACTTTCAGAGAAACCTGAAGTAGGATTATATCTAAAATAAAGAATTTATTTTGTTTCAGTCAAAATGATAGCTGTGTAACCAAGCTACAGAGTTTAGTTAGATGTTATTGTGGATTATGAAATATTCATTACCTCTTCAAAAATTGCACTTAGCTTAGAAAATATTATTAAATAAATTATACATCCTCTTCCTAATTACATATTTTATGTATCTTTACCAGATACACTTCTACCTACCATTGTCATTATTAGCATTCACTAAGTATTAGAAAAGAGTGCAAAATTTTGTATTATAGAAGTGGTAGTGAGTATTCTATAACCATTTGCCTTTGTACACATGTAAAACACTAAAGCATATATGTCATACTTTTCTGTTCCATGTGTCTCTTTTTCAGACACTGATTAAAAAAATAACTGATATCTAGAAAATATTAGAGTTCTTAAATAAAATAAAAGTCAGTTAACAACAAACAAACACCAAGAACAAAACAAAAACTATTGATTTCAATATTGTCTGCCAGGGTAAGCCAGGATCTGCCAAGTTCATCTAACTTTATAATTTAAAAGTTAGATATTTCCTCCCTCCTATGGAGGAAACACTAATACAGCCAGAGCTGTTCTTTTTGTTTGTGGCTAGGTGGTACTTCTAAAAGTTCCTCTCTCTCCTCGCTAGGATTCTATATAACCAACTTAAATTTAGACATCTAGCACAAACTAATGAATTCAGGTGACCTGAGTTCAATTTTCTATGTTTGCTTTATATCTGAAGTTTTTTCTGCAGCTTTGGTTATGTCAGGTTTAGACAAAGTACAGCTACCACAGTATTTTATTCTCCCTACAGACACCCATTATATTCAATACCAGTAGTTACAGGTACCAGAAAGCATTGTAAAAGGGAGAAAATTAAATAAACTTTCAGCTTTTTAACCTGCAACAAGAAATATTTGGATAAAGTGAATTTTCATGGACACTACAAACGTTCTTAAAATGAAGTGTAAGTATCAGTAGTATCAGAAAATGAGGTATTTACAGCTGGAGAAACAATCAGAGGAGCAGTTAGGCATTCATGCCTCCATTCATCAAGGCCACATTTCACACTTATTGATGTGAGGAATCCCAATGCAAACCCAGATCATGAAGGTCTAGAAAACAACTGCTTCAGAACAGGTAAACAGTATTCAATAAAGAAAGACTATCTGGTTTCAAATGCTTGCAGTGAAGTAGGTCAAATTTCTTTGCAACTCTTCTACACAGATTCTTGTGTCTGAAAGACTCTTGATAGCTTATGCTCTTGCTATAATCTCAGAGTTTTTGTTGATTCACTGGTGAGCACAAGCATATAAGATAAATCTCATCTTCACAAGAGACACCAGTGGGCCAAAACACACACACACACAAAATAAATAAATAAATAAATAAATAATGGACTGAAAAAAATGCAAGAAAAAATGTCGTTGATATTTTTTTCAGCAAAATAAAGAATGCTGTTGAGAAGCATTTTCAAAATGTCATGCCTGCTTAAAGTTGTGGACTAAGTTAAGAGAGAATTGGCAATGCAGTATTCTCTTCTCATTACAAATGCAGGATTTTCAATTTGTGGTGATGGATTGATTCACAATTTTCATAATATTTTGTCATTCCTAATGAAAGACTTTTTTTTTTTTTTTTTTTCTTTTTCCTGCTTATATTTTAAAACTGCCTGAAGACATTTCTCTCTGTTTTTTGTCATCTCAAGGACTGCTTTTCTACTAAAGCATGAAAGTAATTGCTTCCTCCCTTTCTAAAGAAAAGCCTCTGCCTGGTTTTCTGTGTCCCGAATGCCTACACTGAAATGATTTGCTTTAGATGTAGCTTCAAGGTTGTTAGTTAACAGAGAAGTAGATAAATAAGTACATACTCTTACAGAAAACTGAAAATCTCTACTGTATGAAAAGGTGCCCCAAATCATTGTTTGCCACAAAGATGGCAAACAGCTCCCCTGTTCCTACTTCCCCCACTATGATTTTGCAATAACAAGACCATAGTTTAGCATACTTAGATGTCACACTATGTTAGACAAGTACAGTGTGAACAAGAACAAAATACTAGGTGCAAAGCCTGCCATCTGAAATACATGTAGTTTTGAAACTGGAAGCTTTTCTTGTGTAGAAAAAAAAAAAAAAAAAAAAAAAAAGTAAGAATTTCTATAATGGCCTTTCTTTAAGGGTTTAACAAGTAGGATGTGATCCTGCCGTAAGCACTTACCTAAGCCTTTTGCTTCTATGGGGCAGAGCAGAAAAAACAGAAATTTGGAAGATTTGTGGGAAATCAGAATTTCCCTGGGATGTTTACTGTTGTCCAGAGGGGTGACATATTGCAGTTGCCCTTCAAACTCTCAAAGAATCTTTTGACAATGATCAGGTTTATAACGCCATTTTTGGATATAGGAACTTACCTAAGAGAAAAAATTGGTTTTATATTGTGAAGTTTCTCAACAAGCAAGCAATAAAGATGGTCAAAGCATGCCACAGTTGTGAATAGCCTGCCTGACTTCGCATTCATAGCTTCCGCTAAAATTCAGAAACTGAAAAAGGGGACAGAAAAGCTCCATGGACTCTGTGTAACTGAAAAAGCAAGCTCTTTTTGTGGGTCACTGCTCCTTGGGGATTTCTCTCATGCCATTTTCATGTATCTGTTTGAATGCCCTCATTGCAAACTATTTTTTAGCACCAGTCTGAAACACAGTAATCTAGTGAAACATCAGCAGGAATAACAGGAGCTTTATACAAAGCTTGAAGAGGATGAACTATCAGACACAAATGTAAGGTAATAAGGTTTGGGCTCTTTCAGGAAACAGTACCTCATATGAACAGTTAGAAATACAGAAAATGTTTGCTTAGATTATCTGAAAAACACTGGGGACTCCAGGAAGCAAGCTGCCTTTCTGAATAAAAGATCTAGTCATTAATGGAAATAGCTGCCTTTAGCAAACTCTTTACAGTAAATGGATACTATGTGTAGGCATCATTCTGTGCATCCATTCTCTTTGGAACTGAATTATATCAGAAATGGTATATTTGATGGTCCCAATATAACACAGATTACTATCATTATCACTAGTCTGTACATTCGAGTGAATTCGCGTATGTTCTTAAAACACATGTTCTTGCGTATGCAATTTCTAAATGCACTGTCAAATGGTTTATTGTCTACATTATAGAAGAAGCAATAAAGAAATTTGTTTGGTACTACTCTGTAGAATTAAATAGGAAAGTCAATCATACCGAAGAAGTACAGGCAGAACTTCCCACAGGAGAAAAGGGAGAACCATGCTGGAAATGGTATGCAGTTGTTCATTTTTGTCATTAAAATTTTCATCCAGTTCTTTATAAAGGCTGTTGCTGGGCACCACTGAGGAGGAAAATATCACATGCTTTCTTTTCCAGTCATCTGGGTTTTCCTGCAGCTTGAGATTTCATAAGATCTAGCTCTGAAGTTTAAAAAGTCCTTGTCATGTATTGATGTGCTAATTTCAGGGAAGAGCCACAAGATTGGCTTCAAAGCTCTCGCCAATGCAGGCCCATCTCACACAAAGAAGAGTTGACATCTTATCACACCCCAAAGTAGTTCCTTCTGCATATTGCATGAAATGTAGAACTGTAGTGAAACCAAGTAAAATAGGTCAGCAGAATTTCAGAGGCCTGTGTAAAAGCAGAATCTACCTTGTATTAAAAACAAAACAGTATTTTCTCTTTAGAAGTTTAATGAGAAGAAATTAACAAAGAGATTATTCAAGTTCAGGTACACTTTAAATGAGCTTGTGAAAATCTGAATCAAAAGCATTCAACCTTTTTATTCTTACACAATTTCTATCTGCTGTAATAAATAAATCTGATTTTATTTTTCATGTTTGCAATGATTAATATTTTAGTTTAGTTTCTTGCAGTCCTGATGGAAATTAATGGAGAATAGAGTAGAGAAGAAAGGAATATAAAGGATATATGTAATTTCACTGTTTTCATGCTCTGAAGTTTTTGAAAGTCAAGTCCCAGCAAGGTTGCTTCAGTGATAAAACCCCACTTACAGTCTGAATACCTATTACTTAGCATATGAAACAGTCACTATGCTAGTGAAGTTAGTGTTGTTATTACTGAAAAACAAACAAACAAACAAACAAACAAAAAAAAAACACACACAAAAAACACTTCAGCTACTGATGAGAAACCTACAAAACCGATTTAAGGTTGAGGTACACAAGCAGAAATCAGAGGAGAGACGTCATGCACAGAGGCAAGCCAAGGTCAGGAGGTTAAACATGGTTAACTCAGGTGGTGCTTCTGTGATCAGGCAAAGGTCATTCAAATGAACACAAGACACTAATATATCATGAGGCTCCAGAGCAAGGGGATGAAAAAACTCTTTAAATATCCATCAAATGCATGTTCAAACATGTGCTCATTCTACAGCAACCCACTCATAGGGCCACTGATAATCTTGAAAGTAGCTATTGCAAGAGCAGATCAAACTTAGGCCCTTTAAATCAAATAGCTGTTGTGTAGGTTATTGTTTCTGACTTGCAGGTAAATTTTTCAACATTTTTGCTTTCTACTAATTTGAAGGTCCAAATTCTAGTCAAGTGTGACAGTATGTAGTATTCTCTGACAGTACTGCAAGAGGATAAAGGCTTCTAGAATGGTAAAGGAAACGGGAAAAATAACGCTTTGCTTTTAATATTCTTTTACTTTAATTTTGACTCAGTTTATTTTATTTTATAAAATTGTATTTTTAGCTGTAGATTATTTTCATCTGCAGACATTTTTAGCAGGTAACTGAGTGACAAAATTGATTTCAATGATTGCACTGAGCGACTTGGAATTCAGTTCTTTTGTTTCTGAACTCATGAGTATGAGCTGGAAAGTCCTGGATGGCAGACCACTTTTAATTTTCCCACAAAATGTAAAGTCCTTGATACACTATAGAGCACTTGCAAGTTCAGTATCCAGAAACCATGCAAAACAATTAATTGGGCATAGAAATGGCCATTTTTTACTAAAGAAAGATTATTTTTATTAGAGAAAGAGAGACAAACAGGAGTAGAAAAAAGAAAGTATGATGGAGTCTCACGGTGAATGCTGAGGTTTGCCAACACAAACCCTGGCTTGAATTCAGATCATTGACTAAGAAAGGCAAGACCAGAAAAAGGACAGAGCCCATCCTTAAACCATTCTGAGATTATAGGAAAGTAGTAATTTAGATAGAAAGTAAAACATAATAATATGAATGCATGCAGGTGCTTTGACCAGGATTCTGAGTGCTGACTTTCATTATAAGGAATGTTTGTCCCTTCATCCAAGTTACATCCCTTGGTATCTGCTTCTGCTGGCCATCAGCTGTTGCTTGCAGTTGGGGGTCTTCTTTCCTTCATCCCATGTCCTTCCTGCACTCTCTTCAGGCATTCTTTTAAGGGGAAGAGGGTGGGGGCACAAAGCTCCAGCTCACTCTCACCTTCAGATGACTACAGCCTGCACTGTCCTTGGCTCTCTGCAGGGTAGAGGTCCTCCTGTGTCAGACCCCATCCTCTGTTCATCCAGCTGTCTCCCAGAGTTCCCTGGTAATGTGTTGGGATGAACACACCTGAAATGCTTCTCACCCCTCTTCATTCAGATGTTCCCCTTCAAGTGTGGTCTGATCCATCACAAACTTTGTAGTCCAATGCCCAAGCTGCAGCACCTAGACTATCAGAGACAGGCAACATAGGGCATGCATACTTCTTTCCTTCCTCAGTCAACAGAGTTCCTCAGTGAAGCTGCCAATACCTTCCCCACTTTCACCACACCATGGAAACACCACGTGCCAGGCAAAGACATCGCTCTTGCCTGCCTCATGCATACTTAGAAGCACTGCCCTTTGCTGCAAGAGCACCTCGGCTGGGGAAGCATGGACCAACCCTGCCTCAAAAGGCAGAGCCACAAGCAGGGAGTCAGGAAACACACCCAGGAGCAAAGATGCATCATGCCCAGGAAAAGGCAGAGCTGGCATTTGCAGACCTTCTCCACTTCACCCATCACTCAGGCCTCTGTTTTGGGCAACATGACAGCCAGAGCAAGAGCTTACCAGCACAGGAAGGTTTCTGCAGTCTGGCTCTGAAAAGGTGGAGATATTCTCTCTGTTAAAGGGATCCTTTCCCTTTAATATCTGCCTGAGATAATACGGAGACAATACTTCCCATCTTTGAAACAGCAGTACATGCAATGACCATAACAAAGAGAGAAAACAAATCCCAGTATGTGAGGCACTCCATGAGGCCATAAGAAAAATACCAGACACAAGGGACACAAGTGGGAAATATGAGATCTGCTGCCGATTAGGAAGCTGTGCTGTGCACAAGCAGAAAGCAACTACACACATCCTCCTCAGCCTAGAGGCTTCCCACCAAGAGCAGCACAGTTTCATCCCTGCTTCCCCTACACGTCTCAAGAGACACATGGCAGGGGGCTCACTGCAAAACCCCACGGCCCTCCTCCTTCCTGCTCCACTTTGACAGCAGGGCTCAGTTCTGGAAACACTGCAAGACCAGCCACATGCTTGATCTCTGCCTCCATTGCTGTGCTGACCCATGCTCTTGACAACTTTGTCTTGCAGAGGGAGGTCATTCACTGAGCCTGGCTCTGGTTCAACCCTAGAAAAGTTGAATGATCTATCACCTCTTGCTGTAAGTCATCATATTTATTCTCTTAAGTTTGTATTAGACCTAGCACATGACGAGAACAACAGCACTGGTTTATCTGTCTCTCCAAACACATTCTAATGAACCAAACCCACAACTGCACGTTTCACAAAAGTCGTCTTTAGCAGCTACTGATGGAAAGTACGATGGAAAGAAGGAGATACCCCTGTTGCCTGATGCTCTTCCAGTGGGTGCAGTTTAATTAAGATAAGCTTGGTTTCAACTTATCTTATGAAACCTTCTGATGCTTCAAAAGAAGGGTTAAAAACTAACAATCAAAATTGCATCATCTGTTTAGGTATTCCCCGATTTCATAGGTGGCCAGAATTTCATGTGTCAGAGAAAAAAGAGAGGGGAGAAGGAGGAATTTATCTGGCCAGATGTGAAATAAAGTGGAGAGAGAAAACAAACAAACAAACAAGAACAATAACAACAAAAACCCTCTGACTTCTTTGCAGAAAAAAAATCCCCCAGAGGGTGGGATTTTTTGCCTGCATGTTACCAGCAAAGAATGCCTTGGATCCTTAGCAAAGAGCTTCATTCTTTGCTTCACTGGGAGATAGGAATTGAAGAATATTATTTATTCTTCCCTTTTCTCTCTATGAATCTCATTCTCTCTGTGAATGGACTGTGAGTACTTTTTGCACTGCTATGGCCTGTGAAAAGAAATTCTGTTATGCAAGTTAAATCAATTACCTCTAGGTAAACGAGTTTCAGTGTTAATGTCAGAGAATCTTCCTCTCTTATGTCAGTCATATGTCTGGAAGATGGGGGAGAGGGGGAGCTGGTTGAGAAGTGAACATGACAAACATTCACAAAAGATGTTATTATTACCATTTTGATATTCTTGCAACCCACCCAATAGCTAAACTTCTCATCAAAATTCCTTAAAGTTCTCTGTTTGGACCTGTTTTCCTATAATGTTCCCATCCATATTTTCCTTAGAATTTATTATATATTCAGTGGGAAAATATTAAATTATATTTCAGACTGGCCTCACTAAAGATTCAATACAAGCCTGAAACACTGCTTTTTAAGTGGAGAAATGAGACTGTAAGAAGGCAACACAAGAACAACACTTAGCAGAACAAGAAATAATGTTAAACAATGCTTCCAAATATGAAAACAAAAGGAAGGGAGGGAAAGGGAAAGGGAAAGGGAAATAATTATTTGGATAACAATAGAAGAAGATGAGGTTAAAAAAAAAAAAAAAAAGGTATGAACAGAGGTATGAACACTACAGGCTTAAGCCATAAAATCAGAACTGTTGAGACAGGAGTGTGGAGATCAACCTCACACCCTAATCCTTCAATAAGACACCGCTGTATTTTGCAGTTTTTCAGATTACTGTTTCAAATCTTTTGCTCATTCACCATGTGACGGATCAATGAAACACAGCCTTCTACAAGCCTGGAAACTCCCTGAAACCTCTTCCTTCTTCCCACATGTAAAAACAGAAGTGCAGAGCTCACTACAAACCTCAGAGGGAAGACTTATCCAAACTGTCCCCCACACTCACAGCACTTTTGTCAACATCCCAGAAGAAGTGGGATGGACCAGTGCATTTACAGAAGGACTCATTTATTGTCATAGCTATTAGAACTGGATCAGTACTTCAGATTTATGGAGAAAACAGCGTTGAGAGAAGGACTCAATGAAAATCCAAAATACTCAATTGATGCCTCTTTCAATGTGTTGGGGGCAGTGACATTTTCTATGTGAAAAATGTTTTGTGATAGGTATGCGTACCCAGACCATTTCCAATTTGCCCTTGTTCATGCATGGCCACCTGAGCACACCCAGATACACACACACACTTATATCCTTCGCACTGCTCCTGGCCACTCCACTTGCTTTTTTAAAGTGGTTTCACATATGCTTGCTTCATGCAGCCATGAAGATGGTTCCTTCAACATCTCCTGTTTCTTATCAGGACTTAACTTGTATTTCTTGGAAAGCATTATCTATGGTGAGTTTATGATGTTGTTGTTGTTGTTGTTTTTTTTTTTTTCACATTTACATCTGTATAAGCTGACAATGAAGTAAATGTGTTTACTTATCTCTTTATCATTTATAATATGGGAAGAAAAATGCCTTAGTAAGTTTTCAAAGCATTTTCTTCATTATGTTTTTTCCTCCCTTGAAATCTCTTTTCATTTAATATATTTTACCTTTTTGTTTACTCTTCTTCAATTTTCTACTGCTCTTCTCATAGTTCTCTTTTTAATCAGTTCTAAAATGTCATCAGCTGTCTTCTGAAATTAATGGGTCACCCACTGTTTCACCACTTTCCTGTTCTACATTTACAGGAGTTATTTCCACTTTCTAACAGTTGCTTTGTCCTATGGGATTATCAGCTTATTCGTTATGACACTTTAGCTTCAAGGCTTGGGGCTCTTTGGCTCAATTTGTGTGAAGACACTGCAGAGCTCACACTTTCTGACAAACAGTGCATGCTAAATGTGCCTCCTGTTGCCTACAAAGCATAACAACAGTACCAACATCCTGGGTTTCACAAGGTCAGAGAACCTCTCTCAATCATCAGAAGTGAGACTGTTTTTCCAAAAGGTTCAGAATCTGTGCAGGTTTATTCTAATTTAAATTTAAATGCTTATCTATGACATACTCTTCAGAAAATCTCATAAATAGTTTTTCTAATTATAGAGAGGTTGAATTCTCCAGAAAACTCTGACAATTAACACCATCAAAACAGTCTAATTGTAAAAGCAAAGCACACATTACAAACTCCTCAAAATTAGAGAAAGACTAATCAGCATACTATGTCTTTAGAGATACATAGGTGAGCAGAAAGGCAATGACCAAACAGTAGCACTAAAAATGGATCACAATTATTTTCCCTGAAAATGCCTTATTATAACTTTTACCTACACGTTTAATTTCTAAGTATAGTCCACCTCCATGCCCGGTTTTGGGGTACTTGATTTTATATGAATTAAATCGAAAGAAAGTGCTGTATAGAATATCCAGGTGCAGCTGAGAAACCTAAAACCTCCGCCAAACAGGCAAAGCCTAATCTGTTTCAGAGGGTTTATCTGTCTGCATATCACATGCCTGAGCTTATGCGAGAATAAGCTCCAAACATTTTCTAGCTTGGGCTACATTAAAACTGCAGGACTATACAGAGAGATTCCTGGGTATTAGTTCACCCGCATGCACTTCAAAACAAGAAATGGGCACACTACTCCCCAGCCAGAGGCCATAGCACTGTAAAGTGCTGGCCAAAAGGGGTCTGCACAGCATGCACTAGCCCCGCGCCCTGGCAAGGAGACCATGAATGCAGTGCATGCTGCAAAGTGCACCTCCTCTGCTGATGAGGGTTGGAATGGGCCTTTCTAGGGCCTTAGCATCCCATGGTGTGGTGTGTGCAGGGGGACGCTTCCCAGCTTAGAACATCAGCAGACGACACCAAATCGAAACGTTCTCTAAAGTTCACTCTGCTGTAAACGGGTATATGCTGCTTTGTAATTTGAATACGTAAACTTAACAAGTTTCTGTAGCAATTGGGCTGACTCTGTTCCTATTACATTAATTGCATTAAGTAAACATTGTTTTTTTGGTATTTTAAAGAATGTTAAATACAGCCATAATTACTGATTGCAAAAAGTAGCTTTATGCTTGAATTAAACTACTGCAAAACACCTTTTTTTTTATTATTATTATTTGCAAGACAGAATGAAATATTCTTCGCCCAATTTATACGCCGATATCTGTTATATACTGTTACATGAGTTTCTGGCAACAACGTCAAAAAGGTAACTTATAACAATTTGTTACCAGATAAAAGCTATTTTATTTTCAATAACATCTTTCACATTTTTCAACATCCTCTTACAGTAAGAGTCTCATTTAAAATTATCGATCATTCTGCCCAAAGAAAATTCCAGGATGGATTTCTGTGTTACTACTATTGGTTTCCTGAACGGCCTGATACACGATCATCTGAGGTCACATTTTTGGAGGACTCTTCTTCAGAGATCTCTATCTAATAAATTGATACAGTGCTTTTTGCCTCCAAATTGCAAACCTTTGCAAACATAAAACTTCACCTGCTTCAAGACAAAAAATCAAATTTAGAGGAAGGATTAATAACTTTGTCATCAACAAGTTAAATCAATTTAAATCAAGTTAAATCAATTACTAACTTTTCCTTTTCTATCTTCACTAATAAATGGGGAACAACAGTAATTCTCAAACATTGCATATAGGACAGAACAATATATGTATGTGTGCAGATAAACATGCTTACCCAATCTCTTTTGGTAATATTTTGTTATGGTCAATCCAGCATATATTTATTTTGCAAAGAGAGGTTATATTTAAAAATTATTTTTACAAAATATCCCCTTGAATTAATAATATACTCATATTTATTTAGATATTGAAGTAAAAAGCAGAATTACTGAAAATGCTCTATCAATTACATCAAAAACTGAATGCCCTTGTAGATTTGCTGAATGATACAGATCTAAGAATGCAGATTTTGCATGATTGCTTACCAGTCAATTTGTGGAGAATCTCTCTTCATTGTCTAACATTTTTAAAAAGTGTTATTTATGACTGGGCTATGGCAGTTGCAAATTATAGGTGAATGTCCATGCCTGCTAAAGACCATAAGGGTTAATCATAGAACATTTGCAGGAATGCAGTGGGTCTGAGTTTTAATAAGAAAAAATATTTTAGCTTGCAGTGCAAGTCACTGAAATGGAAAAATCTCTTTCTGACAGAAAGGTCAACACATTCCAACCACCCATGCTTATGCAGTAGAAAGCTCCAGGTCCATTATATTGGGAGACATTGACTCTGTCTTCAAGGATGTGTAGAATTAGTGGAAAATTTCAAATATCAGAGAATCAAAGCCCCTGTAATGAGAAAGAAATGAAAAGAGAGAGAGAAAAAAAAAAAGAGAGAAATGTAAAAAAAAAAAAAAAAAGGAAAAGGAAAAGGAAAAGGAAAAGGAAAAGGAAAAGGAAAAGGAAAAGCAAAAGGAAAGTGACAACATGAATTAAACTAACTTTTGGATGGCACAGCCTTGCATAGCATCTATTACAATAGGTGCATTTTATGCATTAAAATACAGATACTTAAAATCTGAACTAATATCAGATTCCAAGAGGGCCATTTTAAACAGATATTCCAAAATCTTTTCAATAACACACAACTCAAATATCCATTCCTAAGTTTATAGAATTACTTTTTTCATTATTATTTTCAATTATTAATTTTTATAAATTTGAGTGCACTATTTTTAATGGGCAGGATAGTATTCAAAAGACGTTTAATTTCTCTCATATATTATGCATGCACTGTTCAGTTAATGGAGTAATTGGCAGCAAACTGGAAATATACAATTTGGGGGGGGGGGGGGCTTCTATAACATTCTGTAACAGGAGAGTGATTGCTCACCAACAATAAAATATGGCAATAAAAGAGTGTAGCAGCACTTCTTGTATTTTCATATGTACTTGATAAGCATCTGGAGTCTAAAACTGATGGATAAATATTTATCATTGATTTAAAGAGCATAAAAAATCACTTTTCAGTTTGACATCTTGTGCAAAAGACGTCATAGAACTTCACTCAGAGAAAAATGCATATTGGAGATATAAGTACTAAAGAACATGGATTTATTACATTGTGACAGATAGAAGACTTCAGTAGGACAGAAATGTCAAAGTATTATATTAACATTTGATGTATATCATGGACACAGATTTTTTCAAAGTTATTAAAATGCAGTTGCACTGCTGTGGTCATAGCTAGTGGTAATTGATGCAAATCTGATTAGTCTTTAGAAAGTCTTTATGCTTGGAAAAAAGAACTACTCATACCCACAGACCTGACCTACAGTGAAGGTAAAGGATATAAAGAGAAAACTGTAATCTTGGGTCAGAGGATAAATTCACACCATTCCAGAAGTGACATGAAGAAGGAGGCTGACTAATCTGCATCTGCATTAAGGATTGAATTGGGATGATGGAATAAACCATACCTACTTCATCCTACCAGCCCTTATGGGACAACGAAGCCTGCAGGTCTAGGACTGTAATACAGTTCATAAACCTGCCGGGCATAATCACAATGAATTTCAAATGGATTAAGGACCAAATCACTGGTCTGAAGGGAAACAAGCATAATGTCTCACTCAAAAAGATTACCCAGCAGCTTGACATTCAAGCATTGTTTCTGATAAAGCTGGAATGACCAGCAGTATCATTAATCTGATAGTTATAGCACAAATATAGCATTAGGCAAACCAGCAAGTATTCTGAAGTTAATATGCATCAGATAATGAAAGAACTGTTGGAAGGTTGTTTGAGTACTACAAAAAATATTTTTTTCCAAAATGTACAATTCATTTGAATGTAATTCCATGGAATTATAATAATTAGGGTCAAATATATTGCTGCAAAATTGAAATTATATCTCCTTTATGTAATTTTCAAAGTCAGATTCTAGATATTAGTTTTCACCAGATACCAGGCAGAATGAGTACATTTTGACAAATGAAACAAGTACATATTGTAATCAGAGTTTTTAAAAACTAACTATAGAGAAACCACAGGGCTTGCTGCATCAATGATCTGATACAATTTTATGCCTGAAATATATATATATATATATATAATATATATTGAAATATATGAAATACATATATATATGAAATATATATATATATATATATATATATATATATTAAAACTCCCTCTTCCCTCCTCTCATTCTTTTGAGCGAGACCTCCTTGCAGGAGGACTGAGTTCATGACTGTCACAAAACACTGGAAGTCAGCATGATAATGAGCTAATTTGTGTGGAAATGAACTCATTAATGCTAATGTTTTGCTGACTCCCATCTGATTCATGAACTCCTTGACAAAATTCAAAACAGGAGAAGGAGGGGAAGTTCATGAATTTTGGAAGTGCTAAGTGAAGAAACAAATGTTTATCCTCCTTATTCATATTCCCAATTCATTGATCTACTCTGTGTTCTGACAATCCCTGACCAATCCTAGATAATGCTATGGGGAACATTAGCTCATACATAAGATCTCACAGTTGAATTCCCTTTAGGTGAAAAAGAAAGTATTGATTGCTTCCAATTTTTAATTATTTCCTAAGAAGACAATTATTTATTTTCAGATGAACCTGAAGAAGAGAGGACCTTTTATGTAAGAAATCATGAGAACAATTCTGGGAGATCTTGATTCTCATACACACTTCAGATATATGAAGGTATCTGTCCTTGATGTAAATTACATTTTTACCAAGGCATCTTCCTGGTAGAGTTTATCAATATTGCAAGTAATTTCTACACACAATCCACATATTCCAAATTCATCAAACTTCGTTCCATTAAAAAAAATAAAAGGGTGCACAGGTGAGGTCTGCAACAAAGGCAAGGCATGAAGTTGTGTTATCTCTGAGGAGAGTATTGAGAATTTTATCTTTATGAGCTGCAAAGAGTTTAGAAAACTGCTGCAAAGTATATTGGAAGAGCAGAAGTTCACAAGGTATATGCAATTCAGATAAACATCTCAGCTCTTAACTCAGAAGGATTAGGCTATAAATCTTGTCCTTGTGTGCTTGAACAAGGAAGTGCTGAAGTGTATCATGTAAAGTTACAACTATTTTATGAACATTATTATTACATTTTTAAGAATTATGGATTTATTTATTTTTTTAAACTGCTAGGTATTAGATTAGGTTAAGATGATACAGGGCCCAATTACGACTTAATTTATAATTATTTTATCTACTTTAATCCATACTCAAAAGCTCTAATTAGCTTAATTAGAATTTTAGGATATCATTCTTCCTGATGACACAGATTACCTCAGTCAGAATTGCATTAGCATTTATTTTTATATTACCATGGTCTATACAGTTGTATTTCATTGCTACCAAGCCACATATATAACAAGAAATAGAAAAAAATAATTTATCAAATGTATACATTTATTTCCTAATGAATAATCAAGATTTGTAATTATTGTTCTATCAACTACTGGCACTACCTTTTAGACAATCTTCTCACATTAATCACTTTATAACTGGACATTTTTTGTATTTATTTATTTATTTTTAAATTGAAACACCCTGAGTGGATCAAAAGGCTTTATCTTCATATCTGAAGTAGAATATGAAAGAAAATGATAACCTCCTAGACTAATACCTAGTATTACCTCACAATCCTTCATCTTTTTGCTGAGCTAAAATATCACAACATATTCTCCTTTTGAGTTCAGCTTAGAAATTCCAAAATTTTCATCTTACTGATGATTTGAATGAAGATCAAACAGTGTAATTAGGGGAAATAAATGTTAGTGATGTAATTACGTATAATTCCATATATTTCATTTGTGATTTCTGCAGGCTAGTTTTTTAATTATTGCCACAACACTTAACTGTTACTCTGCTGCAAAATCACTCCAGAAAACACTTGGAACCTGCAGCAGCTGAAGTAATTTTAAGCAAGTCATACCATAAAGTGGCTAAAGCAGCATATCCAGGGCTGCACAAAGGATGTTTTTATTGCTAAAACATGTTCATTTTAATCCAGTGAGTGATCTCTCTCTATTACTACATTTTATTCACATACCTGAGAAGTATTTGAATCATATTTAGCCCTCTTTGCACACCTTGCTCCAGAAGCATAATCAAATAGAGACTCCTCTTGCCCCACTAAGCACTGCTCACGAAGTCCATGGCTCAGTCTTGAGTCATGTTCCCAGGATCCCTATTTTTAAGTGATGGCAGACCCCAAAACAAGCAGGTTGCAAATCACATTAATTGTGCCAATGACTTACAGAATATGGACCTCCAGAGCTGCCTTCTTGGCACCTGTTTTTTGTAGTGTTGCATCATACTACTGAAGATGAACAGAAGGAAAAGGTCTGCTTAGAAGCATGGTGCTGCAGTCAGAAGAGTCTGCATCTTGCTCTCTGCCCACCGTTTTTTAAGGAGAGGCAAATTTGAAAACAGCAAAAATGATCATTTTAGCAGTAACAATCTCTTGTTACAGAGCAAGGAGTTGAAAAATCAGAGCAAGGAGTTGAAAAACCACTTGCATGCGTAAGAGTTTACTTGTGAGCAAGTTAACATTAAGAAATCATGTTTTCCCTGAAGAACTCTCACTCGGATTCTATACAAGATACAAGATAAAGATAAAGATCTGACCACATTCGCAATTCACTCTCTAGTTGGGTAATGTTCAACAGCTTAAGTTATTTCTTCAAATGCTATTTATATGCAGTCTTTCATCCAGCCTTTGCAGCACAAAGTGAGTGAAAAAAAAAAAAAAAAAAAAAAAAAAATTAAATTTCATTTCTAGGAGCCTCTGAAGACTAGCACATTTCAATCAATGGAGGTGAGTGAGCAGGTGATCTACAGAGGCATATTCTGCACAGATGGATGATGTTATAATATAAAATGTTATTTCAGTGATCAGTTTTTTGCTTGTGCAGAAAAGTATGTTCCAGATAAGCTTCAAAAACACATACTTTATCACCAGAGTAGGCGGTTTATGCAGGTGGATAAAAGAACTATAATCTTATTATGAGGAATTGTGTCATAGATGGAATTTCTTTAAGTATTTAGGCCTTTATTTATAATCTTCATAAATCACCTGAACAGACAATTCAGCTTGGAAAACCTTAAACTTGCTGACAGCACAGAACTACATATAGTGAAAAAAGTAGAACCAAGAGTTAGGAAGCAATTCCTACTACAAAAGGAGAAAAAAAAAAATGTGTGAAACAAAGTTGTGTTTTTGCAATAGAGAATTATTTTTCTTTATTCCAAGGTAATTGTATAGTCATAATAAGGAGAAAAATTGTACATATACAGTATAGAGGAGCGTCAAGTAGCTTGTAAACCTGTAGTACTCCACCAATGAGGAAACGGGAGATGATCAGGCGTCGGTCAATAGGGAATAGAAGGTTATTATTTGTTTACTAAAATGCACTCCTGATTGACAGGATGCCTGCCATTGCAATCACAAATAAAATAGCTTCACAGAAGATCCTGTCTGAAGAAAATTATTTGAGATTTTTCTCACAAAATGGGTTGTTCTGTCAACATCAGTTGACTATAGTCATAGGAAAGTAATATTGAGATATCCAGGGAAAGACAGTCATTGATTACTTAAAATGAGAAAATATTTAGGATAAAGTAAAGGCAAAAAAAGTATGTACTATGCATGACCATTCTCTTCTTTAATTTAATTATGAAATTCTTATGTATTCTTGAAACTTAAACTCAGAACAAGCTGATAAATATTTTCAGCATCTAAAAGCAGAAGGTTTTTTTCTAAATCAAAGCTTTTGGAAAGTTAAAAGCCTGCAGTTTAGAAGAATTCCTACTGAATCAGATTGAAAACACAAAACAACATGTAAACCAGAAGTTCATTATTTGTCCTTTTCTTTCCTTTTCCACACACCACACTCTCCAACAGAACTGGTAGTAATTCAGATACAGTATTACAGGATTTTCTCCCATGTACAAGTACAAATACTCTGCCTCAGGCTCCAACCTCCTACTGATCATGGAGAAGTGCTCATCTGTCTACCCAGAGACATTTTCAGGATATATTCAAAAGTCTGTTGTGTAAAGAAGCACAGATTTTTGACTCAAATTGGGATAGAAAAGGGGATAATAATATCTTTTATGACTATCACTAATGTATACAACTCGGAACAGACAGAACTACTCGAACAATTTTGTCTCTGTCTCTTTTATCCACCAGCAAAGGGCGAAGATTTGTCTGTCTGACAGAGTAAAGCATTATCAAAAGAAAAATCCATGAAAAAAGCCTTAGATTCCCCAAGCAATTAGCTATTTTCTTTTATCTTAAACAATTCCTCTACCTATATTTAAAACTATTCAGACACTCTTTCTCTTTGAAATATTTCTTACCCATCTAAACCAAATGTAAAAATATTTAACTCACCAAAACTATTAAAAACAAAAACCAAAAAATTAACAAATAAATAAGTCACACACACCACACCTGCCTCTAGTGTTTTCTGACAGACAGGAACAAAAGTAGATTTTGTAAAGATCAAGAAATGGCATTCCATCCACACACAGTACAGCCATCTGAAGTTGCTCTATAACTCCTGTGATCTGACAGGAAAAAAAAATCAACTTTACTAAAACATTCAATTAAACAATTTTGTTTCCACTTAGAAAGGTCACTCGTCATGCTCTCTTTTCAAAGCAGTCATATTCTTTGCCTTGTATCTAATTAATTTAAACTTGGCATTATATAATTCTTGAATGACAGCTTATAACACTTTTTGCAACTATAGAAGATAACGGACAATTGTACTATCTCTCTAAGGATTTTCCTACACAGATAAGACCATTTACAGCAATCTATGGTGTAAATTTATAGCACAGTCATCACTTCTTATTAACTATTAACTTCACCTGCAAACACTCGGTGCTTCCTACCCATGGGGTATTATGCCTTACTTTGCAAGTGGCATAAGTAGCTTCACAAAAAAGCCGCTTGTAGTAGGCAGCAAAATTTTCCAGTCTGACAGTGCCAAGTATTGGGAACCCTGTAAATTTATGCTCTAATTTATATTCATTAATTTTCACTAGCTTGTCTGCATAGGCAAACTGTAATATCGCAAATCAGAGAAATACACTAAACATTTCATGGTGTCCGCTGTATTCACTTCATTGATTACATTATGTAGACACACTCTGGTTGATTTTCATTCCCCAGCAATCAAAATTGAACAGAAACTGCTTCAGAGTTTTTCCAACATGTGGTAGTTGTCTTTCCTACTAATGCACAAGCATATCAACCTGTTTTTTTCAGATAAAATATTACCACAACAAGCCAGAGCAAAGACAGGATATAAATGGCAGACATGGAGGAGCTATTCCAAACTGGAGTGTGAAGTTTCTCAAAATGTGTCTCCTTTCAAAACCTAATTTTTATTCCCTTATGCTTCTGAATCCCAAATATTAAGTGAAACCGCCAGGACTGAAGAAAACTATCCCAAGGACACTCGGCCTTCAACAGAGAAAAACATTGTTACTTTAAATATGAGATCCAAAGGGTGTGTAACTGGGGACACCAAGCATGGAGGTGCTTACTGTCGTGGGCACAAACCAGCCTAAGCAGTAGCTCTCTGGGGTGAGGGGCAGGTAAGATATCCTCAGCAGATAAAAAGCATTAAGGCCACTGATGTAATCCAACAAATAAATAAGAGAATGGTCAATAGAGGTATGAAAAAGAAAAGCAGTATAATGCAATGATAAAAAATGTAAGCAGATGCTGAGAATGATGTGATGCTAAGTAAGGTCACAAAGGAATATAATAAGATATAGTAGATACTCAAAAAGGAATGTGAAGATTGTTTTTAAACATTAGAGAATTTACCCATTAGGATAGATGCTTCAAGGGAGGCTTGAAATATCTTCAAATAGATCCTCTATATGAACAGGTTTAGTGGCATGGTGCCCTGGTTTCAGTTAGGACAGAGTTATTTTTCCTCCTAGTAGCTGGTAGGGTGCTATGTTTTGGATTAGGATGAGAAGAGTGCTGATGACATGCTGATGTTTTAATTGCTGCAGAGCAATGCTTACACTAAGCCAAGGACTTATCAGCTTCTTGCTCTGTCCTGCCAGAGGGCAGGTTGGGGGTGCAGCAAGAGCTGGGAGGGGACAGACCCAGGGCAGCTGACCCAAACTGGTCAAAGGGGTATTCCATACCATCTGACGTCATGCTGAACAACATATAGGGGTGGCTAGCCAGGGTGGGGCCCTCTTTGGCTATAGGCTGAGCATCGGTCAGCAGGTGGTGAGAAATTGCATTGTGCATCACTTGTTTGTACATATTATTATTATTATTTTCTATCTTAATAAACTGTCTTTATCTCAACCCACAGGCTTCACTTTCCCGTTTCTCTCCCCCATCCCAGAGAGGGAGGGGGGAGGGTGAGCGAACGGCTGCGTGGTGTTTAGCTGCCGGCCAGTTTAAACCACAACACATGGGTTGGTTGCTATTATAAAAATTACTTTCATTTTTATAAGGTACTGAATATAACCTTATTTTATTGTGATCAATATAATGTTAAAATGGTGGGTTTTGTCTGCTTTGGAATTAAACTATTTCTTTTGACTTTTACCTACAGAAAATCATAGAATCATAGAATCATAGAATATCCTGAGTTGGAAGGGACCCTTAAGGATCATCAAGTCCAACTCTTGACACCGCACAGCTCTACCCAGAAGTTCAGACCATGTGACTAAGTGCACAGTCCAATCGCTTCTTAAACTCAGTCAGGCTCGGTGCAGTGACCACTTCCCTGGGGAGTCTGTTCCAGTGTGCAACCACTCTCTCTGTGAAGAGCCCCCTCCTGATGTCAAGCCTAAACTTCCCCTGCCTCAGCTTAACCCCGTTCCCGCGGGTCCTGTCGCTGGTGTTAATGGAGAAAAGGTCTCGTGCCTCTCGACACCTCCTTACGAGGAAGTTGTAGACTGCGATGAGGTCTCCCCTCAGCCTCCTCTTCTCCAGGCTGAACAGGCCCAGTGCCCTCAGCCGTTCCTCATACGTCTTCCCCTCCAGGCCTTTCACCATCTTCGTAGCCCTCCTCTGGACACTCTCCAACAGTTTCATGTCCTTTTTATACTGTGGTGCCCAGAACTGCACACAGTACTCGAGGTGAGGTCGCACACATCACACATCATCTTTTTCTCACATTGGCATTTCTCTGACGGTTATCATATATTTCTTCGTATGTTATCTTATGACAAGTACTACTCTCAGGTCTATTCAAAGAGTTGGAATTTAAAGATTGAGCCTCTCTCTGTTTCCAGACTTTCTGAGAACACAGGATGAATATGGGTACGGAGAAAGGTTTATCTGTTAAGTTTTGAATTTTATGGATAAATGCATATGTGGACAGCTTGGCTTATTGAAAAAGTTTTACTTGCTATCTGATATATCTGATAAGTAACTGCTTATGTGATCTGAAATAATTCTTTTCTTTTCTTTTTTTCTTTTTTTTTGGTATTTCATGACTGAATGTCAGACCTAACTTAAAGCATGGATGAAAAAAAAAAAAAAAAAAAAAAAAAAAAACTGTCAACTTTTGAAGAGTCATTAGTCAAGTAAATTAGCATCCAGTTGAATAAATGGAGAATGTTGGTTCTTAAGTGCAATTTCAGAAGATATGTTCACATTGCTAAAGTCAAATATACAATAAATTACAACTCATTTTCTGTGCAATACATTCCATGCTTTGTAAAGAAATCTAGTCATATGTTTACAATAATAATGGTATGTATAATTTGCAGTGTTTTGCATTTACATGTAGCTCACCAGACACTTAATCTCACAACAAAGTTGTGATGAATGTATGTATTTTTTCATTTTTAAACAGGGAGAATGAAGCACAGTATTCAGAAGGATGTCATCAGCTTTAAAAATAAATAAATAATCAGATGAAGTACTTTCATTTTTACTACTGTTTGCACCTCCAGTGTCACTAAAGTTACTAACTTCTTTCAAATGAGAACATTCAGGTTGAGCTCTTCTGAAGATAGGTGCTTCAGTTTATTTGAAACATCCTATTTCAGAAAATTTTACTGCTTCCTCTATATAACTTATCAGGGAGGAAGATAATCATAAAACATTTGAAAATGTTACTCCAGAGTTACAAAATTAATTGATGGACTTGTGAAAGTGATGTTACTTGAAAGTACTTCTAAAATCCATTTTAGCAAAGTGCAGTCTATTTCATGCACTGATGAGTACGGATTTCTTTCAGATGAGCCACCGTGTTGCAACTTCTTTTCTTCAGATGAACACAATGAAAATACTGTATTTCATTTCATATTCAATATGTTTACATGGCTAAGAAAAAACAGCAACATTGTATTTCCACTTGTAATTCTTACTTTTTTGTGCGTGTGTTTCCTATCCTAAACAGGCTGTTTGTACATCAACCAAACAGCTCATTGGCCTGTTCCCTGTTCTTCTTAAACGCAGCCAGATGCCAGCTGTAGTCTGATTTACCAGGTAGGCACAGCTGCTGATCTGGTGACAAACAGCAAAGCTGAGAAGCGCTTCTGGGAAGCACCAGACCTATTGCACTCATTCAGATCAACAGCAATGCTTGCACAGCCCTGACAGAAAGGCCAGGCTGAAGGACATGACCACTCCTTCCAATGGGCAGAGGTTCAGTGATGTGACAACATGAAAGACTGGGGGCTAGTGAGACATGCAGCTAAGTACATAACAATAGCTTCACCATTTCTGTACATATCTTCTAACTCTAATTGCTGGGCTGGTGCTTCTTTCTCCTGGTACATCTCACTGCACTCTTTGCACGCTGGGTAGCAGCTGAGCTACTCTCTTTGTCTTTGAGCAGTGAGCAACATATATTTTATTCTTAATTAAAGGAATATCTTTGTCTTGCTACATCTTGCCAACATTAGATCATCTATCCACTTCCAGCTGAAGCCAGCAAGAGAGCCACTGTACTTTTGCAGGTAGAGCTCAAGAGAATTTACATGTATTTCCCATTACTGTCAAGTTCTGTTATATACAGAAGAAACAGTAATCTGTGCCTCCAAGCACACACACACACACAAAAAAGCAGAAAATTGCAGCAGTAATATGTGCAATGTGAAAGAGACCCATTATGAGTAAGGGAGTTTTCTCTTAATTATTATTCCTTGTTTATATAGATATTTGTGTACTGGTATAAAAAGCAGTCAATTCTCTCTGCAGATCAATTATTGTATGATTCTATAAAACCTTCTGCCATTTTTGATTTGGGGATTGGGAAGCTGACAAGCTATTTTTGTTCCTGAGTTTAAAAATAGGTTATATTTTAGTAAAATACATATATAAATAAATAAAAGTTTTCCTTTGTTAATAATGATTCTTCTCATTACTCAGGCTTGGTTGTGCCATTTGCAATACTAATTAGCTGTTCAATGCAGTTTCAAAACTGTATTCCATTGAGAGAGGCAATATTAATATAAATCATAACAATTAATGACATTACAGGAAGTTTCTTTTTTTCTGATACACTCAAGTCCATGTATAATAAGTCAACACAAAGATTTAGTAGAAATACCTGTTACAGCATTCACAGATATGCTGTTCCTTTTAGGAGGATTATAGCTGTTTAATTAAATCTTTTTACCTATTGTCCTATATGAAATAAGATAAAACAGAACTTTTGCTTTACAATAAAGCTGCCCCAGTTTCTGTTGGGCAATCCCTCAGAGGCAGTAGGAGGGCTAGCATTACTCCTGACCCTGATGAAGAGACCTCTGCTTCACATTTGGAAGAATTAATTGACAGATACTCCAACCAGGACTAGTGGGGCCCTGCCTCTGGCCAGGTAGAGGAGAGGGACAACCGAATTTACTGGACTGTGTGGATTCGATGGCCTGGCACACCAGAACCGCAGAAATATAAAGCTTTAGTGGACACAGGTGCACAGTGTGCCCTAATGCCATCAGGCCACCAAGGGGCAGAACTTATCTCTACCTCTGGAGTGACAGGGGGATCCCAAGAGCTAACTGTATTGGAAGCCGAAGTGAGTCTAACTGGGAATGAGTGGCAAAAGCACCCCATCATGACTGACCCAGAGGCTCCATGCATCCTTGGCATAGACTACCTCAAGAAAGAGTACCAAGGATCCAAGAGGTTTTTAAAAGGACTGTGGTGGTTTTACTCGAGTGGGCAACCGAGCTCCACCACAATCACTCTCTCACTCCTCCCCTCCTCAAAGAGGAAGGGGGAGAAAAAGACAACACAAAGAGCTCGAGGTTTGAGATGAGAATGATTTAATAAAAGGGAAAGAGGAATGGGGAGAAAAAGAAACAAAAGAAACAGAAGAAACAACAAGGCCGCGCAGAAGCACAAAGAGAAAGGAAAAGAAGTTATTCTCTACTTCCCATCAACGAGCGATGTTCGGCCACGTCCTGGGAAGCAGGGCCTCAAAATGCATACCGGTTGTTCAGAAGGACCCCTCTCCCACGAGAGTCCCCTTTTGTTGCTGAGTGTGACATCAGGTGTTATGGAATTACCTTTGGTCGGTTTAGGTCAGCTGCCCTGGTGATGTCCCCTCCCCATCAATTGCCCACCCCCAACCTGCTGGCTCTTGGGGGCTTGGAGGGAGTTCTGATGCTGTGCCAGCACTATGCAGCAATAGACTCACTGGAGTGATACCAGTGCTGTTCCAGCTATGAGTGCAGAGCACAGCACTGTGTGGGCTGCTGCAGGGAAAGGTGAGTCTATCCCAGACAGACCCAACACACTAACAAAAAAAATAAAATTCACCCAACAGCTGAGGTATCAATAATCTCAGTTTAAATTTAGGTCTATTGACTGAGCCTAGAGACCTTCATTCCTCTATATCTGGTGATTTCTATACCAGAATTAAAAGGGAGATTTTGTGCAACAATTTCTGTAATCTTTTTTTTGCCTGTATATACTGGGGAGAAGTGTTAGAAAAACCTTCTTATAGATATTGTACTATATGACTAAATTATTTATGAATGGATTGCATTTTAGTGTTTTAAAAGAGGCAGAGCTGATGCTGTTCTTTAACCATTTCATATTCTTTTAAAGAGCTGACTACAGAATGAAATGTCTCAAGAAAATTCTGTATTTTTATTGAAACAAATGTCTCTGAATGAAAAAAAAAGTTTTAAATATTGATTTAAAACATGATCATATTGGATGTTTGTTTCTTAATGTTGATAACAAGCAAAATGATATTAGAAAAATTAGGAAAATCAAAAAGTCTCAGAGAAAAGCTCTACTCTGATGTTTGTTTGAAATGTTTGCTTTTCTTCATAAGGTGTTTCTGGAGGAGTGATGGAGAATATCATTTGTTATCCATAATGGTTTTGTTCACAATCTCCTCTTTCTTCTTTCCTTCTTTTCTTCTTCCCTTCTTTCCTCCATTCTAATTTTCTTGGCTATGGTAGGAGCAAAGTGAACCTGGGATTGCTCTTCCACATCTATCTCAAGACTCACCTGAGTTATTTTCAGATGTATATATTATCTATGCAAGTGAATGAACTAATCCTTCAGGAATAATGTCCGTAGGCTGCCCCAATGAAAACTGAAATTCCCTGCTGATTCAGGGTAAGTCTTATCTTTCTCTGCACATTACCAGGTCACATCTCCCATTCCAAAGCAGCTTTTATTTTATCCCCCATAATTTGTATGAAGCTGTTACCTTGAGAGCACTGCAGCTTCAGTTCTGGATTTCACTAATGCTATCACCATTCTTCCAGCATTTGGAATATGACTCACAGCAACATACTTTTGAGATACCCTTTTTAATGCAAAAGTAGTGATAGCTGAAATAGAAAAACAAAGAAACAGGTCACTGTCCAGAAGGCTGTTGTGTCATGATAGCTGTATTTCAAATGCAACAAGATATACCTTGAAGTCACTGTTCAGTCCCTACTGGTAACTATATTGGACCAAAGGGGTTGAAGTGAGATACTTCACATTCTCCACAATCTGTGAAGAATGCAGGAGTGTCAGCATCTCCTCAAGGAAGTGCTCTGGGCCGCTTATTTAACATTTAAATGTTCAAGGGTTGGCTGCTTATTTTAGACAGCTGTCTGTTATAATTACTTGTAGGAAACTTTAAGTCTTTTCTGACTCATCTTTTCTTTACTTCTTTATATCCATACAGATATCCAGAGATGCAAATATATATATATCATTCCCATTACTGTCTTGCCCCTCTTTATACAAATTCTTCATATGGATTTGATGGCTAGGACTGACACTATTCTTCATCAAGATACTATCTAGAGATCTGTAATCCTCGCAGATCATGCTCCCACCTGAGCAGAGCTTTCCCTTTGGAAACTTTTCCTTAGTCTTGGTTGTGTGGCAGCATTCAGGCTCCCTAAGTACTTAATTCACCCTTTTTTTATATGGAAGGTAGTAAACTTTTCACAATTACTAAAACTGTATAAAGAAGGCCAAAACACAAAGAACCATGCGTGACCCTAATACATTGATACTCCATCTGTTTAACCCATGCTTTTCACAAAGTCTATCATTATTCCTTAGTGAGACATAGTCAGCAGGACAGAGATTTTAATGGTCATTAGGATGTTAAGATTCCACAGATCGTGAAACCATATCAGCTTTCAAATTATGCATATGAGTTGCACTCCTATGAGACACTGAAAATCAATTTTATTCTAGCTAAAAGAACCATGAGGTTCCTAGGTCCTTCTGAGACTTTGATCTCATGATATTTCCTATTTCTGAGTCATGATTTACTTCTTGAAATCACTTGCTGCTATTATTAACTCCGCTTAGTTTTTGCTCTGAATGATGTCACTATCAAGAATAAAATACAGGCTCTTTTATTCTTTTAATTTACAAGGAACAATTGTAAATGAACCTTTTATTTTCTACCATGTAGAAAATGAACAATAACCTTTTATTTTCTACTAAGGTAAATATTCAAAACAAGACGAAAAGAAAGAAATTGCCTTTCAATAATATCACATTTTGATTTTTTAAGTAACCCTATAAAGAGAGTAGATTTTAACAGTTTTTTAAAAATACCTTTCTCTTGTACAAATCTAACCTCAGTTTGTTAAATTGTGTGATAAACAATACAACAATGTAATTTCCACTAAAATCCTCAAAACCTATTCATGACAAATTTGGCTTAATTTGTGAAATATTACAGTCAGATTCCAGGCCATAATTTGTTTATTTATTTATTTATTTATTTATTTATTTATTTATTTCAGAACATTAAAGATCTCTTTCCAAGGGTGAAGAGAAAACAAAATAAACTTGCTAGCATAAATTATTGTATATGTGTTATGTCAGAGGGCAGTTAAAGCCATATGCAAGTTTACCAAAGGAAGAAAGGATTAGAAGGTGATAGCCTCCTGCTACTCTCTTATGGTCAAAATCACACAAGGGAATAGGGAAGAATGTTTGAGACCATCTAAGGAACTTGGAGGTGCACAAGTCCTTGGGACCTGCTGAAATCCATGGGTCCTGAGGGAACTGGTGGATGAAGTTGCTATGCTACTATCTATTATTTGAGAAAATATGGCAGCCTGGTGAAGTTCCACCCGCTGGAAGAGGGGAAACATAATGCCCGTGTTTAAAAAAGGGAGAAAATGAAGACCTGGGGAACTACAGGCCATTCAGTCTCACCTCTGAATAAATCTGAATAGATCGGCATCTGCCCCTCCACTCCCCCTTGTGAGGAAGCTGCAGACCATGATGTGGTCTCCCCTCAGACTCCTCTTTTCCAGGCTGAACAGGCCAAGTGACCTCAGCCCTTCCTCATATGTCTTCCCCTCCAGGTCATTCACTGTCTTAGTAGCCAAGGAAAGGTTGGACCTGGTGCGTAGGGACATGGTTTAGTGGGTGACATAGGTAGTAGGGTGACAGATGATCTTGACCAGATCATCTGGACCAGATGATCTTGAAGGTCTTTTCCAACCTTAATTTTTCTATCATTCTATGATTCTATGATCCTGCTCTTACAAAAATCACGTCACTGAGGCTAGAACTGAGGGTTTGGTTGCACAAATGTCTGTATGACACATTTAGAGTCCATATGACACAGAGTTTTCGAGAAGACCAGCTCATCAAACAAACAAATAAAAACAACAACAACAAAAAACAACCTGTAACAAATCCTCATGGTAAGTATAGGTGAAGTTCATTTGATGTAAGCGTTTCACTTCCACGTCAAAACAAAAGGCTTTGGAAAAACCTCAGTAGTGTTGCTGTCTAGTGGTTGGCAGAACAGAAAGAGATGAAGAGTAAAAGAGCAAGCTCTGAAGGGCTGCTTTTCTCAGTTTAACTGTATATAGGCAAGGAAGTGAAGGGATTTTTGACCCATCTTTTCTCACAGCACCTGTGAGGTTATTTTACACCCAAAGCTGAGCGGGTATAAAAATTGAGAGATCACGTTGTGGTTCCCAAGCAGTTCCTGGTACTTGGTTAGCAGCAGCATGTGCTGGTCTAGAGCTCAGTGGTATCTGGCCAAAACATTATGGGGGAACTAATGCAATACTGAACTAAAAAAAGTAAAAGAGTTTCCTGAATAAAAGTGCCCAAGATGATCATGACAAGGCTACACTGGAGACTGCCACAGTGGTGATTGTTCCAATT
The DNA here is from genome assembly GCA_011075105.1 of Heteronetta atricapilla. Classification (NCBI taxonomy): domain Eukaryota; kingdom Metazoa; phylum Chordata; class Aves; order Anseriformes; family Anatidae; genus Heteronetta; species Heteronetta atricapilla. Next base: position 76,737,430 of record CM021732.1, on the reverse strand, counting down.
GGTAACAGGTAACAATTCCAATATTTTATTGTGTTGTCATTTTTTCCAATTATGCTTCTCACAATTTGTTTTATATTCCCTTTTTATCCCTACCTCCATCATCTATGTGTGCTATCCATCTATCACTGTTTTGTTTTATCATAATTGCTCAGTTTTTATTTTTCTGATATTTAACTCGCCAAAACCAGGACACACCACAACACATGGTATGGAATATCCCTTTGGTCAGCTGGGGTCCCCTGTTCTGTTTCTGTCCCCTCCCAGCTCCTCCTGCACCCACAGCCTCCTTGCTAGCAGGGCAGTGTGAGAAGCAGAAAAGTCCTTGACTCAGTGTAAGCACTGCTCTTCAACAATTAAAACAAGTAGGAGACATTTCTTCTCAGAAAGAGTGGTCAGGCATTGGAACAGGTTGTCCAGGGAAGTGGTTGAATCACCATCCCCTGGGGTGTTCAAGGAAATCATAGAATCATAGAATATCCCAAGTTGGAAGGGACCCACAAGGATCATCGAGTCCAACTCCTGGCACCACACAGGTCTACCCAAAAATTCAGACCATATGACTAGGTGCACAGTCCAAATGCTTCTTGAACTCTGACAGGCTTGGTGCCATGACTATGTCCCTGGGGAACCTGTTCCAGTGTGCAACAACCCTCTTGGTAAAGAACCTCTTTCTGATGTACAGCCTGAACCTCCCCTGTCACAGCTCGACACCATTCCCTCAGGTCCTATTGCTGGTCACTGAAGAGAATAGATTGGCGCCTGCCCATCCACTCCCCCTTGTGAGGAAGCTGTAGACTGTGATGAGGTCTCCCCTCAGCCTCCTGTTTTCCAGGCTGGACAGGCCAAGTGATCTCAAATGCTCCTTATATGTCTTCCCCTCTAGGCCCTTCACCATCTTTGTAGCCCTCCTATGGACACTCTCCAACAGTTGAATGTCCTTTTTGTACTGTGGTGCCCAGAACTGCACACAGTACTCGAGGTGAGGCCACACCAGTGCAGAGCAGAGCAGGACAATCACTTCCCTCGACTGATTAGCAATGTTGTGCTTGATGCACCCCAGGATGCGGCTGGCCCTCCTGGCTGCCAGAGCACATTGCTGGCTCATATTCAGCTTGCTAGCAACCACAACCCCCAGATCCCTCTCTGTGGGGCTGCTCTCCAGCATCCTGTCGCTCAGTCTGTACATATAGCCAGAGTTGCCCCATCTCAGGTGCAGGACCTGGCACTTGCTCTTGTTAAACTTCATGCAGTTGGTGATCGCCCAGCTCTCCAATCTGTCCAGATCTATCTGCAAGGCTTTTCCACCCTCAGCTGAGTCCACAACTCCTACAAGTTTAGTATAATCAGCAAATTTGCCCAAAACACCTTCTAATCTTACATCCAAATCATTTATAAAAACATTGAAGAGGACTGGCCCTAAAATGGAGCCTTGAGGGTCCCCACCAGTGACTGTCCGCCATCTTGATGCGGCCCCATTTAGCACAACCCTTTGAGTCCTGTCTGTTAGCCAATAGCTCACCCATTGTATGACATTTTTGTTTAACTGTATGCTGGACATTTTAGCTGAATGCTGGACATGTTTAGCTGTATGCTGAACATCCCTGGAGGTGTTCAGGGCCAGACTGCATGGAGCTTTTGAGCAACCTTGTCTGGTGGGAGGTGTCCCTGCCCATGGCTGTGGCGTTGGAATTTGATGATCGTTAAGGTCCCTTCCAACCCAAACCATTCTATGATTCTATGATCCTATGACTAAATGTGAATCCTCCTCCAAACTAAACCAAAATTATAGTTACTTTTAAACTTGATACTCATGTTCCTTCAAACACTGTATTCTGTAAATACAAATTATATTTCTTTAAGGAAAGGTAACAGTTACACTGCTTTATGACTGAATTCACTGGAATTAATTAAATATATATTAAAATAACAACTGTAAAAGTTATTATTTCTCATTATCAGAAGTGTTACATGAACAGCAGTTAATTAGTGTTAAGAAATTAAATCCTAGCTTCAATTTCTGTTTGCTTTAATCCCACAAGCTTTTATTTCTGTATTTCAAATAAATTCTGTATTTCCATTTATTTCTAATAAATAAAAAAGCATTACTTACTGTATATGACCTCTATTATGACTTTTTAAATAAGAGCAATCATGTAAAACATGGGGATTGGCAGGGAGGTGACATGAATGTCACTGTAACCAGAATTTTTATCTTAACTTTGTAGACTTAAACTACATATATAAGAAATGTTAAAATGTAGTCATTTATAAATTATAGATCTTGTAAATCATTTAACATCTAAAGAATTTAAGAAGGAATGCATTTTAGTTGTTTTCAGGGTCTGTTCTAGGAACCATTTATATCTATGGGATTCAGTTCATTAGTTGCAGTAGATTTTACATCAGTCCCACAAATGCTTAAACTACATGAAATAATCATAAAGTAAAATTTTACCCTAAAGGTTCCTTCAATACTTTGTTTATGATCAATGCTTATTTTAAATTTCACAAGCGAGATGAGAGCTTCACTTTAACTGAATAAATACAATGGAATGAAATGAAACCTCAACCATGACTTCATTCCAGTGTTTGTATGGCACACAGAGAATAGTAACAACAAAATTATTCATTACTTGAGCAGTCACTAGGATTGAGTGACAACATTAAGTCAATTGTTTTGCATCGGTAAGTGACCTAACAAATAGAAAGTTGCAGAGTATTCAATATGCTGTCTTACTACATCATGAGTTTTAGCAAAACACCTCCTTAAGTAATTTTCTGCTGATTCACTTGAGAAAACAAACAAACAAACAAACAAAAAACAGATTGAAGACTAACAGGCTGTCAGCTATATTTTTTCCTTTACTTTAATATTAGCTGTCTTTTATTCCTCTAGAAAACAGAATGTAAAATCAGTAAACATGAATTTATTCTTCTGGCTAAACAATGGTCAAGCTGATTTCTTAGTTCGATATTATTAATTAATATAATATAATATATGTATAATATTATATATATAATGTATAATTAATATATTAATTAATTCAATATTCAAGAGGAGTATTAGAATGACAAGATTTGACCTCAAACATATGTCACCCATTTGTTAAAAATCCTTGAAATAGCAGAATACTGCTATTGACATATTAGTTATAACCTAAGAAATAATGAAAATTGCAACAGAATTACTTAGTTTCACATTCAGGGGCTGGTAAGAAAGAGTTAATTGGTACCTTCCCTTCTCAAGAGACAGGACATTGTAGGAATGCCTATGAACCTATGAAAAATTAATTAATTGACTTGTGGCATGCTACATTCAGGATGTGCTTTATTGAGATGGAGTTAATGGAGCTTTATTAAGATGGAAAGAAGAATAATTCTTAAAAAGATTTTGAGTTGACAGCTTCAGTCCTACATATTTTCTGTCAAAACTCATTTTCAGGAAGACTGCTTTCTATAGAAAAGTTACATTTTTAATCAAAAGGGCCAATTTTACAAAACCTGAACACCTAAAGAGAGGGTTGTAGCTATATAGCACACAAGGTGAAAGCTGTCCAGAGAGCCCTGAGTACAGAACGGGATGATGGTCTGAACCAGGGTTACAGGCAGTTCCATCGGGGAACTGTGTTGACCAGCCAGATGTGATGTGTTTCTACAGTGCAAAGTACATAACACACCCAGTCCCAGATGTGTCCTCTAAATTATCCTGGAACCATAACCAGAAGCAATTCCTGTCATTATTTTCAGTTGGGAAACTGAGGCAGAAAGCAATTGATTTCCCACACATCATGGAAGGCTGTGCAGACCTAGAAATGGAATCTTGCTTAATTCAGCAATAGTTCTAGAACCAGAGTATCAATTATATTGCATTACAAGTTTTGAGTGTTCTGTCATACCATCCATGATGACATTTGTACACAAAGGAACAATTTTCCAAGGTCTGGAAAATTTTTTGGGCACATAATAAAGATTATGTGCCCAGCTTCAGCACTGATGTACTATATAAAGCTGGACTCATCATTTTTCTCTCTGACTTCTTTTCCTTTACCATCAAATACAGGTTAATTATACTTGCCTATCTTTGTGATATCTTTCCAGAACTATGTTCTATTAGTGCTAAGAATTGCTGATCATTGATTTCAAAATAATTCAATAAGAGGTTAAGGTCATGGTTTGTGTAAAGATTTTTTTTTTCCTTTTTTTTTTTTTTTTCTCTTTCTTTTTTTCTCTTTTTTTTTTTTTTTTTTTGTGTATCCATCAATGTCACACAAATTTTAGTGACATTTATTCATGATACAAAATCACATATCTTGGCAATCACTAGCAGAATATAGTTCAAGATCTCAAGAATAGCTTATGCTGTTGAATAATTGTATGATTGTATGATATATATTACTATCTCCAAAAGAACTATGAAAAAATGAAAAAAAAAAAAAAAAAAAAGGAAAGGAAAGAGATCTTCCTTCCTGGTGAGAGAGGCATGGAGGTATTGGCCAGCTAGTCACTAGTCAGTCACCAATGTGATGCAGATCAATGTTATTCAAGGATGCAATAAAATGAATTTTATTGGTAAGGCTTACTAAATACCTAGCAGCTATTCATTAAAGTTATTGTGGAGGGAGGTGTTTCCCAAGGTTACCTATGGGAATGATTTAGGTACTCCACAAGGAGACATGGAAAGATCTTGCTTTCTTTAGCCTTGTCAAATGGAAGTTGAGGTAAAAAATAAAGATAATATAAATATGTGATTAAATAGATCCTTTAATAATATACAGAAACATACAATGATAATGAATAAGTTTAGAACTGATTTTCTAACCCCTATGAGGGTTAGAAATAACCCTTTATGATAAGTTCATGATAAAAAACTTATTCATGATAAATTTTTAGCCTTTGTGGCACAGGACTTGTTCCACTTTTTGAGATCAAATAGGAGCTTTATTTGGCAAATGTCCTGTCATTGCAAGAATTCGGGATGTTAGTAACATCCAAGGTATTTTCACTCTCTTTCCTACAATATTTTAGTTATGACTTTTGATCTTTTCATGATGATCATGTCTTAGCATCATTGCAAAAGGTGCATTGAAGTGTATTCTGCAGACCTGTCTAATCTAGACATCTTCTATATGCATTTACAAACTTTTGGATGGTATGGTTACCACACAATTCTGTGTTCCTGGCTGCTACCTAATCACTTCCTTGAAAGATTTTCATGCTTGCTCCAGATAGTAGCTGTCTGTAAATGTGTCACTGTGGAAACAAAATCAAAGTGTTCTCTGCCATCCAACATTTGCTGCTAATAACAGTAAACAAAAAAGCATGGTGTCTTTCAGAGCATTTCATCTTTTTATTTATATAACAAAAAAGTTAAAATGGAAACAAATAAAACCAAGTACCTGTAGTTACTCAGCTGAATTACTACACTTATTAGCAAATTTTCTTCATCTTTTAGCTTGATCACTGTTTAGTAATGACAAAGTGAAAATCTTCTTTCCTCACAAAGATTACAAAAACAGCATTTTCTCCTCTGAGCAAGTAATGAGATTGAATTCAGGCCTTCTTTAAATGTATTTAAAAGGTTTAATTATTTCTGAAATGCATAATGGGAGAAGTTAGTGAAAACAACACTTTCACTACACTTAACAAGTGTCAACACTTAACACTTGGGGAATGGAGGATCACAACTGTACGATAAGATGTACCTGACAGAATCCTTGCAGCCTCCATGGGCTAAGCTGTTTTGCATAACGGTGTTGTTATCTTCAGAGGCAGATGATCTGTTACCTCCTCAGTATAGGAAATAAGAAACTATAGGAGGGGAAAAGAATAGAAATATAAATAACAACAGGAATAATTTTTTTTAAAAAAAAAAAAAAAAAAAGTAAGGTTTGCAAGTCAGGGATAATGTGTTCTATCTCAATCTTGCTGAGTTTGCAAGCATTGCGAGGTTGTATCTTGACACGTGCTGAGATTCAAACCATTCATAAGACAAAGGATAAAGAAAGAGTACTTGGTTTGCCTTTCTGCAAGACCTTTTCACAGATAGCAGTGGCAAATTAAATTTCTATGCCCATAAAATATATAAATAAATAAATAAGAAACCAAAACTAAAACAAAAACAGTGCTCCAGAGATGAAGGTGAATGACTTTTCTCTATCCCTGATGGCATCTATTCCCAGCTTCTTCAAGACGCTGCAGTCTCACCAGTAAACTTTTGCAGGAGGAACAGACTCACATTCTATTTTCTGTCCTGAATTTGGCAGATCATGATTAGCTCTAAAGAATCCTCTCTGCCTTTATCCTCTATATTAATATATCATAAAGCAGTAGCACAGCAACCTGATGAGAGTTATACATGCCCATCTGCCTGAAAGAGAATGTAACAAAGCGGAATTTGGGTCAAAGTAGGAAGAAGAGGAAGAGTAAATTCTGTCTTTCCTCAGTGGTTGCAAGGATACCACCAGGAAGCATGTTTTTTCATGTACTTCAGTTGACTTGCTTCTGATCTATTAGTACTTCATGGATAATAAAAGAACCCTAAGGAAGGAGCCTTATAATTACTAGTTTTGTAAAGAAAAGTTTTACCCCTTTCTTAAAATTGATTTAGCATAGCTGATGATACAATCTTGTTACAATCCCACACATAGACATACTGAAAAACGGAAGAAGCACTGGGGAGTCACAAAGTCTTGGAGCACAACCCAGCAAACAGTGGATAGTAAACACAAAATAGCAGCATATAAATTGCAAAAGTGATGCAAATTCACATACCCACAAAATTATTTAAATAGCTGTTTGAGTTTCATAAACCTTTTTGATTGCCACAGACTACTTTGTAGTTCTGTAGATTTTTCACTTCTCTTTGGAACTTCAAGTCAAGAGGTCATTAAAAAGTTCAGCAGGTTAAAAGACATCTTCTCTCATCTGGGCATTTCAGAAGAAATAGTCAATAACAGCAAGTCACAGTTGGCTGCTCTGCCTGCTTTTGTGATGTGATGTGATTTCAAGCGTATTACTTCCAACAACTAGTATCCACAATGAAAAGGAGTGGCCAAGAGACCAAAAGAAACCACTGAGAAAAATTGACAATGGAAGGACCCTGCATGTGAGACATGCTAGTGACATGTAAGGGTTAAGCTCAGTTCAGAAGACTGGGTGAACTGCTGGAAGAATATCAATGATAACCTCAAGAAGCCCTGTTTAAAAGACAACTACCCAGATGTAACCCTCAGCTCTCTTCCTTAACTGTCAGGTAAGGTCTGACATTTCCCCACATTCAATCTCCGAGAAAGTCCTAATAAAACCGAATGAGAGAAACATGAGAGAACAAATGTTGCTACTGAGCCCTTATCTGCACAGATAGCCTACGTGCTTGACACTGGCAAAAGTTTGTTAGTACAAAAGAAACAAAGTTATTTGATTTAGCTCTGAGGCTAGATGAATTTCAAAGTACAGTCTTAGATCAACATTGCTTCAAGAACCAACTTTGTTAAGTGTAACTGATTTTTTGAGACGAAGATCCCAAAGACTAATAAAAGCTTCAGAAATGCAAGTGATCAGATAAACAGCTCATTAAAAAAAAGACAAATAGCCTGCATTAGTAGCAAAACTGTTCAGGATGATCACATGTTCTGGTTTTAATTCCCAATGGAGAAGTACTTTACAGTAAGCAGCTGGAAAATGTGAGGATATAAGGGAAAGAATAATAGAGTGGCATTGGGAATACTGTTTATATTTTTTCCTTATGGCAGTAAAGTTCCATAGTCAGCACTGAAGAAAGTCACTATTCTATGATTACGTGTCATTATTCTGAGAAGCAAAATAAATCAGCTTATGTCAGGTTGCATTCTGTGGTGGCTAGGCTTCTTCAGGTGCCTGTGAGCTCTCCTTTGTTGATGGTGGAAACCCACTTAAAACCACAGACAAGTAATTGTCTTTAAAGAAACTCCAGACATCTTGAAGAGCTTAAAATAAATTTATGTCCTTCATCAAATTAATCCTGATGATGTTAACGTATGCTCAGAGGTCAAAAAATCCATTAGTCATATTCCTGTCCTGGCCCCAGTGCTCTTATTGTGACCATTTATGCTGCCAAAACTTTCATATAGGCATATTCAACTCTGTTTTTGCTTGATATCCCTTCTAAAGAAAAAAGTCTTAGCAAAGTAAGCCTATTCATAGCAAAGTAAGCCTATTAAAGTGTCAAAGGTTAAGAAATGAGAAATACTTGTACACTCATCAAAATGTTTTTAGTTGTGATATGTTGTGTTACAGCTTTAAAAGAAAATAATTGAAAATAATTATTTATAGTGACTGTTTTCACATAGCCTGATCGTAATTTAACTTGCTTATATAGGGTGATATGGGGGTGAGTTGATGGGAAGCTGATTAATAAAAAACACAGCTGTCTTGCTGAAAACATGCAGTTTCTTTTAGTAATCATTGCTGTATTTATATTTGGTTTTATCACTATTAACAATGATTAGGAAAAAAATTACTATACTTATGATTAAAATAAAATTTTAAGACATTTTTAAAAAGTGCACATGGACATTATTTTAGCTTAGTAGTTTATGGAATTGTGTCGGTGTTTGCTGATATTACAGATGGAATATCATCCTTTATCATTTACCATCATTTATCAACAGTCCTGGCTATCAGGGGAGATTCCAGTTGACTGGCGACCAGCAAACGTGACGCCTATCTACAAGAAGGGCCGGAGGACTGACCCGGGAAACTACAGGCCTGTCAGTTTGACCTCAGTGCCAGGGAAGCTCATGGAGCAGATTATCTTGAGAGTCATCATGCAGCACTTGCAGGGGAAGCAGGCGATCAGGCCCAGTCAGCATGGGTTTATGAAAGGCAGGTCCTGATTGACGAACCTCATCTCCTTCTATGACAAAGTGACGCGCTGGGTGGATGAGGGAAAGGCTGTGGATGTGGTCTACCTTGACTTCAGCAAGGCTTTTGACACCGTTTCCAAAAGCATTCTCCTCAAAAACTGGCTGCTCTTGGCTTGGACTGGCGCACGCTTCGTTGGGTTAGAAACTGGCTGGATAGCTGGGCCAAAGAGTTGTGGTAAATGGAGTCAAATCCAGTTGGAGGCTGGTCACCAGTGGTGTTCCCCAGGGCTCGGGGGCCGGTCCTCTTTAATATCTTCATCAATGATCTGGACGAGGGCATTGAGTGCACCCTCAGTAAGTTTGCAGATGACACCAAGTTAGGTGCGTGTGGCGATCTGCTTGAGGGTAGGAAGGCTCTGCAGGAGGATCTGGATAGGCTGCACCGATGGGCTGAGGTCAACTACATGAAGTTCAACAAGGCCAAGTGCCGGGTCCTGCACCTGGGGCACAACAACCCCAAGCAGAGCTACAGGCTGGGAGATGAGTGGTTGGAGAGCTGCCAGGCAGAGAAGGACCTGGGAGTGATGGTGGACAGTCGGCTGAATATGAGCCAGCAGTGTGCTCAAGTGGCCAAGAAGGCCAACAGCATCCTGGCCTGTATAAGAAACAGTGTGACCAGCAGGGCTAGGGAGGTGATCGTCCCCCTGTACTCAGCTCTGGTGAGGCCGCACCTCGAGTACTGTGTTCAGTTTTGGGCCCCTTGCTACAAGAAGGACATGGAGGTGCTTGAGCGAGTCCAGAGAACCAGCTACGAAGCTGGTGAGGGGTCTGGAGAACAAGTCCTACGAGGAGCGGCTGAGGGAGCTGGGCTTGTTCAGACTGGAGAAAAGGAGGCTCAGGGGTGACCTTATCGCTCTCTACAGGTACCTCAAGGGAGGCTGTAGCGAGGTGGGGGTTGGTCTGTTCTCCCACGTGCCTGGTGACAGGACGAGGGGGAATGAGCTTAAGTTGCGCCAGGGAAGTTTTAGGTTGGATGTTAGGAAGAACTTCTTTACCGAAAGGGTTGTTAGACATTAGAACGGGCTGCCCAGGGAAGTGTTGGAGTCACCATCCCTGGAGGTCTTTAAAAGACATTTAGATGTAGAGCTTAGGGATATGGTTTAGTGGGGACTGTTAGTGTTAGGTCAGAGGTTGGACTCGATGATCTTGAGGTCTCTTCCAACCTAGAAATTCTGTGATTCTGTGAATGTAGCTCTGAACATTAAACAACAAAATATTTCTCTCTTAGATGACTACCTGTCTGCTTGCCTTTATAAGGCAGATTCAAAACCCACTTATATTTACTGTGTTTATATCTTTGTGATAATAACATTTCCTGTGAGGGAAGTTTTGAATTCTCTGCAGGAATTTAATTTGTGGGTGATAAATACAGAAAAAGAAGTGTCAGATCAATCCCTAAACTTTCTTGCAGATAAAGGGTAAACTGGTATGCAAAGTTTGGTGAAATTGACTGTTGTGTTAATATGGAAAATGTTTGTATACTCTTGAATTTCCTTTCATTAGCACTGTTGTCCAAAGCTATATAGGCCTTCAGCATTAAAAGGAAATTGAAGTTTTTTGTTTTTTGTTTTTTTTTTTGTTTTTTTTTTTTTTAAATTAACAGCATGGTGAGTCAGACAACTCAGATGCTCAATGAGGCAACCATTTTTCCTCAAGTAAAAATAATCAAAAATAATCATTTATTCTTTTTTTTAAAAAAAAATATTATCTGTCACAGATTCGTTACTGTCACGAATTTGTTATTTTTAATTGCTGTACTTTCCCCACCTTTATAAAACCACCCAATTAAATCCACAGCACCTTGTTCCCCACTGCGACAGTACAAACTCAAAACAGATACTATGAATCCGAAGAAAGATAATGTTAGATAAAACATCAAAACAAAATTTACAGGAGATAATGAATTACATTTGCTTCATTATTGTTTGTTTAGCTGTCTTAATACTGTGAAAACTGGTTGTTAAGAAAAAAGTTCTAGCATGCAATTTTTTTTTTTTCAGGTACGGTATCCTAGCTTGCTAGGAACAATTACAGTGCAGTTGTGTCTTGTATTCTGATGTTACACAAAACTTGATTAATCTATGCTGTTGTTGTTGTTATTGTTGTTGTTATTATTATTATTATTATTACTTTGAAGTCCTGAAAAAAGAAAACTGTTTCTGGCTTTCAGAAGAGCAAAGAGTTTGGTTTTGGATTGAATACAAGGGACTGCCTTTCCTCCGAACTATTGCACATCGTATTAAGCAGTACTGATGTGTTTCAGAAGATTTCACACTAGATGACTCTCCAAGGTCTTAAATAGCCTCTGACAGGTTCATAATGATGGCTATTACCACTATGGACAGATTAAACTCAGGAAGCTGCATTCTGGTATCTACCTGACCTCAGCAGAGCTGTGCGCATCCTGCTCTAAGCGTCTGCTTACAAGCCTTGCTGACAACGCCAGCAACTGAAATTGCTGTTATTTTTGTCAACTGACAGCATATGCATCCTATTTCACAAATACATAGGCATGAAAGATTCAACTTTGTAGACTAAGAATAGTAACTTTTCTGTAATTAGCCTAGAATTTCAGACCTAGTGGCTGCATGAGGTAAATGTTGGCCCTTCAGAACCAAGCCTCCATTTCTATGTCTACCTTCTAAATAACAGATATTTTCCTTTTCTTTTTTTTTCTCTTTTTTTAAAGAAAAAAAAAAAAAAAAAGATATCAGAAAGGAATTATGTGATACAAACACTATCCTGTCAAAGCACGTAATGGAACCCATAGCACTCATGTTGTTTCTGTCTTCCCTGAATTTGTAAGGTCCCTAATGATGCCCCTTGGGAGTAGAAACTACAGGTCCCTCCTCTACCATGGGCAAGAAACCAGTGATTTCAGTAACCGCATCTGGTGAGAATCTCAAATTTCATTCAAAGTAGGATCACTTTTGGTTTTCTAAAGAAAATATCATTATCTGTATTAAAAAAATAAAAATAAAAAAGTGTGTGTGTGTGTGTGAGAGAAAGAGAAATAAACACTGTTGTTGATGCACAGCTCTTTATCCCAAGGATTTTCAGGAGCATTCTGTAAAGGTATCTTCAAAGAACATGGTAAGAGTTCACTGTGATTTTTTGTTACACCATCTCAGAAAGCAGTTCACAAAACAATCAAAATATGAGTCAGCAAGTAAAAAGTCACTCCCTCTGAGTTACTTTTTTGGATTCTATGAAATTATGGCAACACCCCAAGAAAATATGTTCTGAAGAAGATTCATAGAAATTATTTATTTAATGTAGGAATTCAACTGAAATTAACAAAACAGCATCAGAACATAAACGATTTGAAAAAGCAGTGTTTTGAAAAAACACTCAACTGTATACAAGGAAAAAAATAAGTGAGAGTGTTATCAACAGTAACTGTAATGCTTCATTGGAAAAATAAAAATTGGAAAAAAAAGCAAGAAAAAAAAGCGATCCAAACATGTTTTCTGAGGTCACCGTGACAGCATAATTATTTGTCACCGGATTTAAAGCTGATGTTCACTTAGAGTGACTCAGGACTATTATTTGACCATGTTTAGCATCACTGAATAAAGGACAGTTCCATTCAGTAACTTATATTATGTGTATGAAAAATCATTCATATGAATTTCTTTTTTCCTGAAGCTGAGAAAAATTGCAAAAAACAAACAAACAAAAATACACATTTGGATAGAACACGGAATGTAAATCAAGTTCTGTCATACTAAACATAAAACAATTTCACAACATTGTAAAACAATCCAACCAAACCAAGTGGTGAAATGATGACAATAGTTAGAAAATAATTTTAAATAGATCAAAAGTAAACAAACAAACAAAAAAAGATGTCACCAAAATAATATAACAAGGATATCATACAGATACAAAGTTGATAAGGATCTCTAGATGTCAGGTTGTTTGCCATTCTATGTGTATTTCTGGAATTACATCATGGATTATACAAATCTTAGAAAAGCCATTGCACAAGATGAAGATAGTATGTTACAAAAATGCATTAAAATACACAGATGTTGAAGTAATAATTCTCTTCTATATATTTCTGTACCATATCTGCAGTATCACAATGATTATACTCAATATAGAGTATATTAATAATATAATAAAGAAATATAAGAATTCACCATGAATTTAGTCAATAATTACAAAAGATAAACTTGTTGATTCAAAAGGCTTTAATATTAGCTCAAAAGTATCTGGTAAGATAACAGAAGATATTTCAAAGCCCATTTATACTATTGTAAAAAATAAATAAATAAATAAATAAATAAATTAGGCAAAAAGATTTAGAATGTAGCCCAAGTAGATTTAGAAATGATGAGGTAAAAAGTTTAGTGAGTTAAGAGGTCTGTCTAGATGTGATAGACACACAGATTTGATTTTTTTTTGACATCCTGATTAAGGTATCATAAGGATCAGTAAGGATCATAACCCAGGTAATCTTGTTTTACCTAGATTAAGAGGTAATGGAAAATGTATCCCATAAGGTACTCATCATAAGGAAACATCATGAGAAGGCAGTAATTACCTTGTCGCTGACAAGGGCAGTAACATATTGTGTTACTGCCTAGTGTTATTCAAAAATTCAACCAAAAATAAATTAAATAAAAATAAATTGTTTAGATTCAAAAAAAAAAAAAAAAAAAATGATGTTGCAGGAAACAGGGAGGCATCCATCCTGAACAATTTGGGTTAACTTGGGCCAAGCCATTAACATCAAAGTATTCATCCAGTAAAGAAGCTGCATAGGGCACAGTTACAGAACTTAGTTACAGATGAGTGCTCCTGGAAGAGGTTTTGGAGCCATGTGAATGGGTTCCTTGCCTGCTTTAGCCCAGTCTTCTGCTACATGTTGTTTCTTACTTGATGTGGGAGGAAACAGAATTGACAGCTGTGTTTAATATATGAACAATGGAGTACTGGATATAAATTAGGAGATAATCATTTCTCTGCATAGGGTATATGCCACATACAGTTTCTGTATTTTTAACGAAGGTGGAAAGAACACAGTAATTAGAGTAAAGGCATATTGGCAGTGCTTTCCAGTGAAAAATGATTGCAATTACAAGCTGCAAAAAAGTATCCTGATTCACTCTTTGCATAAATATACTAGCTACAACTATTTTTGTGAACACACTAAATCTCTCAATTTCACATCTGGACAGTAAATCCTTCAATAGCCTAATATTTCAGGAATGATGCCTTGCTGGCAGTGCAGCATTGAAAGAAAGCAGTTTGAAGTGAGTTCTGTGAGGGATTCTTTATAAGTATGTTCACCTTGCATTTTGGATTTGATATGGCCTTTAATTCCTGTCCTAAACTTAAATGTTGCGGCGCAGTTAATAAAAATGTACAGCTGAAATACATTATCCTTGTGTGTAGAACATAAATCAATTTGTAAAGCTCTTAGAGATGCTTAAGGGTGAAATCTATCATACAAAATTTTCACACTGTTGTATGAGTATCAGCTCTTCTTTCTATGTTATTCCCATAAGCTATCCGTAATAGCATCACCTTCTGATCAGACAATGGCTGTGTATGTTAGACTGAACTACCAGATGTCTTTTACTTCAGAAGAGAGTGAGATCAACTGTTTTTTTCAAGAGTACGGTTTGATTTAAAGTTGTAGTTTGAATTAATGGCAAAATAATAGCATGCTATTTTGGTTTATGATGAAAAAAAAACAAACAAACAACAACACAAAACATATACAAATGAACTGGATAGCATACAGATATAGGAAAAAAAATACAAAATAAGACATTGTAAGATGTCTTATAGAGTATTGCGGACTTCTGTTCAAATGGAGTATCAACATACTAGTAGATGTCAACAGTAACACAGTCAGGAGATTGAGGACAGGGATTATACCCCACTTTTGGAACCATGTCTAGATACTGCATCCAGTTTGGACCCCCAGTAGGGGAAAGGCATTAATGAACTGGAAAAAGTTCAGAGCAGGAGTACTTTCCACCTGAGAAGATGCTGACGGACCAGGCCTTGTTTGGCCTGGAGAAGAGATGACTTTGAGGGGACCTGATGGAAGCCTGCCCCCACCAAGCATGATCACAGAGCTGATCTACCAGTGTGGTGCACAGTGGAAGGCCAAGGCACAGCAGGCTGAAGTTGAACAAAGGAAGATTCTGAAAAGATAGAACTTTTCTCCATAGTTAAAATATTCACACATTGGAACAGGTTTCCCACTGAGGCTGTACAGTCTCCATCATTACAGACCTCCAAAGACTGACTAGCTGAAGCCCCTTGGCATGAGTTCAGTCTTGATTCAGCTTTGAAAAGGAGGCTGGACCATAAACCTCAAAAGGTCCCTTCCCATTGCAACAGTTCCATGCTAATGGCTCTGCAAGCACAGCACAGTGATTTGCCAAGAGGCCCAGATATCCCCACAGGTATTTGATTCCTTCAAGCTGTCTTGACATTTGCCAATCAGACCACAAAGTAAAGGCTAGCAGGGATGTGAGATGTTCTGTTGTAGTCTGAGAGTACCTAATGGAGATCAGAGAAGAATCCTAAAAAAAAAAAAAAAAATCCTTAGGTTAAGGAATAATAAGAAAAGAGACTGCATTTTTCGCATTGAAAAAACACACACACAAAAAACACAACAACAATCACATAACAACAAAAACTAAGAGTAAAACATGAAAGCAATTCAACTTAGACTGGAAGAATATTCAAGTATATAAAGTTATTTTTTAAAACAGTCATCAAGGGCTTCAATGATAGAGATTTCTCTCACATTAACTCTGCACATCTGACAGTTGGGTGTTTAAAGAACTCACTTAAAAAGATATATCTGTATCTATCTATCTATATCTCTATATAATTTATATCTATCTCTCTATATACATATTGAAAAACTCTCAAACAGAGAGAGAGAACTTCTCACAAATCTTTTACACAGTAATATACAAAATAATGAATTGTTTTGAGTCCTGGGCATCCTGACTTTATGAAAACTTCATAAAATTAGATGTGGAAACTTCTTTTTTTAAAAAAAATGGGGGCGGGGGGGGGTATGATCATAGATTAATTCCCCTAAAATAACAGCTAAAAAATCTATTCCATCCTCAAATAAATAAGATGGTGATCTAGGTCATGAATATTTGAACAAATCAAATGGAATTTGACTAGATTTGAAAAACAAACAAACAAACAAACAAAAACTTCTTTTCACATCTGCCTTCCATAGATTTATGACTGATCCAGAGTCACCAGGTCCCATAGCCTCTGTGCAAAGGATTTCCAGTTCTGCTTGATCCCAAATCACATAGTTCTGAAAAGCAAGTTCACTTGCTTTTCAACACCTCTGGTGTACGGATAAACCTATACTGAATCCTGTCAATTTGCTTAACAAAAAAAAAAAAAAAAAAAAAAAAAAAAAAAAGTTATGACTTTCAGCACCTGCCCAGGAGTGCTGGGAGAAGAGGGAAAGTGAGGGCAGAATGAGTCTGTTTCCTCCACCATTGTTGGTGGTGTGTCAGATCCATCTGGACATCTCAACTGACTACACCTAATTTAAAATACAGGTTAAAGGAACAGCTAATCCTGAGTGCCAGTTGCTTTGGGACATATGACTCCATCCACACACACCCTAGCCTACTCTAGCCATCAAACTTATCTCTTTCAAGCAATGCTCAGATAAAAATATCATTACATTTACATATATCATTTTAACAAGCACTCATGCTATGTTCTTCTCTTTGTACACCAAGTTGACCATATTGTATTACTCACAGAATTTCAGCAAACTAGCTTATTTGGATGGAAATTAAACATGATATTGGCATCTGATCATTGGCCTCACAATTTTCTCTTTCCTTTATGGGCAAAGACATTTGTATCTACTGACCCAATTACTAATGTCAACATGCCTCTATGCATACTCCCTTCAGAATTTGAGAGGTATCTTTCTGCCTGGAAGAAAAGCAAAGGTTCTTTGCAAATGTACCTGTTAATCTAAATTATTTTTGTTGTGTCAGCCCTGCCTTTTTATTACAGACTGAAACCATAACACAATTTGATCAGCTTCATTATGGACTTTTCTCTTTTTATTTTTCTGTCACACACACACACAAATCAGATGATTTTTATTTATCTTTTTATTTATTTTGTCTATTTGCTCATTTCTGGAGTAGAATATAGACTCTGGCAGAACATCTAAAGCATCCACGGAAAACATTCTTCACAAAGACCAATCTAATTTGTCAAGTTAGCTGAATTTTGCAGCCTCATTGATTTTTGTTGGGAAAATGTCTCTTAAGAGTAAACAAGTTCATGTTTTTCAGACAGACTTTCTTACTCAAACATTATGCCATTGTAATAATTGTGTTCAGTTGTTAAATTACTCTCTAATTAGAAATACTTGGTTTTATAGAAGCATTTATTTCTAAAACAAGAAAGATGACAGATGACATGATGATTTTAACCATATTTTAGTTTCTAACTGTACTGCTGAAAAAGATGCTTTTTGGATTGTGAAATAATATGCCATTATTATTATCAGTGTTATTATTATTATTATTATTATTTGTCTGGGTTTGATTTTAGCTGATTAATTTTATGAAGACATGAAAGGTATGTGATGATATGCATTGTCCTGGTTTTGGTATATGGGCTAGATAGTCTAAATTTTTTGCAAGAAGTATTTAGACTTTAAAATAATAGTACTTAATAAGAATAATAATAGTCATAATAGAGTTATTTTAAATAATGTTCCTTAAGCCTTATTTAGCTTAAACAACTACTCTTTCAAATTAGTGTATTAAGATTTGTAAATGTTTCTAATCCTTATTCCAAAAAGATATTTAAGCACAAATCCTCAATCTCCTAGCACTTAAATTCATCATTGGCTTAGGAGTAAAATACTGATTTAATTTAAATGAAAATGCTCTGGAGGTTAAAATCAGGTGGACCAATATTTTAATGACAGTGTCCTACATATTTCCTTCACCAATGTTAAGTAGATTATTGCTTCCTTCATTAATTAATAAAAGCTTTTCATGTGCTTAATGATGCAAATATTAGCTCATAGTAAAAAATACCCTGTCACTTGAAAAGATATCAGTGTTGTTATCCAGTCAGTAACAAGCCCTGACAATTTTCTGTTGCAGTAATAATTGAAGGTATTGAAACCTATTTAATCTGTTCCTTGATTCAAACATTCCAAGAAATCTGACTCTAATTTTTAGTTAGCACACTACTGAATTTATGGGGAACCTAGTCAACATGCTATTTTTTTCTGCAGGGTTCTTATTTACACTGCTGTTAAGCAGGATAATAGCACTGATTCTATCATAAGCTCCACAAGTCTGCCTGTGAGGATATGGTATCATTGCCATTCCACTGATCTCTGTGATGAAGTGTTGACAACAGTAATAAACTAGGTCAGAAGCTAGGTTGGTTGGTTTTGGGGGAGAGGGTTGGTTTAGTTTGGATTTCAAGTTTTTTTTTATTATTATTTTTTTCTTTTTTGTTTTGTTTTTGTTTTGGGATTCTAATTATTATTGAGGAATAGACAATGTATGCAAGGAAATGGAGGTAAATGTACAGCTACACAGTTCTAAATGGTCTTCCTTGACCTTTACAACACTTCCGGAACAAAGTACTTTGATCTCAGTCCAGCAAAGCACCTAAACATGTGCTTAACTTTCCTCTTTGCCAGTGCTTGCAGGACTTCACAGAAGATGGAAGCTGATATTCTGCTTCAACAATAAGAAATAAGAAATTAAATTAAACACTTAATTACTATTAACAGAATATAGTTATGCTTGTTTCTTACCATATACCAGATTGCATGCACAGTTAGCTAATAATTTACAAATTAGCAATTATCTAACACTAGGGAATGAGAAGGAGACAGATAAGTTCAAATGTAATATGTCATCATTAAATGGTTTAAAATACAGGAAAAAAAAAAAGGTTTAAAATACAGGAAAAAAAAAAAAAAAAAAAAAAAACAGACATCAACAGCAGAAAAACTGCTAGGATTTGGTTTTAAACACTTCCATGGAGAAAAATGCCAGTGGGAAAATAAAAAAAAAAAAAATCTTTTTTTTTTTTTTTTTTGTTTCCTACTTCTGAGTGCAGTGGCAGCAAAATACATAAATGTGAGTGAACAGTCAGGAACTAAACGGTTGGTGAAGAACTTGTTATAGATTAGACAAGCACTCTGTATTCCGTACATCTGTACCTGCAGTACTACCAGATTTGTAGCTTTGGTACCCATATATTTACCATTTTGTCTTAAGGAAAAAAAAAAGAAAAGCGAGATTTTCATATAATTATAAAAAAAGAGGAGAATATTTTGTCCCTAAAACATTTACCTATATACTCTTTAACTGTACAATTCTCAAGTTTGTTAAAATAATTTTGGTTACTTAAGAGCAGAAACTGCTTGCTTGGATAATCAAAGACATGGGAGAAGAAAAGAATAGTAGAAGTATATTTTGAAACAGTGAAGTAAGACAGAGTTAATGATCTGATCTGAAAAAACATAGATGCAAGAGTTTTATTTCATTTTAATATAAAATACATATTTTTACTGGGTAAAATATGTTTAAGAGAAAAACCTAAATAATTTCCATGAAGAATAATGCCCGTGCGCACCATTACATTTTCCAAAATACCAGAGGAAAAGAAAATAATGCAATACCTAATTCAGCTTTAACTTCAGAGCTTCAGAAATGGGAAAGAAAAAGGTAATATACTTTCAAGAAAAAAAGGAGAAAAATATAATGTTGATATTTACTCAAGCATCCTTGCAAATCAATAATTCTAAAAATGTCTTTAGATATATAGGTATATATAGGTATAAAGGTATATAACAAACTTTTTGCTCGATTAAAATTTAATTAAAATTTCAGATTTTGTTACTGTCACCTGATGAGTGAAGATATTTACAGGGATATGGCATCTCCCCCTTGGGGAATCCAGTTCAAACCTGCAAAGTCTGCTTTAGTTGATAGTAACCATTGAAATTCAGCTACCAGGTGAGCAAAAGCATCTTACAATGTTTGGTTGTAATGGCTCTAAACTAGCTTCTCAGTCTGGGTCATGGACAGACAGGAAATAATGAGGAAGAAAGGAAGCACAACATCACTTCTGCAATCCCTCCTTGACTTGTCTATAATGCAGAATCTGAATTTACCTAACAATCTGAGGCAGATGTTTTGAAACGTTCAAAGCGTTTGAAGTCCCATCCCCCTGCAGCCAAACTGAATGTCATTCAGTCTGTGGACTGTGAAGATGGAAGCTGTGTAAACATGAGCTATATCCGTAATTCTACACAGAATTTTGATTTAATATGGGCAACTGTCTTACAGCTATCTAGCTATTCCCTGTAACCTTCCAAAAAGCCGTGTCCTTTTAAGTTTAAATTCCCCAACAAAATTTGGCATTACTTACTTAAAATTTTAGTTATTTAGTATCTATTTTCCAATCCAAATCTACAAATTAAACCGTATATCCATCTATATAATTCTTATGTAATTGGTAATTGTGGTCTTGCTCCTGTAGTATCTATACCCATCCCTCCTTTAAACCTTGACTTCAACACGCTATGGTTGTTTAATTTTTCTTTAGTCTGTGATAGAAATTGAGTGGAAATTCAAGGGCTGAAGTTGGATGACACACTAATAAATACATCGGAAACTTGGACACATTAATTTAGGGAAATCCCTAAACAGAGTTGCAACTCAAGTAGTTAAACACCTTACTACTGATATGATCTTTGTCTCTAGAATCCATTATTAATATATAGCTTTTGGAGGTAATTAAAGAAAATAAATTATGATGTTCTTTGAGGATTTCGCATGCAAATCCCCTTTTCTGTTACAAGCTTTGTTTTACAGTTCTTAAAATTCTGAGTATGTATTTCTATGCAATTAAAATAGACCTCTTCAGGTCTTGCAGGAAGAAATGAAAGAAAAATATAAATACTCCCATGTACATGAATGATGTCAGAAGTTTAGCTCAAGTAACTTTATACTTTTTTTTTTTTATTATTATTATTTTTTATTTTGTGTGTTTGTATTCTACCTGCATGTAACAATATTCTAGCCAGCTGCTAATTGTTATACTTTTTGGCATATTGTTATTCAAAGATAAAAAAATGAAAGGCTGTTCATGTTAAAGATGGTATTTTTTTTGCTATGAAATATAGGAAGAGCTCTACATCTTCTTTATGGTTCATCAGGTGTCAAGGAACACAGCTATTCTGCTGAATGACAAACAGCATATGCTATCCATCTAGAGAAGTATGGTATGCAGTCTGTCAGTTTCTGCACTTTCTGCTATATACTTTCTGCATCTGAATGTGATTATCAATAAGGGTTCTAAGAATCTGTGAAAAGTACTGATGACAAGACAGGTTGGATATGTCTGATGCATGAAAGAAAGAATATGTGAAAACAGAAATCTGTACCATGGCTTCAGAGCATGAAAATTGCATAAAATCTATAATCAAATATTTAAAATCTCCTCTGAACCTATGTTTAAACTTATACTGCAGATATTATTTTAAAACTCATCATATGTTTCCCTCCCAGCTAGCACTGCAACACAAGTTTGGAGAAAAGTGGATTTTTAAGTTTGATGGGCAACTTAAAAAAACTGCAGAAAAGAAATTATTTCAGACCAAGCTAAAATAGTTTTTTAAAGTGTTTTTAAAACCTTTAAAGTTACACCAAAATGTGATCTGAAATGTGACTAGCAAACTGTCTCTTTATCTTTATAAGAAAATACCAATCTAAATAATATATTCTTTCTCAAAATGAACAATATTTTATTTAAAAAAGACTTTAAAACATTCTAAAATAAATTATTCTGTTATAATTCAAAGTATAACACTTACGTTTTCAGTACTTTCTATTATTTCTTATAATACCAAACCAAAGATGCATCTGACCTAATTTAAATCTTTCTGAAACTATTTTTCAATTAATTAAAAAAGTCACCAAGTTCTATGTCAGTCCTCCAGTGACTGTAAATCTTCTATTTACTAAAACATACATTTACCTTCTTAGACGCTATGTCTTTCTGAAATGAACCTCAAGAAATCTCTACGTAATCCTAAATAGCTAAATTTAACCAAGATAATCAGGAAAAAAGGAAAAGTCTTAACCTATATATCTTAATATTTGTACCTATAGATTTAAACTATTTCTAACCTGAGTTTTTTTTATATATATTTTGTTTATATTTTAATGTCACTGCACCGAGCCTGACTGAGTTTAAGAAGCGATTGGACTGTGCACTTAGTCACATGGTCTGAACTTCTGGGTAGACCTGTGCGGTGTCAAGAGTTGGACTTGATGATCCTTAAGGGTCCCTTCCAACTCAGGATATTCTATGATTCTATGATTCTAATGTGACAAAATGATCAGTTAAAACAATATCCAAATACTTTGTATTTCTTAAATTCTGATTTATTAAATTTGTCCTTTCTTCACTCCCACAGAAAAAACCTAACTCCAATCCATTATTTTTAGATAAGATTTACTTATTATTAAATTGAGTCAAAGTTAGTCTTAGTTAATGCATATGTTCAAAATAAAATAATAGTGCAGACAGACCTCATAGCTCATCCTTCAACATTTGGGTCCCTGTCTCATATATTTATATATAGAATATATATACCCTTTACATATGTAAAATGTGCATACATGTATATATTATAAAATACTCACAATCCTTGTTTCTTAGTTATAATAGCTGAAAAAGTTTCATAATTTCCTTTCTGTGAAAAAAATGGCAAAATGTCTTTCCAAAATCAGTGTGATAGAAATTATTTTTTCCCAGAAAAAGGTAAAAGTAAAAAGTTTTAGAACGTAAACATGTTTTATTTTTACATTTTTAATTGCTATTACTGACTTTTTCACAGTATTAAAAGTTAAAGCTGATTATGAAGAGCTGCAGAAGTGTCTCTTAACATTAAGTGATCAGGCATTTACAAAAGCAATGCAGTTTATAAACAGGAAAAAAAAAAAAAATCAAACTTCTGAAAGAATGGAGAAAAAAAAAATGTAATCATGCTACTGTACAAGTCTTCACTGATTATGCCTAGAAAGAGACTGCTGAATTGAATCATGACAGATAGCTATAAAATCATGAATAGCATGGAAAATCTAAAGAAGGGATTGCTGCTCAGTTTCATATATACAGTGAAGCACTAAAAGAAACACTCAGAGATGGGTTAAAAGGAAAAAGAAAGCAGACTGGGACATTTCTTTGGACAACACATAATTAAGCTATGGAAACTACTGCACCAGGATTTTACATATGTTGAAAGTTATGTATACTCATATTGTGACTAAACAGTTAATGGAAACTAAAATATCAAAGACTAGTTAAACATAAAAGAATACTTTTTCCTTAGGAAGTTTCTGCATGACAGTTTATGTCAGCTGGGTGTTTACAATGTCTGTATATACTTGCCCTGATCTCACTTGCTTCCAAGAGCATCAATTATTAACCAGTGCTAGAGATAAGACATTGGGCAAGATGGACTTTTGGTTAGACTCTGCCAGATAATCTCGTGTTATGTTGGTTATTTCATAAATTGAATACTCATGATCATCTCATTTCATTTTTTTCTTCCCTTTTTATTTATTGGAGGGCAGAGGGGTGTCATTTCAGTCAGACCCATTTTCTTGCCATGAGTCTTTGACCTAAGGTATAACCAATCCTAGATGGTTCAGGCCATCCTATAGAAATCCCTAGGAATTCCCAGGACTGGAGACTCCTATATTTGATTTTCTTTAAAAAGATTTATGAAACAACTTTACTTCCCAGAACTCACCAACGGTCCTGTTACTCTTGTGAGGCACTGTGCAGCTGAGCCAGATGAAAGACAAAATGTTTGAGTCTGAAGTGGTTTTCCAGGTAGCCCTGTGTAGAATAGGTGCAAAGCTGCAACAATTGTAAAAAGAGAGAGGGAAATCCAGTTTAATGATTTATTAAATACAGTTAAAATGAATGCATCTGCTTATTATTAAAAACAATAATGATTTAGTTACAATAATTTGAAGTTCTTTGTTTTGAATTCTATTTTTAATAAAATCAAATGTTGTTCCACATAGAATTTTATTCTGGGGCAAACCAACTTCTTCTAAGAATACTTTGAGCAGAAAACTCTAGGCCAGTTTTATTTTTAAACTGAAACACTGAATTATGCTGTCTTTTTACACTAGTGAGTGATTGCATGTGCATTTTTTGTCACCTCTTCTGACATTCTGACCAATGTGAGAATCAGTTAGAATTACACTTTTATAGGGATCATTATTTGAGAAAACTCTCACTGTTTTGTGCAGTAGTTGCTTCTTGCAAAGTGCATTGTCTTCATTACATGTTATATTACGGTTTAGATTCATAAAAAAAATCACCAAGACATATTTCTGCAAACCTACTGCTAAGGATAATGAAGGCTTGAGTTCTTTCACTTTTAATCAAAGCAAACAAGTGATATGCATTGTGCTAAAGGGAAAAGACACCACCATGATGCCTGATAATAGAGAACAGAAAATGCTTCTGGGCACTGTGCCTCTTGCACAGTTTCAAAAATCACCATTTCTTACACTCTATTTTAAGTATTCATGCTGTTTTCATAACAGTGAACCTCTTTTGTCAAAATATAAATGACAGTAGTAAGAGGTGGCTCTGTTTTCTAAAGGATAAGAGTTGGAGGGGGTTACATATGATAACAGCATATGTCACATATGATAACAGCAATTCCATCAGTCTTTTTTTAAGAGTGTGTATAATTGCCACATGTTCAGAGAGGTGCTTGAATTTCAGGCCCTCTTCCAATTTTTCTGTTGTTTAATGGCTGGCTATGGCTAGTGCTTGTCAAGACAGGCATCCTTCCACCAGCTGGAGATGCTGCCAGATGCCTCCTGCAGCTTGGGGCAGCACTCGGCTGCCCCATGCAAATTCCTAGACCTATGGCATTCAGTAATCTCTACATCCCAGGATGCTCCCCATTCCACTTTATTGGAAAAAGAGGTACCAACAAGGCAGTAAAGTCTCAGGGGGTCCCTCTAACATTTAGTTGTGAAAATAAATTTAACAAAGGGTGTCATCCTACAACTTACGTATTTATGAAGAACTGTTCTGGGTATTTGATACGTAATGATGCTTTTGAAATACAGTTTGCTCACTGGGAGCCACATGTGGCAATATCAGCTGTCTACCTAATAAATAGTATGTTCCTACACTACAAACACAGTTCCTCCAGCATCTCTGAGTTCATACAAGTTTAAGTACCTAAACTCTTTAATAACACAGAATCCAAAGTGTTAGGGCTGCAGGTGAATGACTACTCTAAGAGAGGTTCAGCTAACTGGCAAGGGTGTGGAAGGCTACAGAGCATGGTATGATAAATTGATGGACATGACAGAAAGCTGTGTGAGAAGCTGACAAAAGTTACAGGTACTGCTGTGAGGGACAGCTGTGTGGCACAGGTGGCAAAGAGAGGGATAGATGAGAAGCGGCTCAACCTCACAGATAGTTGGAGAGGACCACGTTTTGAGGAGCAGTCTTGCAAGGCCAGCAGCACCCAGGTAACCATAGCAACAATTCCATACAAGGATGAGATTACCAAGGTAACTGTATCATGAAAACCAAATATGAGTACGGTTGCAGCAAAGGTAGGAAAAATGGGACAAAGAATAAACAGAACAGGTTGCTCAGCTGCAATGAGACTGGGATGGAAGAAAAGGCATGAAGGTGAAAACCAATGTCAAGAAACAAACAAAAAAAAAGGCATAGCAACGCATGCAACTCATGTGCTGATCCTGTCTGGAGGTACCTGTCGGCAGCCCTGGGCATGACCACTGTCACTGGAGCAGGACAACGAAAGAGACCTGTTTTTCTGACTGTACAAGTGCCAGACCTGCTCCCATGGTCACAAAGGCCACAGAGGGTGAAGCAGGTGCTTTCTCAGGCCAGCAAGGGGAATGCGCAGATGTATGGCTCAAGCATAATGGTACCATCATGTCACTGACCACCACACACCTGGTGGCATTGGCAATAGCCCACACTTCATAATACAAAGAAGTGATCCTTGCACAAATGTATCAGTTATATGAAGGCATACAACTCTTCACTAGCTGTTGTCAGAGAGAGGAAACAAAATATATTTGAGAATAGCAATGGATACAAACTGGTCAGTTCGTTAAATACAACCTGCTGACATGAGAAAACTCCATCACAGAAGTCAGATGCTGAGGTGAATAACTTGGGCCAGGACCATACTTAGTAATCTCGGTGCCTGTAGTAGCACAAAAGCTCCAGAAATATTTCAAGAAAGGACTATTTAGAACTGATGGCACAAGGAACAGTCCTAGGATGTTCCTGAGCCCATCAGATCAAGATTAGGGAGACAGAACTTCTTTCCTTCATACATGCAATTCTGGAATAAAGCAGTTAAAAATGCTGCCAGAACCACTGCAGGCACCTGCATTGTTTCTAGAGCACAGACCAGGCAAAAGCTAAAGTAGAAGTTCAATATCACCAGACACACAATGCCTGTATATTCTGGGTGAGGTGTTACCCCTCTTATGAAAGCAACTGCAGACTGTGGTGGAGGAGGTGTGCATTTTTTTTTTTAATTTCTGGCAGGGAACTTAAAATCTCTTATTTACTTATAATCCGTCAAACTATTTTGATCTCCAGAAAGATATCAAAGCCCAGATCTGTGTACTTTCAACACATATACACATAATGAAAAATGTATATAGACATTTGAGGAGAGGAAAAAAGTTCCCTGATGCTGGGTGGAGATAAATCTGTGTATAATCTAAAGCATTCCAGTATTTGCAGGTACAATGTTTGGATTTGTGCCCTTCCCCAGTTACCGAAGTTGCATGTGTTTAAAGTAACCAAATATTTACCTCAAATATCTTGATACATCTCTAGGAAGCTTGCTGGGGTCAGTTGTATTTTTTCAGTATAACAGCTATAAAAGTTGGGCCATATTCTCTTGCTATTTTGAATGGATTATACAGGTCCATTGATTTTATAGTTTTCTCTTAAAAGTCTAGTTTTATTTCTCTTACCTAGTTTTTCACAACTTAGAAACAACACAAGAATATAAACCTCAGGAAAATGGCTTACGGGCAGTGTATCCATAAAGATATGCCAAGACATTTACAGAAAAAAAGCATTTCTGTCTGCTGGCCCTGAAAGAAAACTTGATTAAGATATAAGGCACTCAAGCACACATTCAAATACACACACTACATTTGTGAGACTGTTAGAGAGCCTCATATTGATCTATTTGCTCACTGCTACATTGTTCACAAAGTATGCACTTCAATAAGAACCAAATGTGATCTGATAGGACAAATCATATGTGTGTGTGTGGGGGGGGAACATACATACACACAAAGCAATAGGGAGTTTAGCTATTGAAATCTTAGATGAAGAATAATATTTTCTCTGAAACTTCATGATTTTCAAGCAATACTACTGAGCGTCATTAAACAGCTCACTAGACAAATCTGCAGGTATGAGTAACCATGACAAATTAGCATGTGAAACCAAAATACCTTTCAGCTTCTGATGGAATAGAGTAGTGTAGGAGCTGCTGGGAGAATAAAGAAAACAAAGAGGATCAGAGACATAAAATGATTGAAGAAAATAGTACATATATATAGCTCATTCACAAGGATTCTATTTTATTAAGTTTTAGAAATGGGGCTTTGTACTGGGTCTGGCTGGGATGTTAACTTTCCCTGCAGCAGCCCATACAGTGCTGCGCTCTGTACTTGTAGCTAGAACAGCAGTGGTATCACACTGGTGTTGTGTCTGCTGCTGAGAAGTGCTGGCACAGCATCAGACTTTCTCTAACCATTCTAGGGGGTGGGCGAAAAAGTGAGAAAGAAACATCATCAGGGCGGCTGACCTAAACCAACCAAAGGGATATTCCATACCATATGATGTCACACTCATCAATAAAAGGTGGAAAAAGGAAGAAGGGGGGTGTGGTGGGCTCTCGTTGCAAAAACATCTGTCCTCCTGAACACCAGCTACGTGCGTTGAGGCCCTGCTTCAAGGAGGTACGTGGTCAAGCATCGCTCATTTGTGGGAAGTAGAGAGTAATTTTTTTTCCCTCTGCACTTCCACATAGCCTTTACTTGTTTTGTTTTGTTATTCCCTTTCCCCCGCCCTCTTCCCCTTTCCCTTTTTTTCCTTTTAGTTGAATTGTTTAATTAATAATAATATTTCCTTAATAATATATATATATATTCTCTTTAATTAAATTTTCCTTATCTCAATCCATAGTTGTTCTTTCCTTTACTTTTTCCCCTCCGTATCTGAGGAGGGGGAGTGAGAGAGCGGTTGTGGTGTTCAGCTGCCTAACACAGTAAAACCACCACAGGCTTTTACGCCGTCTGTACCTTGTTAATTTGCAAAACAAAAATTAAAAAAAAAAATAATAAAAAATTGAAAGCCCACATCACAGAATGGTCTGCTCCAAATTAAAAGGGCTGTTATATATTGAGTAAATATATATATATTGAGTATATATTGAGTAAATATATGCAAAAATGAGATGCACACACAGCTGTCTTGTCTTGCATCTGGTTGGTCATAACTCTGTGGTTTCTTTTTGTTATCCAAATACTTATTTATGCTTGTGAGAAATATCCACTTGTTGGAGAGGATAGCAATTGGTCCTGGAAGACAGAGCATAATTGCTCCAGGTTTGCCAGTTGGATAGGCAGATAACCAAAAGAGACAATGGTTTGTCAAGAGCAGATAGCAAAAAAAAAAAAAAAAAAAAAAAATGTCTAAAAGGTGAAAGAGAAGGAAGTGGCAGGGCAAAAGCTGCTGCTGCAGACCCTGACAAGCCTTGTGGTTTGTATTTGTTGTTGAAGTTCTGCTCTGTAGGAAAATGTATTGTCACATCTCTGAAAAGTACTGCAATTTATAAGCTAACCTTGCTGTGCAAGCCAGTCCTGTGAAATCCTAATAGACATCACTGTCAGGGGAATTATTTAGTCTAGTAAAATATGGTGCATTTTGGAATAATGGAACTTAGATTGGGATATATCATATCCTATTATTCCACTAAACACTCTAAATAATCTCCATCTTCCGGTGTTTTCTTACCCTTCACATATTAGTAGATTTTTGTCAACCATCCAAGTTATGCATATTTAACTCTTCTAATTTTTCCTCCTAAATGATCCTTCCACCTCCCTAATTGATTTTAATCTTATTCTCTGAAATCTCTTCAATATTTTTCTGGCAATGTGGTGCCCTACATTTAAAGCAGCATTCTGAATATAGTCACACTGCAGCTGTACAGAAAATAATATTTGATGTGGAAAAAACACCTGTGAGAATTTAGCCCCAAATTGTTTTAGCTATTTTTACTTCAATATCAGATGGCATACTCAATGCTAGTTTGCTGCAATTGTAATCATGACATTTCTTTATTTGTTATTACTTCCTAGATTTCTTAGGTATTAATCCTGCAAAGACCCACATGCTGCTCAGCAGGGAACATGGAAGTGCTACATGATGTTGTTACTACTACAAACCACCACAGGGTGGTCAAGATGTGAAGGAGGAAGTTCAGTAAGGCTGGAATTTTATTTCCTTGTCCCATTTGGGAACTATGCAGTTGGGTGGAGCAAGTGGCTCTGTTTCATGACCATTTCCAGCTGTTAGTGAGCAACTAGCTGTTCACTGCCACAGCACATGTTCAACCACTGTTAGCATCTTACTGCTGCTGTACCTGTTACCAGGAACTCCAAACACCCTTAGTGTAGCTTCTTTTGCAAATACCTCTTCCACAGTTCCTCTATTGTACCACAGGGAAATGAACCTCCCATAAAAGAAGACACTTGTCCTGGGTATTTGCCACCAGAAAGAAACAGTAAAACACTCCTTTTTCCTCTTCCCCCACCCTTACAATGTCTTACTGATAAGTAACAATTCCCTAAGTTTATTCCAAAGTATCCTTCATGAGAGAATTTTACACCA
The DNA here is from genome assembly GCA_011075105.1 of Heteronetta atricapilla. Taxonomy (NCBI): domain Eukaryota; kingdom Metazoa; phylum Chordata; class Aves; order Anseriformes; family Anatidae; genus Heteronetta; species Heteronetta atricapilla. The sequence continues at coordinate 76,707,497 of CM021732.1, read as the reverse complement.
GGAGGAATACTTACACATCAGTACCAATATTTTTGGTAGCTCTCAGTACTTTTGTTTACTGAGGATTTATTTATTTTATTTTTTTTTCATTCCTTAAGCATACAGAATATAGGATATAGAAAAGTTGGTAGCTGCCTATAATATCCTCTGCTCCACTTTTCCTATACCATCTTTCAGTCAGCTTCCACTGGGAAGACACCCTGGATGTGCTCTAAATCTGTCTCCTAATGACTAACTCCTTCAAAAGCAGTATTTATTTATTTATTTAACCCAGGTGTACAAAAAAAGTGTTCATCCTACTTTTGTCCTACTTGTTCCTTTTGCAGTGAAATATAGATTTGACTGCTTCTGAGAGCACAGAGAGCACATGGGCTCAGGCATCAGTCCTCATGACTCACTCACGGGTATTGTTTTTCATACCTTGTTTCTGTCTGAACCTACTAATATAGCACTGAGATTCTTCAGTGAATGCTCAGAGAAAGCTGGATATGAAGCACCGAACCAAAAGCATAGCACTTTGTTGACAGATCAGTTTCTAAAACTCATCTATGTTATGCTGAAAAAAAAAAAAAGCCAGAATATTCAAGAATATATGAACTATTCAATTCTCTTCCCATCACATTGAGGAGTGCCTTAACTTTCCCCTAAAGCCTCTAAAACCAGAAAGAAATTGCTGAGGCATATGTCTCTTTCCTCTGTCCTTTCTGAACCTCTGCTCAGTTACGTCACTGTTCCCCAAAGAATCAACTACCACCATTAGCACTGATGTTCTTCTGCTGGGAGTCCAAAGCACATGTCCCAGCATTGTGTTCACACCATTTTTCAGGTCTGATGAAGACCTGAAAGCATCAGATAGTCTCTTTGCAGAAAATGTATAATGTTGGATAAAGAATTGTTCTGTCAGTAAAATCCCTGTCATTTCAATTGCCTTTAATAATAGATTAGATCTGGCCATGGCTGAGGAGGCAGTCAATTGACAGATGCTAAATACCTATCCCAAGGACATCACATGTGTGAAATTGAAGCTGGCTGAGCATTTTGCTCACGTAAAGTCTAGTTCTGTGGTTTCTCAGCTCTTTGGGCTAACATTCACATTCCTGCTGGTTTATATATTCTGTGATGATCTACCTCCATTTTTCAATTGGTCTCCAAGTGCACACTGGCTTACTTGGGTGACAAGTTGGAAGTATTTTGAAAATTGAATTTGTTGGAATCCTTCCTGCCTTTCCAGCCACAAAATAATTAATTCACAAGTTTGTATTCTCCTTTGTATCCAACTTTGCTGCAAATAAAAAATTAATCTAGAGGCATCCCTCCTGTAAAACTGATTTTAATCAAGAAGTGATTTGTGGCTGCATGTAAGCAATGTCAGGTAGGGAAGGGATTCACAGTGTTCAGCGTGTTCCACAAATCGGAGCATGACATGAATATCAGTTTCATGTGCTGATCCACAGCAGGCAAGCTTTGCTGCACACAGCTGTTCTTTTGTGAATTGTTTGCATTTCAAATGTGCTCTCTGGTTGTCTGTATTCTGATTGAAGGATGATACCATTCAGCTCTTTCTGGGAGCCCTCTCGGTGGAAGCTGGAGAGAAGAGCTACATGGCCACATGCATATTCCTCACAGGCTCCTCCACAGTTTTCTTTTATTTTTAATTTAAACAGATACCTTGAAGGCGGAGGCATAACTTAGAAGTCCCCATATTCTCTCAAATTATTTTTATACTTTACTTCTCACCCCTTCTCCAACTCAAAAAGGGAAGTTCTTTTTTGGTTATGCAATTTCTTTTTTCATGATAGACCGAAATGAAAGCCTTATACTATCTTTCTTTTGAGGTTGCAAATGTTACAGCATGAGGTGGAAGTCTGCATGGGAGCATGCCATCCTCATGTCCTGCTAAAATTATAATTCTCTTTATATTCTGTTGAAGTTTTACCACTGATTTCAATAAAGTATGATTTCTTCTTAAACATCTTCATAGAGATGAGGAAAAGGCGGAGGTGCTCAATGCCTTCTTTGCCTCAGTCTTTAGCGGCAATACCAGTTGTTCTCTGGATACCCAGTACCCTGAGCTGGTAGAAGGGGATGGGGAGCAGGATGTGGCCCTCACCATCCATGAAGAACTGGTTGGTGACCTGCTACGGCACTTGGATATGCGCAAGTCGATGGGGCCCAATGGGATCCACCCAAGGGTACTGAGAGAACTGGCAGAGGAGCTGGCCAAGCCCCTATCCATCATTTATCAGCAGTCCTGGCTATCGGGGAGGTCCCAGCTGACTGGCGGCTAGCAAATGTGACGCCCATCTACAAGAAGGGCCTGAGGGCAGACCCGGGGAACTATAGGCCTGTCAGTTTGACCTCAGTGCCAGGGAAGCTCATGGAGCAGATCCACTTGAGAGTCATCAGGCGGCACTTGCAGGGCAAGCAGGCGATCAGGCCCAGTCAGCATGGGTTTATGGAAGGCAGACCCTGCTTGACGAACCTGATCTCCTTCTATGACAAAGTGACGCGCTGGGTGGATGAGGGAAAGGC
>CM021732.1:76686283-76704955 GCA_011075105.1 Heteronetta atricapilla | reverse complement strand
GTCTTTAAAAGACGTTTAGATGTAGAGCTTAGGGATATGGTTTAGTGGGGACTGTTAGTGTTGGGTTAGAGGTTGGACTCGATGATCTTGAGGTCTCTTCCAACCTAGAAATTCTGTGATTCTGTGATTTAAGTATTTGTTCACTGGTAACCTAAGCCTTATGAAGTCTTTAGAGGTAACAAGATACAATAATAACAGTAAGATAAAAGGTGTAATAAGACCATCAAACAAAAGTGGCCTCATGGACAGTGATTAGATTTAAGAGCCATCAAGTAAAAGGTCTTGGTGTCAGCCAACCTACAGGCTGACTGATTTTTTTTTTTTTTCAATTGAAATTTCCCAAGACATTAATGAATTGATTACAACCTGGGTAAGGAGAACCACCGTCTATTTCCAGGCCCTTCAGTTTTCAGAAGGAATCAGATATAATTATTCTCTGAGTTTTTTGGTCAGCTGTAACTCACACATATCAGTGTTTCCCAGACTTCTTACTGACAAAAGCTATGTTTATGGCTATCTATTGCCTGGTGATATTCCCCTTGTTATTAATTGTCTTGCTATTAATTTCATGTCTATAGTAAAGAAAGCTAGGAATACTCTAGAGTGCCTGAAATTTAAGAGCTATTCATGTAAGCTATCTAGCTCCATCCTGTTCTAACCTGGTCCACCTATAGTTAAAGAAAAAGATAGAAAGTGATTTGTAGTGAGAATTTACCTTGTAAGCAGTCACTTTCTGAAGGAGCTTTTCTGTAGTGATGCCAGAGAATCCAGTGAGATTAAATTCTTTAGGCTGAATTTAACCTTGTGAATATCACTCTTAGTAGGTATTTCAGAAAATATACCTGCCTTATTGAAAGAAGAAGGGATTTTTTTTTTTTTTTTTTTTTTTTTGAGACAGGTTCATCAAAACATTAGTTATGGGGCTGATGTAAGTATTTGCAGCAAAGAAGTTTTAAGTCTAACAATAAGCAACTGACTTCTGTCAGCCATCATGGATAAGAAGGAAGGAAAGAAAGGAAAGAAAGAAAGAAAATAAGCACAGCAAACCAAAAAAAAAAAAAGTAAATAAACACATAAATAAATAATAATAAAAACCACACCACCACCACCAAAAATCCCAAAGACCTATCATCAGGGGACTTCAAAAAAGTATTTATTACTTTTTTTTTTTTTTTTTTCCTACTATTTCATAAGTTTTCTGGCCATTAAAACATCTTTAAAGCTAGATGGGGCATTTGAATTTTGAGCTTTGAAAATGAGAGTAAAACAATCTAGGAAGCAAATTAACATGAACTTCAAATCCTAATTATTGTTTATCATAAAAAAGAAAGTCACAATTCCTTAATTTTCCTAGCTTTGACACTTAAAGCAATTTTATCTGGACTTTATCTAAACTTTGGTTAGAATTAAAATTTTTTAGATCTAAAATTTTACATCCAGACTATATCAGTTGGAATAATCAATCATGAAAAACAAAACACAACTAAAGTAAACAAACAAAAAGTTATCAGCTATTATAACCTCAGTTTCACACTTCTTGTAATTTCATGCTAGGAATTGCTCTGATCCCTTTAACACATATTAATATTGTTCAAGTGTTAACTTTTTACAGAAGTGCATGTATATCCGTGTTCCTCCTATTGACATTTACACAACCATCTACAAAAAAAAAAAAAAAAAAAAAAAAAAAAAAAGGAACCATGACCTAATAATTTAACTATTTCCATAGATAACAGCTCAACAATGAGCTGTTGACCTACATATACTACCTACATGACCTACATATACTACCCATTCTAACAGACAGGCATTCTGTCAGAGATTCAGAGGTCTTAGCTTTTTTCCACAGACCAGTGACTCTCTTTCACCCTTTGACAGATCATCCTTTCAAGTAAGAAAGTATAGGTTACCTCAAAATGAAGCTATCCCCATGTTTAACAAGAGCTCCAGAAATCCAGGTTAGCTAATCCTGAAACTAATCATTATTAGCTCCACAATAAATGTTGTTTTCTATGGTAAATTCACATCAACCAATGTTTTACCAACAGAGTTCTCTTTCTTTACAGAGAGGGCTCTGAACCGTCAGTAACATGGTTTTAGTGGAATCCTCCTGAGAGCTTCCATAAAGATCTGAAGAAAAAACAGATCTAGGGCCCAAGCTCTCCACAGATGGACCATAAATAAATAAATAAACAAACAAATAAATAAATAAATAAATAATGTATGCACAACACAAGCAGAATTAAGCACTGTTACAGGGAAGTTGCAGAACAAGAGGAGTGTCATAATTAGTTGGTGAAGGCAGCCAAAATAATTTCCAAATATTTGTTCAAATGTTTAATCAAACTATGTTTGCAGTGCTCATTTGTTTCCTTTCATTTGACACTCTAACAATCACATTTACTGTTAGGAACATTTAATGAAGATATGACTTTTAAGTAACTCTTATAGAATATTCATATGAAGTGGACTGGGATATTTATGTTAGAAACTGTGCAAATATAGTGTTGAGTCATCAAACAGAACCTTTAGTTCAGTCTATTCAAAATAGACAGAAAGTGAATAGTAAGTATGAATAGAACTCTTCCAAAAATAATAAAAAATAAATTTTGGGACACAAACACTTTTGAAAGACCAATGAGAGATATCTTCTGAAAATCTTTTTCCACAATGTACATATATGCAACCAAATATTTTGAACAACTGTAATCCTTGGTATTCAACATATTTATATCCTTTTCAACATCAGTATTGCAAGTCATCAGTGAGATGAGATGCTTTAATATAAAATATTCATAGACTATTATGCATATTAAAAAAAAATGGCTTTTGTGGCATGTTTAAGAAGAAGGTGCTATTTAACAAGCAGGCAGGGTTTCTGTTTGTTTATTTGTTTTGCCTTTTTTTTTTTTTTTCTGAAAACCTCCTCACAGATGTCACCTACCTTGAGATAAAGACAGTTTATTAGGTAAAGCAAAAGCCATGCATGAAAACAAAACAATACAAGGGATCTGTTTGCTACTTCCCATTGGCAAGCAGGTGTTGAGCCATGTCCAGGAAAGCAGGGCTCATCCCATGTAATGGTTTCTTGGGAAGACAAATGCCATAATTCCAAATGCAGGTCCCACCCCCACACCCCAGCTTTTATTGCTGAGCATGATGCAACATGGTGTAGCTGGGTCACTTGTCCTGGCTGTGTCACCTCCCAGCTCCTGGTGCACTCCCAGCCCCCTTGCTGGCAGGGCAACATAAGGAGCTAAAAAGGCCTTAGCTCTATGCAAACACTGCTCTGTAACAACTACAAATATCACTAAATTATCATCACTTGGATGTATTTAATCAAAAATCTAAAACAGCATTTTGTGAGCCTCTATGAAGAAAATGTCAACCTAATGAGGTTCGACAACTCCAAGTGCAAGGTAGTGCACTTTGGTTGGGGTGATCACAGAAAGCAGGACAGACTGGGAGAAGAACTCATTGAGAGCATCCCTGCAGAGAAAGACTTGGGGGTTTTGGTGGACAAAAAACTCAACATGAGCCAGCAGTGCATGCTTGCAGCCCAGAAGGCCAACTGCGTCCTGGGCTGCATCAACAGAGTGGCCAGCAGGTCCAGGGAGATGATTGTCCCCCTCTAATCTGCCCTCATGAGGCCCCACTTGGAGTGCTGCATCCAGGTCTGGGGTCCCCAGTGCAAGAAGGATATGGGGCTATTACAGCAGGTCCAGAGGAGGGCCACAAAAATGAACGGAGGGCTGAAGCGCCTCTCCTACAAAGAATGGCTGAGAGAACTGGGGATGTTCAGCTTGGAGAAGAGAAGGCTTCAGGGAAACACATTTGCAGGCTTTCAATACTTAAAGGAGGCTTATAAAAAAGATAGTGACTTTTTTTTTTTTTTTTTTTTTTTTTTTTTTTTTTACATGGGCTCTGGAGTCTCAATCCCCACAATTTATAGAATGGTGAATGAAGATATAACTTTTAAGTTTTGTAATTCTAGCTTCCTCTCTTACTAGCTTCCTCTAGCTGACTTCCTCTCTGCATTTCTCTCCTGTCAGAATGCAGATTTTATTTGGTTTCCATACCTGGGTCTCAGTTTTGTAAATATTTACAACTCTTACCTTTTCTACTTTGAATGACCCTATTGAAATCAAAGGAATTGCATGCATCATTCAGTTGTGTATAAGTATGTGAAAGACAAAGGGCAGACTCACCACTTTAATTAGCACTTCAACCACTTTAATCACCATTTGATTCACTTTTCAGATACTGCTGAATTGAGTAAGTTATCCATGTTGTGAACTAAGTGAATGAACTATAACAACATAAATACAGTTAGACGATGGACATAACCGTCATTCTGATGAGGTAAACTGAATTAGCATTTAATAACATTTTAATACCTGTAATTAATCATAATTGAAAATAGGACAGTTGCCTTCCAAATTACTGAGACATTCATCAAATTGGTAACTGGATAATTAGAATCATAAATCCAGTCATATATACCTATAACTAATGGTTGTTAATTATTATTAAGTGTAGATTATTTCCCATCATACATTCACCTACACATTAAAAGCTGCTTTATGGTCATTAATAATTCTGCAATTGATTTGGGTTGTTCTGCCTGTTTATATATTTAAAACACTTAATAGCACTGAGCTGGAATAATTTAAAATCATTTTTAACATTCTTTGTCTCAACTGTGCTTCAAAAACCTTGTGTCATTCACCCCTTGATGAAAATGTGTTATTTCTCTATGTATTAACCAGCTTATGCTGATGTCAGTCATATTACATTGCTAATACTTCACAGTTTTTTAGGATTTGCCATAGAATAGACAGAGGTTGGTTTATTAACAAAAATTCATGAGATTTTAATTGCAGCAATTTCCCTGTCTTTTTTTTTTTTTTTTTTTTTTTTTTTTTTTTTTAAAAATATTTTTTTTTTTATTTTTTTTTTTTTTTTTTTTTTTTTCTGAAAAAGAAAAGGAGTGAATCTTCATTAATGTGAAACTCTCAAGCTCTTACAGTGTTGCTTCAAAACCTCTTTGACAGTTTACTTTGTTTTCAATATAAAGCATTATTCACAGAGAAATTAAAGCTAGATTAGCTGTCTTTCATGTGAATGAATATAAGGGGTAACCGAGGCTTTTCCAAGTAGAGATTAGTTAATCTTTTGAGAATCATTTAAGGGGATCATTTAATCCATTGCTTAATGTAATACTGCACACCAATCCATATCTAAATACCACAGTGACAGACTCATTAAAATTACCAAAAGCAGATATGTATACCCATTCCAATATTTTATGTTGACCTTTTGGAAGTCTAATGAAGTGGAATGAAATGAGTGCATATCTAAGTGGCTATGAGTAAAAAAAAATAAATAAATAAATAAAAAAAATCAGTAAAGATAGCAAAGTAGCTACATAGAAAAGAAATGAGGAAAAAGCAGAAGCTGTGAAAGACTGGCGCAGTTAGCTTTGGTGGTTATTTTTAATGCCAGAAAGAATGGAGAAATTAAGGGGGAGGTCTTAAGAGATTGAGATAAAGTGCAGAGCAGAGAGAAGAAAAGGAGAAAAGAAGAGAAATGGCAGCTGGGAGGTCAAGTACCCAAAGAAGCTATTGTGTTTCCATAATAAAGGAACAGCAGAGAGTTCAGCAGTTAAGATAAAAGCAACCAGCAGATGATGATTCTATTTTTAAGAGATTTTTAAACTTGACTTTTTTTGGATCTATACAGAAATGGAACACATTTGGAATTTCTCACAAAGGCACATTTTGAATATGTTTCATTTTGGAATGCAATATTTAGAAAAGCATTACAAAAAAAGATTTTTGGGGAAAAACAACTTTACTTGAAATTTGGTGGCCTTGTTTTTTTATTATTTTATTTTTTTTTTCTCATCTTTAGTTTTAAAAAAACTGCATTTTCAAAATGGAAATGGGTCCATTATTATTATTATTATTATTTTTTTCCGAATAGCTGTGGATGTATTTAACTAATAATGATAGAACAGCACCTTACAAAATCTAATATGAGTAAAAATAGATGGACATTTAAATATGTGTATATACACTGTTGGGGTTGGAAAGGCTCACATCCTAAAAACTTTTAGCAAGAGTTAATTTCAGAAGCCTTAAATGTTGAGGGGAAGAAAAAGGAGAGGGAATAAGAAAATGGGGGCACTCTCATAAGCACTCAGTAAGTGTTGTAAAGAATTAAAGTATTAAAGATAGTTAGTACACAGAAAAAGCTTTCTAAAGCAAATCTACAGAATATGTGCACAGGGTGTCGTGGAAAGATATGTCAACTAAGTCTGAACACAGTAACAGGCCTCTAAAGAGGGCATAGTGAAAGCTACTTCAGAGGAACCAGCTCAGATCCCAAGAGAGGCCCCTAGGGGCTTTTGTGGGGAAGAGTTGGCTCATTAGCTGGCACTGATTTGTATTCAAAGGTAATATAAGTGGAGTTCTTAGTAGTTTCACTTATAAAGTCAGTATTGACAAGCCCTTGGAAAATTTGCATTATCCAGACAGTTTTTCTTTAGAACAGGATTTTGATGGGTTCCTGATTTTAGATGCTTGTTGGCTCACTAATGGCCTGAAAAGAAATTCCTCTTTGAAACCAGTTGAGCTACAGAACTGCTCAGAAATCTTCAGAGGAAATTTTGGGCTGCTGGTCTGTACACTGTCTGTCTAAATCCTCTAATTAGTTTTTCATTTGTTCAGAGCTTGGGCTACCTGTACAAGGAGAATAGGTCCAGCATAAGGATCAATTGATTATTCCATGGCAGTAATTTTCATTACCATCTCTAATTTCATTGTCTCTGTGAAATCAGTTGAGAGAGACTACTTTTTTAACCTTTCATATAAGGCAGACTGTACTTTTTGTTCATGGTTCACCTTCCAAAATGGGACATTTCACAAGGCTACACAGCTTTGTAGATGAAGCTTTAACCAGCTTGAGTAAACACTGCACTGTTTATGACTCTGGTGTATTGGTTTGTGTGGCAGTCAGACATATTTGTTATGAAAAATGTTACCAAAGCTACTGAAGCAGGTGTCTGATCTTGCTGATGCTGACGTAAATTTAAAGACAGAAGTCAGTGGGAGTATGCATGTATAACACTCATTCAATAATTATATTCTCAATTTGATGAGTCCCAGCAGTCTGAGTGAATGGACATGGTCTCTCAGTGGTACTGCTGTTAGGCCCAACTAAAAAATTTCATAGGCAAGTTTGCTGTTTGAAAAGAAAGTTCCATTGCAATTGAAGTATTTTGCAAGAACCTGCTGATTGTCTTCAGTGTTACCTAAGGAAATAGGTCAAAACAAATCATTCTGGATTGGCTCTGCCTTGATAACTAAAACTAGTCACAATTTTCTAACCACTCAGCTTTGTCATTAAGTGACAGTGACTAAACCTTGAAAAGTCTCTAAATGAATCATGACCTGGATCCCTCATATATTCTAGTAATGACAGTGCTTCAGCTGAGCAAAGACACCTAGGAAGCTAGGTGTTGAACATACTTCCTTATAAGGCTACTGACACCACTTGCCATGAAGCCAACAAATGGGCAACTAAATACAGATCCATCCCAGGTAGCTGGAAAGCCCCAGTCTTCAAAGGTAGTGTCACAATTTTAGTATCTGAGGTCCACAGTAATACAAAGAACATAAAAATAAATTATTCCCACATCTCTTTCCTCTCAGAATTGACTTTTCACATGAAACTGAAATGCCAAATCTAAATCTATTTGGCTCAAAGTAAAACGTCAATCCTGCATATCAACCATCTCTAAGGAATATTTTCATAATGTAAAATAATTATTGCTTAGAAATACTTGAAATAAATAAAGTTATATACTGCTAAAATCTGAAAGTTTTCAATTTATATATATTTGAATGCTATTTTGACAATGTAATAACTGAGTAGCATTAAAACAAACAAACAAAAAAGGATAATGTTTCTGAATAATTTTCTTTCTTCAACATTTTCATTCTAAAAGAAGTAAGAAAGAGCTACTAATCCCATTTTATTTTTGTTTAATTCTCTTTCAGACCAAACTGGTGGTTTTTTCAGATAGATAGCTATATCACCTTTCTTTTTGGTGCATATTAATTTTTTGTTGAAAATTCTACGGTATTGAATTTTAAATCAAATTCTGGGAAGGAATTTAAAAGTGTGTGTATTCAAGGAGGCAACCTAGTTTACTGAACTTTTTTTTTTTTTTCCCCTGTAATATGATCTCTTCCGCACAAACCCTATGGTTCCCAGCCCATCCCTTTCTCAGCACTTTTCTTAGTTGTGCCTGTAAATCTTGTTTTGTTTTGTATTGTGTTTTGCTTGTAGTTATTTTACTTGCCACTTGAATAAAATGATAATGTCTCCACTATGAGCACTAGAAGTCTTATCTTGTTGCTTCAGTGAATCAGTATGCAAAAATTCTACCTGTAGAGTTGTGAGCTCTAATTCAACAAGTAATGTAGGTATCTACCTAATTTTCAGCTTGTGAATAGTCCCACAGAGGTTCTAAAATTATCCAGTGATTATTTTACAGATTAATTTGTTCTTGGAATATCTCCAGAAGATAGGATTTGAATTCAGTGTAAAAAACAGTTTCTACAACGTGACTGAGCAGCAGCATGCAAAGTATGTATGGAAAACCTGAGGACAAAACTGAGCTCTCCAAGTCTAATTTATTTATCAAAATGCTGTGCTTATTTTCAACACAGTAAATGCATTCAGATGGAATACACTTTTAATTTTTTGTTGTTGATAAGGTACCGGTCCCTCCTCTTTGACTACTCAGTCTGCAAAATGTTGCCATAGAGATTAGCAATAAATGAGAATGTGTAGCCTATATGAGCTTCAGGCATAAAAAGTATAATTTTAGACTTCATTAATGTTTTGGACCTTTTCATTCTCCACAGTCTTTTTGCCAAAGTTGACATATCCAAATAAAACTTTCAAGCAAATGAGAAAAAAATAAATCTCTATATATCAACATAGAATTGATAGCATACAGTGTGTCCAGTCCTGTGGCTGTTTAAAGAAAGTCCTGGAAAATATCAAATACAATTGATGAAAAAGTTTCAAGAATGTGTTGTAAATGATAAATAAATATATGAAGCTCACTGTGAAGAAGACTGAAGGGTGCTTTATCGCTGTGCAAATATATTCTTCTATCTAAATAGTTGGGACTTCTCACTTTTTTCACTTTTTTTTTTTAAATGTATTTATTTAATTTATTTTCTGGCAAATGCATAGCAACAGACAAAAACTGAAGTTAGACATGCTATGGAAAAATACAGGAAAGGCAGTTGGATGGTGTATACCACTGTCGTTTTCATGGTGGCTCATCCTGAGTAAGCTACAGGTGTTAGGACAGATATATTTCATTGATTTGCAATTGACCAGATATATTTGGATGTAATTAATTTATTTTTTCCTGAAGTCCCAGGAAATGACTACATAGGAGAGGACAAAATGATATCATATTGTGATAAATGCTCGAGTCCCAAATAGGATTAAAATTAAAGTTTGTAATTTATTAAGCGAATAGAGGCAAGCAAACAGCGCTGGGTGCACCGGGAGTCTCTGCTCCACCAAGATGCACACCTGTTACATCAGGAGGCTGATTTTTATGCTCCTAGACTAATACATATTCATCATTATTCCTAGAAAAGGCAGGGTTATTATAATTAGTTCCCAGAATCCAAACCCTCTCCGGACGCATGCATATCAGTCTCTGGTGGTCTTTCTGGGGGTCTCTTGTGATGAAGGCTCGTAGTCTTCCTCCCAGGCTTTGTCCTTCGGTCATCCTTCAACTCCCCCTTTCTCCTTATTTGGTGGATCCTTTTGCCAAACATCAGAAGCTTGGGCAGCATCTCATGCAGAAGTCAGTAGTTTCCAAAAAAAACCTCCTTGGTCCTCTTATCTCCCAGACTTGAGTCTCAGTGTTTGTCCTTCAAGCCCTCTATTTACACAAATTGCTAGACTTTTATTTTGCACAGTACAAGAACTATGTACACTAATCACTCTGCTTTTCTTAGATAGAAAGTTACATTTCATCATGCTGCCCTAGCATTGTTTCATACACGACACGAATCATATTAACACTTTTCACAATCCCCCATTTCTTTTTTTTTATGGCATTGATTCGTGTTTTTATTTTTTTCCAATCGAGTCAATACTTGCCGAATTGGTACCAATTTTGGATCTTCTTTTATTTTTATTATCACCAGGGAATGGGTTTTCCCTTTCCCTGGTTCTGGGTCAACAGGTACCACAAATATTTGCATTCCTTGTATAACTGAGTGTATTAATCTGGTAAAACAAGGTATTAAACATGGAATTATTAACAACCCTCCACATATTCCCAATACAACTATCCTGATTATAGTAAGACAATCACCACCCATAAAGTCCCTCCATAATTCTCTTAAATTGATTTCATTCCAAGTTTGAACTGGGACATGTGCAATTTTCTTCATTTCTTTTTACAAGTTCATTCACAGCTTTTCCTCCATCATCAATCTCTAAACAGAAATTACTAAGGTTAAATTTTCCACAGACTTCTCCTTCTTGTGCTAGCAAATAATCTAAGGCTAAGTGACTTTGATACAAAGCAGTTCTCATATTGGTATTTTTTGCAACTAATTGGAGTGCATCTCTGATTTTATTCACAGCTATTTCTACTACAGCTTGCAAACTAATTATTCTATTAAGCATATATTTTTTTATATATACATATATATATTGGGGTCCTATAGCCCCAGGATCCATGCTCCAACAAGCACAACCCCAATATGAGGGTCCATAGTAATGATAACTCCTGTCCCAGGAGTTATCCAGTCTGTGTAACACGTAGAAGCCACTGTTCCACCCTTTCTAGGACAAATGCACTTGGGCTGCTTACTGTATCTCCTCCAACTTAGGCTTCCACAATCAGTATATGGGTCTTCATTTATAATATCACAGGCATCAAAGGTTATCGACACTGAGGTATTCAGGGTGGTTACAACTTCACTTGTTCCAATTAATTTGCCTACTTTCGAATCTGTCTTCATTTCTACCCAATATTGATAAGGGAGTTCTTTTGGATCATACATACAGTCCTGTCACCTTCTTTGCGTAGAGCATACTGAGTTAGGTTAAAAATGCAGCTTCCTATTTTCTGGCCTTTACAGTCATAGACAGTATGATACACCAATGTTTGGGAGCTTAACCGTCCTTTTCTAGTAGTTACTATACATTGACCACAGTTGTTGGCCGTAGCTTGCGCCAAGAAACTCACCCCAAGTAGGACTAGAAGAGGTCCGGTAAGGGCCATGGTGATCGGCGGTCACAGCCCGAAGGGGTTGCAGCCCTTGGCAGACCTTCCCAGCCGCAGCACCAGTTCCCTATCCGGTCTTGCCCTCTTCCCTAATCTTAAAGGGGTGTACATTGCAGATAGCCTACTGTTACCTTTAGAGGATAATGCTTAACTGATCCCTGTTATTGATAAATCTCTTCCCTTAATAGGTATCTATTCAAGAGTTTCTCTGTTTACTAATTTTACAGAAGTAATTACAATAAATTTGGAATAATTACAATAAAGGAGTAATTACAATAAAATTTCCACAGCAACTTAGCTTATACTCTTTGATGAAGGCTTCTTCAAGTCCATCTGATAGTTTAGTTTCTCCTGGTTCCGATGTTACTTTCCACTCTTCCACTGAACCCTGTACTTGTAACACGCGTCCATCCTGATTCAGCAGTTGTCACAGTTGTTTCCTTGTTAATAGATAACAACTAATAGATGACAGTTAATAAATATCAGCTGTTTTCTTGTTAATAAAGCAAGAAAGGGTCCTTCCTAGAGGGGAGATGAGTTTTCTTCTTCCCATGTTTTTAGTAGAATCCCATCTCCTGGTTTTAACTGGTGAATTGCAAATCTTAAAGGTGGTGTCTGAGCCATTATTCCAGTTTCTCTTAGCTCTTTCAATCTTCTACCAAAGACAATTATATATTTCTGGACACTACAATCCTTAAGTACATTGTTCCTTAGGGGCATCTCTTGAGAATAAGGCATGCCATATAACATTTCATGTGGTGATAATCCAGTCTCACTGTGTTGTTTAGTTCTAATGTTTAAAAGTGCCAATGGTAAGCATTTCATCCAGGGCATTTCTGTCTCGATCATTAACTTAGCCAATTGCTGTTTTATTGTTTGATTTATTCTTTCTACTTTTCCCGAGCTTTGTGGGTGCCACAGAGTCTGGTATTCTTACTGAACACCTAATGATTGACATAATAATTTTATTATTTTAGAAGTAAAGTGTGTGCCCTGATCAGAATCAATGTACTGGATTATCCCATATCTAGGTATTAAGTGTTCTAATAACATTTTTACCACCGTTCCCTGCCCCAACAGCCAGAGAACAAGCAACCCGAGATAGCAAAGCATCTGCTGAATCACCCCTAAATTCTTTGCATTCCTGATGTTATCACCAACCATGTGGCTTGTCGACCCACATGGCCACACTCCCACATCTCCCCCTTCTTTAACATAAAAAAGTGCGATTAACAGAAATTGAGAAAGCACAATTAACACAAACTAAAACACAGAGGAAAACCACCAGGCACACCAATTCTATCTTTAACAAACTTTGTGACCACATCTCTGGGAGAGGCACGTGCTGAGTGCTGCCCAGCCGGGGCGGGGGGGGGGGCTCTGGCTGCCCCTCCAGCTCCTGGAGTCCTTGTTTGTAGGTCCTGCATATGCCAGTGGGACCCTCCCAGACACTGTTTTTTGTTTGAGCTGGAATCCAAACCGCAGAGGAGGGTGCTGTGATCATGTTAAGGCAGATGATGAGACGGCTGGATGGACTCATGGTGCTGACACCCATTTAGGACTGGCTTCTATTAAAACACAAGCACAACCTTGGCCCCCAAGTTATTAGAACGTCGGGCCCTTCCCAATAATTGGTGCTGTATTTTTTATTTTTATTTATTTATTTATTTATTTTACCATGACCTGTGCTCTTCCTTTAACTGAGTTTCTCCCAGATCTGTCTCCTACATCTGTCTGTCGCTTTTTCTCCTGCACGGACAGATGCAAGGACCTTCCTCTGTCCATTGATTTAAAAAAATTAAGAACATAGCATACTTTATGTATCTTTTCCTAGGGGTCACACCACTGCTCCCCCTTCGTTTTAGAAGCTGTCCTGGTTTTAGTTAGGATAGAGTTAATTTTCCTCCCAGTAGCTGGTAGGGTGCTATGTTTTGGATTTAGAATGAGACTAACATTGATAACACACTGAAGTTTTAATTGCTGCAGAGCAATGCTTACACTAAGCCAAGGACTTTTCGGCTCCTCGCTCTGTCCTGCCAGCGAGCACGCTGGGGGTGCAGCAAGAACTGGGAGAGGACAGACCCAGGACAGCTGACCCAAACTGGCCAAAGGGGCCATTTGACATCATGCTGAACAATGTATAGGGGTGGCTACTGAGGTGGGGGGGGGGCGGCTGCCTGGGGACAGGCTGGGCATCGGTCAGCAGGTAGCAAGCAACTGCACCGTGCATCACCCGCTCTGTACACATCATCATTATTATTATTTTATTTTCTGTCCCAATAAACTGTTTCTGTCTCAACCCACAGGCCGCAGTTTTTCTTGTTTCTCTCCCTCATCCCAGAGATGGAGGGAGGGTGAGTGAACGGCTGTGTGACGTTTAGCTGCCGCCGGGTTAAACCACAACAGAAGCATACATAAATCGATACAAAGGAACACTTAAATAATACAACTGGACACAAAAATATACATTTTAAGAGAAATTCACATCAGTAATTGTATAAAGCTTTTTCTGTACTAAGGGGTCCCGAAAATTTAGGACTAAAACATTAGCTTTGTAATGTAAAAAGGTTATCATGACAGTCCTCAAAGACCACTATATAGCACGCTGACATATTCAAGGCTATCAGCTTATATTTCAGTCTGTATATTTAAGTTTTGAGGTCCTTTTATGATTATGCAAACATCAGAAATATAGTCGTATAATAAATGGTACTTATGAAAGCAGAGTTTTAGAGCCAATATTAAATTTGCAGGCTCAAAACACCCACTTAATATTTAAACAAGTATTTGATACTTCTGTTTTTTCAAAAATAGAGTAAATGCATTTACATAAAAATAATTTTTACTTTTCAACAAGTGTGCTCATGTGATTTTTATATTAGTACAAACTTAAAAAACAAACAAACAAATCCACCATATGACTTTTTAAAATAAATGATACCAATTCACCTTTCCCCTACTTGAATACAGTTACATTAAGGCTTTGAACCATCTGACCCATGATTTTACAACATTAAAATGAATGGGTCCACATGGATGCTAGTATGTTTCACTAAGACTCAGCATGAACAGAATTAAAGCTCACCACCTTAAAGAAACAGACAGTCACATGCTCATGCCTTAACTATATTCCTTTTGGTCTCCAAACTAGAACATAAAGTTTAATAGTAACAGTATTTCATGGCAAGAGATTAGTACAACACTGCTTTCTGGCTTTCTGGTGGTGATTCAGGCATGGGGAGTTCATTCAGTTCAACATGTTGTAAATATAGCCCCACTTTTTCCCCTTTAATAGTTCCAGGGCCCTACATAAAGCATGCAGCTCACAAGCCTGAGCTGACCATGATGGACTTAAAGGTCCCAATTCCACAGATTCTAGGTCCTTATTAATTATTGGATATCCTGATTTGGCCATTTTATCATACAGTACTGAACCAATTTTAATTTGCTCCCTTTTCTCTGGTCCCGGGTCCTCAATTTTGTCTGACCCATCAAGGAATTTTACTGTGGCAATTCCTACAGCCCTTGGTTACCTAGTAAGAGTGTCTTGCAGGGGGTTTAGGACTAATCATCCACCCATGAATCCTATAGGAATCACTTCGGTCCTTCACCGGCCAAGTCCCTCGCGGGAGATTGGAACCGCGGTTAAGACCTCCGCACTCGCTTCGGAACTAGGTTCCGTCTCAGTCACACTCTTACACACACAGGCAACCGAATCCCACCCAACAGAACAGTATACGCCTTAAATACTCACGACTCCGTCGTCTTCGTTCGGATCTTCGCGCGCAGAATTACGGGTAAAAAACAATGCTGCAGCCGGCAAGGGAGCTCATAAAAAATCAAATTCTTTGCTTGCCTTTATTCAGGTTCAGGATGGTGTTAGTCCTGACCTGACTCGATTACGAGCCACCAAATGGTGGGGCGCTCCTCCTAGATCAAGTCAGAATTCAGGAACCAAGACCATCCCGGACGAGCCCCCAATTCTGATAAATGCTCGAGTCCCAAATAGGATTAAAATTAAAGTTTGTAATTTATTAAGCGAATAGAGGCAAACAAACAGCGCTGGGTGCACCGGGAGTCTCTGCTCCACCAAGATGCACACCTGTTACATCAGGAGGCTGATTTTTATGCTCCTAGACTAATACATATTCATCATTATTCCTAGAAAAGGCAGGGTTATTATAATTAGTTCCCAGAATCCAAACCCTCTCCGGACGCATGCATATCAGTCTCTGGTGGCCTTTCTGGGGGTCTCTTGTGATGAAGGCTCGTAGTCTTCCTCCCAGGCTTTGTCCTTCGGTCGTCCTTCAACTCCCCCTTTCTCCTTATTTGGTGGACCCTTTTGCCAAACATCAGAAGCTTGGGCAGCATCTCATGCAGAAGTCAGTAGTTTCCCAAAAAAAAAAAACTCCTTGGTCCTCTTATCTCCCAGACTCGAGTCTCAGTGTTCGTCCTTCAAGCCCTCTATTTACGCGAATTGCTAGACTCTTATTTTGCACAGTACAAGAACTATGTACACTAATCACTCTGCTTTTCTTAGATAGAAAGTTACATTTCATCATGCTGCCCTAGCATTGTTTCATACACGACACGAATCATATTAACACTTTTCACAATATAATGTTCCTTTTTTCAGTGTTTCATTGTTGAATATTACTTTAGGTCAAATAGATTAGCAGCTAAAAATCAGAAAGTAATCCTTATGTCCCTCTTGCCCCCTGGTTATACCGGCCAAAATACGCCAAACAACACTCATATATGTATATATAATCTCTCCACAGAATGGTTTGCCTGCTTGGATATATTTTGTATAATCAATGTGTCACCATAACATATGTCTCAGAAATAGGTTGTCATTTCAACTATATCCAATATATGCGCCTAACAAGCATAGCTGCATACTTTCATATCCAAGACTGAAATATTTTAGTTTTCTTAAGGTTGTTGCATTTAAAATGTAAAGGAGCTGAAATTAATAAATTTACCCCTATTTTTGAAGATTGCTTTGAAAAGCCCAATATGCAAGATGAAGACTTCTCCACTGTTGTCACTGATGGGTCCTTCAGTTATAATTTTTGATTGCACTTTTTTGACCAAACTGTGAGAATGAGCACGGTGTGAAGAGGAAGGGGTGGTAGAGAGGGCTCTTAGGGACAGACCCCCATGTCCCAGACCCTGTGTCACTTGGGGGCATGAGGTGGAGGCGCCAGGGAGGGAGGGGGGAGGCTGGGCCAGGGAAGGTGGTGGGCAAAGCGGGGGAAGGTGTTTTAGATTTTCTCCTTTTTTCTCACCATCTAACTCTGTTTTAGTTGTCAATACATTAATTTAATTTTTTCCAGGTTGAGCTTTATCCATGACCATAACTGGTAAGCAATCTCCCTGTCTTTATCTCAACCCATGGGCTTTTTCACTTTATCTCCTTGTCTTCTTGAGGAGAGGCAATGAGAAGCTGGGTGGGCATCAAACCAGGATACACATGGTTAACACACTGATGTTAAGTAAAATGTAAAATATATATATATATTTTCTTTCTTTAAAAAGGTCTAAATCTCTTAAATAAACATATGAAAATGTAACTTATGGGAAGATCTAGGACAGAAAATCTGGGACAGAAACTGATGTCTGGCTGTAGAGTTCCGACGTGGTATTTAATGGCTCATTTGAGTTACAGGTCAAGTCCTGTAACCTCAGGTCTTTAATGCTGGAAGAGGTAAACTAGCCAATTCTGGAAAAAAAAAAAAAAAAAAAAGATTGTGGGGTAAAGAGGGAGACCCACATATCTTTCTGTCAAGCTGCTAAGCAACAACAAGTGTTCTGAAATCAAATGTGCAAGGCCACATTATGCTTTAGTCAAAAGGTCTTAAGGGGCTTATTATTTTTATAATATTGCTGACAAATATTTAGATAAAGGAATTGTAAATAAATGAAGGAAAGAGGATTAAAGTAAAGCTAGATTCTTTCTTTTTTTTTTTTTTTTTTTTTTTTCCTTTACAAAGTGGGCTACAGAAGGTTGAACTGTTTGCAGGACAAACATTTATGAGAAAAAATATATATTTCTTTCAAACTGATATTGAAACAAAATGAATGTTTCCATTGGAATGTTTACTTGTTTTTCGTCACTCTCCTTCTCTCCTCTACTTCTTTGGGTTTTCTTTTTTTTTTTTTTTTTTTTTTTGTCTGTTTGTTTGTTTGTTTGCTTTTTTGGAACCCAAAGGGAAGTGGAATAAAGATCTATGTTGACACAGAAAGTAAGCAGGAAATATTCATGGAAGGAATGAATTTGCTTTTTCATTGTACAACCACAACACAGAACACCTCTCACAGCCCCCCTAACTAATGATTTTACAAGTTTTCATTACTATTTAAACAGCTGTTTTTACCAATTTTATCACTGTTCCTTGTCTTTAATCACTGTCTGTCCTGCTTGTCCCTTTTTCAGAATAAATACCCATAACCAAGAGTGACCCATTAAATGGGGTCATAGAGATGCTACTAAGGGGTGGAAAGTCTTTATTTATTTATTTATTCATGTATTTATCTTCAAAGTGCAATAATACCAGAACATAAACTGCACCTTTTATAAGTCTGTGCAACAAATTCCCTTGAATCACAAAATCAGAATGGCAATGGGAATGTTTTGCCTTTCTCTATCATCTCGGTGTCTAGCTCATTCATCTGAGAAGTGGAGCAATAGGAGTTAATCTTTCTTCCATTTAATATTTCAATACAGGAGGTACAGCAGATACTGCAAGTACTATTCATGTGCAGTTTCATGTGCATTTAGTTGGCATTGCCACCAAAAAGAAATCTGTCCTGTTGCCTGCCTGCTCCCTTCCCTGAACTGTATAGGCACAACTGCTGAGAAAGAAAACAAAAACATTTATTTCCTATCTTTCACTTGCTCTCTCTGTACTCAAGAACCTACCAGGTCTGTCTGAGTGGGAAATTTATAAATATATATATATATTCTTTGTCATTACATTTTTTTAACATAATTTCATTTCAAGTCATAAAACCTTTTCCTTACAAAAAGGAAATTTTACTTTCAATACATATAAATGCATCCTTACTGTAAATATCCACATACTTGCACAGGACTGTGTGTTTACACTGCAGTGCACAGTCACATACACACTTATGTAGAACTGTTCTATTAATTTTTAAATCCTTGACGAAATGGATGTGCTCTTTCTGTTTAGTTGTGTTCTCTGAGAGTTTAGAAAGCGAATCAAAGGTGATTGATGTTCCTTTCACTACAACCACTGTACTGCCTTTGTAGGTAAATATTTTATTTTATTTTATTTTATTTTATTTTATTTTATTTTATTTTA
>CM021732.1:76668587-76686273 GCA_011075105.1 Heteronetta atricapilla | reverse complement strand
TATTTTATTTTATTTTATTTTATTTTATTTTATTTTATTTTATTTTATTTTATTTTGCCTGCTATTAAGAGAGAGCTCTCCAAGCTTTTTCAAAGTTGCAAAGTATCTTCTAAACTCTGGTCACATATCAGCAGTCTGGGCACTCTTTGGTTTTTAAAATATTTTGATATTACAAATGTACATATTTCTAGGAGCTTTTTCGAAACAGCAGCAATTGATCTGTTCAAGTCTCTTGTGAGCTATCCAAACCTGAAAGTGTCATTAATGTTCCTGATTGTTAGTATCACATCAATTTCATATTATTTTTCTTAAGTGTGCCTTCTATTTTATTTTTTGTTTGTGGTAATTCTGATCATTTTCTTCTCTAGCAGTGACAAATTGAGAACACTGGGAACAATAATTTCATCCTCCCAAGGAGATGGAGTGACAATAAAAAACTCTTAAAGCAGATGAAATATATCCCATCCTCTCAGCAGGCAGGAAAAGACTTGAGCGGCAGTAGGCAGAATCAGAAGAAAGAGTCCATTTCATTAAAAATAAATAAATAAATAAATAAATAAGAAGTGTAAAAGAAGAGAAAGAAGAGAAAGGAAAGTGGTCATAAGCCTCTTCTCAGGTAGTTCTGTATTTCAGGAAATTTATAAATGATGGCCTACATAATAGCTATGCTCTGGTATAAGAAGGAAGATCCTATTTTTTCTTGATGTTTGTTCAGAAGGTGCCCCAAACTATGGTGATTTGTTCTTTGCCTTACTTTAAATATGTTCAAAACTTAGGGCCAGGTTTCATAAATACTCATTTGCATGTATATATCACAGTGAGTGATTTGTGAGAATAGGCTTTGGTGGGAGTGTTAAGAGATAACTTTGTAAAACAGGCCTGTTTTTTGTGACAGACAAACCTGTTTAGATTAAATCTGTGCTTATTTTTGTATCCATCTGGATACATTCTTTCTAGAGCCATTTTTTTTTCTTTTCTTTTTTTATAATTCTATAGGCAGTTCTGCACATTTTTTTTTTCTTTTCTTTTTTTATAATTCTATAGGCAGTTCTGCACAAGTGGCATTTTTTAAATAACTGGCTACTCTTTCAAATACTATTAGCTGACTATAAAAGAACAAACCTGAACTTAAAACTTCTCTAGTTTGCCTAAGTTGTAAAAGGTAATAGATTATTTAGTGAGATAGCACAGTTGATGTAATAGCTATTTATTTTTCCTCCCTGTAATGTATTTAATATTAGAGTTGATTTTATGCCTCTGGTATTCATCTATGGCTGACTGAAGATGAGCCTGAGGAAAAAAAAAAAAAAAAAATCTGGAGTCTGTTTCTGAAGTCTGTACATTTATGAAGCAAGGTTCAGAAAGTTCTGAAAGCCCACTTCTGATGTCTACACAGCTGTTTGCACACACATTGAAACCAGTATGTTGTAAAAGAGTGAAAGAAGACATATTCCTCGGGGAACTGGTTTATCTACGTGGTTCGCTATAAAATTTGAAGTAATCTATAGCCAATGCCTTTCACAAAACCATCAGATAATTCCAAAGGGTTTACAGCATTTTTCATAGTTAAGAATCTGTGACTTGTAATACAGAAGATTACTGTTCCAAAGTAACTCCTGCCAACCTACTGAGTGGTAATCAAATAGTTCCTCCTCAGCTTTCTTCTTCTGAATTTCATATAAATTTTTAATTAATGCCTTACATTACTTGAGCTTTTATGCAATTACATGATAAATTATTCATTTTTTGATGTTATGCTTTAGACAGATGTTAAATCAAAGAAGTTAATGATTAAACACATTTTAATAGATTTGCCACTATAGCTTTTACTCACTTTAGAAGTAGTTTTTGATTGAATTTTAGTGCTCGTGAAAGTGAAAGGCTAAGGACTCTTTCAAAAGACTCTTTACTGAGTCTCTGACTATAATCACACAGATCTGTAGACATTTATGAATTATATTCCATAAATATAAACTAAGATATAAAGGAATTAAATTGCATTAAACATGACATCTCCCTCTCCCATAAAGCCTAAAAAACTTAAAAAATAACAAAGTACAGGACATATCTTAACCTCTGCCCAGAAGCCACATGATTTCTGGAGTCAGACTCCAGGTTCTAACCATGGCATTTCTCCTCCTTCTAAAAAATAAAGAGACCTGCTAAAATTAACCGCCATTAAAGTTCAAATCATATCTTCATCCACTTTTTTTTTTTTTTTTTTTTTTTTTTTTTTTTTTTTCTGTGAGCATTAATGCTATCCAAGGGCTGTTGCAACTCAGTACCATTCAAGCTATGCTTTCTCTTCAGAACTTCTCTCTGGAAAGTAGTATGATTGTGTGAAAATAGCAGGATAGGATGAAGAACTATTTCACCAGTTCCACTTCAGATTCCTTCTCTGGCTGGCTGGCTCCAGCACACACTCTGGTGCTGAAGCCCTTCAAACCCACCCAAACAGGAAGCCAAATGCACTTCATTGCGATTTTTTGTTCTAGGAAGGAGGAAGTATTATGTCTTCAGTGATACGCCTTCAGTGACTTACCTTTCTGCAATAATGGCTTTTTTTTTTTTTTTTTTTTTTTGCTTGTGTGCAAATATTGGGGAGAAATAGTACCTAATGTTGTACTTAAAGAATACAAGACATACTCTAACATACTGGCAAAATGGACACAGTGGAAATCAAACTATTAGAGTATACACATATCTATATTCAATGCCATTGACTGTGAGAACTCAGTCCTTCAACCAGCATCACCTTTGACTTACATTTGGTACAGACCTTGAAGGGGAAAATGAAGGTGAACAGGAAACTGACCTTTACGGCTAATTGTGTATTCTTGGTATGCCACCAGCCTTGCCCAGTGGAGCTGGCTGGCTGCCTCTTTTACCTGTCCACAGCTTCCCACAGCACCTGCCAGGAATTACAGAACCAGTGAAAGAGCCTTTGCTCTTTGCTCTGCACTACTCCACACATTGTGATGCATGCATAAAATTACCCTGTCAGATGTTTCTGAATCTGCAGTTCCCTCTCCTTGTAGACTGGACAGCTGCAAACTAAATGCAATAGCATTAGAAGTCCTCCTGGCGGGGCACAGTTTTAGAAATTATCTTCAAAATGATGTCCTTCTCTAGCAAGAACACATGACAGTAAGTCAGTATTTAATTATCCCAGATTATGTCAGTTGAGCTGAGGGGACTAGAAGGTGGGCAGTAAAACCTACAACAATAGTTAGACCTTTACTTACCCATATCAAAGTACCTGTATCACAAATAAAAGCTTCTAAAGTACTGCAAAGCTCATAAGCAATTTTATTTAAAGACCAAGTAGAAATCTACGAGCAAACACACAAGCTTCCTCTTGGACATAGGCACATGCTGACTTTTGGATGTAATGTTTTCCCCTTGTCTTCAGAATGATTTTTTGGCATGTACCTTCATTACCCTTCATAAGTACACATTACTTCTAAATATCTTCACCTTAAAATAGGTAGCCCATGTGGACAGACAACACTTTCACACTTAAAAGGTAATACACAGCATGCCAAGTGATGCAACAGGAAATCACTGCCATATTCAGTCTGACAACTGTTTATAGTTTTTTCATGTGTATTCTACTGATATAAAATAAATTTTACTTCTCCAGAAACTTCTCTCTCTCTCTCTCACACACAGAGAACAAAACCTTTCCACTAGTAGCATAGAAATATAAAGTCTCCACAGTATTGAGTTCAAGTATACAAACAGCCTTGCTTTTGTATTGTGAAACTATCTGACACCTTTAAATATTATGATCAGAGCAGATGGAAGCAAAACATTCAGAAGTGACCAACCATGATGTTCGTTAGACTAGAAACTCAGATGTAGATAGTAATATTGTGACTTTTCCTCTAAATAAATGACTTCAAAATTCCTAGCAATCACAATCTGAATCACTTTACCCAGTGAGTAAAGTGATTACCCAGACTTTACTTGCACGAGATGCTACAATATACAAAACTAATCTTTTATGTCCCATGCCTGCCATTTTTAAAGCTTATATGTGACTGCAGATTTTTTTTTTTTCTTCTTTCTCTCTCTGTAACATGCCTGCATTGCATGACTAGGGGTAGGTCATCCTTCATAGCTATCAGTGAAAGGCATTCTGATTTAGCCAGCAAATGTGAAATGAGAATAATGTTATATCTGATTTCTAATCTTATTCTGTAAGACTGGGCTGTACATAATGCGAAACAGAAAAGAAGTGCTGAATGCAAGACGCAGAACATCACTTCCTAATATGTCATTTTTTTCAGTCGTTCCATCAGCATGATTGTTGGTTCCCAACTAATGACATTATTCCAGAATTGATCAGGCAGAGGAAAAAGGCACAAACAGAATTCTACAGAAACAACAATTCTGACAATCGTTTGCCTGTACTGATAAGGAGGTACTGCACATTTGGGAAGTCATAAACATTTTAATAAACAATTTCCCGTTTTTTAAAACAAAATATTGTGAGATCAATACTCCTAAGTTCTGCTCATCTTTTAATACTTATATGTATAAATATATATACAAGTATTGTATATATGACATCCTACAGCACCATTTGTTCAAAGATCATCCGTTACATTGCAGCTATGAACAGTTTCAAAAATATTCCTTCCTACATACATCTTATAAAAATCAAATATGTTTGTTGTTTTTTTCATTTTCCCAAGACATCACACAATAACATTTACTATTTTATTCTGAGCAGTTTCCTGACTGAAGAACTTCCATAAAATTAGAATTTTCACACTCTAAATAATCAAAAAGTGAAAATTGCAAGTTTGGCAGCAAGTTATTTTCATTGGAAATAAAACTAAGCCTACACAAATTCACACCTGTAATAATACACTTTGCTTGAAATGATCAAAAATAAATGCACACTTACAGGACAAAGTGATTTAGCTTTCCATGTTGTATTTTTGAAAAACTGTTATTCATCACTGGAAAGCATGTCTTTGAATAGAAGACAGTAAAACTACAACAGCATGTATACATACATATATGTTTATTTTGCACCTGATTTTGTTTTCACTATTGAGCATAGATCTATGGATGAAAGTAGAAAACATTGTTACTAAGAATGATTTAATTGAAAAAAAAATAAAAGATTTTGTTTGATTTGTGTTATGATTTGTGTTAAAAAACAAATGTCTTCCTTCATTCCAAAACAGAAATTAAATAGATTTCATGTTGTATTACATTATCCATACAATATAAAGGGAAATCTTGATAACATTACACATGTATTTAATTTATGGATAAACCTAGAAGCTGGAGCATTTCAACATGGAAAACAAATCAGAAATGAATTCTGCAATATTCTGATGAAATTTATCAATTTGATCATTTCTTGAAAGTTTTATTTTTCTATTGTTTATATTCCTGTTCAACTGCAAATTAAATTATATTGCATGCAGTAATGTCATTTGGTATCATGTTCTTGACTCTGTGTGCACTCTGAGGGCAGTTGTGCTCTGGGAGGCAGCCCTTCAGGCTATCTGATAATGCAGATTACAGCATAGCAAAGGTTGCTGTAAATCACACTGCATATTTCACCAGATCCTGAATCTGGAAGTAAGTTAGAACAAAGAAGAATCTCTCTTTAATCACACTCCATATAAATGTGTTCAATCATAGTAATAAGAACTATCTTTCATGTATAGTAGAATGACACCACAACATGAAATGGTGAGAAAGCATATGAAATGGTCTGGAAACTAAAATCAAATAATTTTGGATGAATAAGCAAATTACTAATATAGCTAATATTCTCTTTCATACCTACTGGCACATTAACAAATGTATTGACTGGATACTTAAATTTCTACATGTGACCTTTCCAAAACAAATACAATAGCTTCAGAATAAGGACATTGCTTATATTTATATGTTTTCTTACAAAATTGTCATGAAGGATGAAGAATACTGTCAATTTTTAGCGTAGTGAGACAATATTAATTCTGTTGAAATCCTCTATGAACCACACAATTTTGAAATAATTTCTGCTTGGATCAGAAGAAAATTTCTCCATGAAAATCAAGTAACATCACTGCCTCATGGTGATTTTCTATTGAACATCAGGTATGTAAGGACTCTTTACCTAATGTCCTTTCTTTGATTAATTTTTTTACTCTTCTGCAGGCTCATACCAGAGAATATAAACACATGCTGTAGGAGGTGACTCTGAATTTCTCACAAACCAAAGACCAAAAATTTTGCATTTTTGTAAAAAGAGAACTTAATATTTTATTTATCAGTATGAACCCCAATCTTGGTACTGCTGGGAATCAAACTTCCCACTCAAAAGAATATTGGAGAAGCTAGCAAAGGCTGTGGCAAGAGTGAACATGAAAGCAAAAGATTTAGAGTATTAATCAATAGGAAGCTGTGCAATACTCCATCCCTGAAGAAAAGGCAGGATATAATCCTGCTGTCTTTATTATCAAGCTCCAAGCATCTCTCTCAGTGGGCTGAAAAGTTGTTTACTTTTTGATTCAATCTACCTTTTCTACCCACAGTTATCTGCTGGCAGGGAGCCTGGAGAGTATTTAAACCCTTCAGATCTCTGTCTACAAATGAACAGGAGTTTCTTGGGTTGAAATAAACACTAATAAACCTTCTTTTGGAATTAAGGACCATCTCAGAGGAAAACACTGATGAAGAAGATGGAAGTTACTGGCAGGCATTTTTTTTTTTTCATAATTTTCATGCAAAAGTGGGCAATTCTAACAGATGTACATTTATCTTGTGGGTTTTGCTTCCAAAGTGGCATGCATTCAGGACCATACTAGTGTACAGGCTCAATCACAATTTCTTTGAACTTTTAAAAAACTTTTTTTTCCTGCCAGTAAAGCTGATGCATCTGAGTTAAGCTCTTCTCATAATGAAAAAGGACATTCAAAACTGAGTCAGACTGAGTGTGCCATTGCCATTGCAATGTAGGGCCCTTCCTAAACAGCTACTCAGAAATAAACATTACTAAAAGATCAAATTCTAGTTTGTTTTTCATTTTGCTGTTGTTGTTGTATTTTTATTTATGAAGGTAAGTTCTGATTCAAATGATTCAAAAGGCAGATTTTTTATTTTTATTTTTATTTTTTTTCCCCAGTAAAATAAAGGCTTAGAAAACACTAGTTCTACCATTGTGCAAGAAACATTAATTCTGTTGTTACTGTGATATAAATGAGATAATGGTATTTGGAAAAAATGTAGAATGCGACTTTCAAGTTGATCACCATGAAAATTGAAGAAGGTGTGAAAACACTGTAATAAGCAACTGTAAATGTGCCATTTCATAGTCTTGCACATAAGCGGTCTTTTAAAATAACTTTTTTTTTTTTTAATGGTTAATTCACTTTTTTTATCAGTAAACACAGCTGTATGTGGTACTATTTGTTATACATTAATAGCATAAGAGTTCAGCACAGAAGCATGTTACTGAAGCTACAGGGCTAAATACCTTCATTAGCTGGCTATAGCAGATGGGGATGTACACGTTTCAAGAAAGAAAAGGTAATAATACATACCAGTTTGCATAGGGAAACTCACAGGTTCCTTCCTCCATGTGGAATATCTGGAGTAGTGTCCCCAAAGTAGAGCACTGGGTACTTTGATTTCAGTATAATTACTTTGATTTCTGTTTGACAAATAAAAAAAAAAAAAATAAAGAAGAAATCTCTCTTTGGTAAAGATGGATCCTGTGTCATCTACTCTGTTCTACTTAATAAACATTATACAGGCACTAGCATCTTTTCTACAGTTGCTAGGAAGATTATGGCCACTCTCCTACAACCACAATGCATTTTTATTTATTTATTTATTTATTTTTAACTGGGCAAAAGTCTGGACTGTCTTTATGATACCGTCTACTTTGCAGATAATTTCAGACAGATAGGGTATCTGATCAGACAGAAAATGATACACCCTTGTATTGCTATACATTGCTATTGTAAACTGAACTTGCATTTTAGATAACACATTGTAAGAGAGAAATCCATACAGTTCCTTGTTTAAACTCTACTTCTACCCAGAAAAGCAGATCCGTTAACTGCATGAGGTCTGAGCAAGAATTTTTATTGACTATTTCGAGATTATTTCAGCAGGAAGCCACAAGTTAAAATGAGTAAGGGTAATAGAATATCTTTCAGTGTGAAATTATTGGGGTACATAGTTTATGTTCATTTAACGGAATTTGCATTTAAAAGCGGGTCTAGAAATGTTTTTCTTGACTGGACGTGTATCAGTCTAGTAAGGACTAACACATATGGTTTCTGTGATGCATTTACTCTACAAATAGTTATACCATCTAAAGCCATTGAAGAAACTTCATAAATAAGGCTCAGCTTTAACAAGTTTGATTTTCCACTCACAGTTGTGACATTTCATACTCTTTGAAGTACTGGACCAATGTAACAGGGTTACTAGAATTTTTTTGAAAGGTGAGGACAAGAAAGACTTGTCCTACGTTACTTTTTGAAGTAAATCATGATTATCACAGAATAGTTTAACACAAATTATGACACTTTAAATCATATCTACTTTTATGACATATATAGATACATATAAGTGACAAGCAACAACTGAAAACAACTGAAAACATTGCACCGAAAAGAGATGTCCCTGTTGCATTTTCCCCATTGCTAGCAAAACAAACAAACAAAAAAGCCTCTTTTGTGGTGTTATAAGTAAAACAAACAACACAGTTCCACTGAGAATTCTACGTACATCCAAAACCAATTTTAAACTTCATCATGTTAAAATAACCAAGATTTGCTCTCAAGGAAGAGAAGCTTTTCATTAATCTTCATGAAGATTGGATTCACTGGTATATTCAAAATTTATCATCTTTTAATTTATCATCTTTGGTTTTGGAAGCTTAGAAAGTGAAGAAGATACTTAATCAAAATCTGAAAAAAACATGTTTCTTGTCCTCATGAATACCTTGAAGCTTCACAAGATAACTTATTGTCATCTAAAGCTTATTTTAGATCCTTTAGATCCTTATGTTTTAAGGATTCAGGATCTGATCCAAAGCATATTAATGCTAATTAGTCTTTCTGTTGACTTCAGCTGACTTGAATTTGATATATAAGTCTCTATTTATGAATTCATAAGAACAGGAAAAAAATAGTCTAACTTTCCCATTATAATTGCTTTGCTTATAACATTTAATTTTCCCTCTGGGATTGCCATTAATCATTAGCTAAGCATAAGTGTGTTTTCCATGTATGCAGCTCTTTTGAAATATTATTTTGTCTCAAATAAGAAAATCAAAATCTATACAATCTAGAAAAATATTAATACCTCAAGTCATTCAAGCAAATTTCTTATCTTCCACATATTTCATTTCCATATTAATTGTTTTAATTATATGATAATTAGCTAAAGTTTCACAAGATGCTCTGCTCAGGTAAAATATTTTTGAAATTGAAATGTAAAAAATTAATGTTTTGATAATTTCTCAAAGAAAAAAAAAAAAAAAAAAAAAAAAAAAAACAAACGTGAATTTTGCCACTTTATCTTTTTCTGTTTTCAGTTTGCATAAATCAAGTTTGTCCAGAGAAAAACCTTGCAAGAAATAACAATAACTATTCTTGATTAGAAGCTCAGCAGCCTTAACACTAAAAGTGCATTGAATTCTGTACAGCAAAATCCTGAGAGATTTTGACTGAGGTGCTACATGTATCACCTTGTTTCCTTCTATAATAGATGATAGACGGTCAAATTTTAAGTGTTACAGGATTTCTTCTTTCTGTATACCTTTAATTAAATTTTCTCTTTTAAAGAAAAATAAATCACATTATTTCCCATTCATTTGTTTTTATTCTTAAGAACTTGATATTCTATTAGTTTTAATCCTGCAAAAAATAACAAGATAAATTTCACCTATGAAGTCTAAATAATTTTTAAAAATTCAAACTACTGAAAAAAAATCATCAAATAATATCTATAATGATTTTAAACCAAGCAATGCTCCAGAAACAAACAAATAAAATTAAAAGAGGAAGGGACACCATGTCCAGGCCATTCCCAGGGCTGTTACAAGAGAGTCTCAGCCCCAGTATGCAGGTGTGAAACCCATCGCCATGACTCAACCATGGAGCACATTGCCAACAGAAGGGGAGGAGGGGAGGCTTCCTAGGGGTATGGGATACATTATGGAATGCAGAGGAAGAACATTTAGGGATTAAATATTTATGAGAGAGGCACGTGGAGAAAGAGTGAGATGAAAGTGGTTTGGGGAGGAAAAAGTGTGGGAAATAGAGGCAAAAGATGATAAAAGGGAACAGTCACAGGTAAGCTGCCAGGTCAGTTTACCTGCCTGCCCTTGCCCCGTACCTGATCAATGCAGACAGTTCTGTCTTCTTATTATCCTGTCTAACTCTTTCCAGGGTGAGAGACAATCTGTGTGCACGTGTATGTATGGGAGTATGAGTGCCAGCAACTGCAGTAGGACCAGGGACCAAGAGGCTGTGCACCAGTGGTGCCAGCACTGGGAGAGAGCGGGAGTCCCAGTATGTGTGTGAGTGCTAGCAAAGAAACCGACAGCTCAGCTTATGAGTAGGTGGGTAAGTGGCCTTGGAGGCCACTGGTGGACACCAAGTTGACCATGAACCACCAATATGCCCCTGCAGGAAAAAAAAAAAAAAAAAAAAAAGCAAAAAAAAGCAAAAAAAAAAAAAAATAAGGGGAGGGAGGGGAGGAGGGTAATAATGCCTGGACTGCATTAGGCAAAATGTTGCCAGCAGGCTGAGGGAGGTGATCTTTCCCTTCCCTTCTACTCAGCCCTGGTGAGGCCACACTTGTCGTACTGGGTCCAGGTCTGGGCTCCCCAGTGCAAGGCATGAACAAATGGGAGAGAGTCCACAAAGAGCCACAAAGACGATGAAGGAACAGGAGCATCTCCCCTGTGAGGAAATCCCAGGAGAGCTGGGACTGCTGCTCAGCCTGGAGAAAAGAAGGCTCATCAATGTATATAAATACCTGAAGGGAGGTTGCAAAGATGGAACCAGGCTCTTCTCAGTAGTGCCCAGTGACAGGACAAGAAGCAACGGGCATACACTGGCACATAGTAGGTGCTGTCTGAACATCAGGAAACATTTTATCACTGTGCATGTGACAGAGCACTGGCACAGGATGCCAGAAGGTTGCAGAGTCTCCATCCCTGAATGCATTCAAAACCCAGCGGGTCACTCGTCTTGGGCAGCTGGCTGTTGGCATACCTGCTTGAGCAGGGCAGAGGTCCTTTCCAACCTCAACCATTCTGTGATCCAGACATTCTGAACAGGGGCCAGGTGTGTCTCTATGGGTGAGAGCATGGTAGGAGCTGACTATTGAGGGATCTGAGGAGTCCAAGGCAGTTGCTGGAGATACTGGAGAGTCTGGGAGTCTCTAGGGTTGTATATGTGTGTGCACAAGTGTGTCTCTCCCTCCCTACCTCACTAAGGTTCTAGGGTTGAGGTACCTGAAAAGAATGAAGATCCAGTAACAAGTATTGAGAGAATCAGTTGTCTGTGTGTGACTGTGAGAGGGATTGTATGACCAGGTGCCAGCAACTGGGAAGATCTGGATGCTGAGGCTGCTAATGGGCAGTCTCAATGCCTGAGCTCAGCTGCCAGGACCCACATTGTACATATATGTATGGGAATATACATATTTTTTTTTTCCACTAATGGACCTTCATTCTAATCAGAAAGAGTGGAACAGGATGAAGCCATGGATGCTGGTTTTGTTTCTGTGAGTGCTAAGTGTGTCTCTGTATGAAGACATAGCATCATCTAAAGAAACAGTGACAGTGACAACCAGTGATGAGTGGTGTTCTTCAGGGGTTGGTACTGGGACCAGTGCTATTTAACACTTTTCTCAGTGACTTGGACAGTGGGATTGAGCGCACCCTCAGCAAGTCTACCGATGACACCAAGCTGTGTGGTAAACACACTGGAGGGCAGGAATTCCATCCAGAGGGGCCTGGACAGGCTTGAGGGGTGGGCCAGTGTGAACCTCAAGAAGTCCACAATGGTCAACTGCAAGGTCTCGCACCTGGGTTGTGGCACTCCCAAGCACAAATACAGGCTGGGTAGAGAATGGATTGAGAGCTTCCCTAAGGAGAAGGACCTGGGGGTGGTGGTTGGTGAGAAGCTCAACATGAGCCAGCACTTTGCACCTGCAGCCCAGAAAGCTACACGTATCCTGGGCCGAACCAAAAGCAGCATGGCCAGCAGTGTGAGGGAGGGGATTCTCCCTGTCTGCTCTGCTCCCGTGAGACACCACCTGGAGTCCTGTGTTCACCTCTGGGGACCCCAGCACAAGGACATGGACCTGTTGTAGAGAGTCCTGAGGAGGGTGTAGTGGGTTTACGTGGCAAGGTTTTGGTAGCAGGGGGCCATAGGGGTGGCTTCTGTGAGAAGGATCTAGAAGCTGCCCCATGTTTGGTAAGGGCCCCACTGCTGACCAGAACCCAGCCAATAAGTGATGCTGTTTTGCACCTCTGTGAGAGCATATTTAAGACAGGGAAAAAAACACTGCACTACACAGCAGCTGGGAGAGTGAGAGGAATGAGAAACAGCCTTGCAGGTGCCAAGGTCAATGAAGAAGGAGGGGGAGAGGTGCTCCAGATGCCGGAGCAGAAGTCCCCTGCCGCCTGTGGTGAGGACCATGCATGTGAAGCAGACTGTCCCCTCTGCAGCCCATGGAGTACCACAGTGGAGCAGTGTTCCACGCTGCAGCCCGTGGAGGAGACCACGGTGGAGAAGGTGGATCTGCACTGACAGAGACTGCGGCCTGTGGAAGACCCCTGCCAGAGCAGATTCTGGGCCATACCTGTAGGCCGTGGAGAGGAGACCACGCGGGAGCAGGTAATCTGGCAAGAACTGCTGCCTATAGGGGACCCTGGTTGGAGAAGTTTGTTCCTGAGGGATGGACCCCATGGTATGGACCCGTATCTGGAGCAGTTCTTGAAGAGCTGCTGCCTGTGGGAAGCCCACACTGGATCAGTTCAGCAAGGACTGCATCTCGTGGGAGGGACCCCACAGCACAGGGGAGGAGAGTGACCGAGAAGGACTGGCAGAGAAGAAGAGCTATAGACTGATCATAACCCCAATTCCCCCACTCCCCTGTGCCACTCCGGGGGGGAGGAGGTGGAAGAAGGTGGATGGGGGGGGAAGGTGCTTTTGGTTTCTTTCCTTTATTTCTAGCTTCTCTAGCTTGTTAGTAATAGGTAATAAATCTTACTATCTCCCTATGCTGAATCTGTTTTGCCCATCACAATAATTACTGCACAGTCTCCCTGTCCTTATCTCAATACTTGAGCCCTTTTCATCGTATTTTCTCCCTGTTCCTCTTTGAGGAGGGGGAGTGAAAGAGCGGTTGTGTTGGAGCTTGGCCGCTCACCCAAGTAAAACCACCACAGAGGGTCACAAGGTTGCTGGAGCACCTCTCCTATGAAAACAGGCTGAGGGAGTTGGGATTGCTCAGCCTAGAGAAGAGAAGGCTATGTTTATTTAATTATTATATATATATTAAAAAAAAAATTATTATATATATATTAAAAAAAAGTAAATGTAGGTCTAGCAAGAAATTAGATTTCCAATTCTTTTCTCCCAAACTGAACACAAGTACTTTTTCACACTAAGTTAAGTCTATCAATTTCTTAATTAAATTATAAATTCCTAGTGTTAACACTTCATTTCACAGCAGGAGTTGGCACTAGCTCTCAAAGTGTTTAAAGACACGTTTAGTCACAAGAAGTGAAATACACACTGGTACAAACCTACTCTCCTTATTGATTGTAATGCTGAATCCATGAGGAAGGAGTATGACACTAAGACACCTAAGACAGGTAAATGTGAACCAGCTTGAGTCTAGGTGCAGTACAGTACAAACTAATAAGCCCAATGCAGGCTCAGTGTTTATTAACTTGTTCACAGCACTGATTCAGCAAAATTATATTTCTTCCAGATCCAAGCTAGGATGTTTGCATTGTATGGTATGAGATTTTAGCAATTTTGTTCTCTATGTGGATTAAGCATCTTTGCATTGTGCTCCATTGCTTGTTGTGGGCATACAATAATAACCTTGCAGTCTGGAAAGGCCTCCTTTGTTGTTAGCAAATGAGAACTGAGAATAGGAAAAGGCAGCAGGGAGAAGAAGCCTTGTCTGCTCTTGATGGACATAGTTGCCTGATTATTTTCTCTCACCAGTATCATTATTCCATTGAATTTCTGATAGTTACTCCCAATTTACCCTACTTTGAGAGCAGCTTGGCTCCTAAAGATGCCATTGCACTTTTCTCAGCAGCAGGGGCTTTCCATGATGTACTAAAACTACATTTTATTTCCTCTTTCTTTCCGGCAGCGTGCTGTGCACATCAGCTAACTAAGAGCCTCCATCTC
Source organism: Heteronetta atricapilla (assembly GCA_011075105.1). Classification (NCBI taxonomy): domain Eukaryota; kingdom Metazoa; phylum Chordata; class Aves; order Anseriformes; family Anatidae; genus Heteronetta; species Heteronetta atricapilla. Next base: position 76,671,853 of record CM021732.1, on the reverse strand, counting down.
AGAGGAGGCTGCATTTCATTAGTGATGTACTGTGCACATATATAGTTCAAATCTGGTCTGAAGATAAAAATATTAATTGGATTGGTAGTGTTTTCAATTCTTTATAGCCCCTATTTCAATGCTGCCATCATTTCTCTGTACAGTACAAGGAGGACGTGCACGAATCGCTAGCATAATACATTCTGTCCTGAGCAAGCAACAAAACCCTACAGGGTTTCAAGGGACCATTTCATTTTTTAGAACAAGTTTTTAGCTTTCTTCATGGCCCCACTTGCAGGGAGCTTCATACCACAGAAGCTGCCAGCCTCTCTTTGGGACTTAATAGGAAGCCTTTACCAGAATACAGATCAATGTGTACGAGATAATGATTACTGCTGTCACACTACTCATTTTTAAATGTGAAATCTGGACTGCCTTTGTTTGGTGCACCATATGCAAGAAATCCAATTTTTCATGTGATCAAGGACACACTGATGGATCATGCTTGGTATGACATTAAATTAAGTGCTTCTTAAAGGTACCTTTAAAGGAAACTATAACCGAACTAATGATGTGCAAGTGATTGAACTTGTTCACTTCCCATCTCTGTGATGTCATTCTGATGAACAAGGGAGACACTGGCATGTGGCTGGTAGTTAATGGAAGCAGACCTTGGCCTGACATGCATCTGTTCTTCTATGTTTAGCAAAGTTCCCTGTAGACAAATTTTTAATAACGGCAAAGGGTTTAAAAAGAAAGACTTAATAGCATCAGATATTTTTATAATCATAAGCATTCTGACACTCTTGGCACTTCAGTTCTTCAGGAAAGCCATTAGTATTAATTTACCTAGGTCATTTCCTGAAACCTTCTTTATATTGTGCCTTTCTAGTGATAGCTATCTTTTAATACAGCTTTAAATAAATAAAGAAAGAAATACTCTTCTTAACAGGGAACTAAAACCTGAGACGAGAGTTAATTTCCTTTCCAAGCCTTGCCACTGACTTTTTGAGTGACCATCAGCAAATTAATTAATTCACCATGCCTCAAGCCTTGCCTTTAAAATAGTAATCACATTTCTATTTTATATCTCCTCTGTTTAAATTCATAGCTCTATGAAGAAAGCATTATCAACAGCTCTATGCTTTTTGAATACTCAGAGAAATAAGATGCTCATTTCTCTCATTTCAGCTAAATCCTAAAGATGTTACTGTTACTGTAATGCAAAAATTCAATAAAATGTCCATAGTCAACATCTGCAGTGAGAAATTCTTCTTCTCTGACTTTCTTTGCTTGCTGTCTTTTAGAAAAAAACAATAAACTATAATTCACAGTCACCTCCTCTAAGTACTACAGGGAGCTTTGTGGAGTTTTGGATGAGGCTGGGTACAACCACAGCCCCCCTCAACATACAAGTCTTCATTCCTTTCATTTATTCCTTCTCTTACCAAAACATAACACACTGTCAGTTGCGAAGTGCTGGAGCACCCTAGGAAAACAGGAAGATGTTCTCCTGCGATAGTAAGGGGATAATTTTTTGTACCACCAGGAAGGAAAACATTTTCTGTGCCCATTATTATCCCTGTATCTGAGTGAAACAGTCTCCTTTCTTTTCCACTGACAGCAGCCTTGCTTTCTCCCTGCTAGACACCAGCACAACTGGTTAATTGAAAGGCAAACTCCATTTAGGGACTGGTGTCTTGCCATATTCCTCTCACTCTTGCCATATTCCTCTCTTCCCACCCTAAGACTGACAACCTGAGAAGGTTCTACTATTAACTTGAAGGATAAAAATAGGGTATGATGGTTGCTTCCTGGAGTGCTAACCAGAAGAGACAGCTAACTGTTACCTTATGTTTTCAGTTTGGCCTGGAGTCCTGTGCAAAACATACAGAAGTCACAATTCCTAGGGTTTATAATCTCCACATATATATTGTTCCATCCATTTTCACAGGGATTGATTAAAACAAACAAGCAGGAAAAAAAAAAAAAAAAAAGAGAAAAAAAAACCCCAAGATTTAATATTGCTAACTTCTCATTAGATGATTTCAGTCAAGATGATATCTCTTCTGTAAAAAAAAAATAATGTTTTTTTCCTACCTAATTCAAAATTAAAAAGCTAGGTTTGTAATCACCTTTTCTATCTAACATATGACAGCATGACTGTAGACTAATAGTGACTAGGTAAGGCTCTTCTCCTCTCCTCCGTTAACATCTTTTTTTTTTTTTTTTTTTTTTTTCTTCTTTAATCTACTTGCATTGATAAAAATCTCCTGTGGTGAAATTCAGCCTAACACAAAACACCACAACAAGCTCTGTGCAGCTCCTGCTTATGCTGTCTTCTGAAGAACAGATTTAAAGAACCAGCAAGAGGGGAACAAATAGACATGTCCATTGTTCCAAAACCTTGGCTTTCAAATCTTGTAACAGCTGATAAATCTCTGTTATATCCTTACATCCACTAGGGTAACAAATAACCAAAAAAAAAAAAAAAAAAGACAAAAAAAAAGAGCCCCCCTCCCCCCACCCCCAAAAAAAAAAACAAAAAAAAAAAAAAAAAAAAAAAAAAAACAACCCCTAAGTCAACATATCTACTTCACAGATTATACCAAGGTATGAAACAAACAAACAAACAACAACAATATCTGGAATATGTTTTTTTCTTTTCATTTCATTCATCTCAGTATAAGCACACCACCACAAGAGATGGTCCCGTCTCCTCAGATCCGTCAGACTGTGTACATGGCCACTTACACCGGTCCAACCAAACCAGACCATGCTAGAAAACTTACTGTTCTACCATCAGACTAGGATGTGTCACCCTCATCTAAGCTGTGTCTCTCCTCAGCAGAAGGAAGAGCAAATTTCACACACAATAAACCAAAAAGCAACCCCAACACAGCACTCTTCTGTGGTGGGCAAATTTGTAACTGGAGCTTCTAGCTAATGCATGTTTCATAAAAATCAGATCCTTCCAGTCAAAAGGAATTTTAATTTCAGCTATGTGGAAGAATGTTTCCCTAATTATAACTATCAATACACACTCAACTATACAACTGGAAAATAAATTCTTTAAATACCTTTCCCCATTTTTTTCTTTGGAAAGGAGCCGGGAATATAGCATTCAAAATCATCTGAAAGCTGAATTTTTTACACCTCCCAGTTTGATCCTCCCCTACAGATAAAGATTTGAGCCATACATATAGAATATATATATATATATATATAATATATATATATTATATATATATAATTGTCAAATTATATTATATTTATATATATTATTA
>CM021732.1:76497130-76643776 GCA_011075105.1 Heteronetta atricapilla | reverse complement strand
TTTCCTTTCCTTTCCTTTCCTTTCCTTTCCTTTCCTTTCCTTTCCTGCCTTGTCTTTTTCTCTTTATTTATTTTATTTATTTTATTTTATTTTATTTTATTTTATTTTATTTATTTATTTTATTTTATTTCATTTCATTTCATTTCATTTCATTTCATTATTTCATTATTTTATTTTCTTTCATTTCATTTCATTTCATTTATTTTATTTTTTTATTTTATTTTTTTCAAGAAAATCTCATTGTTCTTCTCCTCTCATTTATTCCTATTTTCCATTTGCTCTGGAAACTCACTTCACTGACGAATTATCACAGACCTCCAAGGCAAACAAATTAGTATCTGTGTAATATATTAAGAACGCATGTAGTGATATCCTGGGGAAAAAGAACAGCCTACTTCAGTAGGCTGTTCTCATCTTCTTTAATGAACAGTTTCAGCTCAGGTATAATTTTTATGTATGTTGAAGAACCTTTTAATAACACAGCCCCTGAACAGTTCATTTCCCTCACTCCAGTATAAAATCCAGTGAAATGCTTGAGAATATTCTTCAGTGTTAGCAGTATTTTATGATGAATAATAGTTTTATATCTTGAGCTTGGATTTCTATTTAAAGAGAAGTGAAATCTGACTAGTGAAAGGCCAATGAAATGGTAACATAACAGCATAACAGCAATATACAGCAAAACTCTATAACAGCAATATTCTACCCACAGCACACTTAGCTCAATTTATGGCACAAGGCTTTGGTTCATAAATTACTGGTGAGGGGTTTTTTTAGCACCTTTTATACCGTACAAGTTACTGGCTCAAGACAATCACCAGAAGTCACTAACCTGTTTGCTTTTGTGAATGTCTTTTTCTGAAAATACAATTAAGACTTCTAATGTTTGAAGCTATGACTGAAAGTAGGGCAGCTAAAGGTGTCCTGCCTTCACAGTAAAGATCCCTCTGTGCATTTGGTGGTTGATGACTTCAGTAAGCTAAAAAGTCACTAATCCTTTAGACAGATGAAATGATGAGAAGGGACAAAGCGTAGAACTACTGTTACACTAGGGCTAGTAAGAAGCATTGGAGGGTCCTTCACATTCTTACCTATCTGAGAGTCATAAAAGCACCTCCAACCCTTTCAGCAAAGACTGCCTGGCAGCTCCACCTGACACACATCTCAGTTGCAGACCTTGCTGAATACCGATTACAAGGAACATAAGTACATGTAAAAATAAATACATGTACTGAAACTTCATAAGGTTGCAACCGGTCACTGAAATGCAAGAACAGAGGAATAGGCATGCCATGCAGAGTTTCTTTAAGCCACTTTGGTAGGAGACAGTAACAATATCTGAATGACAATGAAATTACACAGTAAGCAGTAATCATTTTATTCAGACTAAGTCTGTGGTACAAATAAGCTTCCTTTTTTATATATATAAAACTTACATAAATATAAATAAATTTATGTCCTTATTGATTTCAATGGTGTCACATATATGTCAGTCTAACACAAAAATAAGCCCCCAAAAAACAATCCCAAACAAGTCAAGCATTAATTTAGAATTCTGCAAGGCTCATGGTTTATAGATTAAAAAAAAAAAAAATGTATACAGACTAGAAATATATACTGTTATAACTCCATTAAAGTCTGAGAGTTTCAACAATAGATAATGCAACATAAAATTCCCTTGAAGTTATTTAGAGTCATTCTTGCAAAGTTTTCCATTATATTATACACTAACAATACATTTAATATTTTTATTTAGTCACAGTGACTGGACACACACTTTGATATACTAGGGGAATCATGCATATTTTCATTTTTTTTTTTTTAATACAGTTGCCATTTATTTTTCCAAACTGGCAGCACAACCAGAGCAGTTTTTGATTTATGATATGAAATCTGTTCTTGAAACCAAAACTACCTAATTCTCCATTTTTTATAAAACCTCCTGAAAGCATAGATTTTGCATTACAAAGGAAAATATACTTAAAAATAATACACAAATCCAAGGGAATCGTGCATATTTCTATTCTTATTTTCTTTTTGTGTGTGTGTTTAATAGCAATTTAATTGTTCTATGTTCAAGTAACCTAACAAAGGCTTGGATGGATGTGAAGTAATTTTATGACAAAAATTTCTTAAGATTAGTAATACGTTCTTAGTCATTAGTAATTGTAATGTCTAATTACTATGCTTCATCAGTCAAAGGGATCCAAAGGATCAAAGTGAAATTGCTGCTTTAAGGCATACTCACTAGTCTCCTTCCCCCATTCTCTTCCCTCCTACCCTCTCTCCACTCCTGGGCAAAGGGCTCACAGTTGCATATGAATCTCTGTGTAGACACACACATGTGCAGGTCCAGGCATGCACAAATGCATACATGCACACACATTTTGCTGCATCCCATGGTTCTGAGAATAAATTAGTGTCGGCTTGCAGGCAGCCTGAAACACCAGTTAAAAATATGAAATATTCCATTCATCTAAATCAGGTACTAGTGTCCAGAAGGATTGACCCCATATTAAACCCCTGGGCGATTCTGTGGGACTCAAGTCTGCCTCAAGTTTCTCAAGTTTTCCTCACCAGATAGAAAGTAAAATAAAATAAAAAAAATCTATTTGAGTGAGGCACTTATTTAAAAACAAAACAAAAAAAAATGTGTTCAACTCATTTAGGAACAGTACAAGGTAGGGATTTCTGCTGTACTAAAGAACCAGCACTAGAAGTTTGCATGCGTACAAATGGCATTTCCTTTATATTGACTTTCAATAGTACCTGACAGAACTACTTTTCTCTCTAATTTCTGACAAGGGTGATCTGGATGGAATCCAGCTACTTTAGACTTAATCTGGAGAAATTGGGTATGATGAAGACTGACAGAAAGAAACACAGAAACAAGGGGCTGAGTTTTCTAAAGACATTTAAATCATAGCTATTCAGGAGAAGCAGACTTCTTATCTGTTCTGACTGCTGATTAATCTCTTAGTAATCCTGAACTACGCTTACATTAGCAAATAGCACGGATCAATAAATCTGTAGAGAGAAACTGCTGATGCAGAACACCTGATTTATGTGCTATGCATATTTCATACATTGGTTTGGCGTTGAATAGCCTCTAGTCTGGTCCCATGGCCTAAATGTCCATCTGAGGTAGGTGGGAGTGCATTTGACAGAGTATGGGAGTTCATTTTTCAGCTTAGATTCACTGTGAACATGTGCTCTGAAACCATGCCCTGATGAGAGACGTGGTGCAGCTAATGCAGCAAAATGGGCTATTTGCTTCACTGGAGCTCTCCCAAACCTGTCTGAAACACTGATGTGTGCACACTCTCAGAGCCTGACAAGGATTGGAAGAATTGCTCCATCCCTGTGTTGTGCTGGTGGCAAACACACAGGACAGCAAGGTATTGTCACTTGCTATCTTTTGTCATGGCAGCACCTCTCTCTGCTATCCGAATGACAGATGACAGGACCCTAGCTCGCATGGGGCAAACCGGCCAGCTGGAAGCTCCAGGTCACCTGTTCTTTCCAGAAATATGTTTCAAGACAAGAACATTCACAAGAGCTGTTTATGGTTGGTTATCGTCCACTTAGGGTCTAACTGTCTCCATCTGAAAGTCATATACCTCACTCCTCTGTAGATATTAAGTCCCTATTAACACACTTAATTCATAACTTTTGCCCACAGGTAAATTTCAGCCTTAAGACTTACTATACGATATGTCATGGAATACTTCATTCTGATTTATTACAAACTTAATTAAATTTAATTACAGATGAACAAATGAGAAACAGTGATATCACTGTAATGTCATGATGTTATGTCAGATTGGATAATAGATGATTTTTCAAGGAATTCTTTCACAAATAATTACTCAATTATAGGAGCAGAAAGATATACAATACTTGCAAGATTAATATCTTAGAACATTACATGTAAAGGCATGAATAGCTTAAATCAAAGTTAGTTGTCTCTTTTCTGAATACACTGAAAAAAAAAAGGATTGAAAATAACATTTGAAACCAGAGCCTTATAGTTATTTCAGTACAACAGAAATATATCAAGAAAAGTGTGTTTTACACTGCAATATTACAGACTTAAGAAAAAAACCCACAGTCTTTGTATATATAATAAAAACAATTAAAAATAAGATTTCCATTCTATAATGATTGTTAAAATACTAAATCCAGCTTATTTAAAATTAGTATTACTCGATCCTTAAGAACATGTTTGCACAAAGTATGCACAAATGAAATACGGTACTAGGAGTTAATAATAAAGATTCCATCTAATAATGAAAACATAGCACCACTTTGGCTAAAATTTTCTGATGACCTCAGGTGGTATTGGGAACACCACTTTGAAAACCTTACAAAAAGTCTGTTTTTCAAAAACTGGACAGTAATATGTAAAATGAAACTCTCTGTAAAACAATTCTGAATGAGAATCCAAAGTTGAAATTACAAGCAGCTTATAAATTTGTGATGAAACCAAAATAGGCTGAATTTCCAATTTTAATGTTAAGTACAGGAAAGGCTAAATTTATTTATTTATTTATTTATTTATTTAGTGCAAGCAACTCACAAAAACTGAAATACTAGAAATGTAGACACTAAATTGTTCTGTCTGGGTACAAAACCAGGAATCTTGCTATTTCCTGTTTACTCTAATCAGTTGGCTGGTGCATGTCATACGTACCTTCTTACTCCTTGTCTTTAACAATAAATCATCTAGTTTTTCTTTCCATGTCAAAGTGCCAATGACATCAGGAGCTTCTCTTGAAACTCTTAACTAGCGTTGAAACTTTTAACTAGGCTATAATCAAAGGTTGGCTGGAAACTATTTTGTGGAAACTATTTTGTGGAAACTATTTTGTGGAAACTATTTTGTATGTATTTTGTTTTGTGTTGTCAACCCTCCTATGGGGACCCCATTCCTTAACATGCACATAACAGTATTTGTTTATAAAATATATTTATTTTGTGAGAGGAACTTTTGGATCTTGCTTAAAGGAAAAAAAAAAATTGTACTGTTTTCATGAGAGTTACAATTTATTCCAGCTAAACTACTCAAAGAAATACTTAATTCTTGCATACACCCTCCTTTGAGCAGTTATCTTTTCCCTTGAACTGATCAAACTCGTTACCAACATCAGCAATCTGCGGTACTATCAGTAGGATCCTCATTTCATGCAGTCGCATGATGTGCGTGCCAACTACCTGCTTGACAGAGAGAAACACAGTCCTCAGTTTGCTTAAAAACATGTGATTAATTAATATTACTAGTAATTTACAGCTTTTTGATCTTGGAAAAAAATGACTGAAAGCAGGGTTGAGGATAAAATAAGCTAACTTCTGTAATTCTTAGAGGATGTGTTTCTTAGAATTTTGAGAATTCTTGGACAGCTTTCAGAACATACAATACTTGATAATTATTATAATTACAAAGACAAGCTGAACTAATATTCTATTTCATCTTTCCCCAGAAAACAAAACAAAACAAAACAAAAACAAAAACATTTTTCAAAGGTAAAAAAATACCAATATTGCTAATTAGATCACTTGTTTTACAAGGAATTACTGAAAGTTGGGCACACATATTTTTAATGACATGCTTTTAATATGGGTAATCTTATTAGTTATATCAGAGCCATATTCATCCACAATGGTACTGCAGACTTTACGATCCACAAGTTCATGGAGAAACACATCCTAGCTTATTATTCCCAAAGAACAAGAAGCATGCAGAGGAGAATGGTGGCTACTGAGAAATATGAATTGCTGAAGGCAAAAAAATAAATAATATATTTTTGTTAAAAATGGGCATTGTGATAGTGCATAACACTTCTGCAAATATATAGCTGTAGAAGAGCTTAACACCTCCATCCACTGGTGAAGTCTGATGATGGTAAATCAGCATGGACCTGGATTGTTTTGGCGCTACACATTTATTGACAGTTTTACTTTAAAGTACCAGTGGCACACTATTTCTAAGTGATTTCATTTCAATCTTTCTATCATGGAACAGAAATTAGAAAAATCTGCCTGGAGGTGAGTTTTATCTTCAGTTGTTCTTGCAAACTCTGTAATTCAAACTTTCCCCTTGCTATTACTGTAGCTTCTCTTCTCCTATCTTCTCAACCACATTAAAGAAAAGTAAGATAACTCTAAAGGACAACACAACAATACAAATGCTCTTGAGACCAAACTTTTGGTCTAAGAGTAATAGATACATTCTTTTTGCAAGGAAATGAAGAGACATAACAACACACCCAGGGCACTATGTCCCACTGTGAAAAGTGAATAATCTGGGGATACTTTTAATAAGAGATGCCCTGCATACCTGGACCATTGAGTGAAAATAGTATTTTGTCTAGGACACATAACCTTCCCCAAGACAAATTTCACAATGAATATTAATATATATATATATATATATTTTCTTATCATTTTTATAGAAACTTAACTGAAAATAAATACTGAAAGTTAAAAGCAAGGATATTAAACATCCATCTATATATGTATATATTTGCATAAGCTATTTGCATATTTTATGCCAATACTGAATGAAATGGAATCATTATGGAGGCAGCTTCTTATTAGAACTCTCACCTTTAAATCCGAATAAAGACCTTGCTTGATTGTACATGAGTTACAGTGGATTATAATTCTGCTCTTCCTAATTAAACTGATTTCCTAATTTCATTTGATATGCAAAGGTTTTCTCTACAGTCTCCTGGTTCAATACTGATCTCCTAAGGAAAAAAAAAAAAATAATAGAAGAAATAAGGGGGGGAAAAGATTGCAGAGTACAGTAAGAATACTGTCATTTAAAGCATCTTTATTGCAATAATTATATAAAAACTACTCAGTCTCTGAATATCATCATTTCATAATGGAAAGTACTTTAAGCTGTTTTGTTTCAATAAGACCAAGAATGGCATAGCTCTATTGAATATAAAAAACAAAACCAAAAAAAAACTAACAATCAAACAACAACAAAAAACACTCAGTATTAATGAAAGACTGTTTCTGTTCTTTCTCAACAAAAATACAACAGCCTGGAAGAGACTGGGGACTCATTTTAATCAGATGTCTTACCGAGCCTTGATTTTTACTTGTTGCAACATCTGAATATTTCATATATAAATGTCTTATAACCTGTACCATTCATTTTAGCATTGAGGAAACTATGTGCTCTGAATATAGGCAAAACAGGGATAAATAAAACACACTGACACTTACCGAAGGCTAAGTAAAACATCATCATGTTTATCATGGATAATGAGAGGAAGAAAATCAAAACACCACAGGGTTCTAAACTGAGTATATACTTTTCAGTGGGATATTATGTTTCCCAAAAATGCTTCTACCAGTTTTTAAGCTATTTAGTCATGTCTATGTATGCTTTAAACAAATTATCAAATAGGTATGTCTCCAACCTGAAAAGTTAGGAAATGATCATCTCTAGATCATCTTGTGCAGTCATTACTGAACATAAAAAACAAGGTCACTGAAACAACAACTCTAACAAAATAGTTTTTGTGAGCAAGACTTGACAAAATGCAATGCCTTGAGGATCCCTCTGATGTGGACAAGAATTTTTGCACTCCCGGGGAGAGACTAAAAGCTTCCTTTGAGTGGAATAAGAACTTATCTGCCAAGTGCAACACCTGATGCTGAGGACCTGACATATACATTACATGCATTTTGGAGGGTTGTAATACAGACTGAATGCCCATTAGTGGGTGTTGAGCATTAGGCACAAGCATGCATCATCTAGGTTTAGTTTCATTATAATGCAAACAATTTCATAATCTCCAAGACTACTCTGTGATATGAAATGAAACATGGCATGTGGAGGTGGCTGGGAGATTTGTTTCAGATAATCACTACTGATGTGAACTAAACTGGCATATACCCAAGAATCACTCCAAGTTTATCTTTATAAGAATAAATTACTCCCAAAGCAAAATAAAAATAAAAAAAATGTGCCAAGCCAAATTCAAGGAATTGTACATAAGAATTGCCTCTTTTCCAAAAATCATAGGAAGGTGTGATCAGTCTACAAAGCCCTACAATGGAAGAAAACTCAGAGGAAATGAGCTCATGAAGCCAAGGCAATGCGCTCATGAAGCCAAGGGAAGAATGCAGGGGATGACTGATAGCTGCAAAGAAAGCTGAACATATCTCAGTAATAAAGGGGGTGCATGGTGGCCTTTGCATTAGATAAATTATCAGTGGATCAACTGGTGGTATCAATTGAGTCTATTGACCAGTTGTTTAAATGGCTTTCCTGGAGTTAATCAATAGAGTATTGTCCTCCTGAGCTGTCCAGACCAGCGTGGGAGATATGTAAAGGTAGCTTGGCCTAACATAAAAGTATAAAAATTGAACAAGCAACATGATATTTTAAGACAACAATGGACTTGAGCTGGCTTCACTCCATGTATTCCTCCCTAGTGATTTGGGAAGCCCAGCATCATGGTGGTGACCAGTAATGGGAATGCTTTTTCTTATTGTGATTCGACTGTGTATTGCAATTGCTACCTCACGCTTGTATTGTGATTTCAGTACATTGCTTGTATCACTGCTAATGCAAAATCCCATGTAACATCAAATATCTACAAATAAGTAAAATTGGTATTAAATGTTGAACGCTTTTCATGGAAGAGGGTTTCTGTAGAAGAACCTGGACAAGAGAGTACAGGACTCTGACGGGGGAAATTAAACTTACAAGGTATTATTTATTTTCCTCAGATCAGTATGAATTTGTATTCTTTTAGAATATCTTCAATAAGCCTTAGCCAGAAATAGCCATTTCTATTCTGATTTGAACCTGTTATGAATTTCTCTTGTAACATTACCCTCAATTTGATCATTTGCATACCTAAAATAATTGCAGCTTGGATTTAGATTTAAAAGGTACTTTTAAAGAGCACATTATACACACATATTGCTGCTCTACTGTGTTATCATCATCAATGAAAGTGTTCATTTACATCAACAGCGTGAAAGTCAAACAGGCACTCATAGGAACAGTATAATGAATAAAAAGAAAACCACCGCAGCTGCTAATAGGAATAAAGCTTTGTCACAAGAATAGCCTTACTAAATCGAATAAAATTTTGCTTTACTCATCCAAATGTCATCTGGGATTAAATTTTTCAGCAGTTACTGTGGATAATATCTAAAATACTAAATTGTGAAGTCTTTCACTTTTTTTTTTTTTTTTTTTTTTTTTTTCACTTTTCACTTTCCTACCAGCTGTTACTGGGCATTATATTCATATTCTGACATAATTGTATGAGATATACACAGTTATATGCATATTATATAAATTGTTGTACTGTATCCAGGGGAGAGCAGTGGAGAAAGAAAACTAGGATGTGCCAAGAATAGACCTCACAATTGTCACCGGGCATTTCAGAGCTAGAGGCTGCATTTGGAATACTGCACATAACAGGCACTAATAACTTGCCTTATCTATTTTGAAGTAATTTATACCTATAACTGTACACTGTGTGGAAAAATACTCATTCCTTGTTTAAGCTTGCTAACTGATAATTTCGGTGAGTGGACTCTGTTTCTTGAGATTAATCACTTTCTATTTATTATCTTAATACAATTAATCTCTGCATAGGCCTTATCCTACTGTTTCCTCATCTATTACTTTTACAGGCTGATGAATTCTATTCCATTAGCCCCTCCTGATTCCCCTCACCTTGAATGATGTATGTTTTCTTTCTCTGTTCTGCAGTATCTGATTATCTGTTGTGAATGTCAGTGTCCCAAGCCATCTTCTGCTGTGTGTGGTAGAGCCACAATTAATTAAGCTACAGGGCACGTCAGAGCAATAGGCTAATGAAACATTATAAGGGCATGCTCCAAGCAAATCTTTAGCTCTTCAGTATTACTTTCATAATATGGGAGATTGAATGTAAAGAGCATTTAATGAAGTTTATATATTAACAACATCAAAAAGCAGAAAAGCCAAACAAGTCATTCACCATGAAAGACCATAAAGAGATGCAATGAACACAGGAAGATACATCTTAAAAGCTGTCTGTCTCTGTCACTGACAGACAAGCTGTCCAACACCGAAACCAAGTCCTTATCTCTAGAACTCTGAGAAATACCATCAGCACGCTTGATGAGATGTACAGAGTTTAAGATGTATAGATTTGTGCTCAGAATCCTATTTTCTGCTCTGTTTTGTGCCTGAAGGGTTCTTTATAACCCAATATTATGTGAGCACTGATAAGGGTGGGGATTTTTCTTCCTCCCCTGCTCCCTCATTCTTCGCTATTGACCTTATTTAAGCCGAGGGTTGCTGGACTGATACCATCACACCTCTGTACAATTGTTTATTTCTACCTAAGATTTCCTAGTTAGCTTTCGACTCCATCTAGTTTTCTCAATCTGTTCATCTTCTCTTCCTCCTTCCTCCCATGCCTTTTAGAATCCTTGTCTTTTACAGGTGCCATCTCCTTACTAATTGCATATTTTAAATGAGGTTTTTCTCTGCTGTGAGGAAAGGCCTGTTAGCAGAGTATTTCTGGTGCTCATTCATTATAATTTCATTTTTAATGGTTTTACTTTTCAAATAACTCAGTATTTGTTAAAAAAAAAAAACAACCTTTCTAAAATTTCTTTAGAAAATTTCTTTATGTCCTCCCAGACATACATGACTATGTATTAAGGTACATTTTGCACATAGTTTCCAGCAAAGACTGGATATATTTTAACTTTCGAGTTTGTTATATTCACCCATAGCCTTTATAATATTAATGTCTTCTCACGATATACCATATTATCCTCAATTAGCTAATTAGCTCATTCATATGAACTGATGACTTTTGTCTGTATGGCAGCAATTATAATCATAAAAAAATAAAGTTTTTATCTTTCAGAGTGTCATCAGGTCTTGTTGTACAGATCATTTTCATCTTTAATACAATAACTAAGATTCTGTACTCTTCCTGTGCCATACAACCAATCAACAAAAGCCACTGGAGATTCTTGAGAAATAAAGTAACTGGAATATCTAAGTTATTGATTAATCTGAATTTTATTTTACAGTTATCTTTAAAGTAGTTTCATTCTGTACTCATTGCTACCTCCTACAGAGAACTTCAAGAGAGAAGGTAACAGTACATACATTTAGTCATTGTGACTAAAAATATGTCTTACAATATTTGTGCTTTTATAGGCAATTATGCTTCTGGCACAGCTAGTAACCAGCTGCTGTAGAAAGCTCATCTGGAACACCACTCAGGCAATAACTCGTCATACCCCATAGCACAAAATGCTCTAAAGAAAACAAACAGATAACTACCTTCTAATACTTCCCTTTTTAAATTCCTGAGATTTACATGGGTGTTTTTGTGTCCTTCCCTTTCTTAATCTGGCCTGCTTAGTTGTTATTTCTGGCCACAGTTTCGTTTACATTCTTTCTAAAGTGAGTTAAACTTAACCTTCCTTACATATAATACCAAATAAGTTTGGTATCATTTGGTATCATAAATGGTTACAAATCATTTGTAAACTACTGCCAGAAAACTCTTCTTGATGTTAGTTCCTAAATATCTGAACACATTAAATTCAGAAAGTTCCATTTTAAAAGTTATCTTGAGTTATTTTCAAATGTGTTATAGTTTTGTTGTCAGCGGTTTCTTTCTTTTTTTTTTTTTTTTTTTTTAATTGTTGTCATTGTTTGTTTTCTGTTCCTGTTTATGTTAATTAAAAGTGCAATTTTAAATTGGGATGCTTGCTGTTCTGCTCTCAAGGCCAGTAACATGTAACAGGCCAATAGCGTGTAATGGACTATTACATGTTATGATTTTATTACAGTATATAGATCCTCGTAAGAGCTTTTCCAGCTATCCATCACTTCCTTTCTATTTTTTGCATCCCACCTGTTTTAATAACTCCAAGTTGTAATGGCAAAATTTACCAGAATGGAACTTTTCAACTTTGAACACGTTTGCCTGTTATATTCCGACTTCTCTCCTGTGATCCCAGACAGCAGATCTTCTATCTTTGATCTTGTATAAGTAACTTTAGGATTCATTTAGCCTTGATTTATGCTCTGTTTTTTTTTTTTTTTTTTTTTTTTTTTTTTGTTTGTTTGTTTGTTTTCTTTCCTTCCCTCATCAGTCATTTTCAACATTTTTGCTGTTGATTCAGTTTTCTTCCTCCACTCACCTTCTGTTACATTCACAGCCACCTCCATGAGGTTGCCTTAGTAACCTTGAAAACATTCGGTGCTTGGTCCTCATTCAATACTGGCAGTTTTAAACCTGTTGCTTTTCCCTAAGTGCGTTAATTTACATGTACAGTAACAGTTGATTTCATTTGCCATTTTACTGCCCAGGCACATGGTAACAGGAAACCTTTCTGCAGCTCATCAAAATGAGCACAGTTCAATTATTGGCAGTACATGTTGGTACCAGGAGCATCAACAAACCTGTCTTAAAATTCATTCTTTTTAGTGTTTATTTATGAATATATTGCTTAATAATTGTCCTAGCATGTACCTCCTTGTTATGTTTATGTTATCAGATAGGACAGACCAGTAAGAGTGATCTGTAGGGCAAAAGTGTTGATACTGAAGATGATACCAATGCTCTACAGCTCAGGTGTTTTTCTATTTGGACTACCTATAGTCTAAGTCTAGTCTGAAATCCCTGTGGCCAGAGTATATGCCCCTGAAGTGCATCCTAAATTCTGATTTCATACAAAACAGTTTTATGTGCTCCAAAAAAACTGACACAAACCAAAGCACTTTAAGTGGGGATAATCCCGAGATTTGTTTTAAAAAAGCAGTCTTGCTGTGCACAAAAAGTACCCTTTGGAATGAGGGGAGATAATTTAATGCTAGCAATTTCCCTATCTTTTTAACCAGTTTGCAGTATAGGAAATGATTTCCTTTTTTATCCTATTAAAGCCAGCTTATGATCCTTTGGTGAAGGGCAGTATCAAAATCTTCTTGAAAATTCAGGTGCACAACATCAGTGAGATCTTGCATGTTCAGATCTGATATTCATCTTGAGCCATCTGAATGGAAAGTGTTCTCCTGATCATTGCTTTCATTCATTTAGTACCAAATCCAAAATAAGCCATGGACTAAACATGATAATAGCTTTGTGATGTCATATTAAATTGTCCTAGAATTTGGTGATGAGTCAATTCATGCCTCTTCTCAGAAGGCCAGAAACCATTCATACCTTAACGTTTCTTGTAGTAACATAACACAACTTCAAACAGGATAGGTACAAGTATGTGTGCTTCTTTTAATCTCCCTTAATGTTTGGACAGTTAGGGGCTACTGCAGCTCAAATGACTGAAACCCAGCTGTGGGCTTCAGTCATGAAACCCATCCTTTCTTAGTTAAATTCCTGAATGGAGTGGGATGGAAACTTTAATATTGTTCTGTAGTTGTTGGTGGTGTTTGTTTGCCTTTTTTTTTTTTTTTTTTTTTTTTAACTAAAATGTGAAATCCAACTTTTCCTATATTTTTTTTAAATGGAAAATAAGGCCTTTATTAGCTTTTTCAAAGATACACCGAGATTTTCTTGTAAACGTAGTTCAAAGTGCCTCCACTGCATCCTGAGGAAGAACATCTTATGAATAATGAGTTTATTCTAATCCTATATATTTAAAGATTACAATATTAAAGTCTATTCATACTCCAGAGGGCTAATAATCTTCAGAACAGACAATAATAGGTAAGATATATATGGCTTCTTTGCTTTCATTGTATTTTAAAATAATAAATTTTAACTTGGACAAGCTGAGTCCCATTTGGTTACACTAATTGTATTTCATGGAGCAAATACTACTTTGCTATGAATTATTTATCTGATGTCAGTGCAGCTTATGCAGAATCAAAGCAAAAGTTGCATTTTTCAGCCTTATTCATATGACATACAGTTGATTTTGCCTCTATTTCTATTTCTGTTTGTTTTTCCATTATTCATTGTGTGAAGAAAAATTGGTTGCAGTTCATATGGGATGAGCCCGTTTGTTACACCTTGGCTCTAAGCCATTAACCTTTCAGTAGAGCAGTGCTGCAGTATATATTTACATGAGAGTTTGGTACATTGCAATCACCTTTATTTGTCCATGTGAATAAATGTAAGCATTACTTTCTTTCTACACCTAGTTGACATGAATGAACCATGCTAACGGTATCACAATATCTGTTTATGTGTGGAACAAAAACCAGTGTATTTATTTATCTTTCATCTTCTTCCCTCTAACCACATACATTTATCACTTCCAGCTTAAATTACTGCAGTTATTTTTGGTTAGCCTCTACCTTATTGCTTTTATGAAACATCAATGAATTTATATAATCAGTGACAGTTATTGTATCACCAACCTAAAGGTAAATCTGAGTTACCTATCATCCTTCCACTTGTAGAGTTCCTTTATTCATTCCTGCAACTCTTCTGTAGTTTAAATCTCTTAGTCCCTGCTGTTTCACACAGATATGTCACACATGCTCCATATCTCCAGTGCCACCATATTCTTTCTATTATATACACTTACTATATAATTATTCCTATGCAATGTTTGCATCTGTCTGATGATATCACTTTTCATCACTTTTCCCACAGCTTTTGTCCTCTCACTAATTTTTGCCTTCTCCTAAATCTCAGATCTTCTTTTTATGTAAAGCCAGTAAGGGCATATTAGTTACTTACTGAATTCTATTCATGTTTTGCAGTTAAACCACAGAAATTGCAACAGAGCTATTTTTGTGTGCATGTGAACAACCAGTATATGATTTTCAGTTCAATCCCTTTATCTGCGTTTGGAATTAGAAGTGATTAATTCTGTTTTAATTAATTTATACTCTTATGCTGTTCTTCATGTCTTACAGTTATTTTTACAGTTCCTGGTTCCTGACCTGCTCTTATATCTAAAATGTTATCCCAGTTTTTATGCAATTATCTGTATGAAATCTGTACACTTTTGATCCTGGCTCTACCTCCTATGTCTCCGGGTAATATTTAGCAAAAATATATATTTATCTATCCATACATATATGTTTATGTATTATATTGTTAATTGATACAAAGAAACAACCAAAACCGTGTCCTAAAACCACAGTAGCCTGTAAGAGCCATGATGCCTTTCTAACTTAAAAATGAAGAATGAAAATATTTTGGAGCCTTTTAAATATTTTTTTTTAATGCACAAGGATAATTCATGTATAAATATTCCCATCTAAAAGTTTTGTCAGTACTCTTGCCTTTAAAATTTCAAGCATGCCTTCTGGTACTTGTGCTGTCCCATAACACAGCAGAACTGGGGTTTGTAATTGAAAGTGGATAGAGACTGTAAATTATCAATAGAGAAGGTTTCTGGCCTCCAAACAAAAAAAAAATAATAAAAAAAAATACTGCTTCTATTAAAAAAGAACAAACATGTTCTGAGCATTCTGTTGCTTAGGGATGAGAAAGATAGAAAAGAGGAATCATTTCATATCATGGAATAAAGTATACCAAATGAGGTAGAAATGACAGGTAAGAGATGGGAAGATTCTTATTTGTAATTTGATGAACTCGTAGAAAGCATACTGCACATGTATGAGTAGCAACTGACATCTCAATGTAAAAGGGGAGAGGAGGAGGACGACAAAGATTTTTTAACCACTGCTTCCTTGCATTAGATTTGGAAATGTTCAGTATTTGTGCTGGGAAGAAGGATGTCTATTTTATGTGAAAAAAGCATGCAATGTACACTAATTGGTTACAAAACTTGTCTATTCCTTAGATTAGGGTTTTTTTTTTTGTTGTTTACTTTAAAAAAGAGGATAGTTTGGAAATTTGTAAATTAATGAGATTTATTAACCAAAAATGGCTTTGAAAGCAAATGTGAAGTTTACAGAAAGCAAACTAAGGTATTATTTTGAATGCACTATTTCTTATATATACATAGATCATAAAGATCATAATTATTATATATAAAGACTATATATTAGTCAAGTAAAAAATGTATTATTGAACTGTCATACAATTCTGCCATTAAAATATGATGCACATGCTTAGAGAACTTACAGTGCAGCACTTCTCAGATCTGTTCATTGTTATATCTCTATACAGGTGAGATAAATTACAGTAATTCAAGAATAAAGGGAAGAAGAACATGCTAACAAACATCTGTGATATACGTGTATGCTTACAGTTTGCTACTACACAGCCATCAAAACATGCTGACAGTCACACACACACATATTGCCTGAATTGAGTCTATTTCTTTGTGTATGACCTTGTCTTTCAAGTAGCAAAGGCCAAATTCTTCTTAAAAACAGTACTACTTTTAACTATTACAATGACTATTTCCAACCTCAAAATGCACATTTACTGGTGTACGGTCAATTTGCTACAGATAAGACAAAACCCCACATTAGGCACATTTCGTATTTACTATTCAATAGGAAGGTTTTGTGAACTTTGACCATTTTACAGCTTGGAGATTTGGGCTTAATGGGGTATTAGAAGCTCACCACTGATTTACTGTTTCTTGGTAATGTTAACTAATATCCTTAGCTACTTACTTGGGGACAGCATTGAACTATCTGATCGAATTGATATCAAAGTGAAATTTTGGTCCTTTATCCGAAAAGTTAACAGGTTGCCAAATACATGCTAAATTTTGTTAAGCACAAGACAAAAACTGTAGTCAAAAATCTTTCAATATCAATACCAGAAATTATTCTTCTACATTTGTTTTTTCTTGATTGACTTTACATTATGCTAAAAATAAAATATTACTAAATTCTTTTAACTATAGAAGTGGAGAGATTTTAATGGGGTGGCTTGGTTTGGTTTCACATCAAGTTTCCATGTCAGATAATTTTCCAAATGTACTACTTTAAAATTCTGAGGAGACTACAATTTTTCAAAACATGTCACCCATCCACAGAGAAATTTATAGTCACATTTTTCACACCAGATAAAGGTAACAGGGGCAATCCTCTAATACAGAGCCATGCTACTAGCACTAATTTAATAACCTTACTTCTTTCATCAGACTATTTTTGAGTGTATAGTACAAATCAAGGTTATTAGAGTAGGCTGTAGACTGTAGTTTACTAAGCTCTGTATAGGTTTTGGGTATGTATAGGGCTTAATGTATAGGGTTTAAATATGTACAGGTTTTACAAACAAAAACTATACTGATTCAGGGGACTGAACAAAATGTTAACTTTAACTTTACAAAGTTAATGTTCAGAGATGTCAGAGGGTTTTGTAATAGATTTTTTTTTTAAATTTTTCAGAAGTTCTTTCTGTACTTTACTAAGGCACACAATTTACTATTCTGTGCTTCAAGTAAAACAGAACTCTGGTAAAATTAATGATCATGGAAAATAGGCACATTTTGTTCAATAAAAGAATGTGGAAATATAGTAACTGATCAGATATAATTTCTTACCCAATCATAAATTGATTGTTTGCAACTATTTTGTCATCCTCAAATCAGTAGTCAAGAAATCCTAGACTAGGCCACCTACAGCACAGCAAAATCACAAGACAAAATCATTTTGCAAATGGTTATAATTTGAACCTGTATTCTGCCTATAGGATTCCTGAATGTGGAATCCTAATTGTCAGAGCTAATCTGAACCTGTTAAAAACAAATTACACACAAGGAATGCCTATCTAACATAAGACTGAGCATGGAGAATTGTGTAGATGCAATCAGAGACATTTGCTCAAACTGCAAGAAGCTAATTTAATTTCAGTAAAACATTCCTTTTTTTTTTTTTTTTTTTTTTTTTTAACAGATGAATAAAGGAGGTAAAATGCTGGCTTTTAATGATACCTATTGATTTAAACATGGACAGGATTTTAACAAAGGATATTACATCATCCATCATACTGAAACATTCAGAGAGAAAAAAAAAAGGAAAAAAAGACAATATCAAACAATTTATAAGTTCATTATTCTGATCACATTTTAAAATCAAAACTAGATGGTAAGTACATATTAAGAATTCTGAGTTTGCAATGAAACTTTACCTTAAAAGCCCAAAGATTGTTACTATACAATCAGAACAAATCTTAAATGTAAGAATATTGTTAATCAATTATTTTCCCAGCAGAACATGCATAGACATTTTTAGATTGGCTATTAGATAAACTCTGTGAGAAATTCTGCTTATCTGGATTTTTAATTACCACAGAGAAACATTTGATGACTATGGTCCAACATTTGATGATTCTTTTAAAACAGAAAAAAATACCCTCACAGTCACTACCCTGGTTCACATTTGTAGTAAAGGCTAGCTCCACTAAGTTAACATACTTTTTAGAGTGTTCCTGATCTAAGTGCTGTATCTGTGCAGTCTTTTCTCCAGGGAGAACACCAAATTTGTACTTTTCACAAAATTGTCAAGGACTGAAGGAGTATGAAAACTCAGTTGACACTGATTTCAAGGGAACAATGATGATTTACAAGAGCAGAGAATGACAATAAGGATCAATCTGTAATGTCACTACTCTTTGTCAATTAACATGTCAAATGCTAGCATCTGAACTATTCCACTATGTGAGCAGAATTCAGCTTTCCAAGGTTAACAGTTTTGGCACTTACAAAAGAACTGTTTTCACAAAGTAAATTTTTAAAAGAAAAAAGAAAATCTAAATTAAAAGTTTCCCAACAACATGGAACTCAAACATGATAGTTTTACGTTGGTTTCTTTTTATCTGTCAGATAAACTGAGCAAATAAAAATTTATTACTGCTTCAAAGCCATTTCATTTATCATGCCTCCACACTTTTCCCCGTCTGCAAATTCCCCAAGCAATAGGTCTCCAAGTTCTAGTGCTTACAACAACTGCAATCTCTCATTATTTTTTAAAGTTTCCTAATAACCTAAAGTGTTGAAGTGCTTGTGTATGAGATGTTATTGTCTGATAAATATCCAGAGAGCTTGCAATGTCTGTCCTCACAGTGAGCTCTTTTCTGAGTCACATTCCTTAGTTATCCAAAGTGTAAGAACAAGAAATACACTTTATATCTGCCATATTTTTGTAATGCTTGGCTGCTAAAGCCTTGATGATGTATTCCAAATATATTAAACTATGATTCCAAATTTGCTTGAATAGGTATTGCTTGAGCAGTGAATACATTTTAATGTATTTCTTAAAAAATGCTCAGCTTACTTCTCTTTAGCAAGAGTGATTTTGTTTTAACCATCATAAAGCTGTTCACACCTCCTGAATTCTATCAAATGTTAATATTAATGACACTTTGTACACTACAAATTAAATGCAAACTGCAATCAGTTTGTATAAATCAACCTAATTGCTTATTGGGCCTTGCAAAAATAAAAAGCCTGATTTGATGTGTTACTAAGATATAGGGAATCTTGATTTTTTAATTTTTCCAATATGGGCTTGGTAACACACCAGACCTCCATGTTGAGACTGTTGGTTGCAAAGTCTTATTACACAAGATCTCCCCATGAAGTAGTCAACCTATTCTTTCTGCGTCTCTCAGTATTTAAAGCTGATGATGAAGCACTGAAACAGTATATCTAAAAAGAAATGAGGAAAACCTGAAAAAAACAAAAGACAGTATCAAAACAGGAACAGAGAGAGGCAAACAAGTTATGTCAAGAGATAGATCTGGTAGTGACTAAATGATTTTTGGGGTCCCACCTACCGTTTTCTGCTCACTGCTCATATCTTGTGATTTTGAAGTTTGTGTAGAGGCATACTAAAAAGTGAGATGGCAGAAAATATTACTAAATATGAACAATCAAATCTGAAGGAGCGTTCCCTGACTCTGTTAAGGGTAAGAGACATCTAGGGAAAATGTAAGTAATATTTGAAGGATATTTACATTGGAGGAATTATTTAGAATGTATGAGTTTTATTATGTAGGAGTGAGAAGAAGGGAAGAAATCTGAGCAACTAAATAAGAGAACTTAGAGATTCTATCAGTAAATATGCTGACAGAACTATAGTTAATTGAAGAACAGTCATACAAAATTTGATAAATTAAATAATTTTGAAGACAAAAAATAGGCAAAAAAATAAAAATAAATAAATAAAAAGAAAGATGTATCCTGTCAGAAAGGCCCCCTGTATCTCCGTTTGAATAAGAAAAACTTTCATAAGTTTCAATAGGCTTGGATGGAGAACTAGTTACTAGAAAACAACAGGCTGAAAAGAGAAAAAATACATGCCATGTAGAGATCGTGAACAAACCATAGACAAGATCTGAAAACCAACCGTCCTGCTGGGTCTTCAAGAACTGATAAAGTCAGGACATGACATGTTTGCTGAATCTGTACAAGGTCACCAGCCCACACTAGGCATCAACAACAGGATGCACAACTCCAAAAGAGCAGCAGCAGCTTTGTGCAGAGGAAGACTGTGCTGTTACACAAACACTGGATTAAACAAACATCCCTCTGAAGGACTGCCCAAGCTCTTGCCTAAAAGCTAAGTGGCATCAACATGTTCCCCCTACTCCAGGGGAAACAGCTGGGCTTGGTCCCTGACTGTGGCTCCAGCTGGGTAACTACAAGGGAAAGCAAGAGTGAGTAAGTGAGTGTAATGTGTGAATACTTGTATTATATTATTAATAACAGCTTGATGTTATTAATAATAACTCTTCAATAAATATTTCATTGAAAGGCTTCCAAGGTTTATGATCTATCTCCCCCGCCTCAATTGCCTATTTGGGAAAAAACAATTGATATTAATCCTGATCCAAAGAAAACATAAAGACATCTGCATGAAGTATTTGTGACTAAAACACAGTTCAGTAAAAACTGGAAAAGAAAGATTTCACAGTGATACTTCAGTCAGCAGAAATTCACTAGAAACATATCTAATCTTTCAAGTACACTGACTCCAGTTCAGTGCATCTCATGTCATTAAGTTTAATGCTGTTAGTGCATCTTTGGTACTCAGCATGTCAGGGAGGCAATTTTGGCCAACTGACAAGTGTATATAGCTGGCTTGGCTCCTAACTATAACCCAAAGCCTTTAGTGCCTATGAAAAGTAAGTCTCTTTCTCTTAACATGTTTCATTTTTACAGAAGGGGAATGAAATGAACAACTTGGATCTTCTTTCTGAAAGCTCTGATGAAAATGTTTATATATATATATATATATATATATATATTTTCCAAATTAGAAAGAAAACCAGAACCAATATCTCACCTTCTTGTCTGAGATTCTTCATCTAGATAAATAACATAAATTACTCCCTTCTGATCTAGCCCACAAGGAATGGATCATTTCCTTTATGAACAAATGTTTGACAATGTCAATGAGCATACATAAGTACATAAGCATCATACTCTGGATTCTGCTAAAGTAATGCTTTGGCTGCACTTTCTCCAGCTCAACCTTTTTAGACCTCAGATATTTAGATACTTTAAAATTTCACTTTATTTTAACTAAAATACTGTAAAAATGTAGTACTATATAATTTAGTTTTTCTCTGCATTTTCAATAACTCACTTTAGAACTCTTTGAGGAATACAGTAACACTAAGAGTAAGCACATGGTAAGTTAAAGGTGGACAAGGAAAGGGTTGTTTGTTGGCAGCATATTTGAGGAAGCTATATTATCTATTTGTTTTTCCTGTATCTGATCTGCTTGTCATATATCTTCAGGTAGATTCCATTCTCACGTCTTTTCCTCTCTGCATTTTGCTGGGGATGATTTTCGTGTTGTGATAGAGAATGCTTCCCTAAGATATTTCCTGCCTTCCTCATAATTTTCTATTTTTCTCCATTATTTTACACAATGCTCCAGGTTTGCCCTTTCCTTGCATGTTTATAGTGCCTTTAGGTAATTTCTCATATTTTTTTCCCCTTGGGTCTCTACTGAAATTTTCTTTCTTTAGACTAGTTTATTGTAGTTAACAGATAACTACTGTTCTCTAATTTAAATTGTTACTATTATTACTGCTTGGACTGAACACCAGAAGATTTTAAAGCCCAGAGACTGACCCCTGCCTGCAGAAGTCACTGGAAAAAGGTCATGTTGGGTGGCCCAGTTCCTCCAAGCCTTGGCAGCAGCTTCATCTGAGTCTGAAAATCTTCTAAGTACAAAAGGGTCATTCTGGTATCTGCTGCCACACTCTTTTGTATAGAGTTACTATTACCAGTTTTCTCCTCATTCATACCTGTGGCCAAGCAAAAACTTAATCTCTCAAAAATATCTAAGACTTGTATGATCACTTCATGTAATCTCTTAAGGGCCCAAGGTACTAGACCTTGCTATCTTCTGAATATCCAAGATTATCTGAGATTTCCTATGCATGACAGCATTTAACTGACACCTGGGAGCTATGCAATGTCTGTATGATCTTGACAGAACACTTTCCTTATATATAATATGTGAACTGTGTTTAGCTCTTATTCGTATTTATAAAATTTGCAAGGTTGTACCAGAGACCTCAGGTAATAAAAACTTAACCTAATACTATTCTTAACAGCAGACTATTTTTTAAGACTTCGGTCAAAGTAACTTCCCAAACTGCATACAGAAACACAGGAAAATGGGATTAGGATAGAGCATGGGACCATCAGTCCCGTAATCGATATTTAGACAAGACTGATACATGAACTTCTGTTTTTCACACATAATTTTTTCAACAGTAATAAACATTTCCAAACATCTCATTAAAAATTTTAGAGATAAAAATACACATACACTATACCAAATCTGGGAACAGGATCCAAATCTCAAGTACAAGACGCTGTTCAGCATTCTGTTATTTTAAATATTTTATTGTCACAGCTTGCTCCTTCTGAAACTTTTTTTTTTTTTTTTTTTTTTTTTTTTTTTTTTTTTTTCCCATCTTCATAAACTGCTCTGGACTGTGAAATTTTCCATCCTTTGATTCCTCTCGCTTCTGTCTCAAGGAAGGTCTTAAAAGATTGTTGCAAAAATATGACACAGACTTTACAGTTTATAGAAACCTGAGCCAAGGAATGGCAAAGAACTGCTAAGAGTTCATCAAGCTAAAGCTTGATGAATAATTGTTTGCATAACTAGCAATACCTTTTTGCCCTCTATAAAGTACACAAATTAATAATAACAGAATAGACAGGTTTACAAAAATGCACCTCAAAGCAATCAAAATACATCTAAGAAAAAAAAATCATGGTTGTTAATGTTGCCATAATGTAGACCTTAGTAAGCTTCCATGAATTTCTAAATCTATAAATTATCAGTAGGTGGTATATTTGCCCTACATCTTATAGTAATATTCCACACTTTAATTACTCTTCATGTTGTCATCCTATATAGTATCATAGTCCTATAGTAGTGTCTTCTCTCCCCACCATTAGATTTCTTTTTTCTATTTTTCTCTCATTTTGTTTTTAATAATGAAGGAAAAGACAAAGCTTTCAGATTTTGAATATTTAGATACACTGATCAGGAACTATATTACTTGGAAGACATGTAATAAAGACATGGAAGTCACTGTCTAAAATTAGACCTTTGCTGTAAAGACACTGCATGAGTCTGTTACACTGATTAGTCTCTGCTTGAAAAGCAGAAAGATGTGAGTTTCCTCATTTTCCATGGTCTTTCTTCACCTGTAGAAGACATAAGGGTTCTTCTGCTGTTGTGATTAGTCACAACATGGCTGATGCTTTCATCTGTCAGTTACTTATTTTTGCTTAGTAGTCTTGTGTTAGTTTTGTCTTGGGTGTGTTTTTTCTCAGATTTACCTTACTTGTGGATTTTTTTTCTTTCTTTCTTTTCAGAAGCATAATCTCCTTTCTAACTCTGTGAGAGGTTTTCCAATCAGCTCAAAAAAGACTTAGTCTTCACTTTCTCCAACTTAAAGTCAGGGTAGATAGGTGCATCTAATTTATGAGCAAAAGCAGCCCTACTTACAGTGAGTGAGGCTGGTTGGAACAATGATACCAAACACATTAATCCAATAGATCTTGTGGTTCTGGCAAAAATGAAGTCTATCCCTCTGGAATGACAAGTGAGAAAACACACATTGGCTAAAAACAATTGAACATCTAGTGTGTTGTGTTTCTATGTGTGTGTGGGGGTGTTATTAATACAAAATGTGGCATTTGTTATCATTTGTTCAAAATAATTTCCATACTCCTTTGAACACTTTTACTTGTGACCAATTGCTTTTTGTATCCTGTTTGCCTCCTCTGTTTGCTATTTCATTTTTTTTTTTTTTTTTGCCGCAGGCGATAGCTTGCAGTCTCAAACACAATTTGTGCCTTCACACATGCTTTTTTTGGTTTGCTGGGAAAAGAGGTAGGTTGCAAGCTGCAATGGTACAAGAGAGACAACCCTTGTGCATATGTTGTTTACTGATGTAAACCATATATGTTTTGTGCTTGCTCTCTTTTCTTCTTAGCTCACGTAATTTCTGGAGGTTACTCTTAATACCTTTGTCTACACACAGACTTACAACCTAGAAAGAACTAGTGAAGGAAAATGAGATCCACTGTTGGATACATTTCAAAACTCCTTTTACCCTTAGGGATACCTGTTTTTTATATTTTTGCAAAAGAGGCCTACTTGTAAGTTCAGGTTCAGATGTAATATATTCAGTTCTGCAAGATCCTTTGGATGTATTCAACTTTGGAGTGGAAGGAGGATGTTTTAATATTGGGTTGTTTTGTTTTTTTCAAACAATATACTGAGACACGGGAAGCAAGTATTTTTCCTTTATTGATAGGGCAGGCTCAAAAAAACATATTTAGCACAGGTCTCTATAGTTGAATGGAAACCTTAATTTCACTGAAGGGTCTTAAAAACACTAAAACCTTTCACCTGGTGGTACTGACATGCTAGTCAGTACAAAGAAAAGAGTAAGTGATGCAAATACACGTTTTGCCTCTGAAAGACAGTCTTTTTCTTCCTATTCCAATCACTACATTGGAATTTCCAGGCAAGCCATCTGTTGGTCGGAGGTGCTCTGTGTGGTACCTACAGCACCAGGGCTGCAGGACCAGAGCCTCATGCACAGAACATGCAATCTGTGCCCAGACATGTGGTTACTTATGACCAGCCACTCTGCTACTATTGTCACCTTTTTTTTCTACATCAAAATTAATTTCTACAGCTCAAGATTTGTATAACTGTATTTTGATTGTAATTTTCAATGAAGTATTGGTGTATCTTTTCCATCTGGCAGAATACCACCAAGGACTACCTATAGAGGGAGCTAAATCAGGATAAGTGCAATTGTTTATCAAAAATCTTGAAAAAAATCTTGAGCTTGAAAAACTCATTCACAGACTTATAACCGTTATAACGGTTGTCTGTTTCTGCTTCTAAAGCTAAGCTTTATTTGTCAAGGTAGACGCAATACCCAAATTACATTAAAAGCTGAAGGTGTTTGTGGAGATAAAGAACTGGAAGAAACACTGAAGTATTCGCTTTCCCTTTTATTATTTCTTTTACTTATAGTAACTATATTTACTCAGTTCTAGGATTAATTTTGAGCCTATGTAAAGTACATAGTAATTCTAGATATGAACAACATAACATCTATTTATTTTCCTTTGTCATTGCCAGAACAAGTACAGCATAGCAAGAAATAGCAAAGCAGTTTCATTTCTCCAAACATGTTTTTTTTTATTATTATTATTATTATTATTATTTATTTGTTTTTAAACTTAGTGTAATACAAGACTCAATTAACTTCATTTGGGAAAGCAGCCTCCCAGAAGATACAATTTGGGTGCAGCTTAGGTTTTGAATAAAACCTTTAAAGATGGACTTGGGGGATTAGCTTAGTGAAGGTATGTTCTTGGGAGGCATAATTTTTTGGAGTGATTGCAGCTTTCCCTATCTCTAAGTGCTTTGTCAGCATGTCAGAAGAGAGAAATATTATCTCTATGTATATATATACACCAGTCTACTACCAGGTCTGAGAATAAAATGTTAAGAGATTAAAATTATGTTTTCAGATAGAAGTATGTGCTGAAACAATATCAGTGCAATATTTCAGTTTTCATTTGAGTATTGCTTCTGGACTGTATGTGAAGTAATTCCATACAGACAGGAAAGGACCTCTGGAGGCCTCTTGTCCAACCTCCTGCTCAAAGGAAAGTCAGCTACCAGATCAGACCATGCTGCTCAGGGCTTTATACATCTGCTCATACACTCATAACTTACATCTTCGTCCACAATGGCCAAAAGGCCTAAAGGCAGGCAGTAGAAAATAAAGGTTTGAAATAAAAGCCTTAATTTTTTCAGTCCACAACCCACATTTCAATTAAAACCATTTAAATTTGAAATGATTATTTCACTGAGATAGAGGGTCACTTATATAGTTCCTAATCTTGCATGACCTAAGCACAGTAACCTTGATTTACAATGAATGCCATAAGCTGGTATTTAAGCAGGCAGTGTTCATTCATTAAACACTCATTTTAAATTCCTCTTTAATAAGCAATTAGCTTGCCAAAGTCTTATACAGTGTCATATATTTAGGCCACTGACATACAAAATTCCCTTGTAGCCCAGAAAATAATTGTATGACACTGCACAATGAAGTTTCTCAAAAGACTGGCCTTTGCAGTAATATAAAAATTATAAAACTTAACCCCTATGAGCTATACCAAGAACACGTAATGCTCCCTTTGCAAAGCATTTTTATTAATGTCTTGTAGAGAGCAGTACTGAGCTGCAAGCACTGGAGTAGAAACCTCAAGAAAAACAGAGATTGTTGTTGTTGTTGTTCCTCTGTCTTTGAGTGCTTTCATCTAGCTTCTGGGTCAGATTTCTAACTCAAAATTTGTATTTCATAGGGACTTCTACCAACTGAGATATTTACATATGCATATAAGCATGATCCTGTATTCCCTACACATTACCAACATACAGCTTGTATTTACATTGGCACAAAATGGAATGACTAACACAATCCAATTGGCAATGCCATCCTTGAAATCGTAACATGAAATAAACTCAAGTGAGGTCAGAGCACAAGGGAATTTCAAGCTTTTCAAAATAACTTAGCCTAAAGTCAAACATGAGTGATGATCAGGTTTACTGCACATCAGACATAAATCAACAGCTCTCCAGGTATATGCTGAGACCTCCAGTGCTAAGTTTTGAACAATCCTCACTACAAAGAGAAAAATAAAAATAAAATAAAAATAAAATTTAAAAAAGGTTTTTCAGTGGCTTTCAGCCGAGCTGTGGAATTTGCACCAGTGCATGGAATTGCATGTACCACTCCTATTTCTATAAATACAGTGTTGCATGGGAATCTTTTAAGGAGTCTTGCAATTGAAAAATCTGAGAGACACACATTTATGTAAATTGTGCTGGCTAATTGTGCTGGAAAAGAGGACTTTTTGGGAGATAAAATAAAAATAAGTTTTTCAGCCTTTAAAACAGAATTACGTGACTACACAAACTGCTGCAGACATAGTCTGCAGGGCAGGTCCAGTGCCCATAGCCTTGCCAAGAGAAGGAAGTGCACATGAGGTGCCCATGACCCTGGGCTCTGTTGCAAGCCAGTTATTTCACGGAGCAGCACCTCCTCCGTGTGCTTTGGTACAGCCAGCTTCCCTACGTCCCTCTCTCCTCTGGATGGCAATTCCCTGATGTCTCCTGCTGTACAGGCTCAGGCAACTCACCCCAGGAATACTACTGCTATGTCCCGACCCTTTTCTCACCCTGCTCTCATGTGTGCCACCACCTCCGCAGACACCAATGCTCATCTTCACTACCATCCTTTTGCACATGAAAGTCACCAAGTCCAAAAGATGCAAAACATACACCTCAAACTCTTACTTTTTTTCCCCATATTCTGAAAGGAAACATATGACACTCCGTGATTTTCCTAAATATGTATAGACATATGCCTTTGGCCTTTCCACAATGCCTGTGGTACTGCCAAACAGGCTTAAAATAATTTACCTGATATCCATAAATACACACATAAACAGACTTGTAATATGTGATTTCATCTTCTCTTTACATTTTCTTTTCATTTCATTTTCTTTTCATTTTCTTCTATTTCACCCACGTCAAATAATATTTTTAAATTTTTACAGGGTTTCCTCAAGAAGAGACAGGCAAGGAACCATGTCATTATGTCATTATTATTATTATTATTATTATTTTCCTCTACACAGTTATCCTATCAGAGGTACAAGAAAAAATTGTACACAAATACATAAGCTTCCAAAACCCAGGAAACAGCTGTCAGTTTCATAGCTACATACAATATGAAAGTTGATTGGAAAACTAGAAAAACACCTTTTGGTACTTTTTTTTTTTTTTTTTTTTTCCTCTTTACAGAGTTCCCAAAATTGGCACTTACTTGGGATTAGAATTTGGAGCATGCTTAACACACAATAGGTACTTGCACTTGTGAATGATTCCTTTTGTTGGTGTTTCTGTGATGAGAGAATCTTCAGGCTTTACAGCTCACCACATTCAGGAATAGATATTGGTTTGTACTGAGTAGTATTAGAAAGTGCAAAAGATCACTGTGCCATTTCTGAAGCATGTGGTATAGGTTTTTTGCTGAGATGAGAGTGTGTGTGGAATAGGCTGGCCAACAGTCAATTTCAGAGGAATAAAACAATTATTTGATAAGGGTAAGGTACACTACCACTAGCCAAATAATAATTAAGTTTACTTCCCAACAGTAGGTAAGAAAATAGTCTGTGTTTTTACTCCTTCCCTTCTGAAAAACAAGTAAGAAGAAAAAATCAGGTTCCACCACCACACTAATAAATCAAGGTTATTAGGTTATTACTAGGACAGTGGACCCCAGTTCTGATCCCAAAGTCAGGAACTGGACATCAACCTAAGTGCACAGTGAACAGTTACTTAGAGGAAACTGGAAAGGTTCTGACATATCAGTAGATTTCCTAATATTCAGGAACTTTCCAGATGTTATGACCTATCCAAATATCAAATTCCTCAGGTTAAAAGCAAACCCTCCACAAACATACAGATAGGGAGATTACCAATATTAATTGCAGACTTTGAAACTTCCTGAGTTTAGAAAACTGACCTTTACATTTATACATTTCCAATCAGAAAATTTTGGTAGATAATTACACCAATGAAAAAGGTAACTGAATATAAAAAATAAAAATAATAATAATAATAATAAAAAAACACTTTATCAGAGTTTTGGTTTTGTAAGTTACAACTTAGAAGCATACATTAAAAGAAAAATACTTGATGAAACACTCGCTGGGTTTCATACTGGTGTCTGTCTATGTGCTGTAATATGTGTTATATCTTTGTACAGTTTTATCAAAGCTCCTCAGTTATAAAAAGTGTTCTGCTTCTATCCACCACTTTTTTTTTTTCTTGAAACAGAAATGTATTCAAGGATGACATGCCACTTTGACAACATGCATCTTTCTTTGTAAACTTGATAAAAAAAAATACAATCACAAAAGAGCATGCCCTATATATCTGATAGACACTGTATGAGTCATTATTCTAATGACAGCATGTAAACATTAATTTCAAAACTACAGAAGAGACTACATAATGAAGATATTTTTGATGGAAAAATGCCACTGCATATGAAAAAAGAAAACTGACATAGATGTTTTGGGGTGACATGACAAACTTCGTGTCACTTGCCTGGTAACCTTGTTTGAAGCAACTGTTTCTAGCTTATATCCAACAGCCAGTGAAAGATTGAATTGTGGTCCAAAAGAAATACTTTTGCTCTCTTGTGTACCCGTTATTAAATTTTTATTGAATTTAAAATGGCACAGGGTTGAGTACTCTCGCTTTAGGCACCATTCACTTATTTCTAGGCACTCAAAATAGTTAGGTACTCATGAATAGATGTCAAGAACAGTAAAATAATACTATTTCATTTTCAGATGAATGCATTTTTCTTTCATAAGTCCAGGTCTCCACTTCCCACTAGAAAGACCCTTCTCACCCATAACAGCCTGGAGAACCATGCTCTACAACGTTTCATTTGACCTACTGATCCTGAGCTTTTTCTTTTTAAAAGCTAACTGTGCCAGTGTACCCAGCTCTTGAGAAACTTGGCTCCTGACTCTAAAGTATCTATACGTAGGCCTATACATACATTGCTCATGTAGTTTGAGAATGTTCCACCACTTTTGTAAAACCTGCTAGGTTCCTCACTTTTTTATTAAAATTGGCTACTGATAAATATTTACCACAAAGACAATTTTTATTAACAAACATATTTGGTTTCCTTATGATCTTGACATAACAAAGAGACTAATTTCAAAAATACTCCATTATACAAGAAAGCAGAGACAGATACACGAAAGAGCTTGTGAAATCCTATGCTGTCTCAAAGTACTGTCTGCAAACGTCTGCTCAATTATTTACAATGTGTAATCTTACCTTCTTTATGATATAGATGGTGTGCTTAAAAAAAAAAAAAAAAAACACTCATTAAATAAAAGATCAAGAAATACGCAAACTCGAAACTCTGATCATCCACTTTAGTAATTTATTCCTCTGAAATCCCCCTTTTTTAATGATCGGTATTCTTTGTCAAAGCATTAACTTTGCATATACTTTATTTCTTGAGAAGATTTCAGAGAAAGATTGGTTTTTAAAAATTCAAGGGAATTGTCACCTATAATTTTCTTGCATATCAAGATCAAGGCATTCTTTGAAATCATGTATTCTGTGCAACTGACAGGAAATATTAGATAGTGCAGATCTAAAACATGTAGCAATAATAAACCCAATGAATAATAGCTTAGTGGCAGATTTATTTTGGGATTCTCTAACACTGCCATCTTACTTAAACATACTATTTCCTGTTTTTTTGCAAATCCTTTGATGTAGAAAGCCTCTTTTTTCTTATTGTCAATGCTGTACATGTAAGGAAAGTGAACAATCTCAAATGTATGCTATCTGGATGATCAAAATATTAAGTTAGCACTCCTCTTTTATTAACCATTTTCAGTTTTGTTTTAAAATTCATGGTTTATTTAAAGAAAATTGTCAGCATTCTATTCATATCAGATTTGAAGGAGCACTAATTTGATATTCAGATTCATAGCAGTGCCTTTAATGTAACATTCAGCAAGAACACAACCTAATAAATATTAAATAAATAAATTATTCTTACTTGCAGTACATCTCCTTAAAATAAATAGATAATGTGAGCAATAACGGGAAAAATCTCAAAAGTAATTTCACCACAGTAAAGTATTCAAAAATTGGAATGCTTTGTCTGGCTAATGTTGCCAGCTTCTGAACCTCAGAGGTTCACAATATCCAGGATGTCTTTATTCTCAAGACACTGATGGATGTAAGGTCTAAACTGGTGCTTACTTTTTTGTTACAGCTATAAAGAAACTGATTTTTTTCAAAGAACAATTTGCATGTTTACATTTTTGCTTCCATTTTTTTTTCCTCCCCACACTTAATGTCAGTTAAGATTTCAGGTACAAAATAAACTGTAAGTGAAAATGTAAGTAATTAAGTCTTTAACTGTCTTAATGAAGGAGCAAAACCAAAGCGCTATTCATTTTTGCATATTATAAACTGTAAATGTGTTTGGGAAAAATGTTCTTGCAATACATTAGCAAGAATGAATTAAATAAAAGGCAGAAAAGAAAATGAGCATTTCTTATTGAAACATCTTGTAAATTCCAGTGATGGACAAGGCAATTTCAATTTTTGACATGGAACCCACTCACTCACTTTCTCATAGGCTCTGTGTGAGCACTTTTTGTTGTGCACTAGGATATTATAAAATATACATAGCATAGGAGTATAAAGCAGTTATAAAACTATTAAATAGTGTGCCTGGCTAACACAGACACAAAAAGACAGTGAGGATTAACAATGTACCTGACTAAACATGAGTATATCCTTATAAATATCATGCTTGTAAGACATGCAGGCAGTCCTCAATGAGTTGAGGAATGGGCAAATTCCCCCACTCTCTGCAACAGCTCCTTGGCATTGCTTAGTCACCAGCTTCCACCTCCCTGTTTTTGTGTTTTTCTATACATATAATTTTATATTTTTCTGTGTCAGTGTTTCCTACCTATCTTGAAACTTTGAGCTGTTATGTATAGCCATCTCAACAAAGAAACTTCAGCATGCAGTTTTACTCTTTTCTTGCATGGTTCACCTCTGCTGTTTAGCTTTCATCTGAGCTAAAGTGTATCTGAATTTAGAATACAGCTCCAAATATTCATGAAACAATGCTGATATGTATAGGACATATGAAATGCTGTATGATTTAACATAATAATGTAAATGCATACCTATCATATGCTTCAAATCTATCTGCAACTCAGAAACTGCTACTCTTTGAACCTAAGCCTTTTCTTTCATTACTGCAGTGAGGATGTCTCTATAGTCCTTTGTGTTTTCTGTTAGAAGAAATATAGGATTATTTATGGGAAGCAAAATGTCATACTATTAGCCTTTTTCACATACTTCCATCCCCAACCCTAAAATTCACATTCTGATGTTTTGCTCCAGCCTTGAGTTTGCTTGCCAAATTCATCAAAATTTTCCCAGGGAAAGATGATCTCACAGTTAGACTTTTCCTATGAGGTTTGTGAAGACAGGCAATGAGAGGATACAGAAATCAGCTTACAAAAAGGAGTGTGACTTTCATTTTCTTATTAGGCTTCAGACAGTGCACATCCACAGAGGTGTGCAAAAGGCCACCACTCATGAAACTCTTTACCTACACACTCCTCCCCACCTTCATTAGCTCATCTGTAACCCACATGCCTTTTATTTCATACTTCTCACAGCCCATAATCCACCACCCTAGGTAATAAAAATAATTAGTAAAAGTATACTTAACTACAAGATCATGATAAAAGTAATGCTAAGGCAATCCATCCTGCTCCCCCACAGAGCAAGAGATAAATGTTGTGTCTAGATCTGCAAGTAATATATTACTTAAGAAAAGGAATCTCTTAGGAGAAAGCTGTACTACAAACTACAATTAATCTTGCCAGCAAGGCCACCTCCTTCCCATTCTGCCATGAGTCAAAGACCTACTGAACTTCTACAGAACTTTTAATAAAAACAGAACAAAACCTTTTGTTCTATTATTATCACTTAAAAAAAAGTAGCATCTAGAAAGGCAGTACCGTTTCAGCCCGTTACAATCTCTTCCTCTAAAAAGTGTTCAATGTCTTACCAACTACGCTAATACTCTTATTGAAAGACATAATGAGAAGGTAAATAACTTTTGTATGAAATGCACTTTTAAATATTTGTAAAATCTTGGATTTTGACTAACATAAGCCAAAACTGCAGAGCTCTCTTAAGTGAATTGGAACACTGCCTGTTCAAGGCAATGGACAACCTGATTTCAAATGTTTTATTTGCCAAACACATACTGTATCTATTCCATAGGTAGCAATTTTCTAAACATTTTTGTCCTTATTTCTTTATAGTGACTCCACATAGACCTCTCATGATACTGACCACATTGTGTTCTGTGGAAGGTCTGGATGTATAAAAGATTGTTTTTAAAAATTTTTGGATGATCTGTCTTATTGTATAGTTTGAACCACATAAATTCAGTCTGGAGCTTCAGAGCCAAATCTAGGGTGGTTCTAAAGAGAGTTCTGGGGGAAGAACTCCTTAAGAACAGCTTTGCAGAGAAGGACTTGGAGGTTCTGGTGGCCAAAAAGCTCATCATGAACCAGCAGTGCATGCTTTGCAGCCCAGAAAGCCAACTGCATGCTTGGCTGCATCAACAGAGGTGTGGCTAGCAGGTCAAGGGAGGTGACTGTTCCCCTCTGCTCTGCCCTTGTGAGGCCCCACTTGGAGTGCTAAGTCCAGCTCTGGGGTCCTCAGCACAAGAAGGATGTGGGTCTGTTTGAGTGGGTCCAGAGGAAGGCTACGAAGATGATCAGAGGGCTGGAGCACCTCTCTTATGAAGAAAGATGGAGAGACCTGGGGCTGTTCAGCCTAAAGAGAAGGGTCCAGGGTGACCTTATTGCAGCTTTTCAATACGTAAAGGGGTCTTATATAAAGATGGAGAGCAACCTTTTGCTCAGTCAGATAATGACAGGACAAGGGGGAATGGCTTTAAACTAGAAGAGGGAAGATTTAGATTAGAGCTTAGGAGGAAATTCTTCATTCAGAGGGTAGTGAGGAGCTGGCACAGGCTGCGCAGAGAAGCTGTGGATGCCCCATCCCTGGAGGTGTTCAAGGCCAGTTTGGATGAGGCCCTGGGCAGCCTGATCCAGTGGAATGTATCCGCGCCTATGGCAGGGGGGTGGAATTAGATGATCTTTAAGGTCCCTTCCAACCTGAGCCATTCTATGATGCTATGATATGATGCTATGATTCAGATAAATCTCAGCAAACTTAAATAAATGCTCAAATACTCAATACTTGCAATTGCAAAACCACATTCCTCTGAGAAAAAGGGTGGAGCTAGTAACAAACATGCACCCCCTCTCCTCTTTTTTTTTTTTTTTTTTTTTTCCTTTGTCTTGCTATGGCAAGAAAGAAACATGTTTTATAAACAGGCAGACATTGAGACAAGTTTGTTGTGTGCAGTATTGTCTATTTGCCTGACAAGTTAGGCTATGAAAATGCCACAGAAAAACCAACATTCTCAAACTTTCTTCTTTTCTTTCTCCGGTATAAATAGAATCCGTTAAAAAAAAAAACTGAGGAGAGAGGGGGAGAGAGAAATAACACAGATTTAACTACAAAAACAAAAACAGATCCAAAGCTTCTCATCGAGTTTTATCTTTTTTCATAAAAAGGCAGAGTTGGCCACTTTTAATCCGTGTGGTACTCAAAACTTTGATGTTGTTAACACAACCAATTCTATCTTCAAACTACTCAACAAGTCCAGTTTTAGGTAAGAAACATACATATAAACAGGCTGCCTTGCTTATAGCTGTCAAGTCTGCCTTTTCAGTGAGACCCCAAAAGCTGAGCGCTTCTTTCCAGGGACATATTCTCACCTGACACCCTGTCATTCAAAACACCACTAGAACATTCTGGGGATACAGAGTTATTCTACTTAGGCAGGAAAATCTGGTACTCTGTGTAGGTCTCCATCCCATGTACAATGGACAGTTACCATATCTGTTGACCTTCAAACACCTGGCAATACTGCTTTTCTAAAGTATAATTTCAAAGAGGGATTGCACTATTTCTTGTAACTGTACAGATTATTTTGAAGAAATATAGACTGCAAACCATGCTTAAAATGTATATTCCAAACAGCATCTCATTTCTTAAATGCTCATTGATAGAAAGGAAACAAGCTAGCTGTAAGCAGATGTGACATTCATAGCTGTTTAATACAGTAAATTAAAGTTTCACTGGCAGTGGTTCTACCATGCAGAAGACATTTGCAGACATGTCACAAGGTGAGAAGCATCAGAAAGAGCAAGGAAATGCTCCTAGATGGTCCATGTCCTGCATTAGCATCATAACCATCATAGCATTTCCTTACAGTTTACCCAAGAGTTATGTTAGACATAAAATAAAGACAAACAAACACACGCAAAAATAAAGCAAAAATCAACATATGTCATTGGATATAGGGAATAGCTTCTATAAGGGAATCACTAAAGAATACTTCTCTATTTAGCTTTGGAGAGAAAGAAACTGAGATTTCTAAGGACAGAAGTAGAGATCACTAAAGATTTCATGAATGTCCAAGAAATCAGTGATGGTGCAGAGAATAAAAATAGGAGATAGTCATTTAAATCTCGCACTATGGACAATAATAAAAACCAAACAAAAACACCAATAGAAGCTAACAGTAAAGAAAAAAAAAAAAAAATGAAACAAGCTGAAGTCTTTTTCTCTTCTCATGTTCATGATTTATGGAACTGATTGCCACAGGATGTTATAGGTGAAGATAGCAGAAATATGTTGAAAAAAGTTCTTCAAAGATATACTCTTAGATTCTGAGGCAACCCAAAGCTTAGAAAGTCTGTAAACTGATAAATGCTGGAAACTGAGAGGTTATTTCTCAGAAACCATCAGTTCAATTCTTGCCTTGAATTTAGCTTTTGTAAAAAGATGCAGGGTTCTGATGAAGGCTGACTTCTGGTCTGATCCAAGAGGGGACTAAGTAAAGTTTGGTCATTTACATTGCCATAAAAAGCCAACACTTCAGAAAAGGGTTCTTCCATTTCATGGTCTTTGTAAAACTGAGATGGAGTGTGAGAAGACAAAAATGGCAGAGAAGCTGAAGTGCTGTTTTCCATCACTGTGATTTCTGTGTTTCTTGTGCTAATTGTTATGTCTCCTGAATTACTAGATCATTCATATTCTGCCTAATTAGTTTGCAGTAGCATATTCTGTTATCCTGTTTTTGTTAATAATAATTATCTTAAGAAATCATGACATTAGTATTCTCTTGGTGTATTAGTAATATGTTGATCACCAAAATTTATTAGTATCTTTGCCACAAAAATATACTTAATTGAGGTTTCTTTGTTTTTGTTGAGCTCCCTGACTGATTTTTGTTTCAAATAGTATTACTTAGAATGACAAAAATGACATTTTTCTTCTCAGAAAGTCAACATAATTCCTGTGAGCTCTAGACGACCTAAGCACTAATCCTGTGCGGTGCTTTCACGTGAAAAAAATCATGCCATTAAAAATGTACTCCATTTCAGGGTCCAAAATGGAAATAAAACTAGTGAATTGAACCACAAAATATTGAACTGCATGTAAACCAGATGGTGGCAGAAAAAGGTCAGTCTCATTTGATTACTTTGTATCTACTCAAGTGAATACAGATTATCTGACTGAAAAGGTGAAGCAGCCTTAGATCCTGAGATGTTAACAAAGATATCTGTAAGAGGAACGGATATACTAAGACTGCCTACACTGTCGTGACATCAGTCATACATTAAATCCAACTTTATTATTAAAAAAATAAATAAATCAATGAGCAATTAATTTTCATATACATTTTTGGATGTAGAACTAGAAGGTGTTTTGAGCAAATTTGCAGACAACACCAAACTTGGAGGAGTTGTGGACTCGGATGAGGGTAGA
Organism: Heteronetta atricapilla; assembly: GCA_011075105.1. NCBI lineage: Eukaryota > Metazoa > Chordata > Aves > Anseriformes > Anatidae > Heteronetta > Heteronetta atricapilla. Next base: position 76,606,794 of record CM021732.1, on the reverse strand, counting down.
AAGGCCTTGCAGCGAGATCTGGACAGGTTGGAGAGCTGGGCAATCACCAATCACATGAAGTTTAACAAGGGCAAGTGCCGGATCCTGCACCTGGGAAGGGACAACCCTGGCTATATGTACAGAGTGGGTGACGAGATGCTGGAGAGCAGCCCCGCAGAGAGGGATCTGGGGGTCGTGGTTGACAGCAAGTTGAATATGAGCCGGCAGCGTGCCCTGGAAGCCAGGAGGGCCAACCGTATCCTGGGGTGCATCAAGCACGGCATTGCTATTCAGCCGAGGGAAGTAATTGTCCCGCTCTACTCTGCGCTGGTGCAGCCTCACCTTGAGTACTGTGTGCAGTTCTGGGCACCACAGTACAAAAAGGACATTCAGCTGTTGGAGAGTGTCCAGAGGAGGGCAACAAAGATGGTGAAGAGCCTGGAGGGGAAAACGTATAAGGAGCAGCTGAAGTCACTGGGCCTGTTCAGCCTGGAGAAGAGGAGGCTGAGGGGAGACCTCATCACAGTCTACAACTTCCTCGCAAGGGCGAGTGGAGAGGCAGGAAACCTATTCCCATAAACGCCAGTGATAGGACCAGTGGGAACGGGGTTAAGTTGAGGCAGGGGAGTTTAGGCTAGACATCAGGAGGAGGTTCTACAAGAGGGTGGTTGTGCACTGCAACAGGCTCCCCAGTGAAGTAGTCACTGCACCGAGCCTGTCTGAATTTAAGAAGCGACAGGACTGTGCACTTAGTCACGTGGTCTAAACTTTTGGGTAGACCTGTGCGGTGCCAGGAGTTGGACTTGATGATCCTTATGGGTCCCTTCCAACTTGGGATATTCTATGATTCTATAATACCAAACAGCACCACCTTCAACTCCTAGTTATTTGTAAAAGAGTTAGATCAATTGGTTTTATTATTCACAATTTTCAAATCATTAAGAGCAGGGATTTCCCTCCCTCAGCCCCTGGGCAGGCCCCATGCTGGAGCAGGGCATGGTGTGAGGAGGAGGGGGCGACAGAGAGGGGCTCTGGGACTGACCCCAGTCCGACGCCCCAGCCCCTGTGTCACTTGCTCAGAGGTGAGGTTGGGGTGAGGCTGGGTCTGGGAAGGTGGAGGGTGTTGGAGGGGTGAAGCTGGGCATGGGATGAAGAGGGGCTAGGAAGGCATTTTAATTTTGTCTTTGCTTCTCACCATTCAACACTTTTTTAGCTGGTAATAAATTAAATTAATGTTCCCTAAGTCAAGTTTGCATTGCCTGTGAAGGTAACTGGTGAGTGATCTCCCTGCCTTTATCTCAACCTAGGAGCTTTTTCATCTTATTTTCTCCCCCTGTTCTGTTAAGGGGAAGGAGGAAAAGACAGGCTGGGTGGGCAGCTCACAGCCAGACGAAGTGAAGGTACACTGAAACCACAGTTAACCCTCTAACTCCTACGTGCGGAAATCAAGTGCAAAATCCACAGAGTCTGCAATGTTCAATAGTTTTAAACTATTCTCTGTGTAAGAAAAAAATTGTACCCAAAGCACTATCAAAAACTTGTATACACAGTCCCCAAACTGACAGCATTATACAGTGGGACTGCATTTACAAATAGCCAACAGCAGGTACGAAGCTTTCCCATCATCATAGCGATGTACAAAGCACTTCAGATGTCTATAATGTACCTTTTATTTTCTCTTTGGCATCCTTAAGTTTGTAAAAAAATGTTCAGTTTAAAAGTTAAGGATTAGCTTCAGTTAATTAGAAAACATGCTCACCTTGCTAAGAGAAACATCTTCTCTCATTTATTTTTCTGGTAGTGTAACTAGGAAATGAGATAATCTCCATGCCAAAAAATACATTAGGTAGGGAAATGGTATTGTCTCTAGCAGCACCACTTGAGTCTGGATCAGCACCTTTTATCTGATTTGTTATTAAAGACCAGCCTATTTGCAAGAGCTAAATTATTTTGTTTTTAATAGTTCCCCCAGATATGTAAGATAGCTAAGACCCTCCATGAACTTGTCAGGAAATACTTTTCATTTACAAGGTAGTGCATTAAAACTGGGAAGGCATGTCTCAGCAGAACATGCTCCTCTCCACACACATTACACTGCACCAGGAGGAAAGATTAAAAACCTGCCTGTCCTGGTTTCTGTTAGGACAGTTATTTTTCCTCCTAGTAGCTGGTAGAGTGCTATGTTTTGGATTAGGATGGGAAGAGTGTTGATAACATGCTGGTGTTTTGGTTGCTGCAGAGCAGTGCTTATACTAGGCCAAGGACTTTTCAGCTCCTCGCTCTGTCCTGCCAGCGGGCAGGCTGGGGGGGCAGCAAGAGCTGGGAGGGGACAGACCCAGGACAGCTGACCCAAACTGGCCAAAGGGGTATTCCATACCAACTGACGTCATGCTGAACAATATATAGGGGTGGCTAGCCAGGGTGGGGGGCCGGCTGCTCGGGGTTGGGCTGGGCATCGGTCAGCGGGTGGTGAGCAATTGCATTGTGCATCACTTGTTTGTACATATTATTATTATTATTATTATTATTATTATTATTTTCTATCTTAATAAACTGTCTTTATCTCAACCCACAGGCTTCACTTTCCCATTTCTCTCCCCCATCCCAGAGAGGGAGGGGGGAGGGTGAGCGAACGGCTGTGTGGTGTTTAGCTGCCGGCCGGGTTAAACCACAACACTGCCCTAAGTGATCTCAGTGGGTGGGGAGCTACTGCACTGTGAAGATAATCTGGCATCGCCTACCTGCCTTCCCTTTCCTGGTGCCTGTTCTGAGCCTTTGCTCCTGCAGCTCTGCCAGGGGACCTTCTGCTAGGTTTCGTGTGGTCTGCTGGTGTTTTTCCTCTTGACAGTTCCATTAGTGCTCCGCAGTTTCTATAATGAAAGGTGAATAAGGTCTGTTCTGAGTTTTCTAAGGCTGAGATTCTGGGAGATATCAAAGAAAATCCTACAGGATATAAATATACTCTTGCCCTCTCAGCTAGTGCCAATGTTTGCCCCCTCTCTTCAGCTGTTCAGCACATGCTAGGGAAAGCTGTTGTCTCCTTTTATACCAGTATCAGCTCACAGTCTTTCTCAGAGCTTCCTAGAGCTGCAATACTAAACTTCTTATATTTCACTTTTGAATCCTTTTATTTCAAATATTTCTCGATGAAAGAGAGGTTCCTGACATCATGACTAATCTATGTCAAGGGTTTCACCAAGTCTAAAACAAGGCCAGGAAGTGATGGCTCTGAAAGGAAAACAGGATAGCCACAAAAAACAGCTTCAACTCCCTCCCCATGTTTAGCTTAATAGTTTTCTTGAGGGCATTCATGTTTTCATGGTCTCAATAAGGAAAATAACCCAAAGGTTATCAGAGGTCTGTTACAGAAAATTTTAGTTCTGTTTACTTTTAGCTTGTTATCAGGCCCAAAGAGAGAAAGCTCTGCAGCATAGTCCCAGATTTCTTATTTCCTGTTGTTTGGTTGTTTTTTTCCCTCTAAAAAATACATGTTCTGTATTGACTATAATCTTTGTGCCTTTTTATAGCTTAGCTTATACTGTAAAGTAAAACTTGTACTTAAATACTTTAATACTTCTGCTTTTCCTGATAGACATCAAGAAAGATTGTGTTTAAACTATCCCACAGGCTGCCTGATGCCTTGCCCTCTATTTCTTTTCCCAAAATATGGCACGGCCGGCTTTTGCCAACCAGTACTGGAGTGGCTCACACATATATCACCAGCTCTCTATCACCTTCTCCTGTCTGATATTGCTGTGCAGCAGCACGACTGGTGCTGCACTGCAATGGCAGTCAATTTGATCACTATTTTGACAGAACTGAATGGCTGTTGTTTTTCTATACTGCGTCTACATTCAAAGCCTTTAGCTTAATTCTGGAAAGGAATTTTAGCACAACATTACATCAAATATGCTACTGCAGCATGGCTGCAGTTTGGTCCCAAACTGATGATACATTGACTTTTGTGGTTTGAAATTGTTTCCTGTATTTTTCCACTGCAGTTTTGTTTTAAGTATGTAATAACTTAATTTGGAATTTAAAAATATATAACTCCTTTCTTTTAGAGGATTTCTATTTTTTGCTTAGGTGTGCATATACATTTAATTCTAACAGCAATAATGCAGACTTAAAAAGGAGAGAGTTTTTTTGCCTCTGCTCCCAGCCACAACTCAGTAAAAAGAGGCACAGACAGCTTTTACTCCTGCTCCCCAAATAACCACAGATGAGGCAGGTCCTGGTTTATTTCCTGGCATATTTCACAATAGATTGTGTGTATTTGCAGCTCTGCCAGGTGCTGGACACCTCAGGGGAGCATTACAGGAGCTGACTGCCACCATGGCACAGGGGACTTTGTTCCCTGCTCTCTTCTCTTGATCTCCATTGCTTTCTGGTCACGACTCTGATGATGGCTGCCCACAAGCTGAGTAATGTAAGAACTAATACCACCACACTATTTCAAATGATCCTGTCAAGTTGGGTGCTCTGTTAGTTTAGGGTCACACTGTACTGATATGAAGGAAAAAAAATAAAAATAAAAAGCCATGCTCTGATGAGTAGCTGAACTTTGCTGCCTTCAGGACCAAATTTAATCAGCTATATTACTTGCACTACTTACAGACCACTGCATAGTATGCAATATTTAGATGGATGGTCATGCTGAAAAGAAGCAAGACAGCACGTCTTTTCAGGTTATTTTTGGAGCAGTAATAAATACAGAATAGTAAAATGTACTGTAAAATACACTGAACTGTACACAGTAAGACTGTAATTTCACTGAAAGTGTTCTGATAGACAATTAAAGAGGACAGTGAAGTCTGAATGGCTTCTTAATGTCACTGGAACTTTGACACAGAATTATTTCATTGAATTACAGCCTCTCATCTTTCTTTTTGATGTATACAATGCAATTTCTTCTAATAACACAGGGAAAATGAAGTAGTGATGACAGCAAGTATTTTTTAAAGTTTTCTTTTGGTGGGGATGCTTTGCAGCAACATCTTGTGCCTTTTTTAATTTTTATTTATTGGTTGTAAACAGAAGTGCTGAGATACTAACAGGCTGACCCCTGTTCTTAGCCCTGCCATCAGAGTGGTTCCAAAGAATGTTTATCAACATAATGGACAGGCATTATATATATATATAAATTCAACACTTATTGAGAATTGAAAAAAAATATATTTGTCAAACAATGCAAGCTACTGATTCTCCTTAATGTTTCACGACATTTTTGTTGTTACTTTGTACTGGCTTACATTTAATAAGAAATAATTCTTTTTGTTGTAATATGAAGAGATTATTTATTACTTTTGCAATCATCTACAAACCGGAAAAGAAAACTCTAGTTAGCCTCCAAATGACTCTTTCCATCCAAAATCTTTTTCTAATTCCTAAAGGCTGCATAAATCAATATTGAGAGATAGTTGGTATGAAACAATGACAGAAGGGCATTCAAAGTTTCCTTGCCAAATCCTTCAAGAGAGATTATGCAAGTAGAATATATATATATATCTTGATATAAGGCTCAGGATGAGAATTTCAAGTATATCAGACAATTACAAAAAATAGTTTCACCAGTACTCATGAGTGTTATCTAACAGCCAATTAAAAAAGTGCTTGAATTCTCCATCCCCCATTTTCCATATATGCACAAAAGGTAGCTTATGGTAAATGAAAAAATGGCCAGCCCCTGCTTAAGCTAGCTTATGTCTGTAAAGTTATACAAAATTAGTTTTGAGATCAAAAATAGCATATCTATTAATCCATCAGGTAATTCAATCTGATATATTAGCAGTTGATGAGCTTCACAGCTGAGTTTCAAAACTGAAGAATGAACCTACTACTAATAGCTGAAAGACAGACTGATGTTTTTTAAGGGGCATTTCACCTGAATGCAAGAGCCCTTGCTACCTGTCTCGTCAGGTTTTGGTAAGACATCCATGTTTTATTTTTTTGTTTGTTTGGTTGGTTTTTGTTCTTTTAACCAGTAACAGACAAGTGGGTTATCTTAATTTACTGCTTTCCTCTCTCTCAGATGTTAGCTTTCCCATCTTAAGATACCATGGGCTGCTAATAGTATAGGAACTTCTCTGTCAACCCATTTCAACACAACAGAGCACAGACATGGCAGCAGGCACCTGCCTCATATGGGGGGATTAGGCTGCTCAGTGCTAAAATGGAGCATTAGGAGATGTCTGCTGCTGGCTGAATTGTCCTGCTCTGTTCTACCCATCACTGACACCTGAACAGAGCAGGAAATTGCTCACAAGTAATCTGCCTCCAGCCAACACAAGGTAAGAAAGAGCAGAGAGGGTGTAAGGCAGCGCAAGTTCTTCAAGTTTATTTCGAGACCAAATTAATGTGGTCAAAACTACTTTCCAGGAAAGTTGGAACTAACCTGCTTTTCCAGAATAGCCCATGCAGTTACAGCACTCAAGAAGCAATTCAGGACGCAGCTCTATTAAGAATCTCAAAGATACACAGACGCTGCAAGCATTTTGCACCTTCAGGTTTTTGATACTGAGCTGCTCAGTCTGCATCCAAAGGTACAGTACAGGCTGTCTCACAACTAGAAAGGAAGCAAACTACAGATATTTAATGACTTTACTTGGACTCAGCTTTATCTTAAGTGTCTCTCTCGGCTCTGTCTTGCTAAATAATAGAATATTAATGTAATTTTGTAAAGTACTAAAACACCTTTTTAATCCTGAAACCAGGTAAGCAACTCACAGGGTTTCATCAAATTCTTGAACATCTCCAACCAAACAACAGTAGATCCCAAACACACAGATATACATATCCAAGGCCTCAACAGATGTTTCAGTACATAAGTTTTCACATACTTAAATGTCCACTTAATGGTAGAAGCAGAATAAAAGACTACAAAACAGAAAAGGACCAGGTTTGACCCATCTGAAATACACAAGTTAAATTCAGAGAGCTTTCCAGATCACCATAGTTTTATCCTTTCTTGTTTAATCCTGTTTTCATCTCTAAGCATCTCATTTTTAGCTTTTCTACTCATTTCATCACTCTCTTCTGAATTTGCTTGCATTCTCCTACTTCTTTTCTAGCTTTCTCAGGACTTTTTCAAGACACGAGTGCAATGATAGATGCAGCAAATGGATGGAAAGAGGCTGAAGCCCGTCTTTAAAAACAAACTAAATCATGCAAAAATGATCACTTAAATATTTATGCTGACCATAAATTTTTAAGAATGACAGCTGGAAACTATTGTTCCAATACCATCAAAACAAAATACTTCCATATTATTAAAATTCTCCTGTGGCTTTCTTTTTAAATAAATTTGCATCTATACTGAAAAACTGACAATTTTTTGAGCATTTAAAATCATATTACAATGATATTTTACATTGACATGCAAATAATCTTGGAGCTTTTGCACCACTTTAGAAATAAAAATATCTTTAATTAAACATTCCCTTACATGTGCTTTATATACCATTACTGAATTTTTGGACTTTCAGCTCACAGCCATGTAAATGACCCATGGTTTAACTACTGATATCAACAGGCTTCGAGTTGTCCTAGAATGAGTAAATATTTAGGTGTTTTCACAGATCAATGCAGAAAGAATGGATCTTCAGACAGAAAGAAGATTATGAATGGACATTCTTATGCCAATCTATTTAATTGAAGTACCTTTGCTACTACCCTGGTATTTTTCCCTGAAATGGAGAGCAATCCCATCTTCTATCCTAATAACTTAGAAGCTGAGAGAAGAATAAAGTTCTTCTAAACTTTGTTCCTATGGTAAGCTTTTAAAATTCCCAATTAACTCTCTATTTGTTTTGGTTTGAATTCTACTTCTTTGAAAATGAATGGTCAAAATTATTAACAGAATTTCAGGTGATGTTTTACTAAACCCTTGTTCAATTTTACTAGTATTTTTCTCTCTTGAGAAAAGATAATGCTATTATCAGCTACCATGTATTGGCAGCTCACATATTTCCACAATGAGTTATTGTATGGAAGCCTCTCTTCCTCGGCCATTTCCACTGACAAATTTCTAGCTTAATGGAGGAGGTTTCTGTAATCAGATTGATGTATATCCTTGTGCTATTAGCTTTAAACTATTAACCATTTTGATTATTCTAGTTTTCAAAAATCAAGCGTTCTTTAATATTATCTCATTACTCAATTAATATTGAGAATGTCCCTAAGTTATTACTTGTCTCACATCACCTCTGAAACCATTTACTATTTAAGAACAATCCCATTATTAACCTCAGCCTGACACTGAGGTTAATGACAATGCTGTTCTCCTAGTCAATGTGTAACCCTTTTCACAATCCCAGTGTTTGTTTCCTCTTATCTAAGTCCACTGATTTAATGTGTAGTACTGTTCCAAGTGTTTCTGACCAGATAGGAAAGGAATATATTTATTTTGTTTAGAAAAGTCACTAAACTGGTAAAAAAAAAAGGCAACAAACAACAACAAAAAAGAATTAAAAGATAATTTGGCATGATCTACTCTTCCATTTAATCTCATTTCAACTATTTTTCCCTCTAATTTTTTTTTTTTTTTTTTTTTTTTTTTTTTTTTTCAGGCATATTGCTTACTCTTGGCAAAGTATCAACAGCATGATACTTCTTGTTCTTCCTCTTACCCATGTAGATTTTCACCTGGCAACAAGTGGTGCTATTTGTTGCAATCACATGAGTCATACTTATGAAATTTTAAATATAAAATTCTCACCCATTCTACAAAATTATATATATATATAATTAATATTGTTTGCAACTTTAACATTTCATGAAGTTCAGCTACAGCTTTAGACTGACAAACTGGTGAAGTAATGCAATAATTATCCCAGTACAACCCCTGGTAACTATAAAAATATTACTTAGTCAAGCAGGGAGATAGCTGCTAGGACTCAGGCCACTGAGGTATTTTTGGATAACAAAAGATATAATCTGTTGTTAGAGTAGTTCACCAAAATGTCAGGTTTAAGAAAAATTCCTCCGAAATGTCAGGATTAAGTATAATTATAAGTGTCTAGAATTTCACAAAAAAAGGTTGACCATCTCTAAAGTCTATTTGTCTTATTATGTTCATGACCTTGTGCTGTGTCATGCCAATCACAAAGAATGGCAAGACAGTTAATGTACTCATCAGAGCCTTATAGAAAAACAAAACAAAACAACAAGCTAATTCCTATGCTTACTTTTAACAAATTCTATTATTTGAATAAACAGCATTTAAAAATATTTCTTCTGTACCTCTGTGCTAGTGGTTGTTTTCTGTGTTCACAATTGGAAAATTAAGTACTTTTAGAAAGGAAAGCATTTGAAGATACAGCCAGGAATAAATGACAGATGCAATGACAGCTGCTTAGAATGCTTAATATGTCTGTGCTATGCTGCAATGAAATTTCTAGACAAACATAATTCTAAAAGCAAGAATTTGCCATAAAACCTTCTGAATATGCACATTGAAGAAATCTACAGTAGCAGTCAAAAGATGTGTAATAATATTCATGGGCTGATTTAAGGCAGGATCCCATGTTAACAGGCAAATTGATGCTTTGGAAAAGCTATATAACAGAAGCTGTTAACATTTTGCTTGCTGTTATGTGCTCACGATATAACTTATGAGGATAGATGTTTTCAAATGGCTTTTTGTAGAATTCCATGACAGGCTGCTGATTAAGCCTTGGACAATTTAGATCCAGGGCATAGCACCACAATAAATGATGTATATAACTGAAAGACAGAAAAAAAATATATTTCTGAGAATTTCAGAAAAGTTGTCCAACTCTGGGATTTAAGGAGATTTTCCATTGGCTTTTTACTACTACACCTTCAGCCTTAACATTTGAAGTTGCTCATGAAACAAAACAGAAATGGCAAACACAAGAGTCAACAAGAAAGAAAGCTGGACAAGGATTAGAATTGCTCCATAAGCAAACAGAGGAACAAAACCAATGATATATATTAGTATAGTTCGATATATTAGTATAGTTAGAAACATTAGTATTTCTAGAGAGATGAACAATGACTGAATATGAAGATGGGGAGAAGGATTAAGAAGGAATATTGCAAGAAATGGGAATCACTAATCTGAATCTTTTTTATATAGCAGAAAAATGGAAGAGAATGTTGTATGCTCAGTGTGCCCACCACATACTGAGTAGTTTTAGATGATGAACATCTGCAAGTGATAGTAAACTAAATTACTGAAGACAATACAAATGATAAAAGACTGGCAATGACACTACAGTAGGTCCTCCTGTGGCTTATCAAGTCCAAGACTGTTCCCTGACAGTATCTGATACCTGGTGACTCTTAGGAAGATGCAAGAAGTCATCACAGACTTCCCACAAATTACTGCTTAAATCATCCTCTCCTTCTTCTGCCTTCTCTCAGTGGGCCTCTCATGTCTAGAGAGAGAAAGGTTCTGTCCTGTCCAAACGTGTGGGATTTACTCATTGCTAATATGCCATGATTTGGATGTTCTTTTCATTCAATGCTCTGCCCAAAGACCTCCAACCTGCCCAACATTATGTGCAATGAGTTTTTTTCAGGTTCTTTCTATGGTTCAGAATAACATCTTGTGTACTTCAGGAAAAGAACACTTTTGAATTTACTTTCAATCAGACCCTTTAAAGTCAGTTAAATGCAATGCTGCTTTTGTGTTCTAAGAACGCAGGGACATAAATGCCTTCCCTCCTCTTACTCTCTTATTAACACATATAGATATCTCCTTCCTAAATATCACATCTCCTCTATCCAATGTGAAGCTTTCAGTGTAGGATGGCAGAAGTTTGGCAAGAGCCGCAGATGGATGCACTTTAGGTTCACACAGCTGCTGGTGAATGGGGTTCCCCAGGCTTTTCATCCTGCACAGAGGAATGCAACAGTGCCATTTTGCCTTCTTCCATCAGACCTTCTCATGGAAGCTTGTAAAGGCTTTCAACAAGTCCAAAGAACGGCTTTTTCCCCAGCCCTTATCATAAGAACATCACTAAATGTGTATTTTGGAAGCCAGCAATAGCTAATTTTTTGAGAAAATGTGAAAGAACAACATTCCCTCCCTAGCCTTGCAAAACTTGCAAAAATGCCTGTGTGGTGCATAGCTGACAGCTGAGGTCAAACCAGCACATAAAATTTATTTATATGTAGGGAGTAGTAATTAAGAATCTCTTCTAAGTAAAATAATTGAGAGAAGGAAAAAAAAAAAAGAAAAAAAAAAGAAAAAAAAACAACAACAACAACAAAAAAGATGCTCATGGTAACCACATGGCATTCTAAAGACAAACAGTAAACAAAAAAAGTTTTGGTGTATTTAGTTATCTTTATCCACTCCTCTTAGGTAATGCCATTATATCCCAAAATTTGCTTCTGTTTCGTTAAATACAATGTTCTTAGTCAGTTAAACAACAAATGTCAGTAACCCTTTCACCTGAAGTTGAATTTTACTAGTGGTAAAAAATTACTCTCAAACAAAAGAAAGGCTTTTACATTTCTCATAGTGACACTGACAGCTTCAAAAAATAAAATAAAATAAAATAAAATTGCTGTTCTTATTCACCTATGAGCAATTCTTCTGTTTAGTTCATAATGTTTTACCAGCACACCTCAGAAGGCACAAAAGAGTAAAAGAAGCAACTAGGATCAGGTGCATCTTACAGAGATGTACTTTGTCACCTGTCTGGCTTTGTCATATCCTGGAAATTCACAGCCTCCTAGCTTGGGAAGGAATGATTACTGAGGTCACCAACCAATGAAATAAACTGCATTTGAGATGGAACAAAGCTTACTGTCATTTAAAACACAGTCAAAGACAATTGCCACCTCACTACCAAGAACACACAGCCTAGAAGTAGAGCATGGGCAGGACAGCCTTCTTAGCACTGTCTAACCAAGAAAAAAAAAAAAAAAAAAAAAAAAAAAAAAATAAATGGACCCTTAACCTCAATTTAAGTCATGGCTCAAGTATAATAAAGTTGGTTTACTTATTCCACTAGAATGGTGCTGATTTTTCATTTTCTGTTGGTGTTTCCATTCTGCCTATGTAAAATTCCTTTTACACATTTGTAAAAAGATTCTAAGTTTTTCCTCAGACTAATGGTATGATTCCAAGTAACTAAAGATATATCTCTATTATAATTCCCGTGTCAATTTTAGGTGAAGTTATGCCTATAAATAAAAAGTTAATTCCTCTAATGAATTAGCTGAGGTTATGCCATTTATTGCATTAGTTTTGAGTGTATTATTTGGTGCATAAACAAAACAAAACAAAGAAAAGAAACCTATTATGGGGGAGTAGTTTAAACACTAAGCTACTTCTTCATGGGTCGTAAAATAATAGTATCTTTGATGGCTTCAAACAACTATAACCATTTTGACTCCATTTATTAATGAAGATGTACTTCAGTTCTATTTTATATGATTATCTTCTTCATTCAATAGATTTTGCTACATTTCTCATTGGAGAAAGAAAAAAAAAATGCCACGAGACTTTTATCCCTCAAGGAATATTCATGCAAATAACCAACATACTTTACCTCCCCAAAGAGAAAACTCCCTTTGAAATTTCCTGGAAGCCAAGCTAAGCTAACACTGTATGTTTTTGGAAAGTGTTGCCCATGTAAGATATAATAGATACAAAATGCCAAAGCATTAATATGAGTCACTGTAACACTGTTATTATTGTTACTTATTTCCTGGCTCACTAGATGACAAAAATCTGTTCAAGATGCAAAAGAGCAGTCAGGAAACTATCCTGTAAAGATACTGTCTTTTAAGATATACTTCATCTTGTAAGATTACTATGTGCTTTTCAAAGCAAATCCTAAAGTGAAAAAAGCACCTCTGAACGTACAATGATGTAATTAAGAGTAGAATTTGGCTTCATTGATGTGTAACACATTCCAAATAGTGTGGATGTGTTGCCTTGACACATCTTTCAGGTGTGTTCCCACTCAGTAGTGTGCATAATGTCAGATTACTGAATAGCGTTCATCTATATTAATTACAGATTGTTACCATTTTGTATTAACAGAATTACAAAATGATAGAATACCCTGAGTTGGAAGGGACCCACTATGATCATTGGATCCAACCCCTGGCTCCTCACAGGGCCACCCAAAAATCAGACCGTGTGTCCATGTGTCTGACAGAATTGTCTAAATGTCTCCTGAACTCCAGCAGGCTGAGTGCCATGACCACTGCCCTGGGGAGCCTGTCCCAGTGCCCAACCCCCTTCTGGGTGCAGCATGTTTCCCTAACCCCCAGCCTGACCCTCCCCTGTCCCAGCTCTATGCCATTCCCTCGGGTCCTGTCGCTGTCCCCAGAGAGCAGAGCTCAGCACCTGCCCCTCTGCTCCCCTTGTGAGGGAGCTGCAGGCCGTCATGAGGCCTCCCCTCAGCCTGCTCTGCTCTGGACTGAGCAAACCAAGGGACCTCAGTCGCTCCTCATATATCTTGTCCTCTAGACCCTTCACCATCTTCATATGAAAGATCATTCTCATCTCCAAAGGAAGGCTCCCTTGGACACTCTCTAATAGTTGTATTGTTCTTCTTACATTGTGGCACCCAAATCTGCACACAGGACTCAAGAGTGAGGCTTCATCAGCACAGAGTAAAGAGGTACAAAAGCAGCTTAACTTCTGTCTTTGAATGCTTCCTTCTTATATTTGACATCTTTATTTCAGTTAGTTCACTGAGAAGTGGCAAGTTTCATATACATCTTTAACTGCCATTTTTCCCATGTTGTTTATCGTTACAAATTAAAGCACAGGATGCTTGGACCTTTGTTTTCAAATAGGCTTAAATCACAGTACAACATGAAGTGATTTAAAATTATTGGAGGACTTCAAATTTTATAGGCACTTCAGTGTGGAATTTAAAGCACTCCAATAATTTTAAATCACTCTGCATTGCACAAAGCAATTTAAATTTATTGGAAGTGAAATTTGGAGGCAATCAGGGTTCTGGGCATTGCAGCATATGCTGGTTTAAAATTACTAGAGCACTTTAAATTTTTATAAGCATTTCATTTAAAGATCAGGGTACTGGCCTAGGATGGTATAATTTAAAGTTGTTAGAGGTTTTGCCTCTTGATTTTTTTTTTTTTTTTTTAAATGAGCTCTTCTCGGAATAATCTTACATTATTTTACTTGATAAGAGATCCAAAATCCAATTTAAGAGGAAAAAAAACAGCAAACAAGAAACAAGGTACAATTATAAAAGCTCTCTCGTCCTATTCATTTCAGAGAAAGCTGTTGCTATACTATCTTTTTTTACAGTCCTCTGATGGATTTCTTTTTTTCAAGCATAAAGAGTAAATAAATGTCAGTAGACTTCACATAGGTGAAATTTTAATGCGAAATGCCAGATAAATTTTTAAGAAAATCAAATGTCACATTATAAACAAAGGCCCCCACCCTACCAACTAAGTTTGAATTGTTATGATTAGTTTCAAAATCCGAACTGAGGCTTCTCTCTTTCAGAGGACTGCTGACCTCTTTGTTGGCTCTGATACCTTGAGCTTCCATTCTTTTTTATCATCTGTTTAGTTTAGGAAGCAGAGGAAATAGGGAGCTATTTGTTTTGAATTAAGGGTCCAGAGTATAGCAGCAAGTTAAGAGCTGAGGCATCATGTGAGTGTGCATGCTAGATCCTTCAATGCTTAAGAGAATCTCTGCCTAAGATCCGTTCACTAAAACTTAAGAAAGGTCCAAATGAGCTGAGGAACTGTGGTAGATGATGCACATCATGGAAAGGTTCCCATGGGGATCCCTTCATTCAGCAACAAACCCATCTAACTTACATTGAGATAATTCTGCAAATAAAGCCAATCATGGCACAACTAAAGGTTACTTCCTTCACCTCCCAGTATATTCATGTCCAGCCTACTTCAGCTCCTGATTTGATCCTGGATTGGTTTTACAGACAGTCTGCAGCAAGAGGAGACTAGACAGTCACAGGGGTAAGCAGCTTCTCCCCATCACAAATCAAATACCACTCACAGTTACATATTATGGCCCCATGGCACATTATCCAAATGTTAGTGCAATACAACGTATCTGTAATATATAAAGGTGAAATTAAATGGTTTTCATGGACTCCTATCATTCTGATTTTGTTTAGAAGAGTTTTTTTACACTTGTCCAAAGCCCCTCAACCACCTTCACACTCAACAAAGAAAACAATAACAAAAAAAAAAAAGGAAACATCAAGCAGAAGTGTCATTAAATACTTGCCATGCTGGAGCAGGACACTGTATGAGTCCCCTTGCACAGCTCAATGGAGATGAGTTAGAAAAGTGGGTAATTAAGGAATGAAGTTTAGCATCAGAAGAAAGGAGAGGGAGATGGAAGAGCTAGATATTTCTTTGAATTCCTGAAAAAATTACAAATGTTATTCCTTTTTTTTTTTTTTTTTTTTTTTTTTTCAGCTTAACCATGCTTTCCTGCTCCTATTTTTTCCTACTTGAGAGTTTTTTCTGTTCAGTCACAACAAAAAGAATGCTTTGGAAACATCCCATTCTGAGTTTTGAATGACAATAACTGAGTGCTGGTGAGTGGTAAACAATTCAATTTGATCATAAACTCTCACTGGTTAAGCCATACAAAGAAAGAAAGAAAGAAAGAAAGAAAAAAAAGAAAGAGAGAAAGAGAGAGAGATTTGGATAGTAAGTCACAGAGCTGCAACTAAGTTACCTGATTTCTTCACAAGAAAGTTTTCTTCCGTACTATTCTCTGGACACCTGAACTCATTTATTCTTGACTCCACCATTTGTCAAATCTTCCTTTCTAGCATCTACCAGTTTTGGCTGCAGTCAGACAAGTCAGACATTGGGAAATATCAGATTTCTATATTTTCAGATCACCTGGAAACAGAAATTTAGTCTACTCTGACTGTATATGCACAATTCTATCAAATTACTCATAGAATACACACACACACATAAATACTATAGTTTGATACTGTGGCAGGACTGCAATGTCTTCTACACATCTTAATTCACACCTCTCATAACCCACTGCAGACACTTTTAAGTGCAAATTCTCTACAGAGCCAGCCAGCATCTAACATGCCTTGACTGGCAATATCATTATGCTCTGAGGGGAAGTGACTGAAATCAAGGAAGAGAGCTTTTGTCCAGCTAGTTTTCTTGCTAACTATGGACAAAGCAAGGCCACTACTTGTAGAATGACTAGAAGAATCTTCAGAAATTCAGCAGCAACCCTGGATAGCCATGAATCTGGTGAGCAAACAAGGAAGAAGAAGAAAGTTGTCCTACACATCCTTACACAGCTGGGCACAGGTGGAAACTGCAACTTCAGGTCAATGAGATGGCAAAAGGATTGTGGAAGGGGAAGAAGAAGAAAAACAACAACCACAAAAACCATCTTTCAGTGGAGTATGGACAACCCAATCAGGCAGATCTCTAGAGCTAGAAAGCCAGGAAATAGAAAATCCGACAAAATAGATCACAAGTTAAAATTACCACAAAAAAAAAAAGGAACAAATTTAGTGACAAATTAAACATGTCATATTAGAATATGCATGCTGTTTCTGAGTTGTTTTTTTTTAATTATTTTTTTTTTGCATCCAGTCCTATGTTCCCTAAGTTTATTATTTTATTGTCACAATTGACCACAATCTGTTTTGTTGTTGTTGTTGTTATTGTTGTTAAAAAGAAAAACAAACAAACAAACAAAAATCCACACTCTAAACTTCTGCCATTTCTATCACACTCTCTTAAATACAAAACCATACACCTGCAATCTACACCTATTCAGTCAGGCTCTATTTCAGACAATATTTTCCAACTACAAACCTTTCTTGCACATGTTCATATCATCTATCTTAACATCCTTTTCTGGCAGGAGATTTCATCTATATGCTTGAAATAATTCACCTTCAGTTCTTTGTGCATCTTATCAATTCACCACTCTTCTAGCATTTGCACTGACAGAACATCTGTGCTGCAGTAGTCTTCAGTACTGTATTGGTCTTTTAGAGTCAGTGAAGGAACTTGAGGAAGAATTATATGCTTTGGAAATTGAATGAACTGAAGGTGGGTATGAAATACACCAGGCAATGATGACATGCCTCATTTACTGGTATTGGAAGTTCAATCCTGTTCATGGATGAATGTAAATGACTTTTTAATTAACTTCCAAGATGAGACTTTGAACTGCCATACAGTACAATTACAGAACAGCTTCTTCTTTCTTACTGTTAGTACTTTTTGTTTGGACCTTGCATACAATGGCTGTTGATACAGCTTAAAAACAACCTCCAATGCTTAAAATTGGGCCTCTCCTCTTCTACTGCAAGTGCCAGCATTATGTCAAGAGGTTATTAAATAATTCCACGTATCCCTGAAGATATATTTGCAACAAAATTTATATGCCACTTCTCCTGTTGACTTCTTTATGAATTTTACACTCTGATTGCACATGCTTGTAAAGAACTGTCTGCATATATTTGCAGTTACTTAACAGATCTGGTGTTACGGGGGAGCACAGGAAGACCTGTTACCATATATTCTCCCTCCTCCTCAAAAATCAGATAGTGCAATTTTGCTTTTGCTTTTTAAACTCTTTTCACCTTCCAGGTGATTACATTGTAATTTCTATTAAGCTACATGGAAACAAAACAAAACAAAAAACCCTTCCCTTGTTCACTTCAGCTTTAGATTTTGCTCTTAACAAATGTACTTTGAGAACTTAGGTGAAAGTCCTGTCTGCTTGCTTCAGTTCCTCAGGGGCCATAATTACATTGTGAAATATTTTCTATCTAGCCTGCATGCCAGCTCTCAAAATTTAGAGCAGTTGAGCTACTGTTTAATTAAACTTCGTTTTCCAAAATATGGTTCCTAATGAAAATACTGACAGACACTTAAATATAGTGACATTAGCCAATAAAATGCTCAAGTATACTCCTTTTATAACACTCGATTAAATATGACCTGCTGTTAGCTAATTCATGGTTACTGGAAAATCTAATTATCTCAAATAATGATTATGTTAAATTCCAAGTTTTACTTGCATGTGGCAGTTAGAATTCCCTCCACATACACTGCTGGCCCGGGCCCCCCCCCCCCACTGAACTGGGTGGCTTATTACAAAGCACCAGATGACTCAAGTGCCTGGAATCCAAGTTCTGTAAGTTAGGGCTGAAAAGAACATGTTGAAAAGAACATGTTCAATGTTGGACACTGAAACCCATGAGAGGGATACAAAACATGTACTGGAGGGAAAAAAAAATCACAACATTTTAGATGTCTTAATTCCTTGGAAAAACTGGAAACAAAATGGATTTAAGACCTATGTAACACCTATTAGATTTAGATTCCCAAATCTCTCTCTCTCTTTTTTTTTTTTTTTTTTTTTTTTTTTCAATGATGGCCATTTTTAACAGGCCAAATTTCTGTAGTCTCCATGCAGATCTTTCTTATTCACTGATTCACTGTCACAGAACTACCTGCAAGGGAGAAAGGGAAAAAAAGAATAATTAAAAACAAAACCAGCAAGATTTTTGTCACTAATCTCCTTCCTCTTTCATATGTGAGGCAGTCATTCAGACATCCCAGTGCCTCCAAAGACAGAGGAAGCAGCAGGAGAATTGAATGGTTACTGCCACTGCCATCTTGGTATTTAGGCCGGTGGTATTCTACAACTTGTAGTGCACTTGCAGCTTTCCACGTTTTGGCCAGTTTTAACCTGAATGGCATCCTTCCTTACAAAGGGAAAGGACAGAGGAATGAGGCTTAGGAGACTCATTTTTGTCTTCTCTCTTGCATCTTGACTTGGAACTGTGCCTGCTCTTCCAGAATCACCAGTTGGCATAAAGTAATGAGTTACTAACAGCTAGTTTGAAAATGCATGCATCAGTATTTTGGAAGAGACTAGCCTATTCCTTTTCCTTATAGTAAGCCCACCAAAAATAAGAAATGCTTTTAAATTCAGAAAGCATGCATTATTAAAAAAAAAAAAAAAAAAGAAAAGAAAAAAAGAATAACTTTTTAAGGAGAGGAAATTCCATTTGACTATTGAGAAAAGAACATGAAGCAAAAGGATTCCCACACAATTGTCTCCCCCCTTCCCCACTCACTGTGTACTGTCAGGGCACTTCTTCCCTTTCAGGCTTTCTCTACCTCGTCCTCCCTTGGGGTACAAGGGATTTTTCACTCTGGACCTCTCTGCCTAACTATCTACTTCACTCAACATCATCTTCTTTGGTGTCAGGATCCCAGCTCTTTTCTCAGAGTATTTTACTGTTTTCTTGCTTGATTCAATAAAATGTTTTGGGGGGATTTATCTCCCTGAAAAAAATAAAAAAATAAAAATAAAAAAAATAGTTGCTTCCCAGGGAATGAACAATTCCCTCCTTGCATGTATAGGATGTACTGATGAGTTATGCTTTTTGTATATTTTGTCCCTAAACAAACAAACAAATAAAAAACCAAAACCCTCCCAAAGAATAATCAACTTCTAATCTAAAACTTTGTTTTAATACAAAACCCTAGTGCCAGTAATAAATGTAGTCACCTGCAGTAGAATTTATGGGCAGCTTAAGACACCCCCTACTCCCGCCCCCCCAGACACACTGTCACTATGTTTGTCACTCAGGTCTAGGGATTGAAATGACAAATGGACCAAAAGCAACTCATGATAAGCCTTATTTTATTAATATTTTCAGGCATGAATCCTTTCTCAGAAAGGTGAAAAAACAGGAACAAAGATAGCTAATATCTGTACTACCAAGAGATATTTTTCATATAGAGAACTCACTTGTTCAAACATTTCTTTAAACTGTACGAGAGATAAAAATGATTTTCTGATCTAGTCAGAATGAAAACAAAACTTCTCCTTTTTAACTAACTTCTGAATTCTGTAAGTCTTCTTCCCCAGTACTGAGCGGGTGCTAAAGAAATATCTCAACAGCACTAACGGATGTAGACATTTAGATTTAAATCTTTCTGATATTTCTTAATAGATTATTTTAATGGACTCAATTCTGTTTTTCAGTTGCACTTCACCCAGAGCAACTGTATCCTGTAAGAGTACAACAGAAGTAATTTTAAACCTCTGATTTTCCATTTAGCCTGCAAAAAATAACCTTTTTTTTTTTTTTTTTTTCTTGGAGACTAATCACATAATACCATGTTGGGGAACACAGTTTAATGGTTAGAACAGGCATAAGGAAGGCAGGAATTAGATGGTCCTGCCAGATGATTAAGGTCAGGAACTATGAGTGGGAAGAAAGCAAAGTGTCAAAAGCTAGTACATGGGATCAGGATGTCAAGCTAGAGTCAGGAGATGAGATCACAAGTCTGAAGCATTTATCAGACAGAAAATGACTAGAAACACTGTTCTAAATAAGCTGATTGCTCAATTGTGAATACAGTCACACCTGCAATCTCTGTGATAGGCACACTTGGTGTAACGAAACTCAGGTGCCCTGTGTGAGGCTGAGGATATGATGCTTCCGACAGCATGTCTATTCAGATTCACATGTTGAGCTTCCAATATGGCTACAAGAAGAACAACTCTGCCACCTCTGGGTCACAGTTTAGTCATCTCTCAAATTACTAAAATTATACTTCTTTTATTAGGAGCTCTACAATATGTCTAAGATACAAAATTCACAAAAAGTTTAACAGGGCCAATGTACTCATAGGTTGTCCTATTCCATCCTGCTAATAGTTTCATTAGGCTTTAAGGTGCATATGCTTTTACCCCACTGCCAAATAGTCTTTTAGAAGATACACAACTGCTTAACAGTGAAGTATACTTGTTAAGTTGTACTTGATGTTGATGCAAAGATATGCCATGTTATTTTAAGTATAAAATATGAAAAAAATATTTCATAAGAAATGTCATGATAGATGAGATTTTTTTCTCTGACAGAATTCCATCTTAACTACTGGTAAGTAACACTAATTAATAGCAAATAAATTACTGCTCCATAATTACTGCATTTGAAACTTTGTCTCTATTTAAAACAAAGGACAATATATCCTATTGACATAAAAGGGAGCACATTTAGATGCAGTTATATATTATTCCTCAGTACTAAAAAGGGTTTCATTTACAGTTTGGAAAATTCAGCAATCACTCCTATATATTGTTTCATTTTAACATCACACTGTTCCTTGCAAAAAAAATTTAACCACGTGTGACTTTAAAGGATGCATAATTGTTCATATTTATGGCATCATAGCACTGGCAAATATATTCAGTTTAAAAAAAGTGAAACACCAAATACATGTAACCTGTTCTTTTTCAAAGTTTTGTTTCCAGAGGAAACAGAACTTGTGTGATTGTGCCCTGTCTTCATCTATCACAGATGACAGCTACTTTTGAACTTGTTGGTGAATCCAGACAAGATTTGACAGGCTAGGAATCTCAGAACACGAAGTTCCTACCCTGTTCATGAAAACTGGCAGCAGAGTGAAAAGGAGAGGCCTAAATTAAATTTGCAGGCTGGAGAAGGCAAGTAGACTCCAGCGCGTAAGCCTGGTCACTTTGGAAAGTTGTTTTGTGAATTGGCTGCCAGCTGGCCAGTCAGCACAGGGACACCGCCAGACAAGCCATAGCACACAGCAACTCTTGCCCAGTGAAACATATAGAGCATGTAAGAAGAAAGATGAAAATAGCAAAAGGATGGCTTGGCTGACATTCCCTATGGGGAAAAATAAGACTTTTCAGTTTGACTGCTTCTGGAACTGTTGTCCCCCCACTGCCTTCCAGTTTCTCCTTCCCTGATCCTTAGTTCTGACTACTGAATTAGTGTCTTTTGTCATAATTGCTGTGTGCTGTTTTTATACATTTATAGGTACACTGTAGATCACAGGAGTAAAGAACAATTTCTGTATTATTCTTGTCACTGTTCTCAGATGTGTTTCTAACTGTTCAGACTGCAGAGCCATTGACCAAAAACATATTATTTTTATAATCACATAACAGAGCAGAACTGGCGTGAACAAGACAGCAGACATAACCTTTGACAGCAATGATGCCATAGGAAGGGAACTAATATGATTTTATTATAGTGTACTCTTCCAATAGAATATTTGACTTGAAATTCTTAATGAAGCTTTAATAGGTTTCTGTTTTTAGACTAATAGCTGTGCACTTAGAACCACCCAAAAATGATTTATGCTTTCTGTATTGAAGAAGTGTCCAGAGGAGATATAGATTCATGCTTACTATGCCTGTGATGGAAAGATGGATCCCTCAGAGTAGAGATCATAATGTAAGAATATATGAGAGATGGCATTCAACAAGGAACAGTTAATGGGAGTGATGGGCTTAGCATTTTATGTGGTATGGTCCAACACTCCATCTGTAATTTTGAAGTAAATTTGAAACAGTTTGTTTTGTAATGTCCCAGACATGCAGCAGAAACAGCACTGGGGCCATGAGGAAATACATTTCAAGAACAGCAGAAATTACTGGAAGTAATTGCTGCTTAATTGCTGAACACCTCTGTAGATGTCCTGATGCCTAGTAAGAACCAGAGACCTGCAGGATTTCTGCTACTAGGACATTACCTGAGTCTCTCTTTGCTTTAGATGCTTATCGTCGAAATATCTGTTAGCATGACATTTGTGTGACTTGCAGCTATCTTCTAAACTTGCTTGAAATTGGTTAATGGGTTCAAATGGTTCATCTGGAATGAAAAAATGGGGATGTGAATGACAGCATTATTACACACCCCTCATACTTTTAAGAAATCACACTAAAGAACCTTAATATTGATATTTGAAGGTAATAAATTAAGAGATATACCTCCTCACTAAACTAAGATATGATATTCCTTACTATGTTCTCCAAGTAACATCAATTCACAGGATGATCCCCCCCAAAACACCCAGCATCCATTATTTTTAATAGTAAATGAATATGCCCTTTGATTCAGTTCTGCAACAAGTTATATAGATGTTCACTTTTGAATTTTATCCAATAAATGCTCAACTAAAACTCAAGCTGGAGGAAAATAATCACAGTGGTTTCTTTTGGCCTTAAAAATAATTTACAGTGACACACCCTGACTCTCTCCTTTGAATCAGAGCATTTCTTCCCACTAAGTGGATCTGTCTCTAGGAGAGGGTCTCTCAGGAAGTACAAATTTCTCATAATCTGCTGCAAAGGGGGTCATTTCAGTAACAAAGTTAACCAGTAGGTTAACTTTGAGTATAGCCTTAAGGGATTTGCTCAGTAAGAATGAACTTAAATGCACAATTATATTTGAGCACACTCTCATATGCTTCACTAACTTCAGATTTGAATTGAAAGCCATAAGAGAATGAGGTTAGAAGAAGACTGCTTGCAAAACCGAAAGATCAGCCCACTTTAATACTGACATTATTAGCCCTCAAATATAGTTTGACATGATTACTGACCTAATCATGTTATATATATTCTCTCTACATATACATACACACACATGCACTATCATCATATAGCCATAAATAGAAGAGATACCAGAGGCTTTGAAATGTAAGAATAGAAAAGGTATTTGCTTTGAGTCCTACAGATACACCAAAATAGATATGTAGGATATCATTATGAAACAAAGTGATCAAGCTACCATCTGAAAATGTCACACACAACAAAAATAAATCTGCTCAGCAATTAACTATATTTAGATGAATTATGTAAAATCATAAGCAAAATGCTAAGTAGTCCTTTATAGTATCTTGAGCTGAGATTATTTATATCTCATTAAGAATTTTATGGTAAATGTGTGTGTGTGGGTGTGTGTGGGTGTGTGTATGGGTTGTTTTTTCTTCTTCCTTAATCATCTTGATGAAGTGAAGTACTGTGAAGGTCTTACAGGACAAGGCCATAAATGTCAAGCATATACATTCAGTATAATGTATCTGCATACAGTTTCATATTTTCTGTCTCTTCACTAAAACATCACACTGCCAAAGGGCTGCAATCGTAAATGGGATTTCAGAGTCCATCTCTTCTGTGCTTACTCAGCTGCCCCTAGCGTGAAATAGTCAGGTAAAAACCAATCAATCACACACGTATCAGTAAAGAGATGAGTACTGTTACAAATAACAGTTTATACTTTACATGGTGGCAAAAAGTCTCTGCTGGTTGGATTTGCCGTGATTATCAAATCCTTCAACAGCATTTACTTAGAATTCATTACTTTCTTCATATGAGGTACTGACCGTGGCAGGAAACATTAAATTTGTTGTCTAAATAGCTGTGTTTTCCTCAACAAACCCTCCCTCCACTCAAAAAAAAGCAACAGTAAAACACCTTATGTCTCCCCCATCTTTAGACTATTCAGGTGACTCTTTGTGAGGTTTGTTGACCTTGATGTCAGCGACTGCAAAATATCCTGACGTGTACAAATCCAGTCATCACGTTGCCACTGGACAGAAACACCTTTTGATCACTGTTGGTCTCCTGTGAACCAGGAATAAAGGCAGAAGTTGAAGGGTCACGTGGAGCCTTGTCAGTGTTTGGAGCTACACTCTTTCTTAGAGGTGATCATTAAGCCTTTTATTAGTGACATGTTTTTCTTCTCGGTTTACTTACAAAGTAAATAATTAGACATGACACAAGCACCACAGCTATGATCTGAGGATTTTGTGGAGGAGCTACATGTACTGATGAAGTCCTTCTAGCAAATACAATACAAATGAGTTCTGACATAGCTCCCTAACTTCCCCACACTGCAAACAAAATCTAGTACTAAGGTTTTGCAACACTGATTCAAACCATTTATTGTGGCTGTGCAACATTTAAAACTATTTGAGTAGCACATGTAGGGACTTAAGTCATTTCCTGTTTCTTCTTTGGTCATGCCACATTTATAACTTAATAGGAAAGAGTGGGACATATGGCATATAAATGCATCTATTTTAAATACTTTAGAGAAGCTTAAAAACACCACCATGTTGAAAACAGAAGTAGGAATTTAACATTTAGATTTATCTAACATAGGGAAATATGCCCTATAAATTAAGGTTTTGTGTGTATAAAGCTAGTGAATAATTTTGGAAAATAAGTCTGTGACTAAATTCATTACTGGAAAACAAGGAGTAAAGCCAGGTTTTAGGATTCTTGAATGTTTACTGTATGCTTGTTTTTACCACCCACTTGAGGGTGAAAATCCAGGGAAATTTTTTGCAAGCTTCCTCTTTTCAAGTTGCTCACACATTGAGTAATCACTGGTTAAGCTACACACCAGGCAAAGAGCTCTGGCCAAACCCAGGCCTCTTCAGGTGTTTCACTGACTGCAAGATTTCCTAAATTTCTTGATCATCTTCATGGCCTTTAGGGGTAGTATTCATTTCACTAAATGTTAATGCCAATGTTGTAGGCATCTGAGCTAAGGGTTTAGCTTCCTTTCCTTCACAGTGGAGTGCAATCACAGAATCACAGAATTTCTAGGTTGGAAGAGACCTCAAGATCATCGAGTCCAACCTCTAACCCAACACCAACAGTCCCCACTAAACCATATCCCTAAGCTCAACATCTAAACGTCTTTTAAAGACCTCCAGGGATGGTGACTCCACCACTTCCCTGGGCAGCCTGTTCCAATGTCTAACAACCCTTTTGGTAAAGAAGTTCTTCCTAAGATCCAACCTAAAACTCCCCTGGCGCAACTTAAGCCCATTCCCCCTCGTCCTGTCACCAGGCACGTGGGAGAACAGACCAACCCCCACCTCACTAGAGCCTCCCTTGAGGTACCTGTAGAGAGCGATAAGGTCACCCCTGAGCCTCCTCTTCTCCAGGCTGAACAAGCCCAGCTTCCTCAGCCGCTCCTCATAGGACTTGTTCTCCAGACCCCTCACCAGCTTCGTAGCCCTTCTCTGGACTCGCTCAAGCACCTCGATGTCCTTCTTGTAGTGAGGGGCCCAAAAGTGAACACAGTATTTGAGGTGAGGCCTCACCAGAGCCGAGTACAGGGGGACGATCACCTCCCTAGCCCTGCTGGCCACACTGTTTCTTATACAAGCCAGGATGCTGTTGGCCTTCTTGGCCACTTGAGCACACTGCTGGCTCATATTCAGCCAACTACCAACCATCACTCCCAGGTCCTTCTCTGCCTGGCAGCTCTCCAACCACTCATCTCCCAACCTGTAGCTCTGCTTGGGGTTGTTGTGCCCCAGGTGCAGGACCCGGCACTTGGCCTTGTTGAACTTCATGTAGTTGACCACAGCCCATCAGTGCAGCCTATCCAGATCCTCCTGCAGAGCCTTCCTACCCTCAAGCAGATCGACACAAGCACCTAACTTGGTGTCATCTGCAAACTTACTGAGGGTGCACTCAATGACCTCGTCCAGATCATTGATGAAGATATTGAAGAGGACCGGCCCCAGCACCGAGCCCTGGGGAACGCCACTAGTGACCGGCCTCCAACTGGATTTGAGTCCAATCACCACAACTCTTTGGGCCTGGCTATCCAGCCAGTTTCTAACGCAACGAAGCGTGCGCCAGTCCAAGCCAAGAGCAGCCAGTTTTTTGAGGAGAATGCTGTGGGAAACGGTGTCAAAAGCCTTGCTGAAGTCAAGGTAGACCACATCCACAGCCTTTCCCTCATCCACCCAGCGCGTCACTTTGTCATAGAAGGAGATGAGGTTCGTCAAGCAGGATCTGCCCTTCATAAACCCATGCTGACTGGGCCTGATCTCCTGCTTGCCCTGCAAGTGCTGCGTGATGACTCTCAAGATAATCTGCTCCATGAGCTTCCCTGGCACTGAGGTCAAACTGACAGGCCTATAGTTCCCCGGGTCAGGCCTCCAGCTCTTCTTGTAGATGGGCATCACATTTGCTAGTTGCCAGTCAACTGGGACCTCCCCTGATAGCCAGGACTGTTGATAAATGATGGTAAAGTGGCTTGGCCAGCACCTCTGCCAGTTCTTTCAGTACCCTTGGGTGGATCCCATTGGGCCCCATCGACTTGTGCACATCCAAGTGCCGTACTAGGTCACCAACCATTTCTTCATGGATAGTGAGGGCCACATCGCTCTCCCCATCCCCTTCTACCAGTTCAGGGTACTGGGTATCGAGAGAACAACCGGTATTGCCGCTAAAGACTGAGATGAAGAAGGCATTAAGCACCTCCACATTTTCCTCATCTCTTTTAACTAAGTTTCCCCCCACATCCAGTAAAGGTTGGAGATTCTCCTTAGTCCTCCTTTTTGTGTTGATATATTTATAAAAACATTTTTTGTTATCTTTAACGGCAGTAGCCAGATTGAGCTCCAGATGAGCTTTGGCTTTTCTAATTTTTTCCCTGCACAGCCTCGCTACATCTTTATAGTCCTCCCTAGTGGCCTGCCCACTTTTCCAAAGATTAGAAACCCTCTTTTTTCTTCTAAGCTCAAGCCACAATCCTCTGTTCAGCCAGGCTGGTCTTCTTCCCCGCCAGCTCGTCTTTGGGCATGTGGGGACAGACCGTTCCTGCGCCATTAAGATTTCCCTCTTGAAGAGCGCCCAGCCTTCCTGGACTCCTCTGCCCTTCAGAACCGCCTCCCAAGGGACTCTACCAACCAGTGTCCTCAGCAGCACAAAGTCAGCCTTCCGAAAGTCCAATACAGTGGTTTTACTGGTCCCCTTCCTGGCCTTGCCAAGAATAGAGAACTCCACCATTTCGTGGTCAATAAACGTTTTTTAGGGCTTAATTTGTTTAATTTCCTGCTTTTGGATATCAAGAATCATGTCCTAAACTCCACTGATAGCAATTCCAGTAACTACAAAGAAACTTTATAGTGACTAGCTCATACTGTAGAGATCTACCATATAGAAATTACAATAGTCCAATAAAATGCACTCTAGACATTTGAAAGGATGGTAAATTTATACTGAAGACAGAGAAGAAAAAAGCAGGGGTAGCAGTTTTCTTCTATTTCTCATCAATTCCCTTTGGCTTTTTAGGTACCTGCTCTCAGCAAAACATTCTGGATTCCAGATGAGTGCTCAGGCCTCGTCTTCAGATGGGAGATGGAAACATAGATTCAGTGAAAGAAAAGAGCTCAGAGAGAATTGGATTCGGATGCCAAAAGTTTGCTGTTAGAAAACATTTTCCAGCCTGTATGTTCTTTGGACTGTTTTCAGATTCCATCAGCTCTCCTCATTGACAAACTACAGGGAGAAACAGTGATATGTCTGATTTTGCTAAAACTATGCAGAGTGCTGGTTTTCCTAAATTTATAAGCTTAATGTAGATATTTGTGTCTAGGTTTTTGAGTTGTAATTGGATTTTCTGTCACTAAGTTAAACCACCTAATCCTTTTACTAGAAGGGCATTGTTAACATTGTCTTGCCAAACAAGAAAAGAGATTGTCTAGAAAATATTATGAAAGCTGTTTTTTACATCCCGCTAGAAGTCTACACAAATTCTGGTTATTAAACAAATGTATAACTAGTAACTTTATCAAGGAATGAGTTGTACACTTACTGAAAAAATAATTAAAATGTTCTATGATGGGACAACCAGTATTTCTGCTCCCATTCCTTGCCTCCCATGACCATTGTTTTATACTAACAACTCATAGGCACCAGAGTTAGTATTTTGTACAACTCAGGTTCTTTTCAGAAGTATTGAACTAGGTGTTTATGACAAAATATATTTTTGCTCTAGCTTAAGTTTTTATAAAAGAATTGTGTGACAAGAAGGCACTGAAAAAAAAATCTACATTTGCACAAATGCATAAGGACAAAGGAAAATTTCAAATAAAGCAGGCACTTCTGAGCTTAAAATAAAAATAATAAATAAATAAATAATAATAATAAAAAGCCAGCTTGCTAAACAAGTAGAACAGTATGTATCTGGACTCCAGTAAATCCTATGTTACGTTTTTGCAGTGAATGAGACAGATCGGGTATATCAAGCCACATGTCCCATATCCTAGTTAAGTTGCCAGGTGCTTTAAGCTATGGAGTGACACTGAGCCTTTTCTATTGCTATTGTTCTACTTTGCTGAAATGAGGGCTGGCATACACTGAATGCAAAGGATTTTATATCAAGTCAGTACCTTACTGAAAGCCAGGAAAAACTACGCATTGCAGGTACAACAGCAAACATGTTTAGCAGTGCAGCCATCTCAGCTGGGAGTGGGAGGCAAGTGCTATTGGATTCTGAATCCAGCACTGATCTGCATACGCTGCAGCATCCAGCAATTCATGGAAGCTGTTGCCTCATTAGTTAATTTGTGAAATAAAGTAGATCATTTATTTAATTGTCATTGCAGAGGTTGAGTTAAAAAAATAAAAATAAAATCCTCTCTCTGTTGATGGAAAATTTACTTTGATAAGGCATTGTCAGCTCCTTAAGACATTCTACTGTATAGGATTTGTGCAAGTAGAAAATACAAAACTCTAGGCATTAGCACCTGAAGCATTACTACCACTTAATTATTCTATTGTACAGCAAGGTCTGTCCTAAAACACTGCTGGAGATGCCAGCCCTTAAAGCCATTGATTATTTAAAATAATTCTCCCACTATTTTGCACTTTGACTTTTTGGTACTAGCTGTTCATTTACTACAGAAATTCCTTGATACAGCTCTTGTTTCTGAGAGTCTCTGACTGGGACATCGTTAAATACTGAGATTCAGTCCTTTCATAAAGGAACTTTCACACAGTACTACTGAACTACCATTAGTAAAGAAATTAAATATGCTGATGTGATTTAAAAACAGAAGCTTCACCAACTGTGACTGAAAGTTACATTTCTAAATCCTCGTTCTCCACAGTCTGTGCTTTTAAAAGCATCATTTTACAATAACTGCACCCAGGTTACTGAAGACTGGCTGCACTCTGGCTCCTCTCAAAAAAACTCCAAACTGAACAGACAACAGAGAGAGAAACTTTCGTGAGTCAGAGGGGAAACTGGGAGGAAAGAAGCAATGATTAAAGATATTTCTGCAGATTTTACCTGTTCTGTATGAGAAGTTAGATATGATACTGTCCTGGAGTATATGCCTGTATCTGTGTGGAGAAAGAAGGAAAACCTCCACATTAAAAGAGAGGTAAACTGCAAGACTTGGAAAAAGACATACATACAATTGCTAGCTTCATTTGATTATGTACCACCTTTACTTACAACTCTACTAAACAGATATTTGTTGGCTTTAGCAGCTGCAGAAAAGCAAGTCTTGATTAACTTTAAAATGTTATCCTGCTTTCATTTTAATGCTTTGAAATTAATCAGTATTCCAAAACAACTGAAGAAGGAATCTGATGAGGGTCAGGAAATTGCTGCTCAATCTTCCTTTCATCATAGCTAAAAATACAATGTCCAGTCCTACAGAATCATCATGATCTGCCAGAAAAATACAGAATATCTATTTCTACTGGCTGGCATTCAGTTAAAGTCACACATCTATTCAGCACTTAAGATCTTGCCAAAGAAATTTTTCCTCAATATTTTGAGAAACTCAATTTAATTCAAGACTTCTGTTTGATTCTAAGAATGATTGAAACTAAAAGGACATCCCAAAAGGCAATCCTGAGTACAAATATAAGCTGGATGGAGAATGGACTGAGAGCAGCACTAAGAAGTAGGACCTAGGAATGTTGGTTGGCGGGAAGCTCAACATGAGCCAGCAATGTGTGCTTGCAGCCCAGTAAGCCAACAATATTCTGGACTGCACCAAAAGCAGCGTGGCCAGCAGGGAGAGCGGGGTGATTCTCCCCCTCTGCTCTGCCCTCGTGAGACCCCACCTGGTGCCCTGCACACAGCTCTGGGGCCCCCAGCACAAGAAGGACATGGACTTATTACAGTGAGTCCAAAGGAGTACCACAAAGTTGATGAAAGGGATGGAGCACCTCTCCTATGAAGACAGGCTGAGGGAGTTGAGGTTGTTCAGCCTGGAGAAGAGAAGGTGCTGGGAAGACCTTATAGAGGCCTTCCAGTACCTAAAGGGGGCCTACAGGAAAGCCCCCGCAGGCACTGGGGCTGGAATTAGATGATCTTTAAGGTCAAACACAAACCCAAACCATTCTACAACTGAACTTCATTTGGTGTGATGGAAGGTAGGTTTCCAATCCAAACCATTCCATGATTCTATGGCATTTGCTTTATTGCACATCCATTTCTCTTTCTCTTCAATCTCTTTTTGAGCATGCTGCTCCTGTGGGACACCTCCTAGATTGCTGGTGTCTCACGGGACACCACCCAAATCAAGAAAGCTTTATAAATGCTCCCAACTTTTGAATATGTTGAATCACAGTTCAGACTCGAACCACTGAAAAAACTTAATTGCCACAGAAGCTGTTTGCCTTCTCTCACGAATCAATACTCCTTGAGCTGACTTCCTTCTTACTCAAGTGTTGTGGTAATATTTTCAGAGTACAGGCAGCACCAGATGATAGATTATAATGAGATTTTAACACTGGCGCATAAGAACAGATAAAGTGCTGATGGCATTGTTCATTTTCAGATACTGCCAGCACTGTAACAACATTCTTAAGTTAAAAGGTTTGTGATGTGTGAGACACTGGAACTGCACTCAGCCTAGTCTTCTCACAGACATAAACATTCATATTGTTAATCTGAAACTTGCTAAACACCAGAAATATCTTGTGATATGCCACTGGCATTGTCTCAACTCTCCAGTTAGGCAAGGTGTACTCTTCATCTGTAAGAGTATGGGACACCTCAGATTCCCTGACAGTGAAATTAGTGGGTAAAATAATAAGTCATTAGTCTTATCCTCTCAAGATGCTTTGCCACTTCTCACACTGTACCGCGTTCCACAAACTTGAGCTGGCCATTAGAACATTCTGAAAAACAACTCCCTGAAGATTAGCTGTAATTTTAACTAAGCAAAGAGTTTATCTGCCTCTGTCACTCTTCCTTCTCAGCAAACCTGCATAGTAATCAGCCAGAAATTTAGCATTTAAAAACACAACAACAAGAAACAAACAAAGTACAAACAGACAATCTGTGCTTGAATCATCTTAAAAAAAAAAAAAAAAAAAAAAAAAAGTCATTTTCACTTACCCTTTTCTCTAAAAAGTAAAGACAAAGTAAAGGTTTCAGACAAATAAAAAAGAGAGTGCAACTCCTTTCAAAATAAGCTTGGGCATACTAATCACCTCACAAGCCGGCCTTACACACTGCAAATCAACCCATAGCAATTAAAATTCACTTAGAATATATAGGAGGCAGTGGTACAGCTGGTTCTTCAAACAATAGCTTCCACTGTAGGTTATGGGATAACTTCTGTTATGCCTAGGAAGTCTGAAGGTTATGGAGCTACGTGACTATTTGCTGTGGGGTTTGCCAAAGTGAAGTTAGCAGCCAGTAAAACAGTAGGCTTTTCAACTGGCTTTATTTTTAAGTAATACAATATTTTGAGTGCACATACAAGGCAGCCCTAATTTTTATTTTATGTTATTTTATTTTTATTTTTTTTTTTTTTTCCTGGTAGGTCTGACATAGCTTCCTCTCCTCCATCATTTTTCTATGTATTATAACTGGCTCAGGAATTCCTATTTCTTCTGTGAGCAGAGTACCAGGGAGCAAAAAATGGATGAAGTCAAGGGGCCTGACAAGGAAGAAAATTCACATTATCTGTTTAACCTGTATAGATTCAACAGATCCTGACTATGCTTGTTCTTAAATATTACCCAGATAATGGATTTTTCTTCTGGAATTCAGGCTGCACTCAATGGTTTAAATCCACTCATTCCTATACTGTGTAGGGTTTGGTAACATAATACGCTTTACAGATTTCCAGAGTAAACTACAGTTTAATACAGTGCTAGATACTAGCAGTGCAATTTCACGTAGAAGCTACAAACGTGCTTCTCTTGTTTGTCTTTGGTTGGCCCTTGAGATGCATGCACAAAATAGCATTGTGATTTCAGGCCCCAGTTTTCTAAAGGGTAGTCCATCACATAGACTACAGGTCAGGTAGAACAGTTTGCATGGACTTTCATAGAATAAACTCTTACCCCTGAAACCAGAAATTGTGATGGTTTTGGCTGTGGATTTTTTTTTTGAGGTGGGGCAATAAGGGGGTGCTTTTTTTTTTTTTTTTTTTTTTTTTTTTTTTTCAGTATTTTCTCTCTTACAATCTGTTGCCATCTTGTTAAGAGTAGCAGGTCTTCAACAGCATGTCCTTAGAAAAGAAGTAAAACCAAAATCACACACACACAAAAAAAAAAAAAAAAAAAAAAAACTTATTTCTAAGTAGTTGAAGTGATTCAGAAGTCTAAGATTAAAACAAACAAATAAACAAAACAAAACAAAATCTTTATCCTATTAAACAGTTTCTCAAACAGAAGTGATGCCATTTGTCTGACTACCGTAGGCACATTTCACAGAATCATGAAATCACAGAATGGCTGAAATTAGCAGGGACCTCCGGTGGCCATCTGGTCATCTCGTTTAAGCAAGGTCACCTACAGCCAGTTGCCCAAGACCATGTCCCTTTGGGTTTTGAATGCATTTGGGGATGGAGACTCCACCACCTCTCTGGCATCCTGTGCCAGTGTTCTGTCACTTGCACACAGAAAAATTTTCCTGATGTTCAGACAGCACCTCCTGTGTACCAGTGTGCCATTGCCTCTTGCCCAGTCACTGGGCACCACTGAGAAGAGCCTGACCCTGCCTCCTTTGTACCCTCCCTTCAGGTATTGGTGGGCATTCATGCAATGCCCTGAGCATCCTCTTCTCCAGGTTGAGCAGTCCCAGATTTTTCTTCTTGCCTCATGAGTCAACACTTCCAGTTGACTCCAGTGGTTAAGTGGAAGAACTGAGCCCCTTTCAAAGTCCAATAAAAATAATAACCCCAATGCAAAAAATAAGACAACTATTATAATAAAGCTATTACAACAACTGGTATCAGTTGTTGTGAGATTCTTAATGTTTCACAGTGAACTTGGTGACAGTTTAGGTCTTTCTGAGAGCACAGCTGCTGGGGCTGTCTTTGAAAAATAAATAAAATTAATAAAAACAGCAACCCAAACATACTCCTAACAGATGGAGAGCTGCAGAACTGAAATCTGTAGGCATTTAAAAAAAAAAAAAAAAAAAAAAAAAAACCAAACTTCACACTTCACATATTTCAGAATACATCAGGGTCCTAAATTATGCTGGCTTTTTGTATTTAGAGAGAAAAAATAAGTGTGTTGGAACTAATAATAAACAGACCAAAAATCACATTTGGATTAGTTAAGTTCCTTGCCAAGATACAGAGCAGCATATTTTCTAAATTTTATTTTGCTTTTCCCCTTGGTCTCCAGAGAGGCAGCTATTGTTTTAAGTGGAAACAGAGACTTGCAGAATGCTCTGATATCCAGAGGAGCAAAGGAGTCTTCCGAAAGCTATGAGGACGTTCTCCTTCCAGAGAATCTCTGGATTTATTTTTTGCATTCATCTTTTACTGAAAAAAGAATATTTGGGGGGCAGAGTAACACAATTTTCAAATCATTAGTTAGTAAATTCTGTGACAGTAATAAGGATTAGAGAAAGAAAGAAAGAGAGAGAGAGAGAAAAGAAAAAAAAGCCACACATTTCCTATTGATTAAAAGACAACTTTTTTTTTTTTTTTTTTTTTTTTTTTTCTTCCCTACTCTGGCACATACAGACACAAATATCAGAGTTTCAGTATTTATTGCTCTCAGGCACTTTCAAAATATAAACAAAATCACCAATTCTATACAAACTTCAGACAGGTGGACTGAATATACAGGCAAAATTCCTGAGGTAACACCACTGAAATCAGTGGAGATATTTTGGGGGGGTGGGAAGCTATAATCATAACTAAGCAAGTCACTTCTATGAATGCTTGTGGGTGAATTGTTTCATTTCTGCAGTAAACAGAAATGAGCTCATTGTCAATAGGCCAATTAATCCCTATAAACAACAGAAAGCATTACTACATTATATTATATATTATGGCAAACAGTTCTGGCAATGAAAAGAGCTCTGAAAGCTGATAATTAACAGACAATAACTTCACTAAGTTCCATGTTTCACAAAGAACTGCATGTTTGCCTGTTAAGGCAAAAAACATAGGCTTTTTATTTTATTTTTTTTTTTTAATTTTTTTACACATAAGGGAAAATACATCACAGTTATTAGTCCAGGTAACCAGTTACATTGTTGGAATTCATTCAACACTGTAGGCACGTACAATGCAGTAGCCATAAGGATTAGGGAACACAGATCAATAGCCAGCAAAGAAACACAATCCCTGTGCAGGAAAACTCAGTCATCTTTTTGAGTTGGAAACCACTCGGAAAGGGTCATAGGATAAGCAAACCTACAACAGAGCTCACAATCATCCCCTCCTGATCCTAAAATGCAATAAAAGAGGTGTTTTAAGTGCTTCATGTTACACCAATTGTACATTCTGGTTATGACAATAAAACATTACGGGGATCTATTGAAAACATCATCAAGGATTGGCTAGCAATGGAATAACAAACTTACAGTTAGTATGTTGGTCATGTCTAATGGCAAAATAATTAATTATGCCTTGTGGATCACAAAGAATATTTT
Source organism: Heteronetta atricapilla (assembly GCA_011075105.1). Classification (NCBI taxonomy): domain Eukaryota; kingdom Metazoa; phylum Chordata; class Aves; order Anseriformes; family Anatidae; genus Heteronetta; species Heteronetta atricapilla. The sequence goes on along the minus strand of CM021732.1, from coordinate 76,571,341 downwards.
CAGTGACAGAATATAAGATTGTGTAACAGGACTGTCACTTTCATCTTAGTTCCTATATAGAGAAATTATCATAATTTAAAATTATTTCCCAACAGGCAGCTTCTGACATTATTTTCAGAACTAGTGTCTTCTTTTGGTTAACAATGGCAAAAGTAACAGTGATTTTTATGGAACTTCTCATAAATGTCAAATCTATAAACACATTCAACATAGGAAGGCTCTCAAAGGTACTTCATACAAAGAAAGAAAGTAAAAGTAATAACAGAGATTGTTATCAATAAGAAGGAAAACAAAAACATTGTACCCTAGTATTTTTAATAAGCTACCACAACAACTGTTATTGCTACTCAGTTATGTATTTCTTCATACCTAAGATTTCTAGCCTTGTCTAGATTAGCACCAATTTTATCAATCTTATAGCACTTTCAGAAAGAAAAAACAAAAAACAAACAAAAAAAAACCCCTTACTTCTACAGTTAGAACAAAAAAGAAAAAGCAAAAAATAAAAAAATAAAAAATAGGTGCCTACCAATTCAAAGGAGTACTGATTTACTATGTGCCTTCTTACAAATCCAGCCTTGTTTTCCTTTCTGCTAATTAAAATGGCCACTCCCAAAAAGGTAGTGTAGAAAAGCGTGCTTCCAATAAAAGCATCACTGACTTTGGGTTAGGCTACAGCATTGTGATGAAAAGACCTCAAAGCTGGAAAGCTGGGGGGAGGCTTTGTATTTTTATATAATTCGTAAGACCTCCTGTAAATTTGTTTTCCTTTGAGATGAACTTCATACAGAAACTTTAAGAAAACACTGATCGTGGTTCCTATTGCACAAAAACAACAGATGTGACTCCAATGGAGTAGCTTAGGCTTGAGTTCTGTATCAAAAAGGACAGTGCTCTGATACTCACCTGATCCCAGCCTCCATGCATTTCAGTCTGGTGCTTGGTAACTGCTCAGGGTTCTCAATTGCTAAAACATTTATCATTGAAGGTGAATTTTTGAGTGTATTTTGAGGTGGATATTTTTATCACTTTCCTGAGTAGAGTAGCTTATCACAAAGGCTGCCAAAGCTGCAGCTGATAGAAACAGAATCACAGAACCATAGAGTCATTTAGGTTGGAATATTTTAAATTAGGTAAGAATATTTTAAATTAGTAGTATTATTATTACTTAAAATTTACCTTTAATTAATTAATTGTCTAAGTTCAAATTCTTAGAGAATATCTCTATCAAGATGTACTAAGTACTAAGTGCATTTATTAATGCACATCAATGTCAATAATGTTATCTAATGATGACATACAAAATTTCCCTGCATTACTGCTTGTGCAAAAGAAAAAAAAAAAAACACAACACATTATCAGAATTAGATCATGGTCCTCCCCATTTGTAAGAAGAGCATTTCTCACAAAAAATGGGAGTAAAATGGCAGCACATCCTTCAACATGCACCAGGTTGTCCATTTGTCAAGTCCTGCCCTTTACATGATGGCTTATAGAACCATAGAGTCATTTAGGTTGGAAAAGACCCTTACAATCATCAGGTCCAACCATCACCTAACACTACAAGTCCACCACTAAACCACATCCCTAAGCACTGCATCCACATGTCTCTTAAATACCCTCCAGGGATAGTGATTCCACCATCTCCCTGGGCGGCCTGTTCTGATGCCTAACCGCTCTATGAAGAAATTCTTTCCAATACTCAATCTAAAACCTCCCTGGAACAACTTGAGGTCGTTTCCTCACATCCTATCACTTGTCACCTGAGAAAAGGGACCGACACTCCTTGCTGCAACCTCCTTTCTGGCAGACGTAGAGAGCAAGGTGGTCTCCCCTCAGCCTCCTTTCCTCCAGACTAAACATTCCCAGTTCCTTCAGCCACTCCTCTCATTGTCTTGTTGTCCAGTCCCTTCACCAGCTTCACTGTTCTTCTCTACACACACTCAAGCAACTCAATGTCCTTCTTGCAGTGAGGGGCCCACACTGAGGTGTGGTCTCAGCAGTGCCACGTACAGAGGGGCAACCACTTCCCTAGTCTTGCTGGCCAGACTATTTCTGATGCCGGCCATTCTTCTAGTTGGATAAGTTCATCTTGCCATGTCTTTCTCTCTATCACTGAGAGACTGCTGCTCAAAAATGATTTTTCTGTCTTGCATGTTGTCCTGAAGTCTAGATTGTTCACCAGTTTCCCCCATATTTGGAGTCTGCACCAGAAAAATCATTGTATTCAAGAATCAATATAGATAGATAATACAGATCAATATGGTTAACATACGTAATAGAATCAGTCACTTGTTCTTTATTTACAGCTCTACCTACTGAAAGCCATCTCACAATACAATTTGGCTCCTAATTTCTATATCTCAAAGTACCCTGTATAGAAAGCATTAATTGTGTAATCATAATCAACTATGCAATCTCTTGTTACAACAAGTTAGCGGTGGTTAGCTAATTCGTGCATTAGCTAAGAAATAACTGATGACCTTTTTTCCTACTCAATGCTTTATGTTAGTCAGAGAGGTCCATATTAACATTAGATAGAAAAGTTTTAGCATCACCATAATTTTCTGTCTACACTGACTGACCCTTTTTGATCTTCCTAGAACATACTTTGCATCATTTTGTGTAGCTCTTTTATACATCTTTTGAAAGTATTAAATATTTTCTTTAAATAATGTAATTTCTCTCATAGCAAATAAAAGCCTGATAGACTAATAAAAACACATAACAAAGAGAATTTATTCTGCAACTGGATGTTTGGGCATAGTGATGACAGATTTTAATCTAATAAATTATGAGATTCATAAAGTATTGCGTCTCTGATTACATTCTGATGCTAAAAAAAGAATGGGATTGGGGGGGAAGAAAACAGTAGAAAAAGAAAGGAATGAAGATCTTGACATTTCCAGAGGGTAAGGAAGTATCTACAGAGACTTGTGTTTCTGTCATAACAGAATTATTGCATGATAGCAGAGTGTAAACTGCAAGGTACATTTTTTGGTAAATGAGAGCGCAGTTGTGTCTGTTTCTGATACTCAGAGCCAGACTTCCCTGTCACCAAGTATCTTCTCTAAGCATATGTCAAGTGCTGCTGAAGGTATCAGCATAGCTGACTAAAAACATGTGCTTTGAAAGAAAAGCATCAAGTGACTCATTCTTGTTAACAATATTCCAACAAAGCTCCTACTTTAACTCAGAAAAAATACAGCAACTTCTGTAAGGCACGATAGGAAATGTACCATCTATGAAGGATACCAAATTGGATAAAGGTTATATTTTGTATCTCTGTGTATTTTTTTTTGCAGAAAATACACCCTCTCATTTATTCTGTTTTTTATCCACATATTTCCTTCTAATTTATTGTAACTTAGAATTTTAAACTTGGCTGAAGCTTTTATTTTTCCATTTATAGTTATGTAGAGATGTTACAGAAATCACAAATAGAAACAATTTTCATTATTTTATCTTTACTTTCACTGATGAACTGCATTGTCATATATATATATATTTAAAAAAAAAAAAAAAAAAAAAGTCATACAAGCCCCAGATCTGGGATACCGCTGTAGCCTTGTGTGTATTAATGTACTCCAACTGCAATCAGTTAAGCTGTTAGGTGAAAAGTTTATCTAGGGACAAAGACTTTCAGGATACCAGGTCAAAAGCATTCTAGAAGAACTGTATTGTAAATTTTCTTGCTCAACTGCCATTCACAGGTCAAAACAGGGAACACCACCTACCCTACTCCCCATCTAGACTTATGTAAACCAACTCATATACCTGAAATTACAAGGATAGTCTCTAAATGTTTTCAGATACTCAGTGAAAATAAATTTTATAGAGAGAACGTGCCAGAAGGCAAAATAATTTAGGTGCTCTAAACCATCCTTTGAGAAGCTATTCTTTGTCTCTTTCTACAGAGAGACTCAGGAATGCTTCTTGCCACAGAAGGCCTAAACTTGTCCATGATGTGATATAATGGCTTCATTCACACACCTCCATTCCCAATTTTTGCCACATCTGTGCTAATATGGTTTCTATCATTGTAGCAGAATAAATGTGTCACTCAGGATATACCCCAAAATAAAGGCTAAGAAAGTGTAATTTATTAGTTCTATAAACAGAATTATATTAATATTAGTCAAGACCCATTGAAGTTCAAAAGAGCACTTTTACATCACCTTTCTAGAAAATATTTGTGGCCCTTATGAAGAAAATGGAAACCAGAAAAGAAGAGTAAGAGTAAGAGTAAGAAAGACAGTAATGCCTTTTTTTTTTTTTTTTTTTTTTTTTATGAGTACTATTAAATAATGTAAATCTGTCTTTGTCTTGGAAAGATGGACATACAGTCATTGGTGACTCTTAGTCCAATTTTGCACATCTAAAGCTGTTCAGGGATTTTCAACAGAAGTTCAACCTCCCTTTTTAAATTCTGTTATCAATTTTACTCACTTTTCCATCTCATTTTCTTCTTCATACTTATTTCTAATTATCTGAAAATTTATCCTGTTATCCATGACTTGGGAAACTAAACTCCAAATTAATGTGTAGGAGATTTATTTTTCATCACTTTATATGACCTAAGAGCCTGATTTTATATGACCTAAGAGCCTGATTTTATAAGACCCTGCTTTTGCGAGTTCATAAACTATTCTCTTGCATTTGTCTCCTGTGACAACCTAGGAAACCTGCAAAAAGCCCCACAAGATCACTCAGCTTGGATGAGAAATCAAGTCTACTTCTCATTGACTAAGTCAAACACTGTCTACATAAGTATCTATATTCGTAGCCATATTCTTGGAGCTATATTTCATTTTGAGCTTTATTCTAGAGAAGGACATCATTGCTCTTTTTATGTGAAGTCTACACTTCTACTTTATTGCTTTGACCCGTGGAGGACAAGATGAAAAATCTCCAAAAATAAGAAAGATGGACAAACATACTAATAGGTTTGAACTTGGGCTAGAATTGCTCAGAAAATAAGTTCACTGTAGGTTTCTGTGTGAATGTTTTGCCCAGAACTTAACTGAAATTTTGTAAACCTGGACATAGACCAAAGGGTTTTAATTTTGCCTGTTTTGGTATGAAGAGCCTTATGGCTTAATGATGATCTCCAGGAGTTACAATGGCTTAATTGAATATCAGCATAATAACATGAACTCTTTAAAAGATTTTATCTCTAATCTTATTGTAGCTATGATGCTTTTGGCTCAAGTAGTGTAAGAGATTCATGCCTTCACAGGGATGAGGCTTGAGAAAATTTTTAGATGACAAAGTTATCTGATAGTGCTGAAATATCACCCACATAAAAATGTCTTTAGCTACCTTCTGAAAGTACTTCTCTAACATTTTGCAGTTCAGACTGACTTCATCAGGTAGAATGAAACACAACTTTTCAACATAATGGTCATGAGCAAAATGCTGTTTTAGGTGTTCATATTCTGCAGTGGTCAAAATGAGATTCTAAATTGACTGTGTAAAACCATAGAAACCCAAGAGTTTAGCTGTTACTTGTCACCAACTCCACCCTAAAAGTCTTGTGGACAGTATTCATTACATCAAAGTCTGGAAATCTGATTTTGTTTATAGGAAATCAGTATGATTTGGGTTCAGGCCTATGAACAGGGGCTCAACCCATTTCTGAAAGTTAAGATTTGACACCCACTCTCATCCCCCTTCCCTCCACCCCTTCAATTACCAAGTCATACAGATCAATCCTCTAAAAAGTGGTACCCAACTTCCTGATAGGGAAACTAGTGCTTTAATGACAACAACAGTTATCAAAAGCTAGCTGCTTGTGAACAGAAGGTGCTTGACTATAAAGCTGTGAGAAAATGACTGGAACTGAAATCAGAATAAGCAAAATATATTGATTGTGTCAGCAAAACGTCTTTTTTGTTTAAGCAATATCTTATGTCTGCCAAACTTAGAATGAAGTGTATGACATATTTCATCCTTTTCTCTCACAGTAATAAGTAAAGCACATTTAGCAAAATGGTGGGCATGACTGAACAAATAATAAATAATAATGATGATGCCTGCAGAAAATCCATAAAACATAATTATTCTGGCTTTTATCCAGCATATATAAAAGATTGAACTATATTTCTTTACTGAAGCAAGATTCTTCTGAGAACAAATATCAATAGCTGTATTAAGAGCTTTAGGTAACACGTACATCACATGAGAAATACTAATTTATCAGGAATGTATTTAACAATACACTTTGTGTCTTAATAGAACTACTTCTCATACCCAAAATTGTTAATAGGAATACTTTACAATAGAGGATGGTAATTAGAACAGAGGTTGAGGTACAGGACGAGCCAAGAAATAGTACCACAGAGACTGGCAATAATGGCACAGTGTATGTAAGGCCTTAATTTTATTAGGCATAACACAACTGCAGGTTAGTAGGGGGTTTAAAAGAGGGAAGGAAGGAAAATGAAAAAAAAAAAAAAAAAAAAAACACCACCACTCTTTTTTTTGTAAGAGTCAAACCAATCAAGAAAATATATGATTTAAAAAAATTATAAAGTAGAAGTTGACAGTAATTTTCCCAAGCACTCAGGCACACTGCCCTTTTATATTACTATACTTTATGAATTATGAATTTTGGATGATGAAAAAGCCTAAGGGTGACAACAGAGCTGTAGTGTCAGTATTGCATTGTCATTTCACACTGTGAAAGTTCTACTATACCTAGCTGGATTTTTCAAGTTTAAATAATGTCACTGACTGCCAAAGATTTCCCTGAGAGGTGTGATGAAAATATATGCTCTTTTGGTAAAATACTAATCCCAATAACTAGAAAAGGGTCAAACTTTTGAGTGCTTGTCAGGTTTTTTGTCTACCTTGGGTCTTGAGATATAACTATATTCCTTCACCATAATTCACCTATTTTAAGTCAGACGCAGATAAGTCAGAAGCAGATAACCAGTTTTCCAGCTTTTAGCTGGATGAAATCAGAGTAGAAAATAAAAGAGGTGTTTTGTGAGATTTTACATGGCTCCTGTTGCCAAGGAAACAATTTCTTTTGGCTGGGTAATGGTAGCCTTGGCTGCAAAGCTGGCAGTATAGAACAAGGGAGGCTATTTATCTAATAGAGTTATATATGGACACGCATACACGCGTATGCATACATTGAAAAGGGAAAGATCTAGCAAAACTGGATTCCAACAAAAAACATTAGAGTTTGGAAAGAAGGTTGTAAGTAACTTACAGTCATTTGAGGAATCTATTGATGGAAAAACATTGGTAATGGCTTAAGTTGATCACACTGAGGCATTTTAGAAACTACCTGAAAACATGGCTCAGAAAAACAAAATAAACGTAAAATGCAGCTCTCAAAAACAGCTGTTCTTAACCAGATACGTAATATAAAAGTTCAGACTCAAAAAATGGTGAAGAATCACTTAGAAACTGTGGAATCTAATGTGTTTTTTTTTGTTTGTTTGTTTTTTTTACACCTTAGAACTCCAAATCTAAAAATCAGATCCATGGTATTATACATAATTTTACTAATTTACAATAATATAATTATTATAATATAATTATATAATATATATATAATATATTAATACAATATAACAATAATATAATACAAAATACATAATAATAAAATAATAATTATTAATAATAATTAATATAATAATGCATAATAAAATAATAACAAAACAATAATATAATACAATATAACATTCTTTGAGGCAAACTGGAAAGGATAGCTCCTAAGGATGGACTTTTGGCCAAAACTAGATAGTGAAACAATGAGGAAAGACACTAACTGTAACGTCACCAGCTGATAGAAGAATTGCTTGATTCTCCTTCATCAGAAAAGGAGAAAGGTTTGCACAGTGCTAACAAAGGTGGAAAGTGCATCAGGAATATCAAAGAAAAGAAAAAAAACACAACCTATGTTTCTATGTTGAAAATATGCATCTATTTTAATGAGGCTTCCAAGTCTTATGCTAGATTAGGGCAAGGTGGAGATAATAGCTGCCATAAAAAGTCTTCTGTAAGTATTTAGAAGCTGTAGTTAGAAAACAAGAATACTAAGAAAAAAAAAAAAAAAAGAGGAGAAAATAAGAGAAGAAACTGGGTAAGTCTGAAAGGGAGAAATGGCAGCTTTATGAAAGGTAGTGCCTCTGAAGCAAAAACAATTAAGTAAAGCTTGGATCTGTATTGCAGATTTTGCCTTCATCAGAACAAAAGCATGTTCTATGAGCAGTAAACTTGTGGAGGGAAGAGTGTCCTGTTTTGTTTGTTTTCTTCTCATGAAGACCATGATGATCACTCTAAGCAGAAAAATCAAAATTTACAGATTTAAAAACTTCATCTGTGTAAGCTAAATTACTGTGCTCCATGAGCTAAAAGTTTGCTGTTTTTCAGTCGTTCATTGAGACTTTAAATTACCCAGGTGAAATAAACATTTTTCCGTAGAAATTTCTGCATACAAAAAAAACTTTATTTTCCCTGAGAAAAATAAATAATTAAATAAATGATAGTATTCAGAGCTTGTTTCTAGTCTTAAAGTCACCAATAAGCTATTGAGCCTATTATTTCACAAGAGTGATTTTTTCAGCTATTTTTGAAAATAATTACAATCTAGAAGATTCTTAAGGGACATTGTTTTCTTCTGTCATTAGGAAGTATCTAGGAAGTCTTAATGAATTTGTTGTAAAATGAGGTTTGATTTTTTTTCCAAAACTCTTAAGAAAAAGAAGAGAAGGTACAACTCTCATACTGCACTTTCAATCCAAAAAAAAAAAAAAAAAAAAAAAAGGAGGAATGTCAGTTACTATGCATTTCAAGTGTTTTTGATTCTATATAAAAGATTCTCCATTAACATAATGATGAGCAACAGCATGTAACCTTGAAAGGAACTTGTTTTGTAATTTCCCCCTCTAGAGTCCAATGAAAGCTCATTTTTGGATCTTCCTCTGTGGAAATGGTTTTCTAGCAACTCATGGATGGAACAACATAGGTAGTAAGTCTGTTTCCTCTGTTACCATACATGAGACTGATGAGTAAACAAAGAACTAGCTATTTTGCTACTTTCATGCTGTAATGTCAAAAGGAAGCAAAATGGTAACTGAAGATTATATGTAGTGGTTTGTTCAGTATCAATGTAATTTCTTTATGGAAATGAGAGACAAATTATGAAGGACAACAATTTTATTAATTTGAAATACAGATTTGTCTCTCTCAGAAGCTCCAGCCAATTAGACTTGAGGCAATACAGTTTCTTAAATAAATATATATATATATATACACACACACACAAACACACAGACTATCTTGTGTACTAAGGCCCTGTAATCACTTTACCCAGTGTTAAAGTGAGTATCCAGGGGAAAAAAAAAAAAAAAAAATTTGGGAGGCAAGACTGGTAGAGGGCTAAGTCAATTTTAGAAGGCCAGCTGACTGACCTTGTCTTGGCAAAGTATTCGAAGTGCCAGTAACAAATGCAAATGCTGTATCTGTAGTATTATCTTAGAAGAATTCATGCGGGTCTTCTCTCAAACTCAGGCTTAAACAGAAAATGGGGAATATTTACACTGCCCTAAATAAATAAATAAAAATAAACACAATTTTAAGGTGTAGTTAAATAAACATACAAAGTTATGATCAATGTAATCATTATCTTGCTCCTTCCTGTAGTACAATACAAAAAAAACTTGTAAATATTAAACAGTTCTTAATGCGGTTCTTAGCTAATAAATGTGTTTTATTATACTGTTTCTGTCTAGTAATTATTTTTGCTCTTAAAACCACGGCAACACTAACATAATAAACCAACTAGACTTCCAGCATACAGTTTCCCTCCACAATAAAAGCTGTTTGAACCTACCATTTTTCTGGGTAAGCTTGCATAATATTTATAACATTATTTTACTTCTCTTCCCCCACCCCCCCATTTTATTACCTATAGCAAGCCATCATTATAACTGAGATAGCTTGTATACCCAAGACCTTTTAAGTATGTTGTTCATATCCAAAAAAAGTATTCAGTTATTCAAAAACGTTCAGAAATTTACACCAAGCTCTAAATTTCAACAGGCTCAAGTGAATGTTTTTTCTAGGAATCTATTTAAACTCAACACACTTGCCCAGTCCTTGAAGCAAATTAAACATTTACTTTCACCAGGAGTGGAAGCAAACTGTCTCCCAAAGAGAGGAACAAACTAAATTCTTTGTGTTTTCACCCTATTAATTATTGGATGTAAAAATATTAGATCCTATAATTCAATGACCTGTCACCAGATCTTACTACATCTACTCTTCTGAAGAGTAGAATACATAGTATAAAAAAGGCTGAAGAACATAAATATCCTTTCTAATATGGACTTTGAAAAAGATGTCTGAATGTTTTTATACTCCGTTTATACTCTGCTAACATCAATACAATTTAATATAACAAAAAAATTATTATGAATCAAACAGGTACCTGTTGATTTGACAGAGTAGACATCCCAGATAATTCAGACTTCTACTTCCAAGAAATGGACATGACACAAGGTCACTGGCTATCAACAAGAAGCATTTAATTTAAAGCCACTAGGTGTCACCATATAAATATTCCTAGAGTTATACGCCTGAAAAAGTAGTTGGCAATAAACAAGTAAAGGTTGTAGGCAGTTGACCATGTCCTTAAAAGCCATGGAAGAACGCTATAAACTAATCAGGCTCACCACTAAATATTAGAATTACTGAGAAATATTTTTCTACATGAGAAATGAGACTTGAATGTAACCTGTTGTTAATAAAACGCACCCGATATTCTAATTTACACAGACCTTTAGTAACTTAACTTCAAAATAAATGTTTTCCCAAGCAAAACCTTCTCATATCAGAAGGTGGCCTTGTTGTGAGAAACTGTCCCACACAGGCTCTTCACATTTGCATGTTCATTTAGTCATTTATTCCCCGCACTGCAATTCCTCAGTAGAAATAAAGTTATTCTGTGGTAGCTTTCCGTTGTCACTGAGACCCTAATGTGGCCCCACTGCCATGACATCATAGCCTACTGGGAACACAGAAATGAAGGGCAAGTTCAAGTAATTTATCTTACTAATGAACTGGTATTAAATACATCTATTACCTCAAAGGCGCAGGATGTTCCAGGCATGTAATACAGCTTTAACAAGCCTACTGAAGTGATTGTGTACTTCAGTCACTGTGGACTGGGACTTCCCTACCGTAGTGATGCTGCTTCTTTGGATTCAAGGGGGAATCCATGTGTCTGACAGAGGATTATGTGAACAAAACTGGTTAGTACTCCTGACTTATCTCTATCTCTTTCAACTATCAACAATCTCCAGCACGTCACGTCTTGTAATTCCCTTATGGCTCCTTGTTATGCTACTGTTCTGATTAGTAGTGACATTTCCTTGAATTTACACAATACTGTTTATTGGATATACTGTAAATATCTAATGAAAACCACAGATACTCCTCAGAAAAATCAGAAAGCAGATGAAGAGTATTAATAGCTATTTAACTATGATTAATGAAATATCTAACTGATACAGTAGCATGAAACTAATATAGACTTAATAGCCAAGCCTGCATAGAACCATAAAGATTATACAGTGAAGTTAAAAATGTTGGCTGCTAATTTTAACTGTCCAGGCTGTGTGACTAATCACAGTGAAGACTTTTAAAAAAACATATGCTGAAGTACAGCATAAACATCTCAATTTTTGTTTCAAAGTAAAGAGGATGCTTTTAGGTAAGGAAGAATGTGGACATTGCTTCAAAAAATAAACACAAGAGCACCAGAATAAAGTACAGCTCATTGGTTTAATCAGCTCCCACATATGTGAAGGATGTAAACTAGGCTATCTCCCAAAGCAGCATTGGAAGAGCAAGAAGAGAGGTAGAGAAAGAGAGTATGACAGTATGTGCAGCTTTGACAGATGAAGAACAAGACCAGAAAATAGCTAACTTCTCTGGCAGCTTGAAATGGAAATCAGAAGAAACTCCCACTGTTTTTTTTTTTTTTTTTTTTTTTAAAGCCCCACATTTTGACTGCAGCTATCCATCAGTGTCATGCCCCTAACTAGTTTATTATATACGTGTATAGTAAATTTAGAAGTATAAAGAGGACATATTTGGCTGTCTGTCCTCAGATCTGTTTGTCCTGCTGTCCCCTGCATAAGAACTAGACAAGAAGATACCTTAGATAAAGAAATAGTATCAATAGCATTGATATTACAAATCTGCAGAGAAACTAAAGAGAATTCTAGTTGCAAAGTAATAAATTAGCTTTTTCTTTCTTAAAATTATCTTAATGATTCCCCATACTTAGACATGAGCAAACAATGCAATTCTCTTTTTTTTTTTTTTTTTTTTTTTTTTAAAAAAATCTCCCAGTTAGAGAAGGGCTATCAAATAGAAACTATAGAAGTATTTTCATAACACAGGCTCTTGACCTTCCTTTCTGCTTCTGAATTATAATGCTCTGTAGTTGTTCTTTTGAGTATCTGTTCTGGAAAAGTTTAGATACTGACAAATCCACCCTACAAAACTACAGTACTTCTGAAGAAGTTATTAAAAGATCTTCTGAACCATGGATTGCAGACTTCTAATAGCAGCTGTTAGCATAGTGCAGTATATATTTTAATGAACTATGTGGAGTAATTGTAGAGTAATACTGGCACAAAAATACTCACTTAGGTGAAATCTGGTGGCCATGTTAGGGGAAAAAAGCTAAGGTTGAGGTATAAAACAATACCAGCTTTAACAGAGATTAAGAGACTAATATGCTAAAAGGACTTGCACTGTGATAGGATAGAATTAATTTCCACTAGGAATGGATCTCTGAAGGACAGAAAACACGCTTCACTAAGACTAAAACAACTATTCAGAATTAAAATTTTGTCTTTAGACCTCTTTTTTTTTTTTTTTTCCCCTTTCCCACTGTGAAACACTCTCATAAACTCAGAGCTTATTGCTTTTTTGACAATAGATGAAGAGCCTACTAAGAGGTCATTCAAAGCTAAATGCTCCAATCTTCCCAATGCTGTTTCTGGGTCCTTCTCCACAGATTACTCACTCTATTTGCGCATTTCATCACTCACAGAAGACATGATTAATCCCTCTGTGATTCCCATCTGTCTTTCAGCTACAAACAATAACATGACCTTTTATCCCCCACCCCCATTCTTTTATGTAGCAACACCTGATCAGTTAATTTTGACTATCATACCTTAGTGCCCCAAAGAGCCTACTAAGCTGCTTCCATCAACCAAGTTCACTTTCTCTCTCCCTCCTGCCATTATGATTTCTGAGAAAATCTGCTGGTATACAAGGGTATATGGTGAGGTTAAGGTTACCTTGGTACAGAAGGAGGGAGACACACAGGAGCTCCCCTCTTGAAGAACCCACAGCTGCCTACAGAGTAAAATATACCATATTTTTATATTAACATTTGAAGCTTTCTTTTTCACAATGAAGACATTCATTTTACACAAACCATCATTCAGTTTCACCATGGGTTCCTAAGTGCAGCTCAGGGAGGCACATGCCTGAAACTGAGGCAGACCAGCAAGGAGGAAGGCCCAAGGCAGATAGCTGCCCCTTGCAGGGCACAGGTCCAGGACAAGCCAAGAATTTATACCACTGCCAGAGACTAAGCAGTGCAGGAGTGTACCTGATGCCCTCCCTCCCAAATTTTCATCTTTTGATCTAGCAATAGTGCTGCAACACTTCTCAGCTTTACCTTGACACTGGCAATTAGCAGAAGCCCAGGTTTAATCACTTGAACTGCTGGCAGCTTCTGACAGAATCGATCACTAGATTTTTATCACCTGGAGCACTTGGCTGGGGCAGAAATACTGCAAGTGCTGGGGCCCTTGCTGGAGTTCAACCATCAGTGCTCCCACTGGTCCTGTGGGGTGACCTGGCCAGGGACCCCCAACACACATGAACACACGCGAACACACACGGGAACAAGCCTGGCCAGCCTGTGGGCATCCCACTTGTCTCTGACCTCTGATGACTGCTATCAAGTACTACATGCAAAAGGCAAAGAGTTGATCAGAGCAGCTCAAGTGAGTCGTATTTTGCAGGACACAAGCAAGACAAAATGTTGACATCCCTGGTGTGCCAGCCATTGCACATCTCATTTCAGTCAGTCAAACACAGGCTGCAGCATCTGTCCTTTCTTAGCATTTAACATGGACTCCAGGATGATAAACTCATGTGAAGAAAACTGCTTTAACAAATGCATTATAAATGCAGTGCAGAACACAGCCTCCAGGAGCCTCACAGACCCAGACCCAGGTGCCTCCTTCCTCTGACCATTTCAGTGACTTTACCCCAGCCCATGCCATTGCCTGGTGGGGAGGCAGGGGCACAGGCAGTGCTGGTTGAGGATGTGTCTCCTCTACTACGGGGTGAGGGCTGCTGCTATCACCTCCACCCCCTCCAGAGAGCCCAGCTAGGAGAAGGAGATAGATGACAGCAGCTTGGATGGAGTACAGAATGAGCACGACAGTGATTATGTGAGTGCTCTGTCGGGTGGGTCTGGCAGGGATATTTTTAGCTACAATTATTTTGTAAAGTTAACTCTTCACTCCAGAGCTTCAAAACTTGAGTTGGTTCTGTTTCTTAAATCCTAAGAAGCTTCACAGTGACAGAGGCGTATCTTCAGTTATATAATTTTTAATCGATAGCAGCAGCTGCAGTTTCCACTAAATAGATGCAGATATTTCTTGCACTGGTGATTACAGTTCCTTAGCATGGTGACACAGTCCTTTAACAAAGGCTACAGTTCAAGGTTATTTAAGGGTTACTGCTGATTCACAGAGCTATTAGCTCGTTATACGGGATTACCAGACAATTGATTTGTCCTACTCGAACTGTGTAATACTTTTTGCTTCTGAGCAGTGAGAACTGAGAACCCACCACTGAGAACCCCCAGACCTGCCAGGCTCCTCAGAAGTGCCATAGCAGCAGGAACAAAATGACACACTTGACATAAAAAAAAACCAACCAAACAAAACAACAAAAAAAAAACAAACAACAGTACCTAGAGTAGCTGTGGGCAGCAGCCAGGTGTCCTGAGGGAGGAATTTGACTGAACGTTCCCACCAATAATCAGATGTAGTGCTGACCTTTAGGAGCAATGCAAGCCATATCCCTTTCCTTATTTATTTGTCCACAGGGAGAGAGAAGAGAGCTGTTTGCTTTAGGCAACTGTTCTTTTCTTTCTGACAGATGTAAATGTCAAAGGATGTCTGGGTAGCTTTGGATACCACTTAATGTCACTATTATTTTGGCGACTAACAAAAGCTGCACTTGCATCTATAAACATCATGCAGTAGCCCTCTAGAGGGTAATAGGAATGGCAAGCCAATTGTGTGAAAATGTCTTCCACCTGACAATTTTTATCAGTGGGACCTGCTGTTTAAAACAATACAGAACTAAACAAAAACTTGCCCGATGCTGCTGGCAAAGTAGCACTCGCCCTAGGATTCTACCAGTTCTAAAACCAAGTGATTCGATCCACCAATGTCCTAACCCAGGTGAACATAAGACACAGTTGAGCCATCAAATGTGGCATTTTCCTTTAGGAGATTGGTTCAGGAGACATGTGAAGCTCATAAGTCTGCCTCCTGCTGAGATGCTATGCGGTGGCTGTAGTTCTTTCTCTTGCACACTCTGTAAAATCTGTGCTCTTTTCTATTGTGAAGCCTCCCAAGAACATCACAAGCCCTTTTGACTAAATGCTTGACAACTTTTTTTTTTTTTTTTTTTTTTTTCTTAGTAGGGTTGCAAGCAAACTGTCTATCATAAGAAGCTAGTTAAGATTGTATAATTACACCTTTTTACCATAGCCTACACTGGCTGTGTGAGACATGATGGACTTTATTTATACTTGCATTTTACTATTATAATTATTTTACAAACCCGAAGAGTGAAATACATTTGAAGTATCTTTCTTGAGCCTTGTCTTGCCTTGTAGCACACCTTAGCCTTGTAGCCAAGATAAACTATTCCCGCCACTTCAATCTTTTTAGTCATTTTATTTCTGCTGTTATTTAAGAAGCCAACTTAGACTTTTATCCTCAAAACCCACCTCTAACACTGTTGGAGTAACATGAATTTCTTCCATGTCAGCTGCTACCTCTTGGTTTGCATCTTTCTCTTTCTCCTGTTTCATATGAATTTTAAGAATCTCAATACATTGTTTATATTTTATATTCAGAGTTTTTATTACAAAAATGTAATGATCAATTATCTATACAACTATTTGGAGAGGGAAAAGGTAATTTTCTAAAGGAAACTCAAAACAATCGGAATTTAATAGCAAAGAAATAAATGAAAGTCTTCATGATTTCATCTCAGGAAAATATAGCTACCACTGAATTTTTAAAGCTCAGTTTTAAACCTGACATAACAAGATGAACAAGTAGCCTGTAATCAATAAAATAAAGGGAGACAAGGAACTAAGAGATCCTTTCCTGCTTAGGATCCTTACATCCTTTCCTCACCAGAAAGGACAAATATTTCAATTTCAAAGCAGAAAGCTTACTTGCTGACTTTCAGCATTGCAGGTTTAGAGAAAGCAAAGCTATCTGGTAAAAAGTACTTCTCCAAAACTCCAGATTCACAACAGTATTACAAGCTACTCAAAACCAAAAATTACTAATTTTGCCTTTTTAAGAAAGAGGCAAATGTAGATAGGCAGCAGCATATCTGTAGACTTACAAAACAATTATCAGGTAAATTGAAAGTATATACAATCACAGTTGCCTTCTAATAGTATTACCAAGGAAATAAAGGGGGAAAATACCCATTATAATTGCCAATAAAAGGTCACTATTAACATACAGTGACCATAATGAAGAATCTGCAATAATATAGAGTGAAAGACAAATACTATAACATCGCTGTCATAATTAGAGATGGCAGAAGACATTAATGTGTTCTTACTGAGAATATTAGTTTAAATCTGAAAGTAAATTTCCTGTTGCATTTGTAACATTTTTATGTTTGTTTTCCATGAAACATCAAGCTTAGCTGGCTGAAAGAATGCAAACCTACTTAAATATACTTAAATATTTGATATAAGCAAAACTTGCTACATATTAAGTTAGTACTACTATATTGGGTGACTATACATATCCAAAGAAAACAAATGGTCCCTCTTAATTTAAAAATAAATTTTCATAGAAAGGTCCACTAAAAACCAACTTCACGCCAGAAGTAAATGAAGCCTTCTTATGATTATACAGTGCTGTTTTTATGGTTCCAAATGTTCCTGTTAAACAAGAGTTTAATCAACATAATGTGGAGCCACAGTGAGATGCTTTTGTATGAGGCAGCCCCATACACATGCCTTTTGTCCTTCTTTTCTGGGCAATATGATATAGGGCTGTTGTTACATCCTTCCTCCCTTTCTTACTTGTTTCCTGACAATGTTTATCATGCCCAGTTACTGCTCCCCACTATAAAAATTCAGGCTTATTCATCTTCATTTCATGCTCCTCTTGTCTCCTCTTTGCTATGGTTTTGGTTTTATACCGATGACTTATAAGCCATATCAAACTAAACTATTCACGTTAGCCACTACAATTAATTTTCCATCAGGAAATGTAGATTATAAGAAAATGAATACCATTATTTTTTCCAAGGTAAAATTTCTACTTTACATCTATTTTTACCTATTATAGGAATAAAATAAAAACAGTAATCTTTGCCAAACATCTGCAAGAACACAGTTCATTTGCTTGTATATTATTTCTCAATCATGTCTTCTGTTCCAGTAATTTGTGTCTCAGGAATTTTCATTTCCATTTACAAAGAATCCAGTGCAATAACAGCTTCAAACCCACATGGAATCTCTTGGAGCTAATGTAGTATGTTTATTCATAATCAAAGAAACACTTTTGAAGCAAGCACAGAACAAATGATGTTTCAGCTCTGATTATCTGCCATGAAGTATTCACAGGACACTTTAAAAGGGGAAATATTTCCTAATTAAAATTAAGAAAAGAGGTTTGCGCTTTCACTCGAGGCAATTAAATGTAACATTTGCATGCATACAATTCCATGGGAAACAAAACCCAGGAAGTGGCTGTTTGAGTGTCTATTAATTAAAAAATCCAACACTTCACTGTTTGTACTAGCTGGTCTTTTATACAATCTCTGTAGGTTAATAATTGAATTAAAGTGTGCACAAAATGATACCAGTGAAGGGGTGCTTAAAAAGTACAGCTCTCTGTTCATAGTAATCATCTGATTATTTTTATTTCCATTAATAAAAATGTATCATTAAAAGAGGTATATGACTGCAGAATCAAAAATGTCAAATAACACAACTACTAAATACCCATCACGTGCACACTGTGACAGTGTGATTTGCTAGCCAGCTCTTTGTATTTTTTTGTGTGTGTGATTGCTGGCCTGAAAAATGAACCCAAGTCAGAAACCATTATAAATACATTAAAAAGCTTACTTAAAAAGCTTACTTCAAAAAAAAAAAAAAAAATCTGCTGTAACAGAAAATGGAAAATTGTTGAGGAAAACACTGTCATTTGCTACTCAACGTGCAGTTATCTTTAGATGAAAAGCAAGTTCAACTAAACCCAATGAAACAGAGTGAAGAGCCAATAGTCCATTAGTGTAGCTAGATCAATATAAAGGAAAAGAAACATGGGCTTCATTTCACTCCAGCACTCTTGAAGATGATCTGCTGAAGATTTATCAGTTTTATATAGGAGGATTTGCCCTCCTCCTCCTCTTTATTTTCTCCAAAATTGTACAAAGTGAAATACAGCAAAAAGTCTAGGGGGGAAAAAAGTACAGTCCAAAGACAATAGGCTATTTCGGCTTCTGTTTACTGACAATAAAATAAAACTAATCAAGGGCAGATTTGTAAGGATATGGTTTTTTGAATCTGTATTTTCACCTGTGACAAAGCTTTGTTTTTTTTTTTTTTTTTTTTTTTTTTTTTGAAATCCCGCACTTCTCCTCCAGTATGCTGCAATTACAAACAGGATGTTTTCTGAAGGTTCACTTACTGCTTAAACTTAGTAGTAAGAATTCATTTCACCTTGATGTTGTAGAATTAACCACACAACGTTTCACACACAGAAAAAAAAAAAAAAAAAAAAAAAAAAATGGCCCACTGGGTGAAATGAGAAAGGGACAAATGGTGCAATTGAGGAAGAATGTACAAAAGAGAAATGTGAGAGAAAAATGGCAGGCAGAAAAGCAACTAGAATGAGAAAGGTGTTATGGAAAGAGGCCAGTGCAGTGAAATGAACTGAATGGAAGATAAATGGGATGGCTAGAAACAGCTAGGAAAAAAAAAAAAAAAAAAAAAAAAAAAAACGAAAAACAAAACAGGCTGTGGTTGGTTGATTGAGGTGTGGTGCTGGTTAGGATTTTTTTTTTTTTTTTTTTTTTTTTTTTAATCTGTTGAAATTTCAGTGATTCAATAGACTCCCCACCTCTGTTGGAGAATGCTAACTTAGGTAAGTAGGAGAATGAAACTTAGGGACTACAAACCTATCACAGAGAACTTAATGAACTCCAGAGATGTTTTGTGTGAGCATGGTCTTTGAACTCTAACTTATATTTGGGGTTGAATACTCCAGGAAAACAGCTAGTTATAGGCAGCAAGCAAAAAGCAATAGCAGTTCTGGCACTCTTAGACATATGACATTGTTTCTATTGCTGATCAAATCCTGTTTTATATTCTGCTACAGACACAGTCAGTTTCCTTCCATTAATTTTTCTTCCTTAGTTAAAAAGAGCAAGTCCTAACTAGATCAAAACCAAGGGACCAGGTTAGATTTCTTCAAAAATTTGTGCTCTTATAGCTTCAAGAAGCCATGTTCTGATCGAGTTATAAGTATGTTCAGAGTAGTTTAGTATTCTTGGCTAGCACAAGAATGAACAAGCACTTGAGACCAAGATTAGACTTACAAAGGACACTAATATTAGGTACCATTCCTTTAGTAAAAGAAATAAACATAATTTCATAAATTTGGCTGGCTTTTTAAGCAAGTACAGTTAACAGAACTTTATATATGTATATATAGATATAGTAATTATAATAAAAGGTAAATACTGTGTATTTGTCAACACAGTAAATGCTAAGGAGCTCTCTACACAGCACTGTTGAACACTGTTGAACTCTTTGGTTTCATTTCAACATTAGAGCTGAATTAATATATCTATATAAATTAATATAGAAAGTCTAATAAAACCAAACTTGAATGATTTTACATGCATATATATATATATATATATGTATGTATATATATTAGGTCACACACGATATTTGGTCAGATTTCCAATGTAAGGTGAAAAACTGGAAGTTCTCACACATACTGTAAGTGTTCTTTTAACATTCCACTAACAGGTTATGGATAAGCTGTAGACACATGCTGCAAAATAAAACGTATCAGTACCTAAAATCTCTTGTAGTCCTGAAAGTTATGAAATATCAGAATAATTCTTCAAAGGTGTTTTTTTTCTTTTTTCTTTTTTTTTTCTTTTTTTTTTCAGTAAATAAATAAATAAATCTAAACACTAACTGTCTCTGTGTGATTACAAGATGAAAACAATATTTGAAAGGACTGCATTTCAAGTGACTGTAACCAGACAGTGAGCAAAAACCATTCTGAAACAAGCTTTCAGGGACTATAAAACCCGTCAATATTTCCGTCTCAGAAATTAAAACTAAGTATGACATCCCTAAGCTCATTTAGAATTGGTTTCAATGTTATCATCATATTAATGGACGTAAATGCCATTACTGTCCTTATGCTCCAGGAACAAGAAGTGATAGAGCACATTTGGTGTTCATCACCTACACTCACGTCTGAGGGCTGTGTGCACATCACCCCACTTATCCATGTTGTAAGATTATCATGGAAAATGCATTCTCCACTATCACTTCATTCTGGGAGAAAAATACTCTGTATCTTGACCACTGAGCCTGCGTAAAAAGTAACATACTTCACTTATAGATGCATGTGCATGCATGTATATCTGCACACACACACACATTTCTACAAGACCATGCACAGAAAGACCAGGCTTGCTTACTTCTGTTTTACTTTGTTTTCTCCCAGTTTATTTGTCTGTGACCAGGCTGTGTCTCCAATTTGTGATTTTATGTAAATCTTCTCCACTATTTTCCCCTTTTAGTTAGGGGAGAAAAAAAAAAAAAAAACAAAAAACAAAAAACAAACAAACAAAAAAAAGAATCAAAAGCTGAAACCTACATGCATCCTTGTCTACAGCAGCTGGCATTTTCAAAGTGCCATAAAGATTCAGGTGCCCTGACCCTCCTGCAGTTAAAGGTAACTGAGTTCTTGACTCTTTTAAACAGTTCTCACAATTCCTCACCATATTTGCTAGACACCAAGCACTTACTAAATATATTGAATATGTATGGGACTCCTACTGTTACTTCTTGTTCTTTAATATTTAATCTTTGTTACACAAAAATATAACCTGAGCCTCATTGCTAATACTTTTTTACTGATGTTTTACTAGCACTCTGCCCTCTCACGTAATAGATGAAACTGCTTTTCTAGAGCTGCATACCCATACCAATTAAAAAATTCTATATCATCTAAAGACTGTAACATCTAAAGACATTCTGGGATTGTTCAGCCTGGAGAAGAGGAGGCTCAGGGGCAACCTTATCACACTCCACAGGTACCTTAAGGGAGGCTGTAGCACAGTGAGGGCTGGTCTATTCTCCTGTGTGCCCAGTGATAGGACAAGGGACAATGGGCTAAAGTTGCACCAAGAGAGGTTTAGGTTGGATATTAGGAAGAACTTCTTTACTGAAAGGGTTGTTAGGTATTGGAATAGGCAGCCCAGGGAAGTGGTTGAGTCACCGTCCCTGGAGGTCTTTAAAAGGTGTTTAGATGTAGAGCTTAGGGATATGGTTTAGTGGAGGACTTGTTAGTGTTAGGTCAGAGGTTGGACTAGGTGATCTTGGAGGTCTCTTCCAACCTAGATGATACTGTGATTATCTTTCTTTATGGTTTCCATGTACAGTTGGTATAAGAATAACAATTATAAGAAGGAAACTTCAAGTTCTTTTCTGACAATTTTTTAAGTTATTAAGTCCTATTTGTTATTTCTTTTTCTTGATGTCATTCCCCCATGAGCAAAACTTAGCAAGGTGATCCAATTTTTTTGTCTGCCTTTTTTCCACCCCCTATATAAGTGTGGAACATCCAAAATTCTAAGGGGCACCTACTCTACATGAAAAATTCTGAAAGGAATTTTAAGAGTTGTTAAAAAAAAAAAGTCATTTATAGTATCAAACAGGGAGCATGTTAATTGAATTCAATCAGCAGAGCAAGGATAAAAAACACTATCAGGCTTAGGGTACCATAAATGGAGCAAAGATTTCAGTCAATTAAGACTAACAGGGCTCAGAAGTTTGCTAATTAACATCAACAGGGACAGAAAACTGATGCTGAAAGAGAAACTTATCTTTAAGGGCCGTTAAGGGGAAAAAAGACTTCAGCATGTTTCCAGGTATCATTTAAAAGCATGTGACATATTGCTAGGCCTGCAACAAATAATCAACAGTGATATATTGGAAATATTTATTTCCTATTTTTGGGTTCAGTGATTTTTAAGACATCAAACTGCACAAAAGTTATGGTAGTAATGTGAAGCAAGCTATACAACAGTACTGAATTACATTAAATTGCTCAGAAAAAAAAAAGCTTCTTGATTGGGAACATACTAAGTTCCATCTGTACAGTGTATGAGCTAGTTTGTGCATGAATTTAACTTGTTAGATCATAACAAAAAACACAATATGAAAACCAACTCAAAGTTTGAAGTATGTGAGCCAGCGACTACCGAGCCATTTCCCTCATTTGTATGATTTGGCTAAGACTGACAATTCTCAGGTCTTTCAGAGAAAAAAAAAAATCCACCCAGTGACAGCCAAGAGAAATAAAGTAATCCTTGCTACCATGATATCATCTGGAACTACTGACTATATTTTCTGTTCCTTCAATCTGCTCCTGAAAATTGTCTCTCAAAAAGCCTTCTTCTGACTAAAATAGACACCTACATTGTGATTTCAACATATGTACAAATAATTTCATAAAATATGCAACTCCATGTAAAAAAAAATACATAGCTGTTCATGAAAATTGGTGTTATTTACACAGAGAGAATTTCACAGATTCACTCAGAAATGATGCACTGTTCAATATTCAAAATACAGCACTTCAGCTAAAAGCACATACACATCTGTTCTTAGACATGTGGCACACTTCAACAAACTCAGGCAAATCAGTTATGCTTTGTATATACCAGTTTTAGAAATTATGAAATTCTGGAGTAAAAATTAGTATACCCCTTGGTATACTAATATATTATGTATATATTAGTATATATTAGTATATATATAATATATTAGTATATATTATGAGGTTGCAATTTTTAAAATATGCACATGTTACCATGTTTGGAAAAGCACTAGAACAATGCAAGTTATGTGACATTCAGTGTTTTCTTCTGAAAATCGGTGGAATATTTCATTACCCTACATGCTCCTCTTTTAAACTGTTAAATGTTTTTAATAAACTACCACTATGTTTCAGTTTTAATATTACCCAAGACTATCTTTGAATAGTCTGTCCTATGTTCCAGAAAAAAAAATGGGGGTGCGTGGGGGCTGGGGGGGGGGGGGGGGGGGAGTAATTTGTTTTACACTTTATGCAACAGATTTTTCATCACAATGTGGCCTCAAATTGACTGATGAAGGAAAAATATGAGTATGTTCCATTTAATTTGTGAGGCTGGTAAATGCAGACATCTGTGTACTAGCATCTCTGTGGACAGTGCAGGAAAGCAGCTTTAGGACCACTCCTCAAAATCTCAGAGTGAAAGTCAGTCCTCCTATTATTGTTATATTATGGGTCTGTTATATAATGACAAGAATAATCTTTATCACTTCATTCCTCAGTTGGCATAAAATGAATTTTTGGACTGATCAAACACCTCAGGCTTCGCCTCAGTGTGTAATCAGTTTCAGCAGCTGTTCCTAGCTTCAAATACTACAAAGCAATAGGATTTAATTGCTTAATTAAACTCAAACCTCAGTTGCCTTCTTAACAGGCTGGGGCTTGCCTAGCTTTTGGATACTGAAAGCCAGAGACCAAGCAAAGGACATTGCTCTTCTCTCAAGGATTGTCGATCTAGGAGTGCTAGGGAGACACTGAAAAGGAAAAGCCAAAGGCCTCTTCTGGGAAGCAATCAGGAGTCTTGTTTCTTATTTTTGACCTGAATTATTGATTTCATATGAACACAGCTACTGTATTTTATAAAAAACATTTTTTATTATAGGCTGACCAGTACACATAAGTGAATAGAAAAATTTGAGGACAGATCTTTGACCAGACTACACTGCCTTGTTGAGTGTGATTTATCCTAGTCAAAGTTCTTGGTCCATGGGGATTTTTTTTTAAATTTATTTTCCTCCTCCAGTTTTCAAGGTCAGCAGGTCTAATAAGAAGACACAAATGTATTTTACCTGACAAGTTGCTCTCTGAGTTCAGCACTCTTACACACATACAGAGCACTGAGTTTACATGCAATGGTCTTGGGGTTTTTCCTGATGCTCAACCATCAATCTCATGTGATTTTAAAGGGTTAGGCTACCCTTTAAACCCTGTAAGGGTTACCGCTAGAGCTAAGCTTTAAGAAAAAAAAAAATCTATCCCCATCTTTTACTGTCAATCAACCATGCTGAGAACTACTATCTCTACTTTTCAGAATTGCTAGTTTCTCTTAAATAACTTCTGATTAAAAATGGAGCCACATCTCTTCCATTACTTCTGGCTGTCATTTAAGAGCTCTTAAAAAAAATCAAATAGTGTATTTACAGGAATTCACCCTTATATTTAATATCCAAATCTAGTGAAAACATTAGATTCCATTTCTGAATTTATTATTTGAAATATTTTGGCCTATATGTGTTATAAATTAACTATTAAAATTTCAGATAAAACTGATAGCTAAGTACCAGAAGGGAAAGAAACTGCACTCAGGAAGCACAACCTTAAACTAGATAAAATTGTATTGAAAATGTATATAGTGAATTTGTCAGGCAGCTTCTTTATTACCATAAACAAAGTATAATTTCATTTATTTCAGTGTAGCATTGCCAAATTCTGAAAGGTTTTACCATCAGGTGAGGAACTACCTGAAGCAGTGGTGTTTTATCTATTATCATATCACCTCATAATATGTCACATCATTTTACCTTAAACATGCAAATAGGAACGTATTACTGTTTTTTTTTCATCAAGGTATTTGTAAGTCTGAAAGTTTGATCAGTCAGTTAATTGCATTCTCAAAGCATCCAAATATCTCAGGATCTTTAAATAGGTGGCCTAAAATTAATGAACATGCCCACATAAGACAACTTTCACACAGAAAACTGGAAATACTTACAGAACTAACAAGATATGTAAGACAACACCACACTTTGAGCATGCTTTGGCACTGTTTCAATATATTAAACTTCTGTAGCTTTTGTGGAAAATTAACTTTTTATTATTTCCTGTTAAGTGCAGGAAAGTCCTATTAAGTACATAGAAATAGTACATACACAAACACACACACAGCTAAGTAATTGCAAATCATGCTTCACATATTATTAGGTTTTGATCTTGAGGGATTTTTTTCCTAACAAATATACATCATGCTTTCTGAAAGACACCTAAAATAACAAAACCGTCTTTTTTGGTAATGTAACTACCCTACCATCCATGGACAGCCTCCCTGTGCTCAGTGTTTTACATTCTGCTAGTTCTTCACTTCAGTAAGAAAGGTAATCACAACCCATCTGAAGTTTGAGCTGAAGGGACCGGTAATTTGATATGCATGAAAAGTCTTTTGCATGAAAAACGCATGAAAACACAAAAATCTAGATGAAAGACAATCTTCTATGATTATCAGTAAGCCATGTTAGTGTCTTGTGGGGCTTACCAGCAACTTAAAAACTAGTAACATTTCATCACAAACTTTCAGACAGGTTTATGAGAAACATTTTTATCTTTTATTAACATTATCGTTGTCTTTTTCATATGCTGAACTTCCATCTCATCTTGTACAAAAAGTTCAATTATTTTGAGATAACCTCAGGAAGCTATCTGAACTCTTTGTATTCTTAAAGTTATTGACACATTTAAGTGATTGTTTGTAAATTTGATGACTTCTGAAAGGTAGTAATATATTTGTCAAGTATTTTTTTCGAAAGTATGGAATTGCTAGTGTCCATTGTTTCATTCTTGGTTACATTGTATTTTACAGAGTAACTGTAATCATAAGCATCCCTGAGCAGCAAACTACATAGGAACAACAGAATTAGTCTCAAAAAAGAAAGGTTTCTATGCGGGTCTGAAATACAAAGAAAGCCTAGATAGTACATTTTTAAAATTATTATTTATTTTTTTTACAAAAAAAAAAAAAAAGGAAAAAAAGAGAGAATTGCAATACCACCCACCCACAAATACAACAATCTGGAACCATCTATTCTACAATGACAGTAAATGACAGAGTAGAGCAATGCTGGATACCACAGTGAATACTTAATTCAATACTTAAGTACAGTTACAAAGGGTAGGTTTATAGATGTATATAATGATGTATATCATTACATCATCCCATGTACTGGGACATATAGATGTATATGTCCCAGTACAGTATTTCAGTGACAGCCAAGACATTATGTACGTGACCAAAACAGAAGTAGGCAATTCACACCATAATTCCTGCTGTACATGAGGGAGATCTTTTAATTGCAGTCAGTCCTCCTCTTTAGAAAAGGAAAGTCTCTGAGACGGCTTTTGGGAATGCCAAAACTGCACAATATGTGAAGCTAAAGGAAGAAAATAAATGACATGCCTTATTTAATAGGGGTGGTGAGAACATGGCTTCCATTCTGTGATAATGTGGACATACTGAGACATGTTTTCAGCCTGAACAGAGATGGGGGTTAAGTTCACAGATGAAATAGGGAAAGAATCCACTCAGAAACACTAACAGAAATCATTAAAGGCACTTCAAGACTACAGAATACATTTAGGTATGCATATAAAAGTTGCACTGAAAATGTAGAAGGATGATCTGCTGTTTCAATGTCTGCAATACACAGCTGAAATTCAACTAGGAAGCATTTTTTTATGACAAAAAGAGATTTTGTTAACAGCTTTTGACCAGGTTTATTGATTAGTCTGTGGCATTGAGATGCTAAATTTTAGGATTATATATGGAGCCAGCCTGCTCTATGTTCTTGGCAGACCTACTGGAGCTGTGATGTCAAGGAAAACAGATGGACTGCTGCCAGGTGGAGATAAAAGGATCAGTAGGCCTTACACAAATAATTCTCTTCAACATCCTAGAGCCAGTTTTTCCCTGTTAGGTAGGGGAAGATTTTTCCATCACAAGTGCTCCAACACCAGATAATATAGAATTAGAGAACCACAGACCAGATCAGATTGGAAAGGACCTCACAAGATCACCAGGAAACCTTTCACAGGAAAAGGGGAGCTTAGGTGAGATTATTCAGCACTCTGTCCATTCACATCCTGGAAACCTTCAGCATTAGGGACTCTCCCACGTCCCTGGAAAGGCTGTTCCAGTGATTGATTGCTCTCACTTATTTCTTGTATTAAGAGGAAACCTCTCCCAGTACAACTTGTACCTGTTGTCCTTTGCCCTCCCAATGGCTTCCTGTAAAAAGAGAAAGTCCATCTTCAAAGTACTGGAGGACAATGATGAGGTTCCCTCCAAGCCTTCTCTTCTGCATGGTAAAAAGACCTAAATCTTTCAGTCTTCCTTTATAGGGCAGGTTCCCCAGCCCTTTATCACAAGCCATATAGAGATGCCTCCTTGTCCGGATGGTGTACCTGTGGCAACCTGGCTCTACTTTAAGAGTAGAGTCTTGATATTATTCAGTATGCCTGTCTAGCCCAGAAATAATTTGGTTAGTAACTTAATCTGTGGTAAACTGCTTTACAAGGAAATTATTTGATATGGAACACTCCTATTAAAGTAGTCTGATGATCAGTAGCAGTTGCTACTGAAATTAACACAAATTCTAGTAGCTTAAAGCATCTCCAAAAATATGGATAATTTTATGGAAGTCTAAACTGCAGACCTCTGTGACTAACTTTAAACATTTTTTTTTTCTTTTACAGAACCAGTCCCTCATTTCTTTAAATAAAACATTCAGAAGCTTTTCATACATTTGAAGTTGTGCAAAAATAGCAGAACGACATTAGCCAAGAGACCTTGCAAAGAACATTTTCAAAGCACTGAATTGGATATTTTTTTTTTTTTTTTGGCCATGCAACTCCTACTGTATTTTTGACAGACTTCACACTATTAAAACCATACATGATGTCTGAGTCCCCGAAATGTACGGCAAAGTTCATTACAGAGCAAAATTTGCATATCCTTACCATCAGAATTATTTAAACAAGCTTCCTACCACACCTTTTCTTAGTTTGGCCATACCAATAAATATAATAGTGAAAGGTTTATTGAAAGTGATAAAAAGGTTGTATAGGAAAATATAATCAAGCAGGTGGACAGGATCTGTAATTGCAAAACTTCCCTTTAAAGAGAACACTTTTCCCTTTAATTTCATGGATGACTGGAATTTTCAGTCTAAAAATATATCCAGTGCTCCATGAAATTTACTTGTCTATAAAATGTCCACTCCTGTTAACATGAACAAATAGATCTATACTTCATTACATATGATTAAACAACAAGTAATCTTAGTCTGATCAAAGTCTCAAGCATTGACGTCCAAAGAAGATATATAACACTGCCTTTTTAGCAATGAAAAATGTAAATTCCTAAGCAATGGTACCTAAGTGATGAAAACATTTCTTATTTCCTCTATTATATTTCCTCCTTTATGAAGTGCTTTAGCAATAGCCCAGAAAAGTAGTAGTCCTGGAGATACCTAATAACATCTGTTCAGCCTGAAGCTGGATGCTACTCTTTGCTAGTATCACTGTAAAAATTTGAGCAAGAACTTAACATTAGTGAGGGCAGTTAGTCCCATAATCGTATTATGACAAAGAATGAAATCTCTTATCTAGGAACCTACTAATTAGGAAGCCATCAAAACATCTTTAAAATGTATCTTGCAAAGCAAGTGAGATTAGCCCTCTTTTATTAGTCCTATCATGAAGCTATCAGCACTTTACAGAAATACAAAGTTCTCACAAACAAGGTAGCCAGCCATACTCAGAGGGCTAGAATCATTCAAATGCATGTTTCACCTATGCTTTAGATGGTGGAAAAATGCAGCTTAAGGAAATAAACTCTTCTTATGGCTTAAGACAGAATTCTACACAGTCTGACAATCTATGGGGGCCCCAGTTCCCGCTTGATTTTCTGAACTTCTCACTTAATTCTCTGCATTTCATTGAATGCTGCATGATGAAAAGGGTTAGTATTCCCAGACAGGCAAAAAAAAAGATATATAGTGGTTTTTTGTTGTTGTTGTTGTTCTTTTTTTTTTTTTTTTTTTTTTTTTTTTTTCTCCCATTAATTACACATCTATGCTACTCTTAACCAGCTGAAAGTTCTCCACTTCCAAGTAACATACACTAACAAATTATCTTGGACTAGAATACACATTAGCATTAGAATTTCTGGAGTAAATGTTCACAAGAATATTATTGTCATATGGTGGAAAATTAGACCATTGGCCTCTTTTGCACTGAGTGCTAAAAATGCACCCATTAGTATTTCCTATTTTTGCTACACTCACAGGAAAAACAGAATTGCCAAAATATTGCAATGATGGATGAAGAATATAAAAAACTCTGAGATGAGAGCAGAGGCACTTAAAAAGACTAAAATGCTATCCATATGCCTAATTTCAAGTAGAGCTTGCCCAAAGCAAAATCAGTACTATTTTGCACAGACTTAAACACTTAGACAAAAGCCGAAGACTGGAAGTTTACCAGGTTTGTTATGCATACAAACCACCTTGAAAAGTTCAACTGCAGTTTTCCACGTAAAAATCACATTACATACAATTGTTCAAGCATCAGGAAAGATGACCTGAAGAAGGCAGACAAATAACAGGGATTGAACAAGCTTTCCATACTTTACTCTGGGATTGGGAAAAACACGCACAGCTTTCCACATGGGCAAATGAAAATTTCTGGAGCAAAATTTGTGAAGTTGTAGCTGTGGAAACACATTCCCCATTTGAAAAAGATGAGTTTTTCTGTTTTCCAAATAAAGCATGATGTTTCTTTTAATGTTTGCAATACCTTGGAAAGTTTAGTTTTAAACAAATAAACCTTAGGATGCAGAAAGTTTGCCTGACTATCCAGACAAGGACATCCCTGTCCTCATTAAATTCTATCCCCTATTTTCAAAGAACTGTCTGTGCTTTATTTTTGCCTATAGTTCTCATGCCAACTACTTAGTGATGGCACTCTCAACACTCTCAGTACCATTCCTAATGATACAGTCTTTCATGTACTCTCTACTAGAAGTATAGCAAGTGCAAAAGACTCAGCAACAGCCACATAGAACAAAGAGTTATAATTAGACCCACAAAACACAGTAGGAAATATAATAGTCTGTATCTTTGCAAATGTATGCATAAAACAAAAGTCTAATACCTCTAGCTAAGAGAGTTTTTAATCCGCATAAAATATTTAAATAGCCACCCTTTCCCTGCTGTGAAAAATCCTAATTACTGAGCTGATTAAAATGCCTACCATATTATTAACATCTCGGTTTACCTGTTTTACCTGTTTTACTTCAGAAGCTGGTAACCAAAAAGATTTATCAATATTAAAATCAATGTGCATGCTTTTTGCCCATAGAATCCTGTTTTTCTTCTTTCTTTACACTTTATATATCAACATTATTGTCTGATTTGACAGAACCAGGGCAGAGAGATCCTGAGGTAAAGTCGTACAGCAAATACTCATTGACACATGCAGATTACAATATGTTGATTATTATATGCTATTTGCAAAATAAACAACGTGTATTTTTCCATGCTTATTCTGTCTTTTGTTTTACACATAGTGAAAACTTTTGGCAACAAGAATTACTGAATACATCATTATTGACACTATAATCAACTTCTGATCAGTGGCCCATGTTTTTATCTTGCTTTGCTCTACTACTCTTATTCATTTACTACATAGTATGAAATGAAAAACTTCAAAATAGTGTCCTCCTTATACACAAGAACTCTTTACCAGTCATTTTCCAGCTCCAGGGAAAGAACAGTGTTTCTCAAAACTACAGTTTCAATTAGATGGTATTTTTCTCTTAAAGCCCATCCCTTGCATCTTATTTTGCAGTGGAGGTGGGGAGGTTAAATCCAAGTTGTTATCAAGCTATCACGGGTCTTACTAAGAAACCTTTTCCTTAGTAAGGGCTAAACAGGGGTTTTATTAAACTTATCTAGGGCCATGTATTAATGCACATTTTTATGTTCATTTTTTTTTCTTTCTTTCTTTAAAGTGAAAGCTGTAGACCATGTGGAATGAAGTAACACTGCCATATCTACCCACTCATTGCTATTTCAAGCTGTTGACATTTTACCCCACCATCAAACCCATCAACATTTACACAACCATAAGCATTAGAGAAAATATTTTAAAACACTCAACAGAAGTGCTTTCTGTCATGGACCTTTTACCAGGTGAAAGAGTGAAATGTTGATACTTTATTCAGGACATGTCACATACATACAGTTACAACCCACACACAACTATAAAGGGAAAAAAAAAAAAAAAAAAAAAAAACAGGTTGAAGCAACTCCATGCAACAACTTTATTGAAATAGCTGATGTGGAAAACATCAGGCTCCAGTGGGGCAAAGGCTGGTGGCCCTGTGGCTGCTGCAGGGCCTGGGCCTGGGCTGGGCCTGAGCGGTGCTGGCAGCACCCTTGGGGCTGTGACAAACATAGGACACCTGAACCGTGCAGGTGTAAGAGTAAAAAAAAATAAACTTTCCTCATGTCATTCATCCATTTTGTCTCGAATTAAATTAATGCTGGGGGAAGAGCTTAGAAAATAAGCCTGTACTTTTTTTAAAAAAAATATTTTATTTTTTTCCCCTCTCTCTGAAGGGGGGAGGTATTCAGTAACAATAATAATTATGAACTTAATATCAAGGCTTAGTATTTCATTTCAGGGAGGTCCCAGTGGTCTTCACAGGGATATCCTAGAGGTAAAGTGAATAGTCTGCAGTCTATTTATAAATTACAGGAGGATGATGAAAGGATAGCAAGAGTATCAGGAAGGAACAGGCGGTGGAAGAGTAGTAAACATGAAAACAAAACAGGAAAGGAACAGGGAGCTTGGAGAGACTGTTGGCAGTAAGAGCACAACATGGAAAAAATACAGAAGTAGAGTTCTTCCATAAAAACCAGGTATCCTAACTTCATGTTTATTCTCTTTTTTTTTTTTTTTTTTTTTTTTTTCTCTGCAAGTAACTTTTTACTAAATGTGAATTCTACTAAGCTCAGCAATCCATAATGCCAAAGCATTTATATAATAAATGCATTGCAGATAACTAAATGAAGCTTGGCAGACAGGCTAGATAGGAACTGAGATAGGTACATTCTCTTACCTTAAAATGTTATGTAAAAGCACCATGAAAGTTCATAAACTCATGTGGTTCCACTGATACCAGTGGAGCTGTGCCAATTTCCTCTGATGGAGATACAATAGGGGAAAAATGAATATATATATATATATGGATAGAATCTTACAGCCCATTGCTAATTCGGAAAAATATCTCAACACTTACATGGCCTGGCTGAAAGCTGCTGCTAGAGCTCTGTTTTGTATCTATGGAAACATTTTCAAGCTTCCCAACACCTCCTACACAGGTATCCTGTTAGATTCAGAGCGAAGTAACTTTTCCATAAAATGCGACCTAAGGAAAATTCCAAAGAAGAAAACAAGCTTACCATGCAACATGCTAAGATTTTACATTTCATTGGTGAAAAAAAAAAAAAAAAAAAAAAAAGCAGCTATCTAGTTCAAGACCAAGATTTTAGAAGCTGCTTTCATCAAATTTATAACTAGAGAAAAAACAAATGTGGACATTTATTATATTATTGGATGTATAAATTCATTCAACTTAAAATGACAAGGGAGTTTTGACTGCTTGTTTAGAATTAGCTCCATCTGTCACTGACTAAAACTTCAAAAGTATAGATATACTTGCAAGTAAGGCCTAACACAGCACATTAGAAATAAAATTATCCACCAACTCAGAATTTTCACTTTTCTTGTAACGCATTCAACATTAAAATAGCCAACATTCTCCAACTCTTTAATGGTCACAATAACTGGATTTGGGCTAACAGATTCCTTTTGGAAGAAGATTGATATGATACTGGTATGACTTACTACTGCAAAACAAAAAAGGAATAACCACCCACTCAACTCATAAGCTCTATGGCAGCATTGGTCTCCTTTACATCAAACAAAATGCCAAAAAGATGTGTACAGAGGGTGGTATTGGGAGGTAGCTTCCAAGGAGGAAAAAAGAAGCACTGTCAAAGACACACAAGGATGGAATTAGGATATGACAGACAATGAAATTGTCTTCTATGAATACACTGGCAATGGAACACAACCAAAGAAAAATCAAAAAACACATAGGAAAGGTCAAGATCAAAATGTATTTTTTGCCCTGTTTTTCACTGGTGAGGTCAGCTCCCGGGCCTCCCAAGTCTGTCTAGTAGCAGAGTAGAGAAAGATTAAGTTAGGGAGCAGTAAAGAAAATTGGATATGTATAAGTCTCTAGGCCCACATGAGGCGCGTCTGAGAATGCAAAGAGCTAGTTGATGTCTTTACATCCACTTTTTGGAACTTCACAAGGCCATTTGATCATCTTGTGGTGACTGAGAGATAAGGGGTCTGCTGCCTAAAAGCAAGCATATGTTAATCTCATCTCCAAACACAACGCTAAGGTGTATTTGGTAAATTACATGCCATCCAGTTTCACCACAGCCCTCAAAATTATTGAAGCGCTTTGCAGGGACAAGGGGGACAAGGAGACTGGAAACAGCCAGCACAGATTTAGTGAAATTAAATCACACCTGAGCATTCTGGTAGTTTTCTATGATGACGTGATTTGCTCTGCAGATAGAGACAGGTGGACATGGCTTATATTTGCTTCAGCAACACTCTCAAAATGTCTGAATTTCTCTGTGACTTAAAAGTTGGCCATCTTTCTTGTTAAGTCACCCAGACATAATGCAGGGGTGGTAAGGACAAGTAACCATTTGGAGGCACTTTTTACTGTCTCAGTAATACTGGGAAAGTCAGTAACTTCCTTGGATTTATATATCTAAATTTTAAATGGCTAAATTTAAATAATTCTATCATGAGATATTTGTACAAAGTCCACGTCATATTTTCTGGAAAATTGTATGAGCAAACTACTGTATGATTAGACTAATAAAACATAGAAAATATATATAGATGTGTGTTTGAACTTAAAAGTGATTCCTATCCTTTGATTAGAATTAAAATCAGATGTAAAAGATTGCGTTTATCAAAACAATCATTGCTGTTAATGTCACTGCTGCTGTTCAATCAGTTCAGCTGAAAAGAAGCCATTCTGTTCACATACCATGCCACTGTGGGAAGAAGGATACATAATTCTTCTGTTTACCTCTAGCAAAACCATGCTATCTCACTGGTTCATGAAAACAATAATCAGTGATAGCTTTAATTCAGAGAACAACATTAGGAAAGTTAACCTTACTGACAACACCAGAAAAACTTTCAAGAAGGAAACGCTATGATCAGGTACCTTAAATTATGTTTAAGTCCTTGTTGCTGCTTCCTGTTTGCCTACTGTAGAGCAGGTTCTCTTTCATGGCCTCGTTGAGGTTTTTTGAACTGTTCTATGAGTGTCTTTCTCATCGCTGTGAAAACACGGTGATTTTGTAGGACTTTGGGCTGAATTCAGTCTGAGGAGCCTTGAGAAGAGTGAAGCAATAGGAGGAAAATGAACACTCAAAAATAAGGTGATACTTTACAAAAGAAATACTAGCTGATATTCATTAAAAAATAAATAAATAAGATTATCTAAAATAGTTTTATTTTTAGCCATCTAAGAGAAGTCTTATTTTGATAAGTCTTGTGTTTTGAGCTAAGAAGTCCTGAAGAAGTTAAGGTGGATAGGCCAGAGACGGTCAGATAATAGCTACAAGACATAGCCTAAACTCTCTTGAATGCTGAATCCTCACTTCTAGTATAGAACATTGGACTTCCAGTAGAATATATGGCAAAAAAACAGTAACCCTACAGATTATAGTTAGCAAAGTTATCTGAAAGGTGTATATGATTGTCACAATTTGATATGTAGAATTGCTTGTCTGTAGAATTCTTCCCCAAATAGCTCAAGGAACAAAATTAGTTTTAGCATAAACTTTCAAGACCTGAGTAACAGGTTTTAACCAGTGATTTGGAGATTTAAATAGTAATTCTTGCACTTTCTGTGCACAGAGTAAGTTTGTTTGTACAGAATGAGATACATAATTAACTGAGTCCCTAAGGTCTATGTCATATATAACAAGTTCCTTCCAGTACAAACAAAACATTGTACTGTTACATAGTCTATTATTTTACAGAGGTTTGAGATTAC
Organism: Heteronetta atricapilla; assembly: GCA_011075105.1. Lineage (NCBI taxonomy): Eukaryota > Metazoa > Chordata > Aves > Anseriformes > Anatidae > Heteronetta > Heteronetta atricapilla. Next base: position 76,535,656 of record CM021732.1, on the reverse strand, counting down.
CTTTTCTTCTCTGAAATTGATCTTAAAAAATCCCAATAAATATAGTGACTTCCTGGGGTTTACAGATGAAATTCTCTTAAAACACCTTTACTCTAGGACCTGCTAGAATATAAAGAAAATATAGTATTTAAAATATTCTCTTTTGAATTTGTTTTAATTCAGAAACAATGTGTAGAGAGACAATTCTATGGACTGTGGTACCACAGGAACTGAAAACTTAAGTCCATAGATGGTAGCTGGATTAAAACTCATAGATATATAAGTATGCTACCATTCTTGCAGAAAGAGGATACTCAGGGGAGGTTACTAATATCACTAAGAAATGGACAACAGTGAATAATCTTTGGGGGGGAGGCGAGGTGGTCAGAATCTACTTTGCCTTTTTGCTTTCTAATTTCTCTTACTCAATGACTACAACACAGAAGCTTCACAATTCTTCCACTACTAAATGTGGCTGATAGAGAAGTGTGTGGGCTTAAACTACCCCTCCCTCAGGTGATTGCATGTAGCCAGATAGCTTTCCACTTGCAACTGAACTACAGAAAAGGACAAAAAGAACAGTCACCAGTGGGGGAAAAGGGCAGAGGAAAGCAAAACCTTACCAGTATTATTTTATTGCATTCTACTACATGTGTTGTGCTCTTGACAGCTGAAAACTCTTTTTCCCTTCCTGTATTAAATGACTGGCACTTCTTTCACTGTGTTACCTTGTTAGAGGTTTTACGAGATATGCATGCCTTCTTTCAAAGGGACAGAGGGAAAACAAAATATGGAAACCTGAGATAAATGCAACATTATGAGACAGATACCCTAATGGTAATAGGCAGAAGAATAATCTGTACAGCTAAATATTAGGTAAGGAGTTCCAAACTAAATGATTCTACAATTGTGACAAATTTAAATAAAACATAAAATATTTTGTCAGATGCATGTTTCCTTGAGCTTCTTTCAGAAACAAAAAGACTACTGTTTTTCATACCTTTTGTAGAGAGCTGTAGTTGTAGTGCACATCCTATTTCTTGCTTCAAAATAAAAAGGAAATAAAAGATTCTGCTGTTACTTTTCCAGTCTCTGGGCATTCCATTTTCTTTTTCTTTTTTTTTTTTTTTTTTTTTTTTTTTTTTTCTTCTGTTTACCCTGCCTGTTCTCCCAAAGCTTTTTATACTGATAGTGTAGGCTCATCTTTTCAATGTAATTTTAAGTTTCTGAAGTTTCTGGTACATCTGATTGAGTAACAGTAATAGAAAAACAATTCAGATAACAGCTTCAAATACCTTTTTTCATTTTTTTCTTCTATGAGAAAAAATATTTTTTTCATTATTCACAAATGCATATGAACTAGCCAGATGGTCTGCTGTTGAGCACTTTCTGTGTTATTGGGTACTTAGACAATTATAAAAGAATTTACCAATGGATTTAGCCTGGCATGTTCATACTGTTACTGTTAATGTAACTACATCTAATCTCTTTATTGTTTGACCAGTGCCTTTGAACCATTGAAGAGAGATTTCCTGTGTTATAATGATGGCTATTTCATGAAACTCAATTTTGGAATAGGTGGATTAATTCCAGTTTCTGGAATTCCTATAATCATATGCATAAGGATATTACACAGTATAGTACCTATGACAGCAGTGACTCATGAGGTCTTGGGACACCAACTTTGTATGGTTTTAAGGTAATGAGAATCAACTTCCTTCCTACTCAGAAAAACAGATTCTTCACAACCATTACCTTACAGCTGGGGAGTAGGACTTTTAAATTAATTAGAATGGTCACTTCTGAAAACTTGAATATAAAACAATAATTACCAGTTAGTAATAAATATTTCACACTCAAGCATTTGCTTTTATCTCTGTTAGGGGACTGGAATTTCACCCATTCATAAAACTGACCTGGTTTATTTATCATGTTGTTATATACACTATTTTTGAGCTAAGGTCACTACTTAGAAAGTTGAATAGCAGAACTGAATATATTCTGAACTAAAAAAATATTTATGTGCATGCTCAGTCAAGACCCTGGATGAGAAGGTTTCAAGTCCTTGAAAAATAAGGAAGAAAAACAGTGAGCAATAATGGGAAAGATAGGAATGAATCATTGCAGAAGCTGTCTACCTGAAGAGATTTGGATGTCTAAGCCTTCTCCTTGCCAGAAAGCTGGCACTACAGATGTAGGAGGTGACAGAAAACTGAAAAATAAATCACAAATGTAAATGCACTCTTTATTCTTTTTTTTTTTTTTTTTTTTTTTTTTTTTCTTCTTCCCTGACATGTCTTACTGAAACTCAGCCTGTCCCTGATGTGCTTAACTTTCCTGGTTTTAACTTTTTAATTTCCCTCAAAGGTAGTTATTTCACAGATGCTCTGCACCGAGGAGGCAGGGGAGGAGGGTAGCGCAGGTGTCTCTGCAGATCTCAGTAAGAACGCCATGATAGTAAATTGCATAATAAAATACTTTTTAAGTAATGACACAGCAATAGGAAGGAGAAGAGTAAAACGTACATTCTTTCCGGTATAAATGCCACATGGTAGAACATAAATATTTTTGTCGATTAGGCCAGCTAGGTAACTGAATCACACACAGATACACTGCATGCACGTGTATCTGCTTGTACAGATATGTGCTACATATCTGTAGCAGTGATGGTTATTTCACCACCCAATTTGTACAAAAACAGAGTGTTTGCAAATCATGTTCTTGGAAGGAGTTCTGGAGATTCTCCACGCTACTGGGCTGAAAAAAAAAAATAAATAAAAAAGTAGGTTGATGACTTAGGGACATGGGAAAATGAGTTTGTTATGAGCATAAAAACTGTTCCTAATTCTAAGCGGGTCAGATTATTTACTTGATAGCATGTCATATCCCTCTTGTCAAACAGAAAGTGATAAATGACAGAACCATATCAATATACTGCACACTGTGCTGGGGCTGAGCTTCAGGAGGAAAAAAATGAGTGAACGTGGGCTGCTGTGACCTGGAAGGGCAGCAGGAAGAGGGAAGCCATGGGGGCTTTCTGGAGGGGAAAAGAGCATCCCCTTGCTGCCATCTGCTCCTAAAAGGGCTTGGGGAGCATGGCCTGGGAGAGGGACTCTAGGGCAGGAGCTGAAAGATCACCTGTTACTGATCTCTGAGGGCAGATGCAGTGCCTAGCCTTAGAGATGGTAGAAGGATTTCCTCAGGAGACCCACAATAGACTGTGGAGTTCCTTGTAATTCAGGAAGCCAATGGAAGTTTCTTTGCTTAATAGTAATTCTGAAGAAAGTGAACAAACTAAGGTGAACATGGAAATCCTTCTCATTCATTCTCATCAGGACTCTGTGGGGTCTGGCAGCTCCCTAGGGCATGGGGTGTCCCCAAGGTGGGCCAGACAGGGCCTGCAGTTGGGGCCAGTCCTAGTGCCCCACCAGGAGCAGGGCACTGGGGGCACTGGTACAGCCCCTGCCTTGGGAAGAGGAACCTCCATGGGGCTGGGGCCAGGCCATGGGCCCATGGGTGGACCTGGCAGGGCAGGGGCCATGGCCGGGCAGTGCAGGGCTGTGGGGAGCTGGAGCCCGGCCCTGCTGCAGCCTCAATGGGGCAGGGGCTGGCGGCCCTAGAGCTGCCATGGGGGACCTGGGCTGGGCCTGGGAAAGGGACAGGTGGAGCTGATGGTGCTTTTGTCTATTTAAAGGTTTATCTTGCTAGAGATAATTATTATTGTGTTCTATTAAAACATTTAAAAACAAAACAAGAAACATCAGTGTCTTGTTGAAATGAAGGAAAGCTGAAGCATTTGCATTTCAAAGTTAGGTCTGATACCTTCACAATGCTCTCTAATGACTGAATAGAAGATACATGTGAAAATGAAAAAGCATGTGGGGTTGTAGTCAAATAGAGAATACATTTTACATTTCTTCAAAGATGATGCATAACTGAGGGCATTTGCCCACCTTATTTGGGATAATACCTCAAATTACCTCAATGAGGTTTCCAGATAAGATGACCACTTATGTGATGACAAAGAACCTTCAGAGGAAGTTGTTCCCATCCTTCAACCACTTGCTCCTGTAAGAGACAAGTATCTGGAAACATATCATAATAGCATCAGAGCTAAAGTGCTCTCTAAGATCTCAGAATGCTTTCTAAGGCACTGTCTATAAATTCTTGTTACCTGTACAGTAAAAACTGACTTGTTTTAGAAGCTATAGAAATTTAACGGTAATGCCTGGTAGTATGAATACATAGTATGAATAGTATGGTAGTATGAATAAGCACCTCAGACCTCTGTCAAAATTCTCCAGAGAATCGCTTCACATCTCCTATGCAAGTGCAATACCACAGACCCTGCTGGTTCTCCCTCCCTTTCCTCTTATACTTTCTCTTTAAAAGCTTTTGCACACTGGTTTTATTTTCTAAACATTGGCTGGCAAATTTGGATCCAGTTTCATTAGTATATTGTGCTTCAGACATTTCTGTAGCTCAATAAGTGTTTCTCCAGCTCAACACTTATGAGATATCAGTCTTTCATCCCTTCTCAAAATCCCAGTTGTCAATTGTGGTTTCATCTGTTGCTCGGAGTGTTGTGTCAGTATTAAGTTGCATTAATAGTTTGGTGCTGAGTATATTAATGGAGAATTACCTCATTATATGTAACTGGAAAAAAAGTTACTATAGTAACAAAATAGAAGAAAATTGAAAAGAGAAACAAATGCTTTGAAACAATGAAAAAAAAAAAAAGCTTTTTCATTGTGAGAAGGGTGCACATGTTTGGATCTCCTTAGAAAGTGTAAAAAGATAAGCTTTATTATATTCTACCAATTCAGAAATGTATAGTGTTGCTTAGGGGAGGAAAAAAAAATGCACAAAAAAAAAAACAAATCATGGTAGAAGAGTTTCAGATTGAGTAGGAAATGTGTAGTATGGGAAAGCAGAATCAATCTATGTAGAATCAATTAGAATAATTATGTAATAGTTCAAAAATATATCAAATTAAGAGCTATAGTGGGAAGTGCATTTCATTTAATAGGCACAAGTCATATCATAAGATTCCTTGCAGTCATGGACTGTATCTCAGCTCTTAGCTGGAAGAATCACCTCAAGTCACAAGAGGGCAATTTAGTGTTCTAGTCCATTCCTCTCAGTTTTTCTGTTAATGCTCTTGAGAAAGGAGGCCAATTAGTGCTAGCAACTGGTACAGAGATAGCATTTATTCTTGTGTCACATAAAGCATGAATTATCCTTTTTTTTTTGCATGACTTTAAGATCTTTCCTTTGACTGTGACAGCAACTTAAAAGTACAGTGGTAGTAAAATAAAATATAACGGGAAATAAAAGGTTATCTAAATTTTTTCAGAGCTCAAAGATTGACCAATACTTGATACTGGCTGTGGAGATGCTGAAGGGTAATTTGTATTTGAGAATTAATATTTTGTTAAAAAGTAAACATTTCCTTATCAATAATTCAATAATGTGATGGCATTTTGGTTTATAAAAAACAACACATAACACAGATCTTGTTAGAAGGAGGGATTGTCCATTTCAGTACTAATGACTTAATTCATTCCTCATTAAGAGAGATTTTTTTTTCTGAGCTGTATTCACAAAAATATCAGGCAAAATGCAAGCACATTACAGATAAAATTAGCATTAAAAATACACAAAAAAAAAGAAAAAAGAAAAAAAAATAGAAATACGAAATACAAGTACTGATTTCCTTATGTTCACCCAACCAATAAGTGCTGTAGACAGTCATCTTACTAGTCCTCACAGAACTGTAAATGCAGCATTTTGAAAAAGATTCTTCTTTTTGATCAGTTAGCTTAATTTAAAAAAAAAAAAAAAAAAAAGTTGTTTTTGTTGTTCTTATAGGAATAGAAAAGATGTATGAAAAAAAGTCCAAGAAACAAATTAAACAAGAGTCATAAGGATACTCTACAGAATGATAAAACTTGTCTTATCTGAAAATGTTAAGTGATTGTCTGCTGAGCAGAAACCTAAGAAAGGTAAGCAAAATGTAAATTCCTAGTATCTCATGCAAACTCAGAAGGAAACTGTCAAATAATAATGCACTGCTACTGAAAAAGAATGCAAAGAAAATGAACTTCGTGTCATCCTGCAGTCTTCTGTTACAAACCAGCCCAACACCATCAGCTTCACTAGTTTACCTAACACAGCCCATAACTGGCCACTGCTCAAGACTTCAAGTTAATGGTAAAGTGGTCCATGTTGCTGAGGTCTTAGCCATTTGTTAACGTGAACATAAGTTTCACTAGTTAAACTCATGATTAAAAGAAAGTTCATACATATAATGGTGACTGACAATGCTGAACTGGCATTTTGTATATATATGGTAATCTAAGGATTACTTTTGGAAATGATTACGTGTACTTTGAGAAATTACATTGTGGATGAAAAGATGTTAAAAAAGTACTATCAGCAATCAGAAATGTAGCAAGATAGTTCACTAGCTAGTGAAAAATGGGCCAAGAAGCAGGCCATGTCCTTGAGAATAACAACATTCACAGTAGCAGTTCCTGCAGAATCAGTGTTGTATTTGATGTTCATAGTCAGATACAGATTTCATTAATTTTCTCATACACTCATAAGCTTTTTAAATGTGTATTTACCTCTTGCTAAAAATGGCTTTTAGTTTTCTGTATGCAATTTAAAATATGCAAAAGATGAAGAATTAATCAAGCTTTTCAGAATGTCAGGAAACAAACTGAATTTGCTTTAGTTTACTTTTTGATTGGAGATTAGTTAAGCTTCTTATTAGTGTTTGGAAATTTCCATCTTGCTGGGATCACCAAGTGCTAACTGACTTCATTTGACAGACTGCAAGTACGTTGGATAGCAAATGACATCATGATATGTCATATCTAAGGTGAATGTCACCACTAGATAGCAGTAATTTGTGCTAATGTAATGCCTCATGAAAAGCACCAGATACTCCTCCAACTATAAATAGTGATGCCAGACTATGGTAGGCAATTTGACTGACAAGCAAGGACTTGCAACAGCAGCAAGATGCAGTAGCTCAGCAAGGGCACTGGAGAAGTGTTCAGGAAAGTAGGGCCATTTTTACAAATCTAGTAAATTATACTGTCAAGAAACTCTTCTGAACTTTGGCAACTATGTTAATGATTGCACTTCCACTTCTTCCCCATGTTCTTGTGACTGGTGTGAAACAAACAGGGAATTGAAACAGTGACAAACACCTAACTTTCAGTAGTGTGTTTCTCTGCAAGGTTCATTTCCCTGTTCTCCTTTGTAGCATACCCAAATGGAGTTAGGTGCCAAAACCTCTGTATAAGCCAACAGGACAGTGAGGTTCCTCATAATGTCACAGTGCTGAAAGTAAAACTGTGTAATTTGTAGTTGATATGAAATATAGTGTCCTAAATTGTACTTATCCTAGAGGTTTAGTCATCTTTCTGTGGTACAGGGAAAAATTTTACCTTTTAAGAAAGTTTTCAGTAGTGTGAAACCTGACAAAAATAGTTGATTTTTTTTTTTTTTTTCCTCAAAAGAAATAAAATAGAAATCATCCCTTCCTTTCAAAACATATTCACATTTCTATGTACCTCTGGAAAACCTTTTCTGGAACAAACATTTTCTTTTTGTTCCACTTATGTAATTATAATAACTATTGATTCTGGCTTCAAGATGTGGCAAAAAGAAACAGATTACTGTTTAGAAACATAGTGATTTTTATATACTAATCAATCTGAAGGGGCATTCTTTCTCCAATACTCCCTTTGAAAATAAACATTTTTTCTACCCTTTCCTACATACCTCTTTTTTACCCATAACACTCTGGAAATGTTAGGAACAAAAAGCTTGCTTAATACAGAAACCTAAAGTTTCACAGTGCCAACAAAAAATTCCAATATGCAACAGAACAGCAATTCTGAAAACTTTGGACATTCAGAAACTGAAAAATTTAGTCCTTCAAATCTTTATAGTTTATAAAAAAAAAAAAAAATCAAACTTTTTGCATCTCTTCCAAATTTTCAACTTTTTTCATACCACTTTAAAGATTAAAATACTCCCTTGCCGTCAAACAGTCTACATACAAAAGATTCATTTAATCAAATGTCTGTAGTTTTAGTCCAAGTCTTTCATGGTGAAATTTCAAGAGGAGTCACAGAAATACCTATATAAATAATCTAGACATCATAATGCTAACTTGCATTTTAGTCTGTGCATTTTAGGATTGTCAAAGGAATCACAAGAATTAAAGCATGTCTTTCTGAATTTAACTTTGTAATCTTACTCTTGCATTCATCTATATTTTTCTTTTCACTATTAAAAGAATAGGAAAGCTGCTACTTTGTAAGAAAGTGAAAGTAATATTTGTTTGTTGAGACAGGTCTCCAAGTCAGCCAGAGCTCTGAGGTAAATATGCCTTCATCTGTTCCTTAAAGGCAGTTCCTCTGTTTGTTTGTTTGTTTGTTTGTTTCCATAGGGAGAAGCTAACTTTACTAGGCTAGACAGAAAGAAGCTTCCTGAAGCTGAGGAAACTTTGCACAGACCCCAGCCAAGTTTCTTTTTCTCCCACAAGTGGAGACTGGTTGTCTAGTCTCTCTTCCTCTATGAGGCCCCTCCTTGCACATCTGCAGACTTCAAGCCACTTGATCTCTCTTGCTGTCTCTTGCTCTTGATCTTTCCCACCCTTCTGCCTGAAATTTCTGCTCTCTCCAAGGAAGACTTGGTGGCTGTTCAGGGCAGAAGCGCTCCACAGAAGCTTCCACTCCTCCTAAAATGAGTATGATACAAACAATACATAGCAGCAGTCACCCCATGTGCTGGCATTAGTTCAAAAAGACCATCCGTGTTTTAAAATCTACTATTAAGTAAAGAGAAGTCTATAAGTGAATGGATGAAGCATCTTTACCAATGTGAGTATTATTCTTACAAGAAGCAGTTTTCTGTTAGCTTTGACTAAAAGTAAAGAAACCTGACTGCATTGCCTATGCTAAAGAAAGAATAAATATATGTTCTCTATGAGTGAAAGCTTGCATTTAATGGTAGATTGTAGCAAGTTTACTCCAAGAAAATATTTTAAATGGAGAGCTCATAATCTAAAAGTTTTGACTGCCCTGTATTGCAATGCTGGCTGTTTCTCATATGCCCAAAGGTGTCAAAAAGTGCTTGTTCCTCATAGGTAATTCTAAAATATTTTTTGGTTACTCAAAGAAACTCATGTTACTGCTGTATAATTCTTATATTCCCATGGATAGCAGAACCTTCAGAAAAGAAAACCAAAACAGGCTATCCCCCTAGTACTGCTGAAATATGCTCTTTAATGAAAGCTGGGATTGATTTAACAATTCTGACCTCTTAAGCCAAGCACTGCCAGTCATGTTGTGTTATGTACCAGATGTAATGCTACATTACCTGTCACATCTAATGCCAGCTGATGTGTTACATTTCAGGCATGAACAGCTGAATGTAATGATATTTTATTTTATTTTATTTTATTTTATTTTATTTTTATTTTCAATAACCAAACATACTGATACAAGTTCCTTAAGAGAATTCCTGTAAACATTTTGTTTAGGAAATAAAAGAATTCTAGAATGAGCAAAACTCTTTTTCAAGCTTTCCATTACAGTATGATGTGGTTTTGTTTTGTTTTGTTTTTCTAATTACATATACAGACTGATATAAAGAACACAGAGGTAAAAGAAAAGAATGATTTTGCCTTGAACAAAGTTAATCTAATTTGGAACAAGCTAGTGCAAATTCTGTGATCTAATTAAGAAAGGCTGCATCCCTCTCACCATTCAGCAGCCAAAAGGACAGGAATGAAGTAAATTAGTATCCTCTTATATTTTGATCACAACTCAAAATTAATAAGAGTGATTACTGAGATCTGCTTATGGTAGAATGAGTCCATACCATTGTGGCCGGCCAGGGAGAAATGTTGTTGATTAGACAAATAATTGGAATATTAATTGAGGATGATCACTGTAACTGTGAGCAAGTCAACAAACATGTCAGAAAAAAAAAAAAAAAAAGTAACTTTAAAATAAAATACTGCACTCCATGAATATTTGGAACATTTAAAGATACTTTCTTTTAATTAAGAGTCCAAATAAACAGTTGGCTCCCGTTGGCTGATTTAATAGAGAAATTCAGTTTCTCTGTTCCCCTTGTTGGTCTAGATTACATTTATAGCTAAGCTCAGGCTCCCAAAGATTTTCTGCCTTGTGGCTGTCTACCAAGCACCTTGGAGACCTGTCAAATCTCAGAGCTATGCAATTTCACGCAATTTACTGCATGCTCTCATCTCCCTGCCTCTTCCTCTTTCCCTCTTCCACTCCATATCAAAACTGAAATATAACCCATTTGCAGTTTTATGCCACAGTTTCTCTCCCCCTCCATGACTCTACTTGACAAAACATGTCTGTGCAGTTAGCCAGCCAGCCGTTGACAGGAAGCAGATGTTGTACAGAGCCAAAAAGATAGCACCTTGAAAATACATAGTCCCAGTAAGAACCTGTACCAGTAGTGCCTTTAATACCTTTTAACTGACTGAGATTTCAATAGAAAATTTACAGCTGACTAATGTCATTGTGTATGTGTACACACCCACGCATAAGAGAACAACATTCTACAAAAACAAACAAACAAACAAAAAGTATGGGTTATTCATCATTAAGATAGTACAAGGCAATATTTATTTGCTATGTGTTTGAAAACTGAAAAAAAAAAAAAAAAAATCCCTTATCTTCTAACTGTTCCCTTCTAACATGCTCCTCCATGTGCCTTTGAATGCTCCACTGAGTATATGCTCACATGGACATTTCTCTAAGCTTGAGTGTAGACAAAGTCCCCATGAAGAGCCATGATACAGGTGTATGAATGCATATAGTCATCTGTAATATCTGTAACTGTTAATGGGAAACAAACACAAATTATGGAAACTGTGTCATGATATTGTAATTTTAAACCTCTTTTAAACCACTTAAACCACTGTGTATCACTTTTTAAGAGAGAACAACAAAAGAATCTTTTGCAATGTTTGTAAAATGCTGGTGAGGATGGCCTCAACAATCCCCAGTACAAGAGTCATCCCCGTCAAAACTCAAAAGTGCCCTGCTGGTTATATCCTCCCAGACTGTGGACTAATGCTGCAGCCCTGTCACTGGTATATGACAAGAAAGGTAGCAGGTCAAGGTTGTCTTACAATTAACCCCGAAGAAAGTATATCGCAGTCATCTATGTGGAAATAACAGACACATAAATGATTATGTTGAGCAAGGATGTTGATCTTCTAGCTTTTTTTAATATGGCTACAAAACAACAAAAGCTAAGGTAGAAAATATACTAAATTGCCTTTTCTAAATGCAAGGAGGATCAACAGAAGCCCATTACTATACTTTAGTTTGAAAAATGCTACTAGCTGCACTTTAAAAAAAAAAAAAAAATAATAATCCTGTCTGAAGATAAAAAGGAAATTAAATTTCTTAGTAACTCCATGACAGTTGAAGCATTGGTATGTGTACAGTTTTACTTGGATCAAATAATGTACCATTGGCACTGAATGTTTTTTGCCTTTCTTTTCCTCTTTTAGTAAGCAAGAATCAGCTCTGGCGGGCGGTCACCAGTGGGGTCCCTCAAGGCTCCATTTTAGGGCCGGTACTTTTCAATATTTTTATAAACGATCTGGATGTAGGAATAGAAGGTATTTTGAGCAAGTTTGCTGATGACACCAAACTTGGAGGAGTTGTGGACTCGGATGAGGGTGGAAAGGCCTTGCAGAGGGATCTGGATAGGTTGGAGAGCTGGGCGATCACCAACCGCATGAAGTTCAATAAGAGTAAGTGCCGGGTCCTGCACCTGGGACGGGGAAACCCTGGCTGCACGTACAGACTGGGCGATGACACGCTGGAGAGCAGCCTAGAAGAGAGGGATCTGGGGGTCGTGGTAGACAGCAAGTTGAATATGAGCCAGCAGTGTGCCCTGGCAGCCAGGAGGGCCAACCGTGTCCTGGGGTGCATCAAGCACGGCATCGCTAGTAGGTCGAGGAAGGTGATTGTCCCGCTCTACTCTGCGCTGGTGCGGCCTCACCTCGAGTACTGTGTGCAGTTCTGGGCACCACAGTATAAAAAGGACGTGAAACTGTTGGAGAGTGTCCAGAGGAGGGCTACGAAGATGGTGAAAGGCCTGGAGGGGAAGACGTACGAGGAATGGCTGAGGGCACTGGGCCTGTTCAGCCTGGAGAAGAGGAGGCTGAGGGGAGACCTCATCGCAGTCTACAACTTCCTCGTAAGGGGGTGTCGAGAGGCACGAGACCTTTTCTCCATTAACACCAGCGACAGGACCTGCGGGAACGGGGTTAAGCTGAGGCAGGGGAAGTTTAGGCTTGACATCAGGAGGGGGTTCTTCACAGAGAGAGTGGTTGCACACTGGAACAGGCTCCCCAGGGAAGTGGTCACTGCACCGAGCCTGACTGAGTTTAAGAAGCGATTGGACTGTGCACTTAGTCACATGGTCTGAACTTCTGGGTAGACCTGTGCGGTGTCAAGAGTTGGACTTGATGATCCTTAAGGGTCCCTTCCAACTCAGGATATTCTATGATTCTATGATTCTATGATTCTACAATCAAAGCAGCAAACAAATCAAAACCTAACAAAAATCCCCAAATGCATGAGCAAAAACAAGTAGAGCCCCTCTTAGCTGTGCTGCTGACTTCTTCATGGTAGGATTATAGACTACCAGATTGAAAAATGAAAGTTAATCAAAACTTGGGTAGCTAGAATGCCTCTGCAAATGCATCACATTATAAAAACAAACAACAACAAAACCAACCACCACCAACACCCTCCATAGCATAAAATACTTTTCATATGTGTATGAAGTAAACAAAGGTGTTTTTTTACCAAAAAGAAAGGTGAGTGAAATTGTACATGATGCCTCTGAAAATGTACACATTAAAGAAAGGGAATGTAAGTATGAATATGATACGTTCTGACAAGGGAGCAGCAGTGAAATAGGCTAAGCTGTGTTCTCTCCTAAGTGTGTGCTTCAAGTAACTTCCCTTAACTCACTGAAGAAGAGCAGGAGTCACTCGAAGTTATTTCAGCTAAGAAATATTTCCACTTTTACTGTCACTAATATCATTCCCAACACATTGCTAGAGAGTAAGTCAGCCACGACTCTACTACAAGACCCTTGCCTCAGGTTAGAATAACTATCAAATTATCTGTCTCTGTACTGCAGGATGGAAGATAACTTGGGCTGGAAATAAATGAGTGCAACTGAGCATACCCCTGCAAGAATGTTAAGCTAGCATTCATGCTTCTCCTTCTATTCTGTAAAAAATAGGGAATTATGTACTTAGCCTCTGGCTGTGTTTGGTCCTGTGACTGTTCATTGTTATGACTTCCTTTTTGAGATTAGTAGCCAGACGGTATTTTTACACTAGTTTTTCCTTACGACCCTGAGGCAATGTTCTGGCCTCGCTGGGGCTTCCTTCAACATGGGTAAATGTGCCAGTAGTACTAGCACTCCTCTCTAATTCCATTTTGCTTGATGAACCATGAGAACCTGTGGGACCAATTTTCTCGTTCACATTTTTTCTTATTCCATTAGGTTTGACTGAACCTTGTTATTTACAGTCTATTAGTTCATAGCAGTTGAACATGTAAGACCACACCAAGCTTTTTAGTGCAACAGAAGCTGACATTATTTATATTTTCAACAAAATTGTAACAATACTCCATTTTACAAATCTCAGATTAATTATTCTGATATTTAAAATAAATTGATGTTTTTATTCCTGCATTCACTAAAATATTTATTTGCCAGTGTTGAAAATTTAACATCCAGAGAGCAATGTGTTTCGAGAATGAGGTCTAATATTTGCACATGCATAGAGATACACAGAAAAATATAATTGTGGCCCTAATGAAGTCAGAAAGATGAGGTTGTGCCAGAATTTTTCCAAGTAGCCATCAGACCTTTCAAAGATAAAGCAATTAAAATTGTCAATTACAGTTGAACTGCACTTATATGGGTTAATTGTTGACACAGTAAAATTTAAATGATGTAGGAAAATCTCCACCATTTTGTATGTGCCAGTTGGCATATTTTAATCATATGTCTGATCATCATGTGGCAATGTCTGATCACCCTATCACGGCAATGCAACTATCTCAATACAGGATTAAATCTGTCAGAGATGATGGAGCCTTTCAAATTACTGTCTAGAAGAAAACAAACCACCTGTTTGTTACAGTGTACTCTTTGGATCAATTGAAAATGTGGCCCCATTACAACGATCTCTGCACAAACAAAGAAGAGAGTGATTGCTTTGAGTATTTTGCAAAATAAAAAGAAACTACAGACCTGTACAGAGAGAAAAGAAAATAAAACAGAAGTACTTTGGACTTGCATAGTGGAAGTAATGTGCTCATTCTGTATGTTTACTTATATTCAGGTGGAGCATACCTAATGCCCATTTTTCTGATTATGCTTTTGGTTTGAAATATTAAAGTGAATTTCAGTAAAAATACCTACTCTTTTGCCTCTACCTTCTTTGCCATGACCATTGTTGAAATCTTAACTACCATTTTTTCAACATTTAAGATTAGAAATAAAATTGGTGAACTCTTCTACCACACCTTTTAGTCAAATGAGAGGAAATCTGAGATAAATCTTAGATAAATTTATATACTTCGATAAAGAGACAAAATCATTAAGAGACACCTTCTAATGAAGAGACAAAGTCTCTATGATTGCATTTGAAAATGTTCCTACATAACAAAAGGAAAAAAAAAAAAAAATAATAATTTATTAATTAAACTAGCCATGAGTAGTTTCTACTGACAGCCCTTTCCACTGACAGAAAATTTAGATATCCCATTTTTTTGAGACTAAATAATGATTCTTCTTTTTGCTATATACATATTTAACATAGATCCTGCTGTTACTTGAATCTGAATCCAGTGTTTTGGTGTTAGAGACCTATTAGTTTCACACCAACATTGTAGAATGTGTATTTACATGAGCAGCGTTGACTGCTTTGAAGTAAAATATATTTAACATCTTTCAAATTTAAATATATTTCTCACTAAGTCGCTTAGTTCTGCACCCTCTCAGTTAATACCAAAAGATCAATTTGGCTTTCATCTTGAGACATTAATGGCATTACTGACACAGACACAACCCTGGATTCTTCCAGTAAGCTGGATGAGTGTCATTGGTATCTTCAGTCAAAGGCAGGCCACTGCAGCTTCTAAGTCCATGGAAATTCACACATTCTCTCCATGGTGCTATTAGGTCACCCAGTAGACCTAACTGAGCTCCTGGGAAGTGCATCTAAAGAGCAGAATGGAAATTTCTCAAGTGTTCTGTCAACAACCTGCTTGTCAAAGGACCCTAAACACTAGCCTGTATTTAGGTAAAATTCTACCTTTTTAAGAATGAAGGATGTTTCCTCCTATCCATTTTTCCCATCATCATCATAGAATGTTTTTATTTAACTTCAGCAAGCCCTATAAAGAGTTGATATTTCGAACCAAGCGACCACAAGCAGTCCTTCACTTTCTAGCACAGAAGAGTACACAACAGTAACTATATGTAGAGCAATCAGCTTTAAATCCCAGTCTGAAAATGATTAAAATCATAGCTGCTGACCTAAAAATCCTGAATGATCCAGTTAGTTATTTGCTGAACCCCAAAATTCCTATTGTGAAATAAACCACTGAAATCTTAGAAGCTTTTATACAAAACCACAGGAAAATGTAAAGGGGTACAAATTATGTAAGACTAATATACTTTGGGACTAGTCTAGTGTTTGAAATCCAAAGCAAGAACATTAAGAACCCTTCTAGGCCAAACTGAGAAGCAGAAAATGAGCATACAATGGATACCAATCTCATTAAAAACAGAAAAGCAAACAACCACCGCCAACACCCTCCCTTCAAAACCACCATGGCAACTTTGAGCCTGAAGGCCACCAGTTTCTCAGCTTCTGCGGGCAAGTCCTGCACCTCAAAGGCTGGTTAGCCAAGTGAGGACACTTCATCTAGAGACTGAAAAGTGAGGTCACATATGGTATTCAGTGAGGAGGTGACAAGATTTTGTCATGGTAGCAGCACTGGTTTCTGTAAAGGACAGGGTTATTTTCTGAGGTGTCTGACAGACCCATTTCTTTCAGGGGGCATACATGAGTGGCTAGCACAATGGCTGCAGATTAGGAATATACAAATTCTATGAGCATCTGCACTGAAGTAAGTGAGGCTGCATGTCTTAAAAATATTACGTACACTTGGACATCTGGCTTTGGTATTAGCTGATGAAGCATGTGGGTTATGAAGAAGTGCAGGAGACAGAAATATTTCCCTTTCAGTGAAATTAATGCAATCCTTTTCAAGAAATCTGTTTTCAGATAGGCCACAAACAGAAGGTTGAATTGGGGTGCTGAAACCCTCCAGCACTTGTCAGACTCAAACCATTCTGAAGGTTTGGAAACCATTTCCAAGCTGACATGTCTGCCTACAGCTGCATACAGGCTTTTTTTTAAAAAAATATATATATATATATATGTTTTTTGGAGAAGCATTGAAATAACAGAGGAAATAATTCAACTCTGACTACAGATGTTACACTGAATAGCTCTTCAGTCAATTCACAGGAACATGCAGCTAATGAAAAGCCAGAAGCCCAAAACATGATTTGTGACCCAACAATCCAGAAAAGAAAAAAAAATAAAAATCACTTTCAGCATGGGAGCATCCTTGTGTTTTGTTATGGTAGGCCTCTGAATGATATACAGATAAAAATATATTTTATTTATGCAAAAACTGACAGCTATGGCAGGATGTGCTTTTCCAGATATTCAGAAGTAATCATGTGGACATCCTTTATACAAGTAAAAACCTGGCTTCAGCTTTTCTATCATAGATGGTAAACTCATTTATCTAAAGGTTTAGAGCATGTATTCTTTTGTAGGATTGTTCTGTTTATGTATCCAATCTTTATCAGGCCCATTTCTTCTAGAAGAATGTGTAAATAACAGCAAAACATACTTGTATACTGGTTCACATACTTGTATATTGGTTCAGGAGTTAATGTTTGAGGATTTTAAACTTTTCTTCACCAATCTGCTTGCCTAAGCACTATTTTCAAGGGAAAGTTATTATCTTATTATCTTTAACTGCATGAAGTCCAACAAGGCCAAGTGCCAGGTCCTGCACCTGGGGCACAACAACCCCAAACAGAGCTACAGACTGGGAGATGAGTGGTTGGAGAGCTGCCAGGCAGAGAAGAACCTGGGAGTATTGGTTGATGGTCAGCTGAATATGAGCCAGCAGTGTGCTCAGGTGGCCAAGAAGGCTAACAGCATCCTGGCTTGCATAAGAAACAGTGTGACCAGCAGGGCTAGGGAGGTGATTGTCCCCCTGTACTCGGCTCTGGTGAGGCCGCACCTTGAATACTGTGTTCAGTTTTGGGCCCCTCGCTACAAGAAGGACATCGAGGTGCTAGAGCGAGTCCAGAGAAGGGCGACAAAGCTGGTGAGGGGTCTGGAGAACAAGTCCTATGAGGAGCGGCTGAGGGAGCTGGGCTTGTTCAGACTGGAGAAAAGGAGGCTCAGGGGTGACCTTATCGCTCTCTACAGGTACCTCAAAGGAGGCTGTAGCAAGGTGGGGGTTGGTCTGTTCTCCCACGTGCCTGGTGACAGGATGAGGGGGAATGGGCTTAAGTTGCACCAGGGAAGTTTTAGGTTGGATCTTAGGAAGAAGTTCTTTACCGAAAGGGTTGTTAGACATTGGAACGGGCTGCCTAGGGAAGTGTTGGAGTCACCATCCCTTCAAGTCTTTAAAAGACGTTTAGATGTAGAGCTTAGCGATATGGTTTAGTGGGGACTGTTAGTGTTAGATCAGAGGTTGGACTCCATGATCTTGAGGTCTCTTCCAACCTAGAAATTCTGTGATTCTGTGATCTTTTCTAAATATTTTTTGTTTAGTGTGCTTAATCAACTCGTAACCATATGTCAGTAAAAATGGCAATACAATAACTTCTTATGAGCCCAATTCATACAACCCTTCCCACTCAAAATATTTATATCCCAATGCTGATAACTAAGTGTTCATCTGACATCATTGTATAACAACTTCATGGTGTATCTGCTTAAAAAAAGTTCCAACAATTTAATTTGAATTCATTCTCCGAAAAAAAAAAAAAATAAATAATAAGGTCCCCTCTTTTTTGATACACGTATCTGGTGTTTTCTACTTTGTGCTCCTCTTGCAAAATGGTGCTCTGGATTTTCCCTTCTTCTTCCCATACTGCTCAGCGTGGGAGGTTCTCAGGTGACCAAGTCCCTTTGTTCTTGCAACCTAGATACCCTGAGAAAATAGTTTGAAAATTCTCTGGAGAGATACACTTCCCCTTATACCTTTGACAGTTAAAGCCTCCAAGATAAAGGCATCCATCAATTAACTGTTTTTCTGTAACTATTAAATCATCATCTAGGGCAAAGGAAATCTTTTTCTTTCCCAGTAGGTGTTTCACTTTTCTCAAAAAAAAAAAAGTTTTCATTTTTTAACAAAATAATGTAGAAGATGAAATTATATTAGAATAGCATTCTTCAATAAACCATGGATAAAATCACAGACAGATATTTAATGACACTGTAAAAGAGTGATTGTCTTCCTTGCTACTACAGGGAAAGTACCATAGTAAATTTACCATTTGTAAGTTTCTATGTTTCTTTATTTTTTTCATATCTTTTGTCTTCATATCTTTATTCTACCGGCACTTTCTTCTCTCTATCATATATTAAAAGAGTTTTGTAGGCACTTTTTTATCATATCATCATATCATCATATCATATCATATCATATCATATCATATCATATCATATATACTATATAATAATAATAGTAATAATAAATAACATTCATTGGCTGCATTGTTTGAATATTATAATCTATAATAAAATGCCTACAAAACTCTCTTAATATATGATAGAGATAATAATAATAATAATTATAATAATCCACCATAGACCTTTGCTGTTTACATACTGAGTGAAATAATACATCCAAAGAAGAAGAATAGCTCTGTGATTCTTTTTATCTAAAACATACCATTGGTCATTAAAATTCCCATTTAGTCTGCACATATACTGTTTTCACTATCAATAATTCTCTGAGTAATTAAAAAGGCTGACAACATCATCCAGTGAAAAAAATATGGTGACATTCAAGATACCTCAGAGTAGCCATCTTACCAAAATTTCCTGGAATCAGACCGTAGGTAAGAAAGTATGAAATTCATAGCAGCAGGAATTTTCTTCACACAAATAACAGAAACTATTGGTGCTTTCATGCTATCATAACCCTCCAGATTCCTTATAATAGTCTCATTTAAGAAGCTGATATCTAGAATTTTGCTCCACTTCAGCCTAAGGGGAGCCTGATCTTCTTCCTTGATCTTCGTTAAGAGTACCTCTAATAGCTTAGCAAAAATCTAGTGAAGGGCTGGAGGCTTTCTCCTGCCTATTGTACATTGAAGAACTGAAATTCTCGGAAGCAATGAGAGAAAATAAAAATGTAGAACAAGCATTTTTTGTCCAGTAGTAACTCTTCTCTTCTGGAGGAATAAAAATAAAATTTTGATTTGTGATCTCAAGACTTTTTTTGTTTGTTTGTTTTGTTTTTTAACTTATTTATAAAGATATTTGCCAAAAAGTATAAATAGTTATGGGCTTGCAGTAACCTGAACATGGTTATCTTTCTCAGAAACACAAAATTTCTTTACAACTCTGCTACAGAAATATAATCTTTCCAAATTTTATTTTCCTTTCAATGTAGTTTTTACCAAAAGGGAGAACTTGAATACTTAGCTGCAGGAAACAGGTCCAGGCTATTGTCCTGATTTTGCCTGAGACAGAGTTAATTTTATTCCTAGAGGCTCACACAATGCTGTGTTTTGGATGTTTTAATGAAAACAGTAGTGATAGCACACTGAATTTGTAGTTGTTGCAGAGTGCTCACACAGAGACAAGGCCTTTTCAGCTCCTCACGCTGCCCTTCCAGGAGGAAGCTGGAGGTGCACCAGGAGCTGGAAGGGGACACAGCCAGGACAGCTGGCCCAGCCTGGTCAGAGGGATGGCCCACACTATGAGGTGTCATGCTCGGCACTAACAGCTGGGGTAAAGGAGGTAAAGAAGGGGGGGAACTTTGGAGTGATGGCATTTGTCTTCCCAAGAAACTGCATGCTGAGCCCTGCTTTCCTGGATGTGGTTGAACACCTGCCTGCCAGTGGGAAGTAACAAATGGATCCCTTGTTTTGCTTCACTTGCATGTGACTTTTGCTTTATGTAGTCAGCTGTCTTTATCTCAACCCATGAGTTTACCTTTCTGATTCTCTTTCCCTTCCCAGCTGGGAGAGTGAGTGAGTGGCTGTGTGGTGCTAGCTGCCTGCTGGGGCTTAGCTACAACCGCTATCTGCCCCAAGGCTTTAGGTAGTTTTATCTCCAGACTAGAGATGTTTGTGATTTCCATCACAACAGAGAAATGTGTCTTGATAAACTGTTTAGATAATGCAGGCATCTAATTCACAGCTATGAATTGTGTTTTTAGATTCAAAATACATAAAATGCTTATGTGTTGAACTTACGTATGACCGGGTGCCTATCCATTATGAGTGACAAGGACATGCTTCAATTGATCTAGTCTTTTGTATTGCTCATGGTTTAAATTCCTCACACATACAACTGAATAAAATAAAAAATAAACCACAGAAGATACAATTTTCATAACTCATAAAAGTATTTTGAGGTTAAATGTACTAAATATACATCTACACTCAGAGAGAACAGTAAGAATAAGCCCAAAACTACATTGTTTGCTTACATAAATACTTGAACCTTTGCTAGCAGAAAACAGCTGGTAAATACACCCATATCTATACTTAAAGTCTGGATGTAAAGAAGTCTAAGCTATTACTAAATAAGCAAGCTCAGGTGTTGAAAATCCAGTTAGCTCATATGCCATCTGTTTCTAGGTCTTGACCTAACTAGTTTAAGTGATATGTCTACAGTGTAAAGAAACTCCTGCTCTACAAAAATCATACAATAACATTTATACTCTGTATTTTCAATATAAAATATACTTTTAAGATTAGAACAAAAGAAAAAGAAGAAGAGAAGATCTAAGGGTATAAGAGCATCTATTATGACTATCAAGTTGGCTAAAATACTGGAGTTAAAACCAGATATCTCTAACAATAAAATCACACAGTAATGTGTTAGCCTGAATGGACTCTGATGATTCTAACAGTGCCAAGCTATAAGACTGGATTCCCATTTTCTCTTTCAAGTCCCCTTCTGTTCTTTTTTTTTTTTTTTTTTTCAGATCTGATCTTTGTTTATGGTCAGTCTCGTCAGGAACCTTTCAGATCAGAGCATAGGTTTCTTTATCACCTTTAATTTAATTGTGCAGCATTGCTTACAAAGCAGATCAAATAAGCTGGGCTTATTTGTCAGGCCAGCTGTCTGGCCTGACAGAGTGTTTTAACTTGCCCTAAGGAAAGTTATCTCCTGAGTATAACACAAATTACTGGCTGCAGTTGAATTTTTCCACTTTGGGACCCTTGAAGGATTGCCTAGACAGAACCTAGAAAAATATAGCAAAGAAGTAATAAAGGTGAGCAATGAATTTGGTCAAAAGTTTGGCCACAAGGATATCTCTACCCAGTTAAAATCATTCTGTCTGGAAATCTAGAATTATCGGGTCTGTGGTTTTGATTGATAGAGTTTCTACGCAAGTCTGTGACAGTGACCTTGTGGCCCATGTCTGTAGGTTTAAAAATATGCAACATTTCCTACTTTCCACAAGGAACATGGAAACCCTGAGGTACAGCACTGATTTCTGTGGTCAAATGAGTTAAGCAGACCTTCATCTAAAACAGTTGTCTAGTCCAAGAACTATGAAGTGAGCTGGCAGAAAGTGAGGCAGACTCCTACAGGAGCCCAGTGTGGCCTCAGCCAGACTTCTGTCAGAACTATCCTTGCTTATTGTTGAAAGTTCATCATTCGTCTCAAACAAATGCAAGATTTCAACTTTAATGAATTCATATTTTCCACAAGCAATAAATACCTCCTCCCCACCACCCACCACCACCCCCAAGAAATTGTACTGGAAAAAAAAAAATCTGGGAAAAAAAAAAAAGTAATTTTTTGAGCTGGAGTAAAATGAGACATATCTGATTTATTTCTCAATTTCTCCACAGATTCCACATGTGACTTGTATCATACCATATACCACATATCTGTCTCTCTTTCCCATGGTAATAGAAATAAAATACCAACTCTATTTTTATTTTCAGTTTATCCTTTTCACATAGCAAATGTTGCAGGTATAGGATAATAACCTGTATATACATATTGTAATGAATACCAGCCTCAGCTGAGGACTCCAGAAACAATGATAGTATGAACAAGGTAACTGTATTGTGGGTAAAATGCAGCCAGTATTCAGTTTTCACTGAACTTCATGAAAACTTTGCCACCTGGATTTTGGAATACATAGTCACAATAGCAATCATATTAAGCAAATAGTAAATAGTTTTATATACTATCTGTTCCTGTCAATGCCACATGAAAAGTACAACGGTTCTGTGGGGAGCTGAGGGTTGGCCTCCTCTCACAGATAACCAGTGAAAGGACTAGAGGGAATGGCCTCAAGCTGCACCAGGGGAGGTTCAGGTTGGAAATGAGGAGACATTTCTTCTAAGAAAGAGTAGTCAGGCATTGGAGAGGGTTGCCCAGGGAGGTGGTCCCTTGGGGTGTTCAAGGAAAGGTTGGACGTGATGCTTAGGGGCATTGATTAGTGGGTGACATTGGTGGTAGGGGGATGGTTGGACCAGATGATCTTGAAGGTCTTTTCCAAGCCTAAGGATTCTATTATTTTATGTCTTTCTTACTTGTGAATTCACGCAGCTTATATATTAATGTTGCAAAATACTACATTAACTAATATTAAACAACTTAAAGAAAGCAAATCAATACATCAAAGGTTAAAAAAATAAAAATAAAAATAAAGTTCTTTACATTTACACAACACTGTACCCCTGCTATTTATAAGAAATACAAGCCCTGTGATTGCCTTCAGTTCATCAGATGTTTGTGTCTGTCCAGCACTGGCACTACTAATAAGATGCTGAAGTGTCCCCTGGAATGAAAACCACAATATAACAATTTTTATCTAAGTAATATTTTTCTCTTTCTCAAGGCTAAGTATTTACATTCTTCATTAAAGAATTACCAAAGAAAAAGAGCCTTAGCAGTCTATGTCTTCAGGGAATGCTGCTTCTTTCAGTCTTTGTTGTGGTCTAACCTTACAACACATCCTGGGTTTAATAAAGCCTGAAAACTCAGGTCTTTGCACATTAAATAATCAGATAAAGTGACCATAGTATTTTTTAATTTAATTCCTCTTTATGTAGGGATTAAATGTAAATCAAATTTTCATTTCCTGCTTCTAATTATCAATAAAATATTCAGTTTGCGTAATAATTTAGAGATTAGTAGAAGAATTAAAATACCTTTTAAAATACCCCTTAACCTATCGCTCCTCTGTGATCTACATCATTCCAGTCCACTGAGCGTAAGGTGTCCACATCACTTGTTATGTGTGGCAGTGGTTAGAAAAGGCTATTACAATTACGAGTGCCAACAAAACCAGTAATACCTGAGATTAAGTTAATCATCTCAAAGGGAATGTCTTACATATCTGGAAAACCAGGCTTCCCACCACTGACCTACATTTTTTCTGTCACTTTCTGCTGTGATATTTTTGTTCTTCCAAGAACTTCTCAGTTCTGAGGGTAGGAGTAACCATTTCTCATCTTCCCTCTCCTGTTCATCCCAAAATATTTCAGGTCATCCCAGCTGTGACCCTTTTGATCTAAAAGACAGTTAATTCTAACTCTTCCAGGAATCACATATAAAAGTGTTTAGGCAGAAGCATCCTCAACTGAGATCTAAAGAAACTGCCACTTGGTGTCTACTTTGGATTTTCCAGTTTTACTTGGGAACTGAGGTTATGGTGTTGGATAAACAAGTCTCAATCTGTAGTTTCTTATTCAGAACAACAATTGACTCAAAGCTGTTACCATTCAATCTATGTTTGTCCTATGGCTACTTCTTTTTGTTTTGTTTAATAACTATGATTTTTCATGTGACTTTTTCTGACAAGGAACATCCATCTGTACCCAGTACCCTTTAAAAGAAGAAGGAGCAATTACTTTCTATGACTTCCTTCCCTTTTTGTTTGTTGGACAAATCTAAATTTATGACAAATTAACATACTTATGCAGTAAGAACAACTTTCTATAATGTGGGATGTCCCAATAAGCATAAGGAAGGGCAATAAGAAAAGCCGATGATACAGACACATTTACTGTATTATTTTTTTTCATATTTGTTTCTGTCATTAGTATACATAAAAGCACAAACTGAATTTTGAAAAGCTTCTCTATAAAATCAGATTTTTTTCTGGTAGAACTTAGAATTTATTTATTTATTTATTTATTTATTTATTTATTTCCTGATTCGTGCCTTAATATGATTTTCTTCCCTCCTTTAATCTAACTGAAATGCATTGTGGTATGTAAACAGAAAGATTTGTGTAAGTCAAGCATGTATGCAGCAGAGGACCAAACTACTTGATGGGTCACTTTCTGGGGACTTGATCACTGTATTTTTACATGCATTACATTTTTAATTCCAATTTTATTTTTAGAATATGCTAGCTTCATTCATTTGGAATATCTAAGGAATTACAGAAGATGCTACTTAAGTGTCTATATTAGACAATTAAAGTCATACATCTAATTATATTTCTGGTGCACACTCATTAATTGTTTTGCTATACCTAACTTTTTCTGCAATCACAGGGCTACAAGTGGGAAACATCCACAGCCACAGATTGTGATGGTTGATAATCACATAGAATTAGATGTTGAGAGGACAACGAAATACTGGAGATACTCTCAATTAGATGTTCTGCAGAAACATTTTCCTAGCAGATGGCATGCTCATGTTGAACAGCCTGGCCTAAAGGATGTCTTTGTAGCTATTTTGAGCTTTTATTTACCGTTATTTTGCTTTGCTATATTTGTACAATATACTGTTCATTTCCATTTTCTTCAAAACATGGAAATAATGGGACTCGGTACTTGTAATAGAGCTCTAGTATTTTGTTGAGATTTATGGGTTCAACTCCAGAAATGAAAAAAATCTGATTTAAGACAAAATGACCTTCACATAGATAATGGGGTAATAAAGAAATTAACTAATTGATAGCTATTGGAGGGTAAGAGGTGGCTAGTCCTGCCAGAGATGTGGGTATATATCAATAACATAAACATTTAAATATCCAATACTCCCTGTTCTTTTAGAGATTTATATGTTTATTAGAAGTAGTCAGATAATCTCACTGTAGACTTCTATGGTTCAGCTGACCAAGCATGAATTGGGTCGGATATCACTGGTCAACTGATTGAATTAGCAAGTAAATGAAGTAGCATATCTGAAAAATCAATGAAGAAAAGGATGGTGTATGTTTCCTCTTAAATATATAATAGTTAAATTTGATGCAAGAGTTTTATGACTGAGCAGGAACAGTGAATCAGGGAATGTAAAGTAGAAGATGTTGTTGTTGTTTTGTTTGTTTGTTTTTTCTCAGAAACGATCAACCCATGTAGAATAGTAGAGATGAGTATCTGTTATATTTCATGCTGTTCTGGTATGTGCATATTTGTGCTAGTTAGAGAAAGACCAGAAATGAAAATATTAATAGCTCACTACAATGTGATTGTTAATTAAATTCATTAAAGTGTTAATGAAATCAGTCTCACTTTGCATGGTTTGAAAAGATACAAATTACATTGTCCATATAGGTGACCCTGTAAACATTTCCTCTTCCATAGTATTAATCAGTGCCATGTCATATTCTCTGATCTGAGTTGTACAAGAGTAACACATAAAAACTTTTAAGCTGCTTGCGCAGACTTGCACTCCACGGGACATGAGCTTTGGTTGTTCACAAAAACTCAGTGCAATAGTGATGAACAGAATGCTTAATCTTCAAGTGAGTAAAACCCAGCAGGAGCACCTCTGTTCTCATGTTCAAAGTGTTTCCAGACTTTCTTTTTCTCCATGATGTGTTCTGTCCCACTATCACTCTTATCTTTCTGTCAGTCCAGATAGGAAGATAGACATATCAAAAGCAAGTGGACTGGAAGAATGTGGCTACTCTTTAACCAACAGAAGCATCCACTGAAGCCAAAAGGATCCATTTTGGCTCCCTTATGCATGTAGATACAGAGATTTTCAAACTACACAAGATGTAAGCTTCCAGCAGAAAATAATAACACATGGGTAGTCCTTTTGAATTTTCTATTTTCTTTAAATATTGCTTTTGTTTGTTGACTGCTTTCAGAAAAAAAAAAAAAAAAAAAAAAAAAAATGAAGCCTGTAGGCACGTATTTATGTGTGGAAGAAAGATGTCAAACAACAATAACTTTATTCTTCAAATTACTAAACATATGTACACTAAAGGAACAACAAATCTTAATGACTTTTTTTTTCTTCCCTCCACCCTCTTTTTCTTTTTTAGATGTTTAGCAAGACTAGTTTAGTTGCAAGGTTCTTCCTGGGTGTTACTGAACGTTAGAATCAAAAGCGAGAAAGATACATACCAACACAACCTTCAGTTAGATGACAGTGCTTACTTTTAAGTATCCCATAGTTTTACTAAGATTAAGACACCATAAGAGTTGGCAGTTTGAAAATAAAAGCTTTCCTGTTCCATAATGGACTTGAACTATCTGCTAACTTTGCCAGTTCATGAACTTTTAGGTTGGTAATGCAGGTAAGCTATGTTTTTCTTTTTGTCACAGTACTCTTTATCTTTGTAGTAGAAATATCATGGAAGGAGGGGCTGGCCATTTGGGAAAAATATAAGGCTGTTGTCAGAGGATGTATGGAAGCAACTAGGAAAGCTGAGACCTAATTAAAATTAAACCTTGCAAAAGGGGTCAGGGAAAACAGAAAGGGGTTCTTCAAATATACTGCTGGTAAAACTAACCCTAGAGGCAATGTCGGCCCATGAATGTATGAGGTGGGTGCCCTGGTGACAGAAGATACAGAGGAGACGGAGTTACTGAATGCCTTCTTTGTCTATAATGCCAGAGGCTCTCCCACGGAGCCCCATATCAATGGAGCCCCAGACAAAGTCTGAAAAAAGAAGGTGTTTGCCTTAGCTGGTGAGGGCTGAGTTAAGGACTGATTAAGTAAGGTGCACATCCACAAGTCCATTGATCCTGATGGGATGCATCCTCAGGTGCTGAGGGAGCTGGCGGAAGTCATTGCTAGACCACTCTCTGTCATCTTTTGTAAGTTATGGGCATTGGAAGATGTGCCTGAGGACTGGAGGAAAGCAAATGTCACTCCAGTCTTTAAAAAAGCCAAGAAAGAGGACCTGTTTAACTATAGACTGGTCAGCCTCACCTCCATGCCTGGTAAGGTGATGGAAGAACTTATCCTTGTTGTTGTCTCTTCCTACCAAGGATGAGAGGGTCATTAGGGGCAGTCAACATGGCTTCACCAAGGGGAAGTCATGCTTGAACAACCTGATAACCATTGATGAGGATATAACCAGGCAGATAGATGATGGAAAGGCAGTGGGTGTGGTTTGTCTTGATTCCAGTAAAGCCATTGACACTGTCTCCCACAGCATCCTCACAGCTCAACTGAGGAAGTGTGGTCTGGACAATCAGATAGTGAGATGGACTGTAAACTGGCTGAAGGAAAGAAGCCAGAGGGTTGTGGTTAATGGGACGGAGTCTAGTTGGAGTTCTGTATCTAGTGCAGTCCCTCAAGGGTCAGTACTGGGACTAGTGTTGTTGAATATATTCCTTGATGACTTGGATGAGGGAATGGAGTGCACCATCAGCAAGTTTGCTGATGACACTGAACTGGGAGGAGTGACTGACATGCATGAAGGCAGTGCTGCCATCCAGCGGGACCTCAACAGGTTGGAGAATTGGGTGGGGAGAAACTTAATGAAATATAACGAGGGCAAGTGTAGAGTCCTGCATCTGGGCAAGAACAACTCCAGACACCAGTATAAGCTGGGGACTGCCCTGCTGGAGAGTAGTGGAGGGGAGAGGGAACTGGGGTCCTAGTGGACAGCCAGATGACCATGAGCCAGCACTGTGCCCTTGTGGCCAAGAAGGCCAATGGCATCCTGGGGTGCATCAGAAGAGGTGTGCTTAGTAGGTTGAGAGGGGTTCTCCTCCCCCTTTACTCTGCCCTGGTAAGACCACATCTAGAATATTGCGTCCAGTTCTGGGCTCCTCAGTTCAAGAAAGACAGGGTACTGCTTGAGAGAGTTCTCCAGCTTGAGAGAACTGCTCCAGCGCAACGCCACAAGGATGATTAAGGGAGTGTAGCATCCCTTACAAGGAAAGGCAGAGGGAGCTGGGTCTCTTTAGCCTGAAGAAGAGAAGACAGAGGGTGACCTTATGAATGTTTATAAATATGTAAAGGGTGAGTGTCAGGAGGATGGAATCAGGCTCTTTTTGGTGACATCCAATGATAGGACAAGGGGCAATGGGTGAAAGCTGGAACATAGGAGGTTCCTCTTAAGTATGAGACAAAAATTTCTTATGGTGAGGGTGACAGAGCGCTGGAACAGGCTGCCCAGGGGGGTTGAGGAGTATCCTTCTCTGGAGACATTTAAAACCCGCCTGGACACACACCGATGTGACATGATTTAGGTGTTCCTGCTCTGGCAGCCGGACTGGACTAGAAGATCTTTCAAGGTCCTTCCCAATACCTAACATTCTGTGATTCTGTGATTCTGTGGATGGAGCTGCTGCATGGGGTCTGGCTGGACGTCAGTCAGCAGGAGGTGAACCATTGCCTTGGGCATCATTTGCTTTTTATTTTCCCTTTTTTGTTCTTCCTCTTCTTCTCCCTTCCTTTTCTGTCCTATCAGTGTCGTTATCTCAACCCATGAGTTTTTACCTTCTTTTTTCCCCAGTTCTCTCCCGTATCCCACTGTGGAGGGCAGTGCAGTTAGTGAACAGCTCTGTGGGGTTTAGCTGCCTGCCCGGTTCCACCACAACAGCTTCTGAAGCAGTCTCTGCTTTTGGTGTTCCTGATTAGCATACTACTAATGTGCCTCTCAGTAGGGCACAATTCTTTGCCTTTAAAGTTGTCTTGCAATTTTCCCCGCCTCTGGGCTAACGCAACAGAGGGAGTCTGTTGGAGGGCCCCGGAGATCCTTGGGAGCTGATGAAGAGACTGGCTCAGTTGTCAACATTCAAGAAGATGACGAGGCCATGCCACGGGAAGACAAGAGGAAGAAGACCAGCTTTGTCAAGAGAGTGATGGCCAGCCTTCATGTCACCAGTGGCATGCAGAGCACTGCTGTGAAGACAACAGAGAGCAGTACGAGGCCACGACATGTCCATTGGCCAAAGAATGGTGTGGGACCACGGCATGGCAATCCTGCAAATGACCAGGGGCACAGGCATGTCCATCTGGCAAACAACAGGGAGGAGCCCATGGAGGTGGATCCTCCACCAGAGGAGGAAGAACATATGTAGGTGGATCCACTGCTGACAGGGCAGGCATGGAGGTATCCTGGCATGCCTTTGATGTCCACCATGCAAGAATGGCAAGCTCATTGCAGGAGTGCCCGGCCAGCTCCCTAAGCACAGTGTAGCCTCCGCACCAACGATTCCCTTGGGCAGAACCACTGCTATGGATGTCTTGTGGGCTCACCTGCAAGATACTGCAGAAATAAATAATTCTTTTGTGGATTGTTGAGGGTTGTGTGAGACCTTCTTTCCCAATCCCTGTCCCTCTTGAAGAAGTGGCATCATGGCGCCCCAAGGGAGAGGGAAGGAGGGGGCCTGGCTGCTGTACTGGTGCCACAGGAGGTGTCCCTCAGAGGACCACCATGGGTCTGGGAAGGGGTGACGCTGGGAGGTTTCTCAGTCTGGGGACAAGAAGGCTAAAGAGTGGGTGCTTGAAGAGGCAGCCAGAGCCTCTGTGGCAGTGCCCAAAGAGTAGCAGCAGACTGAGCAAAGAAGTGGGAAGGGCAGCAGTTCCTCTGGAGAAGGAAAAGGCTTCAGGTCTGCCAGGAAGGAGTCCTGGAATTCAGTGTTGGAGTCCCTGTGAGATGCTTCATGAGGAGCTCTTCCCAAGATAGGGCAATAAGAATAAAACAACCACCACTGCCGCCACCTGTTAAAAATGCTCTCCTCTCCTATTTGGCACTCTGGGGACTGTGTGTGGGCTTGCCTCCCCTTCTGATTGTGGGAGCCATGTTGTGCCATATGCCAGCCCTCCTGAAGAAGTGGCATCTTGTCCTGGTTTTGGCTGGGATGTTGGTAATTTTCTTCATGATGGCTGGTGTGGCGCTATCTTTTGGATTTATGAGAATAATACTGATAACACCTTGATGGTTTAGTTGTGGCACAGCAGTGCATACCCAGAGCAAAGGACTTGTCAGCTCCTGTGATTCCGTGATAAGCTTCTGTGATTCTGTGATCACTGAACATCTTCTTATATATTTCTTTAGCTGGAACCATCTTTCTGTTTTAGAAGATACCAAGAATTTTTACTTTGCACAGAAATGTCATTCAGCTTTAGCATTCCTGACTGATATTAAAAATAAATAACTAATTCTTAAATGTATAAGTTATTGTCAAAGGAAGGACAGTTCTGCCTTTATAGACCTGCAGACAGGTTGTACATAATGAGTTTAATTATTCATGCAACAAGGTCAACAAGAGGTTATCGAATTAGATAATTAGAAACAAAGCATTAGAGTTCCTGTAATTGTTAATGAAGTGAAATCCATCCCCCTTTCTTTGCTCTCCTTGAAAAAGATTGATAAAGTTTATTTATATGAGACAGAGGTCTCCTTTTTATAAAAGGCAGGGGGACCACCTGACTTTCATCAGAGCAGCCTTCCAAAGAAAAGGAAACAGATTATGTAAGAAATAGTTTGCTTTTTTTTTTTTTTTTTTTTTTTTTTTTTGTCCAAAAACTTTGCTATTTCAGATGTATCCTGTTCTCTATTTAAATGAAAACAAGTTGTTTGAAAGTCTTGGATAAAACAGAGGCAGAGATAAAGTGTTGCAACATAATCAGAAACCTTGGAGTTAGGACAGTAGGACAGTCACTCATAATTCCTGAAACAAACCCCGTCACACAGACTAGCATGACATACTTAATCTAGGAATGAGATCATTAACATTGGGTGTGGAAGAACCATTTATGTAGCATCTTCTTCAAAGCAGAAGTTCAGTTGAGCTATCCGGTTTGAGTTCTTTTTTTCTTTCTTTTTTTTTGACTACGTTAACAATAGTAAGACTCAAAATGCATGCAACAAATAGGAGCTCCAAACAAAAACAAACAAAACCCACCAAAAATGAGAATAAATTTAAAGGCTGAGTTACTTATCCATAATATAATAATATCAGTTCCTTATATAGTATCTGGGTCTAGAATCTGATTTTGAAAGATCTGAAACACAAAATTTTGGAATTTAGTTTTGAAAAATTCATGTTTTCAAACAAGTAAACAAAAAGTTTTGTTCATAGGTTTTCCACTACTGACAGAATTGTGATTTATTTTTATTTTTTTAAATTCAAAACTATATTCTAGGGTCTTGTACATAGAAATGATTAGCTGGATTTTTAGGCATGTAGGAGATGGGATGTAAACTTTTTGAACTTGTCCATTATTAGAATGGAATAGACATATCTGCATTTTTTTCCAACTACCTCAAATGCTTCATTTCCCGAAGAAACTAAAAAAAGACACAAGTTTAAATGCTTATGGAGAAACCTGGTACAAGTAAGCAAGAACATTCTAGCACTCAGTGCTAGACTTTCTTTCTTTTCTAAACTTACTTTCTTCAAAAACATGAATCAGTTGTTTTAACAAATGGTATTTTTACCAAGGGAAAGATACTTTGACATGTAGATAATGCAGTTCCTAATTCTTAGAGTTTAATTATAGTCATTTTACATTTCCCCCTCCCACATTGAGTAAACTGCTGTTTCAGCTGGGTGCTTTGCTCTTCTGGTTGCAGCTTTAATTTACTATTTAAGAGTATTAACATTGCTGGGAAGAAAGACCTGATTTAAATTACAGTGATGTGGTAGTGTGATGGTTCCTGTTAGCTGCTTCTTGTTTTAATAACCACTTTTGTACTGTTCGTTGCATCACTAGGTAGCTGTACCTCATGACATTTCTTGATCCACTAGCTATGTCAGTGCTGTTTCTTGTTAGCCACAATATGTGTTTTGTTTTGTTAACAGTTTATGTTAATTCAGTTACTGAAAAAAAATGAACACAGTCCTGAAGACTAAACACAATCTGTTATCTATCATTCAGAAAGGCATTTAAAGAATTTGTCATTGCAGAAAACAAAGAAAATTTTAATTGATTCTGTTAGTGAAGGGAACACGCGTGAGGAGGATTGGACAGATCCTGCAGCTCAATATCTGCTTGGGTAGCTGGTTTTATAGACAGGGATTTGGCCTGTCTAATAAACTTAGTACTTTATTTCTATTTGAATTAAGGTCATGAACAATCTTCTGTCACCTTCTAAAATATTTAAGTAAAATGTAGCAATGTTATTAATGATTATATGCACATTAGTCTTAAGATTGTTCTTCACATTTAGTTTCATATCTTATAAAGCTTTTCTGAGCGTATACCATGTGACCTACCTTTATCATTAAGAATTAAAATTTCCAAAGAGAACCATGAAGGACATTGCTGCTTTGGGAGTTTGTAAGGAAAGGCCAAGGGTTTTTTAAGTACAATTTCTAGTATAGTTATTTTTAATTAATAATGATATAACCCCATTAAATGTAGATCAGGTATAATTTTGACATTTAATGGGGGAAGAATAAGTATTAGAAACCATAATGAAAACTTTAGTTGAGCAATACAAGTAAGACCACAAAGCATATTAATAAGACCACCAAATTGGATCCATCATTTGTGATCTATATTTGCACTTAAAACCTTATAAAACATTAATTTTGTTCTGTTGTGATTGACACAGATCTATCTGCAGTTACAAATACACTAGAGAACCAATGACTGGCTCTAATGCTGGAGGAACACCATTGTGTTGGCAATAAACTAGCATGCAAGAAATGAATTAAAAAATTCTAACTGAGCAGTACTGTTAACCAGCAATTCATATCAGGACTACTAGCTTCGAAAAGCTGTCAGCAACAAGCATCTCAGAATAACAAACAAACAAACAAACAAAACTTTAAAGTATATCTTCTTATGTGCAATAAAGAACAGGAAAACAAAGAAACTGAAGATGCAAAACTATCAACTGAGAGCTTTGGCTAAGATATCTGAAAGTTCTAAGAGTTTTGAATGTCCATCTCTGATTAAATTTAGGAACTGTAACCAGATACCTCAGGCAGCTTTGAAAAAGAATCTGTCTTAATATGTGTTTTTCTTTCATTTTTCATTCATCTGATATAAAAGCAATCCTGACTGCAAGTGCAGAGCTGAATCAAGCTGTTTCAAGGTAGTCAATTTTAAAATAACAACCAACCAAACAGAACTTTTTTGTAGTTTCAATAAACCGATATTCTCCACATCTGAAAATTATGTTGGGTTAATGTTTTCGTCAGATTATTTTTTTCATCACACATTGTTAATAAAACTAATTAAGATACCAGTGGTAATGGAAGGCCACTGATAAGACAGTGTGAAATGCTACAAAGCTAAAAGAAAGGAATTATATGATGCAATATATTTTTTTTCAGGGCACACTATATTTGAGCATTTTTTTAAAATCTGGATTTTATCCTTTATTTAAGTCATTCATGTGGATCTATACTGAGTATTTTACATCCTGAAATTTTATGTAGATCATTTAATCAATTTATTTCTTCATTACATCTAGGAACCTGGTGGGAGGCAGTGCAGACTGGATATAAAAAATGATGACACAGTATTATAAAAGACAAGAAATCATATTTGGTGTGTGTGTGTGTGTGGAACTGGACAATCCAAAAGTTACAGCTCCTCAAGTACTGCTTAAAGCCATGTTAGGTAAGAAAATGGAGAGCGAGGTGAAACCAGTGTTTCTCCTTTATCTGCCTGCCATCTTCTTTTTTATGTCTGTATTTATGATTTATGCTTTCCCCCATCACTTGTGTTCTATACAGTGAAGTTGTTCTAGTCATGTCATAAATGGAGTAAATAAAGGAGGTAGTACTTAATCCATGACACAGGAAGATCACAAGAAACCTGGTGCTAAATTATTTGCAAGCAATCTGGTTTAGGTGTTTGTGACAGATGGAAACTATGTCTGTCCTGAAGTCCCCTCAGTCAATTTAGATGCGAGGTAGAAATTATAATGTATGTTCTAAGCTGTAAAGAATAATTTGCTCCTACTAATTTCACAAGTCATAGTCATAAATTTACAATGCAACAAAAAAACAATGCAGTGTATATAGTTTTTTTTTTTTTTTTTTTTTTTTTCTCCTTTGGAGAACAGCTAAAAAGAATGAAAATGAAAGTTATGTTTTGAAGAATGCAGAAGAAAAAAATGCAACACATTCATTTATGTGAATTCAACTATAACACACATTGAAATTATTTAATAGAGATAACTTTACTTCATATTACATACTTTGCTTGCTTTAAAAAGAGAGAGACAGAGACAGAGACAGAGACAGAGACAGAGACAGAGACAGAGAAAGAAAGAAAATCCTATTCAGCACATCTGCTTATTCAGGTTGTACATTTCCAAACTAGTGTGATTTACATTTGAATGAAGTTTCCAATTTTTTTGAGTGACATGGAATCTAATTAGATCCTGTCTGTAAGAGAGGAGTGTCAATTATAAAAAATAAGGCTCTGGAAAATTAACCTAAATAAAATTTTACTGAACAGAACATGCAATTACAATCAACAGCAGAGTGCTTCAATTATTACTTCTAGATTTTTATTTCTCATTTTCTCATGAAGAAATAAAGCATCAACAACTAGACTAGAGCATTATTGATATCATTAAAATATCTTGTATATTAAAGGGTGCAAAAGAATGGTGTCCAGTTATAGTAGTATCAAATACAAAGTATCCATCTGGAAATTTTTAGTTATTAAAACAACCTGATTGCATAGAGAATTTGATCAATAAAGTAAATATGGAACATGTTCAATACTATTGTGGGTGTCTGGTACAGACTGCTTGATTGGGAAGAAGTAGATGACAGTTTCTTCAGACAATGGGAAGAAATATCACATTTGCAGGCCTTGATCTTCATTGGAGAATTTTCCCACCCCAGCACACGCTGAAAAGACAACACAGCAAGGCAGAAGAAATGCAGGAGGTTTCTGGAGTCCCTTGATGATAACTTCCTAACATAAGTGACTAAGAAACTGCTGAGCAGAGGTGCTGTGCTGGATTTGATACTCACAAAGAACTTGTCAGGGTTGTAAAGGCTGACTCCAGTGACCACGGGGTGGTGGAGATAGGGTCCTGAGAGGAAAGAACAAGGTAGAAAACAGCATCATAACCCTGGACACAAGGAGAAGAGAGTTGGTCCTTTTCAGAAATCTGCTTCAATTAATTCTATGTGAAGTGGTTCTAGAGAAAAAAAAAAATCCAGGAGAGCTGGTTGGTTTTCAAGAATTGCTTCCTCCAAATTCAAGAATGATCCATCTTGACTTGCAGGAAATTAGAGAAAGATAGCAGGAGGTCTGCATGGCTGAACATTAAGCTCCTAACAACTCAACTACAAAAAAGAAGAATCCAAGATATGAAAGCAGGATCAGATGATCCAGGAGGAATATAGAGACACTGCCCAAGTGTGGGGACTGATGAAAAGTAAATGTAATTGCTGTCATCAAGAGGGGGCAAAACAAAGGATCACAAGAGCTACAAGCAGGTCAGCCTCATTTCAATTTCTGAGAAAATAATGGAACAAATTCTCCTGGTTACCATCCTGGTAAATCATGCTTGACCTATCTGAGAGCCTTCTACAGTTATATAACTGGCATGGTAGATGAAAGAAGTAGATACTTTTTTTCTCAACTTTAGTGTGGCTTTTATGGAATGATCAAGTCATCAAATCATAGAATCACAAAATCATATAATCACAGAATCGTAGAATCACTGAATGTTTTAGGTTGGAAGGGACCTTAAAAATCACGTGGTTACAACCCCCTGCCATGGGCAGGGGCATCTTCTGCTAGACCAAGTTGCTTAAAGCCCCTTCCAACATGGTCTTGAACACTTGCAGGGATGGGGCATGCACAGCTTCTCCGGGCAACCTGCTTCAGTGCCTCACCACTCCAAATATCTGATCTAAATTTACCCTCTTTTAGCTGAAAGCCATTATCCTTTGTCCTATAACTACACTTCCTGACAAAGGGTCCCTCTCCAGCTTTCTTGTAGACCCTCCTTTAAGTACTGAAAGGCTGCTATGAGGGCTCTCTGGAACATTTTCTTCTTCATGCTGAACAACTCCAACTCTTGCAGCCTGTCTTCATATGAGAGGTTCTTCTGCCTTTGGATCATCTTTGTAGCCCATTGAGCCATTGACAGCAACACTTTGAGCGTGACCATCCAGCCAATTCATTATCCACTGAGTGGTCCATCCATCAAATCCATGTCTCTCCAATTTAGAAACAAGGATGTTGTGTGGGACTGTCAAATGGTCAAATGCTTTGCACAAGTCCAGGCAGATCATCTCAGTTTCTTTTTCCATATCCACCAACACTGTAACCTCATCACAGAAGACTACCAAATTTGTCAGGCACAATTTGTCCTTAGTGAAGCCATGTTGTCTGTTACCAAACAGCTCTTTGTTTTCCATATGCCTTAGCATAGTTTCCAGGAGGGTCTGCTCCATGGTCTTGCCAGGTACAGACTGACTGGTCTGTAGTTCCCCAGGTCTTTTTTTTTTTTTTTTTTTTTTTTTTTTTTTTTCTAAATGGGGGCTATGTTTTCTCTCTTCCAGTCAGTGGGAACTTCACTGGACTGCCACAACTTCTCAAACATGATGGATAGTGGCTTAGCAACTTCATCCACCAGTTCCCTCACAACCCTCAAATGCATCTCATCTGGTCCCATAGACTTATGCACCTTCAGGTTCCTTAAATGGTCTCAAACCTGATCTTCTCCTACAGTGTGTGTGTCCTGGTTTCAGTTAGGACAGAATTATTTTACCTCCTAGTAGCTGGTAGGGTGCTATGTTTTGGATTAAGATGAGAAGAGTGCTGATAACATGCTGATGTTTTAATTACTGCAGAGCAATGCTTACACTAAGCCAAGGACTTTTCAGCTCCTCGCTCTGTCCTGCCAGCGGGCAGGCTGGGGGGGCAGCAAGAGCTGGGAGGGGACAGACCCAGGGCAGCTGACCCAAACTGGCCAAAGGGGTATTCCATACCATCTGACCTCATGCTAAACAATATATAGGGGTGGCTAGCCAGGGTGGGGGGCTGGCTGCTCGGGGTTGGGCTGGGCATTGGTCAGCGGGTGGTGAGCAATTGCATTGTGCATCACTTGTTTGTACATATTTATTATTATTATTATTATTATTTTCTATCTTAATAAACTGTCTTTATCTCAACCCACAGGTTTTACTTTCCCGTTTCTCTCCCCCATCCCAGAGAGGGAGGGGGGAGGGTGAGCGAACGGCTGTGTAGTGTTTAGCTGCCGGCCAGGTTAAACCACAACAGTCTGATTCTTCATTCTCTCAGTCCCTGTTTTTGCCTTTTGGGACTTGGGCTGTATGGCTAGAGCACTTGACGGTGAAGACTAAGGCAAAAAGTCATCGAGTACCTCAGACTTCTCCATATCCCAGGTAACAGGTCTCCTGTTTCATTCTGGAGAGGCCCCACATTTTCCCTAGTTCTCCTTGTGTTACTGACATACTTACAGAAGCCTTTCTTGTTGCCCTTGATGTCCCTGGTGAGATTTGATTCTATCAGGGGTTTAGTTTTCATAACTTAATCTCTGTATTCTTCCTTGGTTCTACCCTTTATAGGCTTACTTTTCTGTGTGTGTTTGAGTCTGTTCAGGAGGTCCTTGTTCATCCATGCAAGCTCACACCTTCCATCCCTGCCCTCACTTTAATCCTCAGCTCTCAGTTGGTTCCTCATTCATCTCCAGGTGGAGATCCATGAATTCCAGATGGTCATTGACAGCACCCCTCCTCTTCTCCCCTGCCTGTCTTTCCTAATTATCCTGTTTTCTTCCATTCCAACACTCAGTCATAGAAGTCATCCCACCACATCTCTATGATGACAATGTCACAGCCCTGAAGGCATGACACAGTTTCCCATAACATCCTCATTGACAAATTGATGGACCATTCTAGCATGAACTAGATAAGTGAACTGTTAGGTGGACTGAGACCTGGCTGAATTGTGGGGCTCAGAAGTTTATGATCATAGAATCATAGAATCATAGAATCATAGAATATCCTGAGTTGGAAGGG
>CM021732.1:76469851-76487130 GCA_011075105.1 Heteronetta atricapilla | reverse complement strand
AGGGCAATGAAGATGGTGAAGGCCCTAGAGGGGAAGACTTATGAGGAATGGCTGAGGCCACTTGGCCTGTTCAGCCTGGAGAAGAGGAGACTGAGGGGAGACCTCATTGTGGTCTATAGTTTCTTCACGAGGGGGAGTGGAGGGGCAGGTGCTGATCTGTTCTCTTTAGTGACCCGAGGAAATGGTGTCATTCTGAGGCAGAGGAAATTTAGGCTAGACATCAGGAAGAGGTTCTTCACCGAGAGGGTTGTCATGCACTGGAACAGGCTTCCCAGTGAAGTAGTCACTGCACCAAGCCTGTCGGAGTTTAAGAAGCATTTGGACTGTGCACTTAGTAACATGGTCTGAATTTTTGGGTAGACCTATGTGGTGCCAGGAGTTGGACTCAATGATCTTTGTGGGTTCCTTCCAACTCAGGATATTCTATGATTCTGTTTCTATGACCTACATCAGGCTGGTTATTTCTGCTAAGCTTTTGCCACGTTCTGACACCTCTATACACTTTAAAGGTCCCAAAGTACTTTATAACTACCAACTAATATTTTTTTAGAGGCGGACCTTAAAGTGTATAGTTTTTCAGTGATCAAGTTGTAAGTATTTTTCTGTACCACATGGATGTTTTGTAACATCATATGGCAGCCAGTCGGCACAAGACTTAGAATGCAGAAATATCAAGACAGACTACTGATCAATTGACAACTGAATTGAAATTGAAAGGATAATAAGTAATTCCTTTTTATTTATTTATTTATTTGTCTATTTATTTATTTATTTATTTATTTATTTTTAGGAGCAAATTTGTGTTAAGAAAAAACAAGAGACTTCTTTTCTTTTATCTCCCTCCATCTCCCCTCTCCCCTACCTTTGGGGTTTATGTAGAAAGATTAAGTGGATAAACAGGACATAATTACATGCAATTATGCATGGATATAGAACAAAGCAAGGGAGAAGAAGAGGAAAACCATCTTGTTTCTGTTTATGTATTTATGGAGGAATAATGGAGGTTTTCTACTCATGACTGAATTTGGCAGAAGAATTGATGTTTCTCACTTACAAAAGAATAAGTACATTCTGGCCTTGGCTTTAAAACATGATCCAAAAGATCTTATAGGGAGCTTGAGTAACTCTTCAGTTGACAGCTAGAGGGCTGAGTCAATTCTTACAGGGTTTGAAGATGTTCTCACAGAAATCCTGGATCATTCTCACCAGAAGTTTTTACATTAGACTATAATCTGTTCTGAAGTGCACTTTTTTCCTTTTCCTTATTTGAGTGATGTCACAGTATAACTGCAGTCTATCAGCTTTGAAAAGTCATGATGGTAACTGAGGGAGATTACTGGTGACCAGAAAAAGAAAAACGACACATCTGTCTTGAAGTGGGTAAGAAGGATAACCGAGGAAACTATAGGCTGGTCAGTATCCCATCAGTCTCTGTGAAAGTGGTGGATCAAAATTCTCTTTGAATTTATTTCTGAACATATGAAAGTGATTGGGAACAGACAGCATGGGTTTAACAAGGGAGAATCATGGACAGCCCACCTGATTTCTTCCTGTGATGAGATTACAGATCCTGTGGACAAGGGGAAAGCAGTGGATGTCATTTATCTTTATTTTAACAAGTCTTTTGATAAGGTTTTCCATAGGATACTTACAGGCAATGAGTTTAAATATGGACTTGGTAAATGGATGATAAGGTGGTGAAAATTAGCCTAAATGGTCAGGCTCAAAGGGTTATGATCAACCATACAAATTCTGTATTTCAGGCATTTACTAGTAACATCCATCAGGAATCAATAACAGAGAAAACACTTCTCAAGTCTCTCTGTATTATATAGATACATCTGTCAATCTATATAGATATCTATAAATATAGATTTTGATATCATCTGTCTCTCTCCCTGTCTCTCTATATATGTGATTCACTCTCCACCATGAACTTGTATATGTCCATAAAGGTACATAAATATAGACAGATATAGATACATCTTTATGGATATCTCTAGATACAGATATATACCCAGAAATGTGTCCTTGCAGCTAGGAAGGCTAACTGCATACAGTGCTGTATCTGCATTTCTGTAGCCAGATTCTTACCTATGTTTGGATCTCATGAGATCCCATCTAAAGTATTGTGCCCTTGCCTGGACTGCCCAGTACAAGAAAGACATTGGCCTACTGGAGTGAGTCCATGAAAGGGCTACTGAGATGACAGTATGGAGCTGGAGTATTTGACATATGATGAGAGTGAGAGAACTGGTTTGTTCAGCCTGGGGAAAAGAAGATCAGAGAGGGTCTTACTGCTTTCTATAGGTGCCTACAGGGACAGTGTAGAAAAGATGAACCAGAGTCTTGAAGGTGTGCAGTAATGTGATAAGCAAAAAACAACTTCCATCTTGCTTTTGAAATATATATATATATATATATATATCTGTGAGATATATATATATAAAACTCACAGAGAAATATATATATTTTTTATAGAAATATATATATATTTCTCTGTGAGAACAACTTAAGTTTCCCAGAAACTGAAGCAATCTCCCTTGTTATCTGAGGCTCAGCTTGACAACACACTGGATAATCTAATGGTTTTTGAGAGGAAGTTGAAGAAGGTCCTCTCCAAGAGGTTCCCTTCCAAACTCATTTTTTGTGCAGTTCTAGGATTTTAAGTTGGAACATGAGTTATTGCACCTAAATAAAGGAAGAAAAACAAAATAAAATAAAATAAAACAAAATAAAGAAAGAAAACTGGTTAAATAATAGATCAGATGTCCACAGAGTCTGTGGGATCTCCATCCTCGGACATATTCAAAATTACAATCCTAATCAGTAGCTCTGACTGGACCTAATTTGAACAGGGTGTTGGACTAGATGACTTACAGATGCCCTCCCAGACTAAATAATTTTGTTATTCTATTGCTCTTCATACAAATATCACTTATTGTGTTACTAGTTTTTGCTCGCCAGCTTTCCATAACTGTTCATATGGAAACCAGAGCTACTGAGATTTCTAGACATTTAAAGTGTAGCTATGGCTGTGCAGTTTGAGTGTGTATGAATAGCACAGTGATGCAAAGATGATACATTTTTGTATTGCCCCTCTGTTCCCCATTCCAAACAAATACTAGTGTAACTGGAAAATTTAAGTAATAATATGTATCACAGAGTGATAAAAAATATTAAATTAAGGAGGTGAAGAAAATTGCTTTCAATTGCTAGCAGTCGAATTGGCAATTAAGCTTGACATGTCTTGCAGTTTGAACACAAATTGCCAAACAAAACAGAATTAATCGCTCAATTCCTTAATAAAGTATACAAATACAAGGTCAGTATGTTGCTGTGTTTATTAATGTTTGTAAGAATTATATATTCATTACTGTCTAATATAAGAGATTTTTCATCTTACAATGAAATAAAAAAGGGGAAGAGTCAGGTTAAAGTTGATATAGAAATTAATATAGAAATAAATGATAGTATATCATTTATTATTATTATTATTATTATTATTTATATCATATATCATATTAAATAAATAATAAATAGAAATAAATCATTAATATAGAAATAAATGATAAAGATTTATACTGTCATCATTTTCAGTTTCTTCCTTTGTAGTCATAGCAGATTCTTCAGGAATTGCCTGTTTATGTTTATACAACACAGAGAAGCAAATCAAAGGCTGCATCATTTTTACATCTTATTTACAAAGTAGCCTTAAATATAAAATGGTGTTACAAAATGACACTCATACCTAATAGTCTCAGCATTAAATTATTGAAGAAGAAAAAAAAAAATGTTTAACTAGCTTAATAGCAGCCTGTCCAATTGCACAAAGACAAGCTCAAAATTGTTTGTTTGTTGTAGTTTTTCCCCCCATCCACAATGCTATATTACAGCACCCAGCAGTCAGTAAAATATGTCTTACTGTGACCAGTTATTGATCTTCTTTTCCTCTGAGAACACTAACAAGTCAAACTGTAGCTTCCTAAAATGTACCTGGAGTGGTACTTTGCAAGGGCTACTAGTTAAGAAGAAATTTGCTGTTAGTGTTTAGCAGAAAAAAAAATGACATTAGTATAATATACCTATATATATATACCTATATATTTTTGTCTGGAAAAAATAAGGATAATCTAAAGATTTGCAAGCTTATTCAGCCCATCAGTGAGTAGTGATACCACTTTCTCCCCTTGCTCCCTGTCCCCAGCCTGATCTAATACACTGAATTCTGAAAAAGGTGCAAAGGTAAAGAAACTTGGTATAGGGAAAGAGTTTAGTTGTCCCAAGTTTAGGAAAGGAAAAGGTCTCTTCTGTGTTAACAGAGAATTAGAAATTGCTGTCATCCCACTTATTCCCATTGCTTTAACATCAAAA
Source organism: Heteronetta atricapilla (assembly GCA_011075105.1). Lineage (NCBI taxonomy): Eukaryota > Metazoa > Chordata > Aves > Anseriformes > Anatidae > Heteronetta > Heteronetta atricapilla. The sequence goes on along the minus strand of CM021732.1, from coordinate 76,482,756 downwards.
ATGTGATTTGACTGCACTTGGGAAAATTGAACTTTTTTTTTTTATTTTTTTTTTTCTGAGATGCACAAAATAGATTTTGTTGATGATCAGAAAGTGGATCTGAGATGAGCTTGAGAGGGACAAGTTGAGTTAACCTGCTTAACAACCTACTGAGACTGTCATTACTTTGTTGCCAACAGGCACTGTCATTAGTTTCTGTGGAAAGATTCTTTTATATTCTTTCAGCTGTAGCAAGTGTAAGGATTAATTAGAGGGACATGCATGATTTACCTTTATTTCAAACAATAATCTCTGTCCTTTTAACTCCATCGTTCAGTGGACAAAACGGTGCATCTACTAAAGCTCGTTCTACTTTGAATGCTGCTGTGACCTGTCTTCATTCCCTCAGATCACCATTTCCTCTGACCTTAGAGAATGCTATAGTGTTGTATAATCTTGGTATTAAAAGTGAAAGGGAAATTTCCTTTTAGCATCAAGTTGCCTTTTTATTGTTATAAACTACATAGTCATTGCAAGTAAATTATCTTAAGCATCGTTCCACATGAATTGACTTTTAAAACAGATAATAATAACCTTCAGTCTACAGGAAGAGTCCTGAAACCTAGCATAATTGAATTGTCTCTACAGTAGCAATTAAATTGTAATGTCTCTGCAAGTCCAGTGCCAACTCTAAGTTAAACATGCAGATACTTTGCCAAGTTTTTGCCAGATTTCCATTTGTGAAACTAAATTTCAAATATTCTATTGTTACTGCTAATAATAAAAAGTTATAAATTGCTCTGTCATTACAATGCACTAAGGTTATTTGCTGATTCTCAGCAGAACTCAGAACTCTACAATGTGAGAAACGGTGCAAATGTAAAGCAAAAAGAATCACAACTATCACAACTATATGATAGCTTGTCTTTTTTGACAAGATAAAAAGAGATGGTTCATGAGAGCACTTGGAAATCTGGGAATACAGAGGTGAAAGAAAAGACTGTCAAATAAGTATACTTCACACAATCAGTGAAGCAATAGTCTTAACTTGTCTCCTGCCTAGCAGTGCTAAATGATTTTGAAGGTGTCACTGCAGTGAAGAATTTTTAGGAAGGACCTGAGGCAGGATAGCATAGTTTTGTGTTTTACATCTGTATGAGCCATTGGAGGGGAAAGTGCTTAGGATTCTTTGACAGAGAAACTTCTGCTAAACGTTAAAGCTGGAAGCACTTGTGGGGCTAGAGCTAAGTTATGTGTAAGGTATAAAAACAAGAGGCAAAATCTGACCCAGAGGAAGTCAATGGTGATTTCTCTATTCACTACATTTGGAATCAGGATTTTTCCCACAAAGGTTTTACGTAATATGAAGGCAAATAGGGAATACATGAAGAAGGTGAAGTGGTCTGCGTAATTAGATGGAAAGAAAATTCCTGAAGTCATTCAAAATTCTGCTTTTAAGTGAGCTATACTCTCTTACAAATCAAATGTGAAACACTACCAACAGGATACTGGACTTGTGAGAAGGACATTCAGACTAGGTACAGCCTGGTCTGCCAGCTTGGCCTAAAAGTGATAATTCATGTAATTGTAAAAATGTAGCTAGGGTCACACACTCAAGGCCTGATTTCCAGAAGTGTCATTTGTCTTCTTTTGATATTCTGGGAGTTCTAGATCCCAAAGAGCCAAGGCATTAACCTGGCAGAACTCCATTTCTTATGAAGAAAACATTTGCTCTTGGGTTTATCAGCAAGTGTGACTTGGCATAAAATATAAATATTTTATATACATATATGCATATATGTATATATATATAAATTCTTGTTAAGGAATAATTCATAGCTACTATTTATTCATTTATTTTATTTATTTTATTTATTTTTTTTTGTTGTTAATATGACTTAAATTGTCCCATGTCATTGTACATGGAAACATATTGGCACAGATAGCGAAGATGTACACTAGAATTCCTGGAGTCTGCTTTAACAATCTCTAGTTAAATTTTAAGATTTAATTAGGATTTAACAGATTGAATAGTCAGTCTGTATTTGTCTGCACTTTTGTTAAAACTAGATTTATCTAATACAGTAAGTCTCTTGTGTAATGGCAAATGTGGTACTTCAGTATTCAGTTATCCCCTCCATCATTACAAAATATTTCTTCAGAGGTTTAGATTTCTCATTAACTTCATACTTATGCTACATGGAACTTTTTATAAATAGCCACAAAATCAAACAAATCGTTTCTGATGTGGACTAGCACCATTGATATTACCAGCCTAGCCTTTCCCAAACACCTTTATATAAAACTCAGTGTTGTCAATCTGCTTGTTGCAGTTAGATGGGGATGGAGTAATGATTTGGAAATAGGAAAGAATATACAAGCCAGAACCTCTGCTACTCCACTGGTTCACATAGCAGTGAGATGTATTTCAGCCAGAGCAAACATTCAGGATGTTTCTACATTAGTGAACTGAACAAGGATGAAAAACAAATATAGAACTTGCAATCAACCAAACAGTTAAATTGTTAACATAATACCTCACATAGATTTCAGCTGGTGTAATTAGCACCATCCAAGCCAAGAGCACGCACCTCATTCTAGTAGTTAGTTGCACAGACACTGTCTGTACTGTACCACCAGGCTTCTGGAAATGATTACTGTATTTATTATTACAGATGTAGGCAAAGAATCTTTCTCCTGCCTCATATATCATCACATAACTATATTTTCTTTGTGCTGGTGGAGAGCATTAGAAAGTTGAGAGAAGGCAATGGATTTGTACTTGGAATTGTGTGCCTGCATCTCAAATTTTATGTGCAGCCCAACTCAAAAAAATAGTATAGAATAATAAATAATATAGAATAAATAAAGGAAATGTACACAAGGCAAAAAGAAAAATTAAATACATTGAATGGACATTGTAAGAGTAATGACTAACTATTCTCTGACTTTTTAGCTTAGAATGATGACAGCAGGAATTCATTACAGACATCTACAAAATCATGAACATACTGCAAAGGATGACTGAGAGAACCTAATTCCCATGTCTTTCTTCTCCCAGTACAAACACCTCAGGCATGTACTGCAAACAGTAGGAGGGAGGGAGTTTCACAGAGCAAACAAAACACTTTTTTTCATACAGCTTGTAGTTAAGCTGTAATAGTCCTTTTTAGGCTGTTTACTCCACTTCAAGAGGAGACTGGACTTATTTCTGGGGAAATACGTTATTTGTGGTTTATTGAATACAGAGGATCTACCTCTGGCTCAGGAAACAGAGCTCCAAAGTAAGAATGGTTAAAGTTTGAAAGAGTTTTCAACAGTATTATATGCCTATCATGGTTTATGCTTCCTGTTCATCTATTTCAGTTACTGCTGGAAGCAGGACATTGAGGTGAGTGTACCTGTGGTCTGACACAGTTCTTGTACACTCTTGTTGAAGTCCAAGCTGCCAAAATCAAGATGTGGGAGTGGTAGGTGCAAAGAGGGCAGTAAGGCCCTGTATGGAAGCTTTGTGTGACTGAGATGGACTGTGCCATGTAGAGCCAATGAGTTCAACCAATAATTATATTCCTATTGAAAAGAAACATAATATAAGGATAGGCCTGAAAAGAAGCAAGTATTAGAACAATGCCAAAATAAGACAAAAAATAATGGACCTGTGTTTACTGCTCACAGAAATGTGATCATGCTCATTGAATTTATACAAACCAGTGCTGATATGCTACAGCAAGGCACTTAAAGTAATGACTCAATGCAGAGACTGAATCTAGCTCTTTCTCATGGTTCTTTTCTTGATTGAAATCAATTACACAGAAGATTCAGTTTTCTTTCAGGGATGATTTGAAGATTCCTTCTATAGGTTTCATGTAAGAATTATACAGTACCTCAAAGACTTCTTTATTCATGAAGAAAAACTATGGAATGATTATTAAGTAAAGAATATGAAAGTGCATTTGTACTTTCCATACATTATTTGAGCAATCTCACTAAAATTAAATGTAAGTTTATATGAAATAATCATAAAGATAATATTAAGACTGATAAAAGACAATTGTTTTTGTGATTTATTACAATATGGCTGTATAATGACACTAAACTCTTACATGCTGAAAGACATGCATGCAAAGAAAGCCATTTGCATCAAAATTGCATGGTCACCACTTGAGATTTTACTTATCAGGGATGTGAGAAAGCTATTATAAAGCAAATATTGACGTTTCCCCACAAAACTATTGTTCATGAGTAATAAAATTTGCTTTGACTGTGAATTACTCTTACGGCCTTTTGCTCTAGGCATTGAGGTAGTGGACATGTAATTTTGTGTTCCAGACAGCATTTAAATGTTGTTATTCTACTGTGTGATTCATATTTTCTTGCTAGGAACAAAATCTTTTATGTTCTTTGATAATTATCTATCTAATTAGCTTCTCCCATTTTTTTTTTCTGTATTCTTGTCAAATCCCCAAAATATGCATTGCAATATGAAACTATATTCTAAAGACTAATTATGTAGCATAATAGTGATTATCTGTATTACAGATATAAAAGTTCTATATGGGAATTCTGTCTACTCAAGATTTTTTTAAGGGTTTATATTTCTGGAATATTAAATCTCCTCTTCCCCTTTCCCCCCCTTTTTTCCTTTCTCCCAGTCATAAGCCTGAGGAAAAGGAAGAGAAATATTAATGGTTTCAGAGAGAAAATAAATGTCCTAGTCTTACAGAAGCTGGTGGATCTTGACAGAGGAGGTATATCTGAATGTCTTTTAAGCGTTACTTTCAAGGAAGCTAGGATGCAATGAGGGCAGACTAGAACACTTATTTCCCATGACCGCATCAGTCAGAGGCTGCCGCACAGAAGGTCGGCACAATTTTACTGTGCCTGTTTCTGAACACACTGTTCTTTGTGCTGTGTTTAATGCTATGCAGATCTCAACATGGTGTGTGAGTTTGTGCATGCATCTGTGTGGGTTCACATATATGATACAAGCACAATGAGCACAGCTAGAGGTGCAGGCTCTCTCAGCACTTAAGTACAGGGAGTCCTGGTCTATGGATGTCCTGCTGAGGTGTTCAAGTCAGTGAAATAGAGGTGGTTTGGGGCATATGCAGGAACAAAATTCGTAGTACTTAAAGTACACCCACCTTGCATTTCACTTAAAAGCATATGATCAGACTTAATGTTTTGGGTACACTTTAGAAAAAGTCATGAGTTTCAAACATAATGAAGACATGCAAGTGCTTGTGTTAACAGTGCAAACTTTTCTACAAGAACCAGAATTCACTTCAGGATTGTGAAAAATGAGCAGGAGTTCTATCAAATGAGAAAGAGTAAAGGGGAAAAGTGACTAGTAATGAAATGAATACTTAGAGGTGACCTTTTAAGATAAGAAACATATTAACAATGATGAAATACAAATGAAATAAGGCAAGGGATAAAATAAAGCAATACTACAAACAGATATTTCACAAGGATGCCTATAAGAATAAAGCCCCTATAAGTGACCCACAGGATGTATGGGTCATTGCTGGCAAAAGCACTCAGAATGTTATGCTCAAACAGAAAAGGACATTTTTGTCATTGTATAGAAATCAGTCACATTATCAGTACAACAAACAGTAGCACATAAAAAAGAGATTATAACCCTACAGAGAACATTCATGATAAAGCTCCAGATTCTGTTCTACCAAAAAATTAAATAGTTGAGATCCAACTTGAAGTGAAAGGCCATAATAGACTTTTCTATTTTTATAATGAAATACCACAGGATGTGGTACAAGGGAAAAAAAGACTTGGAAGAACAGGTGCACATAATAATTGGCTTATCAACAAACCCAGTAAACAAATGGAAAAAGAGAGGGAGAATAATGATGCAAGGGCTCTTATAAATCAATCAATCAAATCAAATCAAGGCATCCTGCAAAGAGATGACACATTATCTTTGTTTTTCATTCCCAACATCTCTGAGGGCAAACAAAAGCAACAGACACCAAGAAAAATAATAATTTGAAAGAGAGAGAGAGAGAAAAAAATAATTTAATATCCATATGGAGTCTGAAAAAGATATATAAGGATGTAATGGTGTGGCAGTACACTGAAGACAGATTTGACATTAATTTTATCGGTAAAATAAGAATATGTAAGCGGAAATATAATAATTTAAAAAGCCATAGATTATTGCATTTGAGTGAATTACCTGATGCAGAAGAGTGAAAAACAAGTGACAAGTCATGTTTCATTTAATCAATCCAGGCAACATTTTGAAAATGATGTATTCATAAGGAGTATCCATTAGCCACCAATAGCTGATAATTACAGTTTTGTGTTTTGTTTTATTTTGTTTTTCAAATAACTCTACTAAGTAAGATAGTAGCTGGCAATGTATCACACTAAGCTTAGGCAATATTTAGTAGACAGAGGTTTTGCAGTGAGTTTCTGTGCATAACAGAAGACAACAGATATCTGAAAAACTTTGAAGATTTGAAAAGGATTGACTTTTGCATATAACAAGCAATCTGTGCTACCAGAAATCCAACAATCAGAGCAGCTGAAAACTGAAACAAACAAACAAACAAACAAAAAAACTAACAAACAAACAAACAAAAACACATGAAGAAGTAGCCAGATATGCACCAAGCCAAAAGAAGAGTCACAACACTTCTTTTGCTTTACTTTGCTGTTGAAACGCACAATGCCTTCATTTGTATAATACTGAATGAATGGATAGTACAGATCAAAAGTATCTGCAAAAAGTCCTATTTAATGTCTGCCATTATAAATCCAGTCAGTTGGACAACAGAAAGCAGAAGTACAAGGATCTCTGACAGAATAATGAAATGTTGAATTAGCTGAATGCACCATGGCACTGTAACTGAGAAAGAGAGGTCAGGGGTGTCACAGCGTGGAATGGGCAGCCAGGAACAAGCAATGTACTGGAGGCCTTCTGTTGGCTACACAACCATAGCTACTAATGAAAAGATGACCTGTTGTAATGAAACTGTGATTGAAATGTGAACCTGCAAAGCCTCTTGCACTGCCTCAGAGCAGAGGGAAATCAGAGAAAGTCTGACAAGCACTGTCAGCAACAGTAGAAAGACTGTGTTGTGGGAGAAGAGTAAATTAAACCTAAGAACAAGACAAAAAATACATCCTGATTCTGCTAGTAGTTGAAAACAGTAGCAACAGCATCTACAAACAATGTATCTAAAAGGGAAAGCAGTATTCTCAAAAATGTTCAGCTTCTATCTAACAAGAGACTAGGACATGAATTAAGATAATATTTCTTGGTCACTGTTTCATTTTATGCTGATTTGCTGAAACAGAATACACATTTTCTATTGCTCTGAGCTGCTTAACCTTACCCCCCTCTTCCCTGATAACAGAGTGATACACAAACACACACACACTTGCACTCACATACACACACACAGATAACATATCAGATAAAGATCTAGAAAGGAATCTGAACACAATGAAAACATTTACAGAGCAGATCCTCATTTGGTGGGAATCAACTGAAAGCTGAAATAGCAATTTTGACTAGCTAAACACCTGAGCCTTAATATGTCCACCACAGTTTCGAGCAAAAAACAGATGAAGTATAGGAAAAAAAAGTTTTCAGCTTCAATATTGTAATGTTACAGAAATATTTTGAATCACTACACTTTGAACTGAACAGTAGACACATGCTGAATTAATTCTCACCAAGGAGAAAATTTATTTCCCAATGTTTTATAATTAATGGCCGATTATCCAGGCCAGTCATTTGATAGAGTTTCTAACCTTGCATACATTACAAAAATAACAAATAGATGAGTCTTACTTAAGTCATGAGGCAGGCACGCTGATAAGAAATATTACCATGTCCATCATTCAGAAAAGGTCTGCAGCTCAATATGCTTTCACACTAAAACTAAAAATTATATATTTTGAAGATCGAGAAAAGAAACATGTTCATGTTTATGAATGTACATGTGTATTGAGGACTGAGGACAGAGCTACTTGATTAGATCAATAAATTAGTAAATCAGATAATGTATCCAGAGAGTCTATATAATTTTGGTGACTAAACCCATGAACATCCACATTTAAAAGGCTTGCAGCCTTCTAGCAGGGGAGTTAGATATGGATCTGAATCGAGGTGCAGAGGGGCTCGGCTGCTCCTGTCCTCAGGGTGAGCTGCCCATCTGGAGCCTGCCTGCATGTCCTGCCATCATACTGCTGGGCAGCTCCATGACTGCAGATAGAGGGGCTGGTGAGGGAGGGAGGCAAGTATCAGGTGGCCCTTGTGAAGCATGGTAAAAAGCAACAGGAGAACTCTGGACGAGACTTAATCCAATTGCCATGTATTTATCCACACCATTTCTCAGCTGACTTATTATGTGAACTGCTACAGTGCACAAATGAACAGCCAGATGTTAGGACATGAAGGGTGCGTCCCTGCTTCCTTCCAAGCAGTGGAGCGATGCCCATGACTAAGAGAGCATCACCAGCTCCTGCCTCAGTCCCACAAATTGCTTTAGGTCAGCAGGGCTGTGAGGGTGGTGAGGCCCTGGCACAGGCTGCCCAGAGAAGCTGTGGGTGCCCCATCCCTGAAAGTGCTCAAGTCCAGGCTGGATGGTAACCTGGTCTGATGGGAGGTGTCCCTGCCCATGGCAGGGGGTTAGAACAAGGAGGTCATTAAGGTCCCTTTCAGCCCAAACCATTCTGTGATTCTAGGACCCTGTATATTCAGGAAACGGCTTGTCAGATTGAAGTGTAAGACAGAGGTTCTGTGTTCCCCACTAAATGCCTGAGCCTCGTGTACATCTTCACTGCACAGTAGAGATCTCCATTCTTACCTGTGCTTATACAAACATAAATACAGTACCTGAAATAATAAAAAAGGCATTTTTATCAAAGCTTATAAAATACTTATTGTAAAGAACAATAGTGAAGTTATTGTCAAAATATGGAGCTTTTTACATTCTCATATTAAAGATAATATTCAACCCTAAAATACAGTCTCAAAGGGATCATTAATACAGACTGTGTATCTTGAATTATGTCAACTTTAAAAATAGATTTTTACTTACAAAATAATTTGTTTCAAATTTAAAAATACAGTTTAGCTGACATAGTAAAATGATGGGACATATGGTTGTAACAGTAATGCATAAAATATATAGAATCGTGGTTGTCTAGATAAGATTATTTCAGTCCTTGTGTCACTGCCACTGGTTCTCATCATTGTAAATTAAATGACTTTAGAAAGTTAACCAGAAATTCAAAATTACACCAAGTCTTGGCAGATGATTAGCATCTTTAAACTTCCTATTAATATAGCGTGTATTTCATTTTACGATTGTTATTAATTCCCTAATTTAGAAAAAAAAAAAAAAAAAAAAAAAAAAAAACACAGAAAAAAAGCAGAATCATAGCATAACAATATAGTATACACACTTTCAATAACGGCAAGTATTAGATCTACTGTGATATGCATCCAGTGCAAAAAGCATTACAACCATGTTCTAATAGTTTATCGACTCTTTTAGATAGGTCAGAAAGTGAGTAATCTATGAAGTTCTTTTCCAAAATGTGTATAAAATTTCAGAAAATCCCACAGACACAGGATATATGGGTCTGGGGTGGCCTGCAGGAATTCTCTAGTCCAACCTCCTGCCCAGAACAGGGTCAGCTGTGAGGTCAGGACAGGTTGCTTAGGACCTGGTCTTGAAAACACCCATGGATGGAGGCCCATCCACATCCTCTCTGGGCAACATGATCTGCTACTTTACTGACTCAGTGAGAAAATGTTGTTCCCCGTACTGTTTGAAACTCCCTTGTTTCAATATACTCCCATTGATTCTTGTCCTCCCAGCATACTGCACTGAAGACCCTGACTCCATACCAGCACATTTTAGGAGACCATGTGAGAAGCCTTGCTAAAGTCAAAATGAATTACATCCACTTTCATGTCATTTCTCATTACCCTCCAAAGTTCCACATTCAGTTTATGTTCTCAATATGTTGCTGTTACACTGAATGTCAGTGGTTTCATGTTTAAGAGAGTTCTGGGGAATATAGATTTTGTGTGTGTGTGTGTGTGTGTGTGTGTTCTAATTTCTTCTCTTTCATGATGAATCTTTCTAAGTACAAACAATAAATTTTCATTTCCTGTTACTACATTTCTTTAAAACCTGTTTTAGCTTGTCTAAGCCTGTTGTCAAGATCACAGTTACTTTCATCTGTTGTCTCTGTTTCACATCTGTTATCAGAAAATACATTCAACTATATGTTCTTTATAACAATGATTTCCAAACTGCAAAAACCATGATTTTTCAGCTCAATGGTACTCATTTTGGCCCTTCATTTGCAAAGATGCTCTTCAGTCAAATATTATCTGTACTCCATAGAAATGTTTGAAGTATTTGTTTTATTTTGTTTCCCATAATACCCTGGGAATTTTGTGTATCTTACCCACAAAGGAAAAACATTTCAAACTTCGATCAGATATGAATGCCAATGGACTTGTTGACACTCCCCCCCCCCCCATTTTTTTTCCCTAAAAATATTTTAATCATGCTTTATATTTTGAATGATTATATTTATTCATTGCAGAGATTTATTTATTATTTCACTGTATTTCTTCACTAATGTTCTATCTTTTCTCACTGTTTCTGCCTCACTTTTAAATTTGTTCTTAGACTAACAATACTTGGTCCACGTTTTTCAGTTGCATTCTCTGAAAATGCTTGTGTATCCCAACTCTGGAAGCCTGCAGTATGACAAAGCTATGTACTTGAGCCATAGCTGATGAACACATGGACAAAGAGTTGATTTCTCCACCTTCTCACATCTCCAGCGAAATTCTCGCTCTTACTTCCTTCTGCTATTTCTCCTTCTCTGAGGATGGAAGTGTCACTCAGAGAGATACTACATACATAGAAAGTCTTCACAGCAAATCCCAAAAGAGTCAGCTCAAAAGACAAAGACTGATAACAAGAGCGTACAAAAGTATAAATATACTGGCCTGCATATAAGAATAGTTTCCAACCCAAAGTGGTAACGTTACCTTAATTTCAGCCAATTACTTCTGACAGAGAATCTGATTTTCACTTCAGGATATGTGATCTCAACGTGAATAAATTCACCTTGATTTGAGTAATTTAGTCAACTACACTGTGAAAACAGGACATCTTGGACTTATTCTGCTGAACCTAAGAATCAGGTAAGATTCTGCGGCATGGGCTGAAATCTCAGCATCAGAATATGTTCTCCTTGTGTTATTAACCAAACAGATTTATTTATTTTTTCTTTTTTCTTTTTTTTTTCCCCTGCTGCAAGCTCAACTCCAGCTGTGGTGTACTCTCCATTAACTAATTTTGTTTCAATGATATTGCCTGAGTGCACAGAGGTATTGACTAGAAAGTTTGATAGTGATTTCCTAATTAACCTGTTCATGTACAGAAGCTTCACAGGTGGAACACTCAAAATGTGAGTGGGGAAAGTATGAGGTACTTGTACATTGAGATTATGCATATGGGAGATCCATCCATTATCTCCATATTTTATATATTTCTGTACCTCATGTTCCATCTGTTAACGTATTTGTAGTTTACCCTAACATTATACCATGGGAGACAAGGACAAATAAGATATTTTTTCACCCTTTTTCTTTTAAGCAGAGAAACACAAAATTGGCACCCTTGGGCTATATGTAAGTCAAAGGGAGGTAACAGCTTTTGCTAAACAGGGAAGTACCATTCTGCAGTGTCCCCCTATAAGAAGTTTATAGCCCTGGCTATCTTAAAGAAAACAGTCAGTACTACTCTAGAAGGTCTATGCAGAATTAAGTAGAAAATAGACTTGTGCCCTTTTCAGTTTCTGTGTGCCTTTTCTTGCTGCTGCCCTTGTTTTTATCACTGGCAGCCATTAAATTCCTTTGAAACAATACATCTCTCAGTCCTTCTTTTGAAGTTACTGTTGAAAATTTAATCTACTTCAGCAGGTCAATGAATTGCAGCATTGGTGCTGATGTCAGTACATGCTTGAAATCCTTGAATTGTTTTTAAGGCCTTGCCTCCATTCCCACTGTCTTTCTTCATGAGTTTTTTTGTTTTCTTAGATGGGTTGATCAAGCTGCATACCTTGCCAGGAGCCTAAAATAACTAATATTATTAACCAAATTCAATATGACTTTTGGTCTTGCTGTTAAAATTTAACTCTTCATAGCATAACCAGTCATAAGGTAGGGATTTTGGTTTTGCAAGGACTTTATTTTTGGAATGATAAATTAATTTTGAGTTTGACTACAGTCAAAGAATGCTAAGGAACCCACCTCTAATAAGCTATGATTTGTGATATATGATTGGAACTAAGGAAATCCTTAACTTGGGGCTTTTTACCTTTTTTAAATCAAAGAAAGACTGTTGACGAATAGGAAGTCACTTAGCAAAAAGTAAAGATGATTTGAAAGGAATAGCTTTGAAGTAGATGGCAAAAACTCAAAAGGTTCTTATGGGGTGCAAATGGTTTCACCAGAGAATTTAACAAAATTTCATTTGTTCCATATAAGTCTGCTTCAGTGCTCCCAACTCATAAATAATAATGTAGGTGCTCTAAAAGGCAACCATTCCTCTTTGTTCATTTTCTTTCACCTGAAAAGGGGGCAGGGTGGGATGGGACAGAAAAAAATGCAAAACACACAGAACACACAGCAGAATCTGGAATGCCTGGAATCAGATGAAATTATAATCTCTTTCTGAGAGCATATCACTGAATATATGCATGATAACTGTAATGAATATGTGAATAATATGTGAATTTTGAACATTTTTTAATTTATTTTGTTGCAAATTGAATGGTTCTGGTTCTGTTTGGTATCACTCGGTATTTGGAATAAAGTATTTAAGACTGCACTGTGCATATATATATATATATATATA
>CM021732.1:76438973-76454851 GCA_011075105.1 Heteronetta atricapilla | reverse complement strand
AGAGAAGAATTTAAAGAGATAAATGACCATTTGAAATAAATGCTAACCAGTACACTTAAATGCAACTAAAAATTAAGAGACAATCTTGAATTCAGGAGATATTTTTTGTAGCCTATATTTTAATATTTCAAAGAGATTTATACATACATGTATATTGTCAGGAATAGTGTCAAGTTACCTTTTATGTGTGCGTTTCAGTTGCCATAGTAACAGTATTACTTTTGTTAACAAGAAAAATGCTGAAAACTTCTGCAGAGACCTGAATGGACAGACTCCTTAGAGATAATTTCTATATTGGATCCCTCTCTCTCTGAAAAAATACTTTTTTGTTCCTCTTTGAAACATTTTCAGCATGTTTATTTAATTGACATAATTTAAATTGAACAGATTTTTTTGTTGTTGTTTTTCAACTATTTTTAGAATAAGTATTGTTAGAATATAAAGTGTGTTGTATCAGATTAGGTTGTGCTACATATAGTGGTCCTAATAAAAAAAAAAAAACTGAAAATAAACAAAAGGAAAAATTAAACAACCCTGTGTGTTCTTGTCTCAAGTTGTCCTGAATGTCAAGATTTGTGATCCTAGACACTATGGCATGACTTATTTCAACAACAACAACAAAAAAAAGCTTTTTAATCTGAAACAGAAAAGACCCATGTTATAATAGAAATTAGAATTCATAACTTCTTATAAAGAGAAAACTCAAAGTGGTTATACTAGACAAGTAAAAATAAAATGACCTCACACACAACTCTCTCCTGCTTACTGTTTTCTTGCAGGTAAATCCTTGCCACTGTGTTTAGATTTAGACATAAATTTATAATTTAGTTTACTGAAGGACTTCATAAAAAATATTTAAGCAGAACTCCTAGTGATGTCTATTGACGTTTTGGTTCAGTAAAGACCCATCAAAAGGAGTGAATAGTACATTTTATTAATTTAATCCCAGCCATCTCCAGCATAAAGTGTTAGGAGAACTGTCATAATCTGACAGTTTATAAAACCAGACTCTGCTCAGGGCTTGATTAAATCCTATTCCACTAATCAATTAAAAAAAATACTTTGAAATCAAGGGGGTTTCAACTGATTTGCATTAAGCATTTTCTTTGACTGTTTGATTTATTTTTTTAATTTAATGCTGAGGTTTTATTTTCATTAAATTTTATGTGATGTTATCGATCCTTATAAACTCTGAATATTAGTAAGTGATTTCACTTTAATATTAAACTTTACTTTTTTCTGGAAGTTAAAATTAAGCCAGAAAAAAATAGCTTTTGCTTTGCCTTTGGAAGGATTACTGCATATAAACAAAACAAACAAAAAAAAATAAAACCAACAGCAACAAAAAATAAATTTAAGGGAATTTAGGTGTGTGTTTTTGTAGATTTTTTTTTTTATGTCTTCTTAAAAATATAGGAAAAGGAAGCAGAAACATTAAAGTAAAGATAAAATACCCTCACTAAAATATTTTTTTTGTTTTGGAAGAAGTCCTTCAAAACTGTCACACAACACCGTCATTTGTTACATGGGAACATGGGTGAAAAAATAAAAGAAACCTCTTACCAAATAGTTGCAGAGTTAAAGCAAGATACTACTGTGGAAACATAGTGGGAGGGTAAAATCTGTTTATGGCAAGATAGGTAGGCATACTGTGAAGAACCCAGCTACAGTTAAATGAGGAGAGATTTTATTTCAAGTAGCCCACAGGAAGCAATAATGTTCGTTTCTTGGGGAGGAGTGGGAGGACTTTGACAGAGAGAATCAGAGAGAAAGTAAGCTTTTATTACTACGGATATGGCTAAAGTATGTGTTGTGTTCTTCAGAAAATAAGGCAAGCAAAAAATTGTATGTACAGTGTGCTGGCTGTTCTCTGTTGACTCTCCAAGTCCATACGCTAACTCATAGTTTGTGCAGTATGAGTTAGCCCTTTTTAACTGGTGAATTTTATGCTGTATATAAAATACTACCATGTAATATACTATAAATCCATGCTCTAGCTTGTGTCACAATAAGTCGACTAATGACACTATGAGACACTTCAGGAGGAACGTATTATGTGTGTTACAACAGAAGCAATGGACAGCCTCAGCAAAAAAGAGACAATAAACTTTTATTGTGGCATATGAGTATGGGCAGATTACATCTCAGTTGAAGCAAATATTCCCCCTTTTTTCTTCCTCAAAAACAAAACAAAACACAACAAAAAAACAGGTAAAACTATCCAGTTTTAAAAACCCATTTTGATGTTTATAAGTTTCATAGCTCTACATCAAAGACAAAACATAAATCAAACTTTCACTTTAGTTCAAAATGTATTCCAGTTTTATGTATAAAAAATAATAACTTAACGTTCTAAATCCAAATGACTCATTTTATTATTATTATTATTATTTTTCTTGAAGAAAATCTATCAGGTGTTGACAGCAGAAAAAGCCAGGATATGATTTCTCTGAACATTCTAGAGATGTTTACTTGTTTTTAACCCAGAATAATGCATAAAAGATTACTTTGTTGGGCGTTTTGGTAAGGTAAAACAGTGATTATGCTCAAGAAATAAAAAGGCTAAATAAGATATAAATGGACTAAATAAGGTACATAGGCACTCTTTTTTTTTTTTTCCATTAGACACAGTAGATGAGAGGCTATCAGGCTGGGAGTGTTAGTATTTACCACACAACACAAATACAACCACATATGCAAAAGTATCACACAGGTAACCTTGTATAATCTCACTGAATTGTTGGCACATTGGTGAATAAATGAAAATAATTGCCTGACATATTATAATATTATCCATCACTACAGTATCTGAATACCATTTCTCTGTCACACACATACAAAAAAAAACACCACCAACACCACCAAGAAAAACAACAACAACAAAAAACATAACATGCTGAAAGTGGAACGGGCAGTTGATCTCAAGTCCTTTGCAGCAGTTCAGGCTGAACCAGGCTCCCCGCCCCCCCCCCAAAAAAAAAAAATAAACTTGAAACCTATAGTACAAATATACAAGGCACTTTGTATGCCTCCTGAAGTGGAAATTCACATTGTAACAGCTCAGCAAAGGTATCAGGGGACTTTTTTTTTCTTTTTTCTTTTCTTTTTTTTTTTTTTTTCCACTTGTACTATTCCATAATATTGCTGATTTGTTAAATTTTATTCTGTACATTGGAATCAGATAACTTTCTTCCTGTATGCAGTGTAAAACTTCAAAATGTGAACTTTGCTGAATAGCAGGCTAACATTAACAGTTTGATGAATGGCAAATTGACTAGAGAAATACAGAAACTAAAGACAGACGAAGTTAAAGCAACACTTCCTGGTTTTCTGTGAGGATGATGGTGGACAAGATGGCTTCCACTGACATGGAAAATGCTTTCCTAGAGCCAGCTATTTCCAGCTGTAATCATGTATGAATGCTTTCTTGGACATATAATATTTATTCGTAATTGCGTGGTTAGAAGATTGTGTGTAATTCTAACCACTTCAAGAGGAGTAATTTCCAAGACACCTGTCTAGAACTGTTAGCAGGATTTTATGACACAATACAAAACAGCTTAGATTATGAAAGGAAAAATAAATAAATAAATAAATAAATAAATAAATAAATAAGATGCTGACTTGTTTAACAGACTGAAGGTTGAGGGTGGATAGAGGAATAGAGTTTTTTATTGTTTGTTTGTTTGTTTTATAAATATAACATGCTATAAACACTAAGAGATTACAGTAAAGAAAGACCCTCAGGAAGCAGGACTGTGGGTTCAGGGGGAAACTGAATAATTTGCACCCAAGAAAGTGACTGTGTTCTAGGATAACAGTGCTTGGAGCCAACCTGGACATCCAGAGTTTGACTGACCTATACTAGAATAAGATCTCTACTGTAAATTATACAAGGCTGAAATTATCTGGAGGTAGAAAGATTAGTTTCAGAACAGTCTTTCTGTAAAAACACCAGGGACAGGAAATCTAACCAGTTTTAAGATAAAAACTACTCCCTGTGAAGAGGGATTATATGTGGGGGTTGCTTGCTCAAATTCTTGTTATGGGCTAAAGGTTACATACAAAGTATACAGAGCTAAGACTTTCTCCAGATAAAGTCTTTACAATCAAAATGCACTGAATAGTAATTATCTTTCCAACTACAATACCACTAACACTTACAGTCCAAATTACTAAATAAATAAATCTTTAATAATAGTGTTAAAACTGTGATATGCAGAAACCCTTGGTAGTCTCTGCCCATTTTCCTCAGTGCTATGCTCACCCTTTCAGGTGGCAGTGTAGGTTGTCCAAGTCTTGAGCTATTCTCCAACAATAGCTCAACTGCCAACATTGGGGTCCCTTCCTTCTTAGTATTAAGCTCTTCTAGTGGCTGAATATTTATTTATTTATTTATTTTCTTAACAATCTGCTTCTTTATCCTTGGTTGCAAGCTTACAGTTTGAAAGTGGAAAACTGGCTTTGCTAGGCTCAGCACGAAAATTTAGTATATGTTATGCAACAACTACTGAGGTTTCTCAGACTTTTAAGATACATGTGGCATTCACAGAGCTCAGTAAAAACGAATTAGGCAATCATAAGTTGTTCTTAGACAGTTTTTATCACAACCATAACAAGGCCAAGCCTGTGCAGGCCAAGGTTGGGCAAAACAAATCGTGACAACTAGCTGTACTGGGTCAATACAAATACTAGCATTTTACTACTAGAGGTAAAACCATACAACTTGCAATATTAGGGGACTGAATTCACTGCCTGGAACAAATGTAACCTCAATAAAAACAAGATAAATAATTTTAGTTTACTGTTTTCAGCAGGTAAGAAAGTCCACAGTCTTAACTCAGGAAAAATCACGATAAAATAAAATAAAACAAAACAAAACAAAACAAGCAAAATAAAATAAAATAAATATAAAATATCAGAGGAATAAAATTAAGAAGCACAGTAAACAGGTTTGTGTTCAAGGTTTTCATCTCGTTGAAAGGATCAGCTGTCTGCATAACAAGAATTTCTACACAGGTCCATCAAAGGTCCATCTAATGACTTCCTCTCTTCAACAGTGATTGACACTTTCATGCTTTTTATAACCACTTCACTCAGTGTTTTTGTTTTTGTTTTTGTTTTCTTAGTCCATATAGATTCAGTCTATATTTTAAAAGGACTGTAGTCTTTCCTATCAGAAGAAAGTTGAGAAAAAATCTTTATTTTGTCTGTAGTAAAAGAATTAAAGTGTGATAAAATAAAAGAGCTGACAGACATTTGTCTAGATTCTGGCCCCCACTGAAGGGCAGTCTTACATGGTGTATAAGAGCATGCCAGAAACTAAAGAAATATGTCAGAAATCTTGTTGTGTTCGATTTTCAGATCAATCCACACTACAGAATAACACGTGGCACAGTCAACATCTGAGAAGCATTTCAAAGCAATTTTCTAAGACTGATCTAAAAAAGATAGGTATTAGTTGATTAGGCAGAGTATGTTGTCATTTGTTATTTTAAAAATTTATTGTTGATATGATTAAGTTATTAAGTCTGAATCAAAAAAAAAAACATAAATATTTTATGAATAGGTTCTCATTTACAAGTGGAAATTTTTATATCTTCTTATGTCCCATTTTTGAGGCATTAATTGTCAACAAAGAATAAAAATCAAAAAGTTTTAATCTCAGACTCAGATGCTTCAGAATAATTTCATCAGGAAATAGTTAATAGTGGAAATATTTCTGCTAATGTGTGTAGGTGGTGTACTTGAATTCAAAAATTAAAATTTTTGAATTTTCAGGACAACATAATTAACAAATACAAAATTTTCAAAATACGTAATCAGCCCCAGAATGAATAGTTGCCTAGTGAGTCAGACCTCAAAAACATACTGTACCACACAGCTAGGTAAACTGAAGAACATCAGAAGATGGATCAACATAGCAAATTAGTTAAGTTTCTCAAATGCTGAAAAGTACATAGATGAAAAATAAAAACATTCTTATTTCTGTGAGAAGAAAATAATATAAACCAAGATCTCCCTCCCCCACCTCTGCCATCTACAAAACAGCAAAATGCAATTAAGAATAACAAATGTGGTCCATTTAAATACACAAGAAATAAAATCTGCCTGACATTTTTTTTTGATAAAATCATATTGGAAAGGGGAGGAACTGGAGAATATTTATCATACAGGATCTTCTAAGCCACTGCTTAAGAAGATAGTGGCTAAGAGGAAAACAGTAAGTAAAGACTTTGGGATTGAAACTGCTGAGAAGATAGATGAAAATGGTCATACCTGGAGGAAAATAAAAATAAAAGAAAGATGTAAAGTATGTATTTACTAGAAATACTTTTAATTAGTGAAGTACTATGTACTTATATAAATACTGTAGTCATCTAACATTTTTGGAATCTAGTGGTTTACTAAACCTGTCTTTCTGTGAGAACAAATAATTTGTAAATGGCAACATTTTTAAATTAAAATGTTTTTTTTTTGTTTTTTTTTTTTTTTTTTTCTAAAGTTCTTATTTTATACAGAAGAAGTGACTTGCAGACACACACAAAAACAAGCAATCAAAAAAAATTACTAAAAGAGGGAAATGTTTTTTCTGGGATTTTAATTTAATAGTCTGTGTGGATAAATCTTATGTCATATAGACTAAAGTCAAAGCTGATGGCTAAAGGAAGGGTAAGCTGTCAGATTTTCTAACCTGCTATGGATAACTGAAAAGAACCCCTTTTTTTTTTCCTTGCAAGGTAGAGATGACCTATAGTAAGGAATGGTAATAATAAGTTTATATAATTGAAAACTGAAAATGAATTCATTTTGATAACAGACAATAATTTTGAAAGTGTTAAAATTATGTAAAACACTATACAGCTTTATTCAGTTCCAATGAGGAAAATGATTCAAATCTCACTTTTTTTTTTTTTTTTTTTTTTTCCTATTGCATACATTTAGTTCATAGCTCATATCATAGCTCAGGTCACTGACATATGTGTTACAGTTTCTCCATGTGTTTACTTCACCCCATTCATTCCTTGAATAGAACAATTACCAGTTACTTTAAAAAGCAGCCAGTCAATCATGTTTTCTGTTACAGAAGTAAAGGTTGGTAAAAGGGAGGAAGAAGGAAACTTATTGAATCTCTGGGATGCCAAAGTTCTGCAAGGTAAGATAAAAAAAGATGTTGATTGAAATTCAAGAGTAACATATTGTTGGTGAGATTTCTTCCGCAATAAACAGATGAAACTCAGAAGGGGCAAAGAAACCACACAGAGGTCCCTAGATATATGTAATTTGCAGGGAGAGGCCATTCAATGGGGATCCAGGGTAACACACAAGTCTCACAGGTGCTTTGATGCCTTAAAAAGTGAGGAGCTTAGCATTGAATACTATTTCTTTCCCTTCCCTCCCATCCCCTCCCCTCCCGTCCCCTCCCCTCCCTTTCCCCTCTCCTCCCCTCCCTTTCCCTTCCCTTCCCTCCCCTCTCCTCCCTTCCCTTCCCTTCCCTTCCCTTCCCTTCCCTTCCCTTCCCTTCCCTTCCCTTCCCTTCCCTTCCCTTCCCTTCCCTTCCCTTCCCTTCCCTTCCCTTCCCTTCCCTTCCTTTCCCTTCCCTTCCCTTCTTTCTCTCTCACCCTCTCCCTCTCCCTTTCCCTCTCCATTTCCCTTCTTTCCCTCTCATCTCCTTGAGTTTTTCTTTCTTTTCTTTCCTTTTTTTTTTTCTTTTAATTGCTGCTAAATGAATTGCCCTCATAATATGATGTAATAAAATGAATCAGGTAGGACAAATTCAAAATTTATTTATTTATTTATTGGCATCATGTTTAATATAATATAAAAACTTATTCTTCATGTTAAATATAATATAAAACTTTAAAAGTATATTCACGTATTTTGTGAAATTCATAGATTGCTTTCATAGAAGCAAATGTAGCTTGAAATGTGAATGCTAACAGGTAGCAAATAATTGTGTATATATGTGCTGTTAGAGGTGGGCATATGTTCAAAACTTAGCTTCTAAACTCTCAGGAAGAAACCTGCTATTTGCTAGCTGCAATTGGTGTCGGTTGGTTGCAAATCTTCATGCCTTTGTTAAAAAAAAATGGTACATCCTGAATAATCCAGTTAATAAATAGAGGTGAGAAAGAGCTACCAAACAGAAGGCAGATCATGCATTGTGCCTCTGTACGTAGAATATTTTGGTTGGAAAACTGGGGGCCTGGAAGAAAAGGAGTCCAAAAAGTAGAACTCACCTCGAAAAGATGAAGATGTTAATTCTGTATAGAGAGAAGGTCCTGCAAGACAGGGGAAATTCATGGAGATGAGAGAGCTGTGTGGAGATGAATGCTGGGAGATACAAAATCCCAGTATCCGAACCAACTATTTATTATTATTATTATTAACATAGGCAAAGGAAATAGAATTTCAGTGACTCAGTGGCTTTCACTTCCATCACTGTTAGAAATCAAATTTGAGTCTGTAAAATTGCCAAATTCATTATCCTATAGGAGAAGATACAGTAGTGTCAACAAAATCAATAGACTGTGTATTTTCAGAAAGCTTACAGATGAAAGTGTTGTTCCATTGATTAACATGATCTTTGATTTATTAATGCTGTTGGCAGTCATAAAAAGTAAACAAAATAAAATCTTAAAAATAAATCCTTGAAAATCCTTGAAAACACAGCCTTCATTATCCTCACTACTTCACACTCCTCAGAAAAGAACACCATTTCCATTATTTTCCAATGTCAGATCCCTGTCAAGGGGCTGGATTACTAAAATTGTGCTACAGAAAATTGCCTGGACTGCTGACCCAAGGGCACTAGCCAGGAGATCATGATTCTGTTTCCAACAAGCTGAGCAGGAAGCTAGGTAAAATTACCTCTATCTAAAAATCTCCAGAAACTTAAATAGATCCATGCACAAGATTGTTTGGGTAAGAAAACGTAATTCCTGACTTTATTTTTCTTGCATTTTCCAGAAGGCATTTTTGGAAAAAAAAGGATGCCATCAAAAAAAAAAAAAAAAAAAGAAAAGGTCAGTCAGGTAGACTTGTGATATCATGTGACAGCTGATACTCCTTTTCTAATCTAATCTTTTTTTTTTTTTTTTTTCATATTGCAAGTGTGGTTCATCTAGGAAGGAGAGCTCCTTAAAATTAAGTAAGCTAACATATCCTATTTATTTTTTTCATTTTAACACCTTTGATGAGAATAACTCTTAAAGAAATGAAAATCATTTACTTGTAAATAGTAATGATTTTTAGGCTACAATTTTTAAATTTTCTGGAATTCTTTTCACTCATAGTAGCTAAACATTTTGTAATGGGGGAAGATGCTCTTATTAAGATGCCTCCTTTTTCTTTGCACATTTGAAAGCATTTAATAAGAATAGTTTTCTTAAGTATGACTTTGTTTTGAGATCTTTCCAATGACCTCACCTGAAAGCTCTATTATATCCATTTCATACTCACTGGTATTGTAAATACCAGCTGTTAAGTAGGAGATACTTTATAACATATTTAAAGATTTAAAATACCAATACAACAGACTACTTACAACATGGTCTATCAGAAACAAGATTAAAAAGAAGATAGTCCATTAAAAAATTCAAGTTGACAATGTTCCTTTAATCTTATAATTTTAAGCTAGAGATAACTCATTCAATTAAGTATTTCAGATGTGATGTATAAGTGCTTGGTTTTGCTATCCAAAAGGACTTTCTTTTGTGCTCGAGTCTTAAAAAAAAAAAAAAATGTAGATGAATTGCATTTAAATAGATGAATCCTGTGTTGTTGTTTTTCCTAGCCTTCTTTCACTAGCTCTAAAATAAGTTTTCGGGCTTCACAGCTTTCTAGTTAGCACTAAAATTTATAAGATATGATTAGCAGCTCTTATCAAA
Source organism: Heteronetta atricapilla (assembly GCA_011075105.1). Taxonomy (NCBI): domain Eukaryota; kingdom Metazoa; phylum Chordata; class Aves; order Anseriformes; family Anatidae; genus Heteronetta; species Heteronetta atricapilla. Next base: position 76,444,961 of record CM021732.1, on the reverse strand, counting down.
AGAAGTACCTCTGTCAAATTAGATTAGGCAATATCATTTGTCCATCACATCTTGTGAGCTACATCTTTCCCCAGGCCTGGCTTTTAAGTTGGAAGCTGATTCTAAAATGCTCTGAGTGCTTTGTAGCACTACACACTTCAAGGCTGAATTCTTATTGTTCACACATAAGTGTATTTATGGAGACATAAATTCCCCTGTGACTTTCTGGTTTGTTGATGGCTCTCAAGTTGCAATCTGGTTGCAATTGCACAGTGGAGAATTCCTTGCATAGGGGAACTCTGACAAAAGTTTTGTCAGACACGTTTGCATAGGCCCTGCGTCTGGGGGTGGAAAGGGTCTCTGCAGTATCTTAACACTAGGCTATGTCCTTTTTTTTCAGTCATGGGGTCTGATCAACTCTCTTTGCAAACAAGAAGACCATACTAACCTTGACAGAAAAAAATGTGCGTGGCCTTCAATAAACTCCTTTATCTTGAGGTATATCCAATTTCATGAGGTCATGAGCTTGGGAGTTAATAATAACTGAGGTGATAATGGAGACATAGAAATAATATTTCTTAGGAAAATTTATATTTAAAGGGAAAAAGGCTATCTGAAGGTCTCCACTGAGAGCTGTGTGATGATTGACAAATCTGCATACAGTATATCTTTTTGTACAATTTGCTTCCCCAAACCTAAAATAAGTTTGCAAGTCTTTGGTGATAAAATTCAAACTTACCAACCATCTTGCAGGGAATAGTTGCTATAGGCATTCAGAGCTATTTTAGTTGGTTACCAGGTCTGATACAATTTCCTTTAGATGTTGTAGTGCAGGAACGTATAGAAAACTGCATGTCAGCTGTCTCTGGTTCATGTCAGGTAGACCAGAACTATGAGCTGAAAACATTTTTTTTCTCATTTTAAAGTAATATCTTAACAGTTAGGGAGAGTGTTCTTTCAACAGGAAAAACCTAAGATGTCTTTGGAGTGCCTGCATGAATCAGTCCAACCTGTTTGCTTGCTCTCAGCCTGCTTGTAAGCTAACACTTAAGAGACTGATATAAAAGTCCTGATTAAAGTGTCCTGTCTTGCCTGGAGGAGATGTGGGATTTCACATAACCACACCCTACGGCTTTGATTAAGGGAAGATCTTACACAGACTGTTAATGTACAGGTTAATTTTACTTCCACTGAGCAACAGAGTGGATGAAATACCTTAAAAGTTATTTTCCTTTAAGTTGGTGACAAGGGAATCATGCTGTCATGAAAAAGGAAACAGAAAGGGAAGAGAAACAACCTGGAGTGATGGGAGAACATGAAGGGAATTAGCAGTGGGAAATAACACCATTTGATTTAATGCTTCCCAAAAAATCAGAGGAAAAATAAAAGGAGAAAGAAAAGAAATGCACAAAATAAAAATAATAATAAAAAATGTTTTAAGTTTGGTGCACTGAAAGAATGCAAAGTTTGTGAGCATGTAGCTTGTTTGCCAATTAGATTGCCATCCCCATGGCTAATGTAGGATACCGCAGCAGATGCAGTTCTGCTCTATTTCCTGTTCTAAACCACAATCTTGTTTAACACTGATAGCATGGTATGCACATATTTAAAGCTCATGGCATTCAGACACTAGGTAATGATTTACAATTGAGACATATATATCTGAAGCAGATTCTCTCACTAAACAACCATTATTTCTGTATTAATTAATGGTATTTATTAATAATAAATATATTATTAATTTCTGTATCCAGTTATTAATTTCAGTCTAGAGTGAAGAATAACTGTGATAGCTCTCCTTGGTTCCCTAGGAATAAGGAAACTTACAATTTTCTGAAATAATGTTCAGCATGTACAGTATCATCTTAAGTTTCTTCATTCTAGAACTGGTGTTGTAAATCCACATAGAATCATAGAATATCCTGGAAGGACCCAGAAGGACCACTGAGTCCAACTCCTGGCTCCACACTGGACCACCCAAACCTCAGACCATGTGTCTGAGAGCATGCCAAAATGCTTCTTGAACTCTGGCAGGCTTGGTGCCATTATCACTACCCTGGGGGGCCTGTTCCAGTGCCCGACCATGGTCTCAATAAAGATTTTCAGCCCAAATTGCCCCTGTCACAGATTCAAGATGTTTCCTCAGGTCCTATTGCTGTTCACCAGCACCTCTGCTCTCCTCAGGAGGAAAATGTAGGCCACCATGAAGTCTCCGCTCAGTCTTTTCCAGGCTGAACAAACCAAGTGACTTCATCAGCTCCTCATACATCTTGCCATCGAGACCGTTCACTGTCTTTGTATGTCAAGTCCTACATCCAAATTTTTTATGAAAACATTGATAAAGACTGGTCCCAGAAGGGAGCCCTGGGGAATCCCACTAATGACAGGTTGACTATTCAATGTAACCTCATTTACATGAGGAATAAATAGTCTTCATTGAAAAATAGCTACTGTACATTTGCATCTATTGTTTAAAGCAAAATTAGAGGGAGATCTGAAGCCAATGGATGCCTTCGTATAACTGTGAATTTTTGTTTGAGATCTGATGACTAGATGTCTAATAGAACCGAATACTATTCTGTACTCAGTAACTGTTGAAAAAGAGCCATTATGCTCTATCATGTGAGAAATTTGTGTACTTAAGGAGAGTTTCCAAGCCAGAGTTGACACAAAAGTCATTAGCCAGCAAGTCCCCAACCGTGGATTTCCATGATAGAATGTAACAGTTCTGAAGAAGCCGTCATGGTCTATTGGGCCAATAATTTGCATTTTGAGTAGGGCCTAAATATGTATTTCTCTGACAGATTGGAGCTGTTATGGCTTACTGGGTCAATAATGTATTTTGTAAATACTCCCCAAGTAGACATTTACATAATTTGTATATTTAAAAGTCTGTAATTGAGTATCTACAAAACAGACTATAATGTCTCCTTTAGAACTAGTAGGATCTTTTGTGTGCGTGTGTTGTTTTTTAAAAAAGGGAGAGTTTTAGAAATAGTATAGTATAATATTAATGAATGCTACAGATATTAAGTTGTTGAAAAACCGAATTCAGTAAAAACTGGTGTTATTCATGTTCCTTTTCTATTCTGCTTTTTTTCTTTAAGTTAGCTTTTATGCTTACTGAACTGTAGCAGTGTAGTGTGCTGTCTGTTTTTATTATTATTATTATTATTATTATTATTACATGTAAAACACATTGTTTGGTAGGTAAAAGGCCAAAGCAACACTTAAGAATATATTTTTTACCAATAAATTGATTATAGTCATTTCTATGGTCACCATTCAACTTAATTACCAAATACTTATTCAAAAATATTAAGACACTTCTAAAAATGAGTAGCCAGCAAAGCACTTAGGCCTACGTAGATCTCATCAGACTTTTACCTTCCTGAGAAATGAGCTTCTAATCCGTGCTATGATCTCTACAGTAATAGAGTAAATACAATTTGAAGATAGTTCACACTACCTGACTTCGTTTGTCCCTTAAAGAGATTATTCTCAGGAGATGCACATAGTTCTCATTGACTTTAGAAGGAACCCTTCTAAAGCAAGGGACTTTAGAAGGAACCCTTCTAAAGAGCTCCTTCTAAAGAAGGTAGCTTAGAATAGAGACCTACACTTCAGCTGGATAGATTTAGATGAGACTAATTCTGTCCTTACAGAAACCCATTAAATGAATCTTGCAAAATCGTTATGGCCATTTTGTAAGTACCACGACAACTCTGTCGTACTGCTATTCTTGTATACATTAATCAAAAGACATATACATAATGTTATTTGCCATATTTTCTTCAACACTTTTTTATTACTTAGCTTGGTTACATATTGGAGAAAAAACAAACAAACAAACACAAAAAATATATTTATCATTATATTCAATTCAATGTTTGCAACAATCTCAAAAGTAATTGTTATTTTGAATTGTCACATTCTTCCTTCAAGCATTTGTTCATTCAGTAAGAACACTTTAGATGTGAGTTGTTGTAGGTTAGTGACAGTGGGCTTTTTGAATTTAATAACTTCAGCAACAAAAAGAGCTTTAAATAAAATTTAAGTAAAGTATGAAATTCAAAATGATCAGTCATTGTAAATAATCTAAAACAATTCAGGATTAGGTTTTTAGCTGATATATGAGCAATACAGATTCAAAATAAGTTCATGGTATTAATAACACCCATGAAAGATAAACTCACTCTCCATGAAGAAGGTCAGCACAGGCTCTGATAAAGTCTTCAGTACAGGATAAAGCAAATCTTAAATAAGATATAAAACTTCGCTGGGGTTTCTGCACACAGAACTTTATCCTCAAAATTGTGTGGAAAATGAACACATAAAGGAATGCAGCTGAATCCAGGTTGTTTATTTACCAGTGAATATTCATTTAAAAGGTTTTATTTCCGTGTTTTGTCCAGTTTCTCCATATCACTGAAATACATTGGAACAGATTCTGCCTATGTCTCATGCCAGTGTCTGAGAGAGTAAAAAAAGATGAAGACATTTCAGTTTTTTTTTTTTTTTTTTTTTTTTTTTTTTTTTTTCCCATACAGAACTGAAAAGCAATTACAGGTTCATAATCCTGTATTTGTTGTCCATTTTATGCATCAAAAAGATTGAATCATTTAACTATTGACAATTCTCAATCACAACTATACAATGAAAAAATAAATTGAATAAACAAAGTTCAAAGTAGTATTTTATAGATTTTAGCTAATTTACCCAGCCATGTTTCACACAACTGTCCAATTAGAACTTCCCTAGAGTGACCATTAATACTGAAATATAAAAGAGAGGTTAATGCAGAGCTTGGTAGAACTGTCACTGATGATAATAGGTATGGACAGCTCCACCACTCTTGAGGAGAGATGTGATTTTTGGTTCCTTCAGATTTTCCATGGATATGCACACTGATGTGTCTATCTGCTACAATTTCCATTGACTACCTTAAACAGCATATCTATGTACTCAAAAATCTTGGAGAGAAAGATAAAATTCAAATTAACAAATAATGATGTTAAGGGTATGCTAAGTAAAAGATATCTGACTGCAAGTCCATCTAGTTAAAGAAGCTGCATTTGCAGATAATGCAAAAATGCATGATTCCATACCCCATCCTACCGTCTGACCTGTGATAAAGCAATAGTTCTGTTCACTTGACAAATGGTGGAACTATATGGATTGTTTTGCTTGTAAACTGAAAACTTTATGCTTCAAATGAAATGAAACAAAATAAAATTAAAATAAAAGCTTGACATTCTGTCAGTTATGCTTTCATCAAAATCAAAGGTATGTTTTGGCTTGTTTTGGAGGAACTCTCAGCAACCTTAAAGTACAACCAACTTTAAAGTACAGATTTATTCACTTCTGCACTTTTGCAGATGGAATTTTGAAGCATAGAAAACTTCCACTGCTTATCAAACAATGTCTTCTCACTTACACTTTCTCTTACTTCTCTAGATGTTCTCTTCTCAAGGGAATGTGAAGTATTGTCTATGGAGATAAATTGTTCTCTGGATACCCAGTTCTCTGAACTGGTGGAAGGGAGTGGGGAGAGAGATGTGGCCCTCACTATCCATGAAGAAATGGTTGGTGACCTGGTACGGCACTTGGATGTGCACAAGTCGATGGGGCCCAATGGGATCCACCCAAGGGTACTGAGAGAACTGGCAGAGGTGCTGGCCAAGCCGCTTACCATAATTTATCAACAGTCCTGGCTATCAGGGGAGGTCCCAGTTGACTGGCGGCTAGCAAATGTGATGCCCATCTACAAGAAGGGCCGGAGGCCTGACCCGGGAAACTACAGGCCTGTCAGTTTGACCTCAGTGCCAGGGAAGCTCATGGAGCAGATTATCTTGAGAATCATCATGCAACACTTGCAGGGCAAGCAGGCGATCAGGCCCAGTCAGCATGGGTTTATGAAGGGCAAGTCCTGCTTGACGAACCTGATCTCCTTCTATGACAAAGTGACGCGCTGGGTGGATGAGGGAAAGGCTGTGGATGTGGTCTACC
>CM021732.1:76428181-76438963 GCA_011075105.1 Heteronetta atricapilla | reverse complement strand
GATCTGGATAGGCTGCACCGATGGGCTGAGGTCAACTGCATGAAGTTTAACAAGGCCAAGTGTCGGGTCCTGCACCTGGGGCGCAATAACCCCAAGCAGAGCTACAGGTTGGGAGAGGAATGGTTGGAAAGCTGCCAGGCAGAGAAGGACCTGGGAGTGCTGGTGGATAGTCGGCTGAATATGAGCCAGCAGTGTGCTCAGGTGGCCAAGAAGGCCAACGGCATCCTGGCTTGTATCAGGAACAGCGTGACCAGCAGGGCTAGGGAGGTGATCGTCCCCCTGTACTCGGCTCTGGTGAGACCGCACCTCGAGTACTGTGTTCAGTTTTGGGCCCCTCGCTACAAGAAGGACATCGAGGTGCTAGAGCGGGTGCAGAGAAGGGCGACGAAGCTGGTGAGGGGCCTGGAGAACAAGTCCTATGAGGAGCGGCTGAGGGAGCTGGGCTTGTTCAGCCTGGAGAAGAGGAGGCTCAGGGGTGACCTTATCGCTCTTTTTAGGTACCTCAAGGGAGGCTGTAGCGAGGTGGGGGTTGGCCTGTTCTCCCACGTGCCTGGTGACAGGACGAGGGGGAATGGGTTTAAGTTGAGCCAGGGGAGTTTTAGGTTAGATGTTAGGAAGAACTTCTTCACTGAAAGGGTTGTGAGGCACTGGAACAGGCTGCCCAGGGAAGTGGTGGAGTCACCATCCCTGGAAGTCTTCAAAAGACGCTTAGATGTAGAGCTTAGGGATATGGTTTAGTGGTGGGCTGTTAGCGTTAGGTTGGAGGTTGGACTCGATGACCTTGAGGTCTCTTCCAACCTGGAAAATTCTGTGATTCTGTGATATGTTTTCCAAATACACCCTCACTATCAGCTATATGAGGAATTTTTCTCAAGACTGCGTTTCGAGCATTTCAAGAGCTAGTCAATCTGTAAATTCTCTCTCTCTTTTTAAAGTGTTTTTAATTGTTTTCCAAAAGCGAAAGAATAGCCACCAAATCTAGGTATTATTCCTTTATGTGAACTTTCAAGACTGATATTAATAGCATATGAAATTGATTGGTTCCAGATGTTTACTATTATAACTACTCCTAATTAGTCTGTTTAGTAGTTATAGTATCATCTTCTGCATTCCTCAGACTATATATTACATGATAGGCTTTTGTTTTTGTTTGTTTTGCTGTTTTCTTTTTCCTTTTTAATGGATTAAAATGAAGTGTTAAAATTTGCCTGTGATAAATGCTGCAGCATCTCTTGATAGTCAAAAGTTTTACTACTTACTCAATTAGAACAATTATTGTCTTACTGTTTAAGACAGTGCTAATGTCTTTCTTAAAAAAAAAAAAAAAAAAAAAACAAACAAACAAACAAAAAAAACATTTATCACAGCTTTAAAAATAGCTAAGGTAAGTCAAGTCTTTTTATCTGAATGATGATATTGAGAGGTACTCTAGGTCTTCAGTCAATACAGAGAACAGAACTCCTCTGACTCCAGTAGAAGTTGTTTATGGTAATTGAAGAACCGGACTTCACATTAAAATTGAATATATTTCTAGCATAATCCTTCAGTAGCTCCAGTTTCTCCAAAATATTTTGACAGCAAATTAAAGAGGAAGGAAGGAAGGAAGGAAGGAAGGAAGGAAGGAAGGAAGGAAGGAAGGAAGGAAGGAAGGAAGGAAGAAAGGAAGGAAGGAAGAAAGAAAAGAAACGAAGGAAGGAAGAGAAAGAAATTTTATAGTTATGGCTTAACACTGTAAAGACACCATATGGGTCCACTGGTGATCCACAGCTAAAGGTGTCTACTGTGGAGGTAGCAAGTCCATTCCAGACAGAGATAAGTGGTGTTAACTTGTCAGTGCCCTTCACATTAGGGTCAGGTCTGTCTTTTATTCAGAAGCATAAACATAATAACAGAGTATTTGGACTCTCAAAAAATGAAGACCTGGTAGCTGTACTGAAAGTAACTGAAATCCATTTCAGGCTCATGAAACAGGTTTCTTTTCATCTTTGCAATGATAACTCTTTATGAAATTCTATTCTGAAATTGTTAGCAAACTTATAATACAGAAATTCCTTCACGGTAAAACTTTGAAGTTATGTCATTCAGTGTCAGGTGAAAAGATGAAAAGCTCTTAAAACTTTGATTTGCAATTTAACAAATTAACAAAACAAAACAAAACAAAAACATTTTTTTTTCCTCTTTTATATATACTATTTCCATTTTGATAGAATAGAATCTGGCATTCCTTAATGAGCTTGTATCAAAACCAGATCATCAGTAAAATGTTTTTCAGCCTAGTGAGAACCTTTGTAACTTCATGACCTTACTTGATTTTCCCAACTGAAGGTCGAAGCAAGTATGCAGATATTTAACTTAAGTTTAAAACATTAACCAGGTTTTTGATCAGGCATGAACTTCTGCAAACAGCCATTTCAGTTTTAATATTTGACTAATCTCTGTTTACAATATGACCTTGCTTTGTCTTAGCAAAATACATCTCCAAATATTAAGCTTAGCCAGTTCTTTAAAATGCAGAATTGTTATCAATACTTATAAAATACTTGGATGGCTATAAGCCCTTCAGAAGGAACAGGTAAGGGAGGGGCAGTGGCATGTCTCTCTATATTAGAGAGTATTTTGATGTGGTTAAGCTCTGGGCTAGCAATAAGGTAGAGTCCCTATGGATAAGGGTCAGGGGGGATGGTCAATAAGATAGATATCCTGGTGGGGGTCTGCTATAGACCACCAAACCAGGATGAGGAGACGGATGAGGTGTTCTATTAGCAGCTGGTGGAAGTCATACAATCACCAGCGCTTGTTCTCTTGGGAGATTTCAACTTTCCAGACATGCTGGAAATATAATACAGCCCTGAGGAAGCAGTCTAGAAGGTTCCTGGAGTGCGTGGAAGACAGCTTCCTGACTCGGTTAGTGAGCCTACTGGGGGGTGCCCCACTAGACCTGCTGTTCATGAACAGAGGAGGAGTGGTGGGAGATGTGGTCGGGAGCTGTCTTGGGCAGAGTGACCATGAAATGGTACAGTTCTCTGTTCTTGGTGAAGTCAGGAGGTGAAGTCAAGAGGGGGATCAGTAAAACTGCTCACTTAGACTTATGAAGGGCAGACTTTGCTTGGACCTATGAAGGGCAGACTTTGAACTGCTCAGGACACTGGTAGGGAAGGTCCTTTGTGAAGCAGTCCTGAAGGGCAGAGGCATCCAGGAAGGCTGGACGCTCCTCAGGGAGGAAGTCTTAAAGGCACAAGAGCAGGCTGTCCCTACATGCTGTAAGATGAGCTGGTGGGGAGGAAGACCAGAGTGGTTGAACAGGGAACTTTTTCTGTGTTTTTGGGGAAAAAAAAAAAAAAAAAAAAAAAGAGAGTTTATGTCAAGTGAAAGAAGGGACGAGAAGGAAAGAAAGAACTATCAGCATGTGAAGAGAGAAAATCAGAAAGGCTAAAGCCCAGCATGAGTTCAACATGGCCACTATGCTAAAAGATAACAAAAAATGTTTTTACAAATATATTAATGGAAAGAGGAGGGCCAAGGAGAATCTCCATCCTTTACTGGGCACAGGGGTGAACATGACTACTGAGGATAAGGAAAAGGCTGAGATTCTTAATGCCTTCTTTGTATCTGTTTTTACTAGTCAGACCATTTATCCTTGGGGTAGTCAGCCTCCTGACCTAGAAGTCTGGGATGGAGAGCATAAGAAACCTCCCACAATTCAGGTGGAAACAGAGACCTGCTACTCCACCTGGACTGTCACAAGTCCATGGGGCCAGATGGGATCCACACGAGGGCACTGAGCTGGTGGATGTGATCACTGGGCTGCTTTCCATCATCATTCAGTGGTCATGGTCATCTGGAGAGGTCTCAAATGACTGGAGACTTGCTAATATGATGCCCATCTATAAGAAGGGTCATAATGAGGACCTGGGGAACTACAGGCCTCTCAGCCTGACCTTGGTGCCAGGTAAGGTGATGGAACAGGTCATCCTGAGGGCAATCACACAGCATGTGGGGATCAGGTCCAGTCAGTAAGGGTTCATGAAAGACAAGTCCTTCCCGACCAACCTCATCTCCTTCTATGACCAGGTAACCTTTGGGCCCCTCACTACAAGAAAGACATTGAGGCCCTTGAACATGTCCAGAGAAGGGCTATAAAGCTGGTGAAGGGTCTGGAGTCACAAGTCCTATGAGGAGCAGCTAAGGAAACTGAGGTTGTTTATTCTGGAAAAGAAGAGGCTCAGGGGAGACTTTATTGCTCTCTGCAGCTACCTGAAAGGTAGCTATGGGGAGCTGAGTGTCAGCCTCTTCTCCCAGATAACTAGTGATAGGACAAGAAGGATTGGCCCCCCGTTGTGCCAGGGGAGATTACGGTTAGAAATTAAGAGACGTTTCTGTTCACAAAGAGTAGTCACGCATTGGAACGGGTTGCCCAGGGAGATGGTGGAATCACCATCCCTGGGGATGTTCAAGGAAAGGTTGGATGTGGTGCTTAGGGACAAGGTTTAGTGGGTGATATTTGTGTAAGGGGGGTGGTAGGACCAGATGATCTTGGAGGTCTTTCCAACCTTAATTATTTTATGATTCTATGAAAATACCCTACTTAATAGGCATGTGTGCTCAGAGGAACCAACATTTTCTCTCAGAATTTTTAGTCTTTTAATGCATTCCTCTTGATCATTTTTATTTGTTATGATTTAAATACAGAAAGTTTCTATGACAATGGAGTAGGTAGCTGCTACAGCTACTCATAACTGTTTCATCAACATTTTGATCAGCTATAATAAAGATGTTAAGACAGAAATTAAAACACAGTGGCTATCTTCCTAACATATTAGCTTTAGAACTTTGGTCAATAATCTGAAAGTCCCAATATTTTACAAGATATTTCCTTGTTAAACCTACCTCCCCATCTGAAATGCACATACCAGAAACCCACACTAAAATGAGCATAATCTGGTAACTTATGAAACAAAGGCATTCAGAATTAATTGTGATAAATGATTGAGTCCCAAATAGGATTCTAATTAAAGTTTGTAATTTATTAAACAAATAGAGGCAAACAAACAGCACTGGGTGTGCCGGGAGTCTCTGCTCCACCAAGACGCATACCTGTTACATCAGGTGGCTGATTTTTATGCTCCTAGACTAATACTTATTCATTACTATACCTAGAAAAGGAAGGGTTATTATAATTAGTTACCAGAATCCGAACCCTCTCCAGACGCATGCGTATCAGTCCCTAGTGGTCTCTATTGAATCTCTTGTTCTGAAGTCTTCTTCCTGGGCTTTGTTCTATGGTCTTCCTTCAACTCCCCCTTTCTCCTTATTTGGTGATCTCTTTGCCAGATGTCAGAGGCTTGGGCAGCATCCCATGCAAAAGTCATCAGTTTCCTAAAAAAACTCCTTGGTCCTCTTATCTCCCAGACTTGAGTCTCAATGTTTGTCCTTCAAACCCTTTATTTACACAAATTGCTGGACCCTTCCTTTGCATGATACAAGAACTATATACACTAATCACTCTGTTTTTTTCTTAAATGGAAGGTTATATTTCATCATGTGGCCCTAGCATTATTCCATACTGACACGAATCAAATTAACACATTTCACAAATGAAGAAACTCCTTTTGTCACAGTCTATATATTTCAGAGAAACAAAACAGCAGACTGCATATTACACTACTGCAATTCAAAGGTAAGTCGTGCTGCCAAAATGGCAGTCTCCAGAAAGGAAGTAAAATCTTCAGCTCGAAGACAAATTCTTTTAAGCTTCCATTTGTGTGCTGAAATGTATGTGTATCCAATTTTCTCCATCAAAATACTTTGAGCCTGCTTTTTTATTATCATTACTTAGAATATAAGCATTTTTTTTAAAATATCTACTTTTATTCACAAGATACTACACTGTAGAAAGAGAGAGTGCCACGTCCTACACCAAAACTGTTTCCATTCTAAATGCAAGGGATGGAAGGGGTTGGAAAGGACTTCTGGCACAATCCCACTTGTTCAAGCAGGGACACCTACAGCATGCTGCCCAGGACCATGACCAGTAAGCTTTTGAAGATCTCCAATGAGGGAGATTCCACAACCTCTCTGGGCAACCTTTTCCAGTGTTCTGCCACTTGGCACAGTAAAGAACTGCTTCTTGATGTGCACACAGTAAGGGTGTACAGATTATACACTATATACATGGTAAATAAGGCAAAAATAAATATTTTTTGTTCTTTCAAATATTGCTCACATGATGTCAAAGGAAAAATATACTCAGATTCTCAACATAATAAACACTAGGGAAGAATTCTCTTTAAAATATCTTTCTGGATTTGCAACTCATGTCCATAAATGTAATTCTAATTTCTGTCTTTTTTTATTTATTTTATTTTATTTTTAAATTAATGCAAGTGGAAGATTTGGATCTAAAGGTTTTCATTAAACTTGAAATATTTTTAATACACAATTCACATAAATATATATATTATATAAATCAGACATCTATGATGCAAATGAAATTATTTTATGAGAAACAATGAATGATAAACATCAAAACAAAACATTTGACTTTAAGTTTTTCAGAATTTCATAAAACATGCGCATTTTAAAAAATCCTCTAATGAAATGAGAGACACTATTCAAGTCTGCTTGATTTTCTTTGATTTAGAATTATTTGCATTAGGAAAAGGAAGAAAAGTTTCCAAGATCAGCTTTTGCCCATAAATCCATAAGAGACAGATAGCTTTTCATTTCTAACTAATTGTAGTGAGTCTTGCAGAGATTTCTGAGTGGCTGATAATCACTGGAAGTAATGTTCTGCTAGGACACACCTCCTGAGTCCAATTTTCCCTAGAGCGGGTAGTAGAGGAAAAAATGGCTGGCCATGATTAAACTAGCCGTTTGACCCTGCCCAAAGCTCAGAGCCCTGAACCTATAGGCTCCTGACCTCCCATTCTTCTGTTCAAAGTGGGAGCAGTCAGGAGTGGGTCTTAGCTGAATTGTAGTAAAGAGGCACTTTCGTTGTTAAACTATAGGATTTCTTTTACTTTACTGGCAGGCGTTCACCACTTAGCTTTATCTTTTTATATCAATGCATACTTCTCAAATAGAAGGGGGCAGTTCACTTGTGAGAATTCCTTTAGAAGTGTTAGTTGCCAGTCTGTAGATATTCTATAGATAGTCTGTCTATCTATCTATCTATCTATCTGTCTATCGATAGATAGATAGATAGTCTATAGATATAGATATTCCAGTTTTAGTCTATAGATATTCTGCATCTCCTGGAAATGTTGTAAATGTTATCCAGTATTTGGAAAAAAAAAAAAAAAAAATCATTTTAATTTTATTAGAGTTTTATGGACAAAAAAATTTAATTAAAAAAAAAAAAAAAAAAAAAAAAGGAAAAAAAATGAAATTGAATTTATGGAAAAATAGTTTCATGTAATTTTTGTGAGTTTTAAGCAGATCCCTCTCCCAGAATTTTTGAGGTTAGAAATCAGTTCAGAGACATGAAAGGTCATTGTGATTACCTGATTATCTAAATGATAGAAAGATTAATATTTCATTTAAAATGTATTCTCAATATTTTCCTTGTACAATAAATATTTGTATGGCATCCATTCTTCCAGATTCTAACAAATACTGTAATTAAATTGCCAAAATTCTGATAGCTCTTCTCACTTAAACAGATGCAGTAATTGCTAGAAAATTTCTGAGAGAGTCAGTTCTTCAGAAATTTCCTACACATTTGCCATTTAATATGGATAGCTGGAAAACCGGCCAAATTTTTCTGATACTTATCTGAAGCAAGTCACTAAACTTCAGTGGTTCATCCATTGCTAATGAGAGAATTAAATTTAAGCTTGCGTATGTATACTGCTGAGAATATTATGGATAAAATCTGAACCTCTCAGAAGACAGGGTCCAATCTATCATTAATCTCAACAGGGATGGAATTTCATCCTTTGTACAGAAGCACTGTATAAAGCAGGTGGTTGAAAGTGACACTGCAATCTGTTGTATGTACTAGAATTCAGCAATCCTGCAAGAAGATAAAGTACAGAAAAATATGATAGCATTAAAGACTATGGACTTCTATATTACCTTACACATTGCCGAATTCCTATATATCATGTAGATTTGATTACTGTAGAGAAATTCTGTAATACTAAAACAATGCCGATAGTAAGTATAAAGAAATAAAACCTGACGAGTTACTAAATTATACAGATTTTTTTTTTCTTTATTTTTCCCACATCAGTAATTTTCTATTATCATTTGTCACAAAGATACAAGCTCCATTATTCAAAACTTAGGCATTTTGATATACTTGTCCTCATTCAGCTTCCACATATAAATTAACGTAACCATCTGCAATTCAGATTTTCCTAAATATCCCCAAATTTAATCATGAGCATTTAAGTTATTTCATTAACCTGGCCTTTGAGATGTATTTTGTCCTATTTTTGGTCATATTAATTTCTGTTCACTCTGCTGCAGACTCATATAGCCTATACTCATTATGTAGTGATAATATGGCTTCATCTTCAAATCTCTTCCTCCTACCCAGCTTGATTCCACTAGTTCAAAGACTTTCAGCTAGTGCATGCCTTTGCAATGTCCTTCCGCATGAGATCATGAACACTGAGTTCACTGTATTTTCCAGTCAAAATTAAAAACCCATTTGTTCAGCTTGACTTATGCTTAGTGACAGCTCTGTGTATTTCTGTGATGTGAATACATGAAGGACACAGTATAAAGATGCACTGAATTATATTTCATTGTGTGGTAAATGGGACTGGAGTAATTACCAGTGTCCAAGGTTTTTTTTTTTTTTTTTTTTTTAATTTAAGCTGTTATTATGCCAATTACAGTGATAAATAATCACAGAATCACAGAATTTCTAGGTTGGAAGAGACCTCAAGACCATCGAGTCCAACCTCTGACCTAACACTAACAGTCCCCACTAAACCATATCACTAAGCTCTACATCTAAACGTCTTTTAAAGACCTCCAGGGATGGTGACTCCACCACTTCCCTGGGCAGCCCGTTCCAATGTCTAACAACCCTTTCGGTAAAGAAGTTCTTCCTAACATCCAACCTAAAACTCCCTTGGTGCAACTTAAGCCCATTTCCCCTCGTCCTGTCACCAGGCACGTGGGAGAACAGACCAAACCCCACCTCGCTACAGCCTCCCTTGAGGTACCTGTAGAGAGCGATAAGGTCGCCCCTGAGCCTCCTTTTCTCCAGGTTGAACAAGCCCAGCTCCCTCAGCTGTTCCTCATAGGACTTGTTCTTCAGTCCTTTTACTAATACAACCCTTTTACTAATGCCTATCTTACTTAAATTGTGAATAGCAAAAAAGAATGAAGAAAACAGTCAAAATATAAACAAAAAATTCACTCTTCTTAACAGTGCAGGTATAAATGCCAATAATGAAGTAAGAACAAATATGTGATGTTAATTATTCTGGCTTATTTAAGTGCAGATCAGAATGTAAAACAAGTGGGGGATGCATGTAAAAAAGATAATTTTTAAATATAAAAATTAAAAGATAATTTTTAAATTATAAAAATTAAAAGATAATTTTTTAAAAAAAGAGAAGCTGTTATCATATTATTTAATTTTCTGAGATGCACAAGAATGTCAGTATTTTAAGTATATTGTTTGTTAATGACATTGTTTAAATAAGATGGCAATACTGAGTCATGTGGAGCACCTTTCACATTTGAAAG
The DNA here is from genome assembly GCA_011075105.1 of Heteronetta atricapilla. NCBI lineage: Eukaryota > Metazoa > Chordata > Aves > Anseriformes > Anatidae > Heteronetta > Heteronetta atricapilla. The sequence continues at coordinate 76,429,255 of CM021732.1, read as the reverse complement.
GCAGAAGTGATCTAAGAGTCTTAGCACAAAATACTGATACAATCAAAATATTCAATAGCTCATCTAACTAGAAGCAACACTGGCAGAGATGCTTTTAGAACACTGTACTCTGGGAGTGCTATATTTGGAGTTAACCCTCTCCTAGACTATTGTCAAAGCATAACCAATTCAGTACTTCCCTCTATCCAAAATCAGTCTAAAAATAATTTCCGAGGAAAATAATTATATTTTTAAAATAAGAAGAAACATTAATTTAATACTGCCTATGCAATAAAGTTTAATTGCAAATATTTAGTTAATATTCTTTGGATTATTTCTCACTCAAGTTGATTTGAAAATGTGCAAAATATTCAAAGCTCCCTTTGAAGTGAAGTGCAACTGTTCAAAAACACCATTACCAGATCATTCACATAGGTAAAATACAATACAGGTTTACTTTCCCAAATAAGCATTGGTCATACAGAACTCCAAGATGCTGACAGTGAAGTGTCAAAATAGAATTAACTTCATCATGCTCCCATCATTCTAAAAATAACATCACATCTGTTTAAATTGTAAAATACCAGTAACATTTTTCCATCGACACCTCTTTTATGGGAAGAAATACTCATTAAAACAAACAAACAAACAAAAACCCTATTCATCCTATCATATTTGTCTTTTCACTTGAAAGGAAATGCACTAAAAAGTAAAAATAACAGAATTCTCAGAAATCATGAACAGTGTAGAATAATATTTTAAATACTTCTAAACTATGTTAGATGAAAAAAAAAAAAAAAAAAAAGTAAAATCTATGTAATCACTTATATAAGTGGTTGAATATTAAGAGGGACTTAGAAGCTTTAATCCTTCAGGACTCTGAGGCTTTCATAGCTTCTTAAATGCCTAAAACACATTTGCAAAATTTTCTTTAAGTCTGACAATGAAAGTGAAATTTGGTTTAATCTCTAAATCATTTAATACATTCATATGTATTTGAAAATGTTACTTCTGGCCAAATAAATTTTTGGAGTTGTTTCATTATGATTTCTTCTTTAATCTCTCTTTTTTTTTTTTTTTTTTTTTTTTTTTTTA
>CM021732.1:76375072-76423181 GCA_011075105.1 Heteronetta atricapilla | reverse complement strand
GGAAGGGAAGGGAAGGGAAGGGAAGGGAAGGGAAGGGAAGGGAAAGGGAAGAGAAAGGGAGGGGAGGAGAGGAGAGGGGAAAGGGAGGGGAGGAGAGGAGAGGGGAAAGGGAGGGGAGGGGATGGGAGGGGGGAGGAGAGTCAATTGGTTAATATTTAAAACATAATTAAATTTATTCCTCCTTTATTTTTCCAGAAAGTAAAAAAAAAAAAAAAATACTCTGCCCCCTGTTGAATTGTCCAACAATTGGAACATTGTTGGATAATTCTTTATCTATAAATTATCTATAATACCTTCCTCTGGACTCTCTGGACTGCAGTCCTACCTTAGAAAATACAGTGGAGAAACAGAGTCCTCAGTGAAGAGCTACAGTAGATCTGTTCATTGCATGTAGCATTCTGGCAGTAGATTTTGAGTAGCAGATCTGTATTGGGTTTACATGGTAAGGTTTTGATATTTTCAGTTTGCCTTTAGTTCGCGCTATCATACTCTGTTATTAATAGGCAAGAAAATAAATTAATTTTCCCCTGGTTGAATCTCTTTCATCCATGATGGTAACTGGTGAGTGGTGTCCCTGTCCTTATCTCTACCCATGAGTTTCTTCATTGGATTTTCTCTCTCTGTATTGCTGAGGATGAGATGACCTGCCAACCAACCACATTCAACACACTACAAGATCAAAGGTTTCAAAGGTAATCAGAGATAAACTTGCCTTTAAGGTGGTGACTGTTAGATACCTGAAAATTCTGATTTTCAGCAGGTGGTAAGCATTCTTCTTTTAAAATCCCAGGTCCTTTAAGGCCTTCGTCTCCTCTCCTTGAATGCAGAAAGCCAGAAAGAGAGATATCATAATTCATTGTCTTAAGTTTGGGAAGAGGTGAAAGCTTCACAGTGGGGTATGACTGAAATAATGAATTTTATTGCTGCATTATCATATAGAATGCCATGTCCACATTAGGAAGCACAGGCAGAGTAAGTATCTTATCCAAAGTAAAACTTGCTTAAATAGATTGCTGGTGCCTTCCTTACTCCCTCAACTTTAACCATTAAACTTTGTTTCTTTATGTCTAAAGCAAAGCAATGAAACCATTGTCTACTGAAAAAGTAGGAGCCAGCAGTTCATAATTGTTTATGAATGTTACAACCAGAAAAAATAAAATAAAATCCCTGTTGTACTTCCGATTCATTTTCATGATCCATTGGCCAACTGCTATGAGAAGCATCATTAGTGAAGCGTGAGATTTCACACAGTTTGGCCACCCAGCAGGAGATATGTTTTACCTTATGCTGATTCTCTTTTTACTGGCTCCTACAGCCAGGAAAGTCAATGTGTTAAGGACACATTAAAAGTAAGATATGTTATTCAGTCTTCTTTGGATATCAGAAAGCTGTCATATGGCTTCTTAGAGTGACAGCTTTCAAAAGAGCATTGCCCTGTGATATAGACAACAGTTACACCCTGTGAAAGGAAAAATGTAAAATCAAAGGAGTTTTGTAACAGCTATTATTCAGTGAGGTTTTAGATATTTTTAACAAAAGCAAACCGAGTGTTTTTCTCTGTCCTAAGAACTCACAGAATCACAGAATCATGGAATTTCTAGGTTGGAAGAGACCTCAAGATCATCTAGTCCAACCTCTGACCTAACAAACTCAATACTCAGTAACTCAGTACTGGAAACAAATTAGTTTATGCATATCAAGTCAATAACAGCATTAAAAATATATTGAAATATTTTTAAAAGAATAGTCTCATATGTACACAAACATGAGTGCTTGGGCATATGTGATGGGATTTTTTTAGCTATGCCATTGTACATTTTACTTACCTATGGTTTTTTTTTTTTTCTGTTTGTTTGTTTTGTTTTGTTTTCCTAAACTAATCTAATTATGTCTTTGATACCTTTATAGGTAGGTATAAAATAATGATCAATACCCCAGATCCAGTTCAGCCCCCAAGACTCCTTGCAAAACAATTCACTGCTGACTTCTGCCTATCCTGGTCACTGGAAATGAAGGATGGACCCATGACTTTTTGATGAATTATATATGAAAATGAATGTATTCTGCCCAAGTAAATTCTTAATTTTGGCATTCATTTCCATTTTAGTATTCCAAACCTGAATTTTCAAAATGTTGCTGATTTATTGTACTGAAACTGAAGCAAAACAACTGACAAAGTAAATGATTGTGATTTTAAGAGCTGTTTGAAGGATTTCTGTGTGGAGCTATGTTTAAGTGAGAAGGGACATGATTTAATTATAATGAGCAACTCAGGCTTTGAAAGACTGTGAAGATAATGTAGGCCCAGGGCTGATAACGTTGCTCGCTGGAATACTCTCCAAGAGAGGTATCAAGACAATGGGAAAGCAATTGATTAAGTTATTCAAGTTAGGACAGAAATTAAACAGCTGGGAGGAGTGCTGCTTGTGTCAGAGCAGACACGGACTTTGCCTCTCAGGGAAAAGCGCAGCCATGATGGTGGAAGATGCGGTGATGTTACTCGTAGGAATTCTCTCCAAGGGAGGTATCATGACAGGGGGAAAACAATTGACTAAGTTAATCATGCTAGGACAATGATGGGGACATTTTAGAGAGACTACCTTGCTGTTCTCTGTTACGGAATTGCGAGAATTTGGCACTAGCACGTGGGAAAGGACTATAGCTGGAGATCCAAAAGATGAAAAGGAGGTGAAAACTGTCCACGAGTTGTGGCGTACAGTACTAGAGATGTTAAAAACCATGAAGGCAGAAAGGGAAGTAGCCTGTGCTGCTGCTCAAATGTTAATCCCGGGGATGGCCCCTATAAAATCTGGGGACTCTGAAAGAAAACCCAGGACACCTGTGCATATATCTGGACTCCCTGCAGTTAAAGGAATGACTGGGGTTCCATGCTCGATGGTCTCTGAACTCCTATCGCGCATTGATGGTGAAGGGCCAGGTAATGGGCAGCCCCCACATTATGCGGAAGTCCCGCCAGACCCACCATCGAGCACGGAAAGAGAGGAAGTTGGTGGGACCAGGCCAAAGCAGAGATCTGAGCCGCTTGCAGAAGCAACACTCCAGGACTGTCTCCCACTCTGGCATTTCTGTACTTCAGTCACAGTAGGACAAGAGCGGATATACATTTCCAAGTTTACATGTCAGATTATGCAGTCAGTAAGACACTCTCTTCGTTGCAGTGGGAACGTAGGATTCACCATTTGATAGGATGGGTTTTTAATGGTTCAAAGAAGAATAGGTATAGTTTGGGTACAATAAGAGGGACTAAATATAGATCATCTTATTGAAGACATTGTATGAGAGCTTTTGGTGAGTTGAATCCAAACAGTAAGCAGCAAGAAACTTCTTAAATGATTTACAGAAACTTCAAGTTCTGGAGATAATTTATGCAGGGTCAAATGGCCTAAAGGGAAAAAAAAAAAAAAAAAGAGACTATAATTCAAAACAACTCCCACAATTCCCTTTTTATTTTATTTTTCTATCAGAAACCAAAATTGTGTGTGTGTTGTCTTCACTACTTTCAGCTTTGCTGTGAGACATAAAAGAAATGTAAGGGAAAATAAATAACTAAGTTGTAAATGGATAAATAAATAAATAAATAATAATCTCAAGTTCTGGCTAAGCAGCACTACAAGACAATTAATAATAATAATAGTAATAAAAAAAAAAAAACAAATCTTAATTCACTGAGTAACTGTAAATTAAGTAATCTATTTCCAGAAAGTACGTTTTATGTCCTTTCTAAAGAATATTTAACATATTTGAAGCATATGGATTAAATATTACATTAAGATACAGCTGTGTCATAAAGGAATTATCAGGTCATGTCTTCTAACTAAGCATAATCACAAACGTGTGCTACTGAGTCACTGAAAATAATGATGGCAATTTATATCATAATCTTGGCTAAAGATTTTCTGATTGGATTAGTATTGATGATATTATTCGTGTCCTTAATACAGTTTTGCATTTCTTGATTAAAACAGAAATGATGTTAGAAAACTTCCAAGTTCACTACCTGTTGGGTGTAACCCATTCACAGACTGGCTAAAGCTTGGCACTTTGCTTGTAGATGTCACTCACAATGTTAAACAAGCTATTGAAGCAACAAATAGAAAAAGAAAAGTAATTATTATTATTATTATTATTATTTCTGCACTAAAATCCAGGGGAAATAAAATCCAGCTTGGAAACTATGAACAAAACTGGAGTTTGCCTGAACACCTTTATTTTCCTTAAACAGTGTCCTGAGACTTTAAGTGACCACAAGCAAATAGTGGCTAAGTCTTCACTAAAACATTAAAAATAGTTACAGTCTACTCTGTACTGGAGTTTCCACATTAATTGGTGGATAAATGGTTGTTTGGGGTTATTTTTATTTTTATTTTTTTCTGTGAGCCAAAAAAAGGCTCATGACAGCCATTAGGATTAAGAAACACCTGCCAGAAATGATATGTGAAATAAATTGAAAACACTTTATAATAGGATGACATTGATAGCATTGATAGTGTATTATAAAGGAATTCCCTTGGAACTACAATATCTGTTGGAACAAAAAAGAGAGAGAGAAAAACAAAATATTATAGATTATTATATTAGTATGATTAATAAGAAATAAGAAATGAAACAATTATGATATGCAACTTACTTAAATTAAGATATTAAATGAGTGATAAGAAAAAAATATTGTATATGAACTATATAAGCGATTATTAATTTTCTAATAAAAAAATTAAAAAGGACACAATATTAATGATTTCAGAGACTTCTTCTAGGAGAGCAATGAATAGAACTGTCTTCTGCAGTGCTGAAGTTAAGCAATAGCTTTACAAATGTGTAATTCTAAAAAGAAACTAGATAACTGCAAAAAAAATATATTAAAAAAAAATATAAATATATTTAAATCTATCTCAGTACCATTCTCAGTAAATCTGGCATAAAATCAAGCATATTGAGTTTTCTGACTTACTGAATATTATCTAAATTCAGAACTCAGTTAACACAGAAATCTTTTAAATTTAAGATTCACAACAGTACTACGTAGGTAAAAAAAGGCAGCAGTAGCATCTCTGCATGGTGACAGAATGAGCTACAAAAATTAACTGCAAGTCTGCAGACATAATAAAAAAAGAGTTCTATGAGTTATGAAATACCTCAGTCAACTCCCCAGAGTCTTGAAGTAATCATAATATATTCTGGTCTGTTGTTTTAATTTTAAAAAAATTCTGTTCTGCAGAGAGATGAGTGTTCAACAAATTACTTTTTTTTTTTTTTTTTTTTTTTTTAATGAAACACTCTTTAACTGAAAAGTTATCAACAAGTTCAGTTAACATCTTTATGTAAGGCATGAAGACATCTCTGAATTAGGTAAGAAGAAATGAAAGATTCCCAGTTGATTATTTATCAAAACACAAGTGAAATTTTAAGGGATCAAATAGTGGGAAATGTTCAAATTCTTTCTTCCATAAATACAGAAAGCAAGGAAAAAGAATTTTGTTTATATTTTTTTTCTTTGAAGGAATAAAATATTAGGGTCCAGAATGTGGGAGAGAAAGGATGCACGTTGCTACCTGAGAGCAACAGGCAACTTCTCCTGAGTCTCCTGAGATATCTAGACTGACCTTAGTATGGAAAAAGAATACAGAAATTAACAGGAGATAAATATATATATGTATATACGGATATATATGTGCATACATATGTGCATCTATACAACCTCTGCCCAATTATCCTAGTACTTCCCTGACAGACTCTGGAGGAATGCCAATTTTGGAGACTGCTGTTTCTCCCAGATGTTCAGAAGGCTCCCTATTTTGCAGTGACAAAAAGTGTTCCACACTGCTGCTTAGAAGTTGACCAGGAGAAAATAACAGTTTTATTGTGTATTTTCATAAAATAATAATAGAAACTGAGGTGCAGAACATGGAAATATGTTATGGATATATCCACATTTCAAACCCTCTACAATTTTGCACATGGAAATGAATGATGTGTGCTTCATCAGAGAAACTGCTTTGCCTTTGTATAACAGTGACTGCTTACATCTGGGCACAGCTCTGTTTTTTTTTGTTTTTTTTTTTTTTTTGTTTTTTTTTTTTTTGTTAGTGAGGTGATGCACAGATACTTAAATCTACTTGTGCAGCTAAAGCTGTGTGGTGGTTTTAATCATGTGGGTGGCTGAGTTCCACCATGGCTGCTTTCTCACTCCCACTCCTCAAAGAGGAAGTGGGAGAAAATACAGCACAAAAGGCTCAAGGGTTGAGGTAAGGACAGTACTGCCTATCCCTTGTGAAGGGCCTATAACCAGCCATCGTAACATATCAGTAACAGGACTCTTCCCACCAGGTTTCATTTATGCCAGTAATGGCATAGCTCTGGGACTGAGCCAAGGCTTCTAGCTCTTCTTGCTTGTTCTGCGTGCTGCTTGCATTGGTGTATAAACATTTTTAATGTGCTTAGCATTGTACTCAGCAGCTTGTGCAGCAGACTTCAGGATCTCACTAGCACAGTCCCCCAGCTTTTAGCGTGCCATCCCATAGCTTATCACTGGTGGACCTGTTTTTATCCCTTTCCCCCTTCATATCTGGTTTAAAGCCCTATCAATCAGTCCTGCTAACTCCTGCACAAAAATCCTTTCCCCCCTCTGAGAAAGGTGCATCTGATCAGGTGTTAGTAGGCCTGCTGTCATGTAGACCTTACACCCAAAAACCAAAAAACTAAATTCTGCCAGAGACACCAGTATGAGAGCCATGTCTTGATCACCTGTGTGATAAATGCTCGAGTCCCAAATAGGATTAAAATTAAAGTTTGTAATTTATTAAGCGAATAGAGGCAAGCAAACAGTGCTGGGTGACATGACTGACATATTCAAGGCTATCAGCTTATATTTCAGTCTGTATATTCAAGTTTTGAGGTCCTTTTATGATTATGCAAACATCAGAAATATAGCCGTATAATAAATGGTACTTATGAAAGCAGAGTTTTAGAGCCAATATTAAATTTGCAGGCTCAAAACACCCACTTAATATTTAAACAAGTATTTGATATTTCTGTTTTTTCAAAAATAGAGTAAATGCATTTACATAAAAATAATTTTTACTTTTCAGCCTGTGCTCATGTGATTTTTATATTAGTACAAACTTAAAAAACAAACAAACAAATCTACCATATGACTTTTTAAAATAAATGATACCAATTCACCTTTCCCCTACTTGAATACAGTTACATTAAGGCTTTGAACCATCTGACCCATGATTTTACAACATTAAAATGAATGGGTCTACATGGATGCTAGTATGTCTCACTGAGACTCAGCATGAACAGAATTAAAGCTCACCACCTTAAAGAAACAGACAGTCACATGCTCATGCCTTAACTATATTCCTTTTGGTCTCCAAACTAGAACATAAAGTTTAATAGTAACAGTATTTCATGGCAAGAGATTAGTACTTTTTTATTAATTATATTTTAGTAATTAATATAATTAGTTTAATGGCAACATCTTTGGAGAAACTTCCTTTTATTTTTTTATTTTTTTATTTTTTTATTTTTTTTTTTAATTTTTTTTTTTACAACACTGCTTCCACAGATTCTAGGTCCTTATTAATTATTGGATATCCTGATTTGGCCATCCTATCATATAGTACTGAACCAATTTTAATTTGCTCCCTTTTCTCTGGTCCCGGGTCCTCAATTTTGTCTGACCCATCAAGGAATTTTACTGTGGCAATTCCTACAGCCCTTGGTTACCTAGTAAGAGTGTCTTGCAGGGGGTTTAGGACCAATCACCCACCCACGAATCCTATAGGCATCACTTCGGTACTTCACCGGCCAAGTCCCTCGCGGGAGATTGGAACCGCGGTTAGAAGACCTCCACACTCGCTTCGGAACTAGGTTCCGTCTCAGTCACGCTCTTACACACACAGACAACCGAATCCCACCCAACCGAACGGTATACACCTTAAATACTCACGGCTCCATCGTCTTCGTTCGGATCTTTGCGCACAGAATTACGGGTAAAAAACAATGCTGCAGCCGGCAAGGGAGCTCATAAAAAATCAAATTCTTTGCTTGCCTTTATTCAGGTTCAGGATGGTGTTAGTCCTGACCTGACTCGATTACGAGCCACCAAATGGTGGGGCGCCCCTCCTAGATCAAGTCAGAATTCAGGAACCAAGACCATCCCGGACGAGCCCCCAATTGTGATAAATGCTCGAGTCCCAAATAGGATTAAAATTAAAGTTTGTAATTTATTAAGCGAATAGAGGCAAGCAAACAGTGCTGGGTGCACCGGGAGTCTCTGCTCCACCAAGATGCACACCTGTTACATCAGGAGGCTGATTTTTGTGCTCCTAGACTAATACATATTCATCACTATTCCTAGAAAAGGCAGGGTTATTATAATTAGTTCCCAGAATCCAAACCCTCTCCGGACACATGCGTATCAGTCTCTGGTGGTCTTTCTGGGGGTCTCTTGTGCTGAAGGCTCATAGTCTTCCTCCCAGGCTTTGTCCTTTGGTCGTCCTTCAACTCCCCTTTCTCCTTATTTGGTGGATCCCTTTGCCAGACATCAGAAGCTTGGGCAGCATCTCATGCAGAAGTCAGTAGTTTCCAAAAAAAATCTCCTTGGTCCTCTTATCTCCCAGACTCGAGTCTCAGTGTTTGTCCTTCAAGCCCTCTACTTACACAAATTGCTAGACTCTTATTTTGCACAGTACAAGAACTATGTACACTAATCACTCTGCTTTTCTTAGATAGAAAGTTACATTTCATCATGCTGCCCTAGCATTGTTTCATACACGACACGAATCATATTAATACTTTTCACACCTGTGTCTGCCTGTTCCTTTCAATATTGTTCCCTGCTACTGGAAGGATAGAGGAAAACACTACCCGTGCACCTGATCCTTTGACCAATCACCTCAAATCCCTAAAATCCTTTTTGAGTGGCCTTCTCTTTGCTACTTCATTACTATCAACATAAAAAAACAGTAATGTGTAATACCCAAATGTTGTACCAAGTGACTTTTCTAGTGATGTCTCTTACCTGTGCCACAAAGAGGCAACAGACTTCCCTATGGGTTCAGTCTGGATGTCATATTGGTCCCTCTATTCCCCTCAGGAGGGAGTCATACCTCACATTTATCTTTAGATATGAAACATTAAAGTTGGTTCATCTATCATGAAAATATGCAGCTTCATGGATTAAACAGCAACCACCACAAAGTCAAAAAACAAACAAACACAAAAAAAAAAGTAACAGGCGAAAGAAAAAACAAAATCCATATTTTCCATGCATATAGGCAAAATCTCAATCTTTCAGAAGCTAGAATTAATCTGACTGAAATATGGTGCAGAAATATACATATATAGGAATAACAAGCCAACAAAGAAACAAACAAATATAACACTTGCTATTGCATTTTATCATAACGAAGTATCTACATGCTTATATAATTTGCACATACATATGTTTTCTTTGCATGCACATCTGTAAAAGGGCAATGAAATCATTCAGACATCAGAGAAGTTTATTTAAAAGGAAAACAAACAAACAAACAAACAAAAAAACCTTAGACGTCCATACTGAAGATGCCTGTAGTCCAAAACAATTAACATGGATAATTAACATTGGAAATTGTCGAAACAGGCTATTTAAACTAAAGTTTCTTGTGTATTCTTAAGGGCCTAATGTTTGATTCCCATTGAAAGCCAAACATTACACGGAAAGTTAGTTGGAAGACCAAGCAGTCATTTTGCTAGAGTAACTTATTCTAGAACAAGAATGGAAAAACAAACAAACAAACACAAACAGAACCAAAGATGTTAAATCTGATGACACTCAGGGTCTGTAGGATAAACTGAGTATAATTAAGGAAACATAAGCATCTCAAAATGTGAAATACTGACAACCCAAAAAAGCTGGAAGGGGCTTCTGGAGGTCTTCTTGTCCAAGCCTCCTGATCAAGCAGGGCCACCTGGAGACACTTGCCCCAAACTATGTTCAGGCAGCTTTTGAAGATCTCCGAGGAGGGAGACTCTCTTGACAACCTATTCCAGTGCTTAGTCACCCTCACAGTAGAAAAGTGTTTCCTGATGTTCAGATAGAACCCTCTGTCTTTCAGTTTGTGTCCATTGACTCTTGTCCTGTCACTGACACCAATGAGAAGAGCCTGGCTCCATCTCCTTTGCACCCTTCTTTTAAGTATTCATCAATATTTATAAGATCCTGCCTGAGTCTCTTCTCCAGGCTGAACAGCCCCAAGTTTCTCTGTCTTTCTTCGTATGAGAGATGTTCCAGTCAAATAACATGCTCAGTCATAAATCCAGATGTTACTGGAGTAGTAATAGTTAAAGTCAGCAGAGAACACGAGGACCATATTATGGTAATATGCAACAGTTCTTTACAGCCAGTTATGATATAGATGAGAAATATGCAAAACTCACATATTTATAGACAATGCATCTCAATTACAATAATAGAAAATATACTTGAATGGTTTGAGTTTGGTCTGGTTACTTAAATATGTAAAGATAATGATTTCTCCCACCAAATTCTTATAGAAGAATGAGGTAGAGTAAAAACCTACAAGGATATAAATTTTTCAAGAGTACACAAGTAACTTTATACAGCTGAGTCATCTAACAGAATGTAGGGAATGACTCTTAGTAGTCTACAGTTTGAGATTAAAAAAAAAAAAAAAACCAATATGAAGTTAACCAATTTTAAATTTCCACATCCTAATTTTTTTTAAAAATTTTTTTTTTTTTTTTTTTTTTTTTTTTTTTTGTGGAGCTTTACTATAAAATCCAGCTTCTTCAAGTGAAATACATTGGATACACAAGATCAACTACAGAGAAAAAAAAAAAAAAAAAACAGAATTATTTTGAACAAAACCAACAACAAAACAAACAAGCAAGCAAACTAAAAAACAAACAAACAAACAAACAAAATAAAATAAAATAAAATAAACAGAAGTTCTCGTCAGGTGGCTATGTATAAACTATTTCCAAGCCCAGAGAACATATCCTGTGGTGGCATAAAATTCATGTGTTTCAACTGTGTTAAAAGGAGTTGAAAACTTTGAAAAGTCATTTGGATTTAAATGAGAAAAAAAGCAGAAAGAGGTCACAGCTTAGATATGCAGTAGTCAGTATAGTATTTATCACTAGCTCCAATGGATGCAGGATTTCAGTCAAGGTGTTTGAATGCCTCGGAAGATCTTCAGACTTAAGCATAACCTTAAAAACCCTGAAATGTTATTATGTATAATGTATAATGTATAATTATATATAGTCAAGGCCACTAACCAACATTAACTTTTTTATTATTGTATGTAACTAAGAGTAATGAATAAAATTGTTGGCAGCTTTTCATGTATGATATTTACTGCATTTTCCCCATCTAGAATCATTATGAAAGAGAATTTTGACAGTTTTAGAGTCTTGGCTTGCATATTTTAATACCAGTTCTTTATTTATTTTAAGACAAATCTTAACACTAGATATTATGAATGTGTAGTGCTTGATTTTATGATAATTATATCATTATAATACTTTCTGCTTTGAAAATACTAATATTTTAATGCAGTTGGACTAGATGATCTTTGAAGGTTCCTTGCCACTAGGCCATAAAGGGCTACTAAGGGCTACAAGGATGGTGAAGGGCCTAGAGGGGAAGATGTACAGCTGAAGGAGCAGCTGAGGTCACTTGGCCTGTTTAGCCTGGAAAAGAGAAGGCTGAGGGGAAACCTCATCATGGTCTACTGCTTCCTCATGAGGGGGAGGTGGAGGGGCAGGTGTTGATCTATTATTTTTAATGAACAGTGATAAGACCTGAGCGAATGGAGTCAAGATGTGGCAGGGAGGTTCAGGCTGGACATCAGGAAGCGGTTCTTCTCTGAGAGGGTGGTCGCACACTGGAACAGGCTTCCCAGGGACATGGTCACGGCACCAAGCCTGTTAGAGTATAAGAAGTGTTTGGATTATGTTCTTAATCACATGGTCTGAATTTTTGGGTAGACCTGTGTGGTGCCATGAGTTGGACTCAATGATCTTTGTGAGTCCCTTCCAACTCAAGATATTCTATGATTCTATGATTCTCCCTCTTCTCTCCCTCTTCTCTCCCTCTTCTCTCCCTCTTCTCTTCCTCCTCTCTTCCTCTTCTCTTCCTCATTTTCTATTTTATTTTATTCTATTTTCTATTCTATCCATCTTTAACTTTTCTTACTTTTCTCTGACAGTCTTCTGTGAAAATATATTAATATGGACAAACAGACTAAAGCCTTTCTATAACAAACTGTTACCATTCAATATTTATGATAGTTTGAGGTTTTGTATTATAAAACTTTAAGCTAAACTGAACAACAACAACAAAAGACCATGCTGGTTTTGGCTTCTGGTTTGCCTGTATTATCTGAACACTTTTTAAACTCAGAATAATGAAAAACAAGGAAAGCATGCTAACCAAATTAAAATTCATTTACAGCTGGTTTAGATTTCAAAATGTCAGATTAAGGCTGAAGAATTTAATACACCACACAAGAAAAACTTACAGAGTTGTACATATTCAAATAATGGAGATTGCACTATATGTCCTTTATAAGATTACAACCGTGTAACCATAGGTAGCAGGGAACATGTCACACTGTAAAATCTGGGATATTAGATGTAATTTAGCCAGACTAAATGTCTTCTACAGAGACATTCAGTTCTGTGACTTCAGCAATGCCTTCCAAGTTATAAACAATTTTATAGTGAAATAGATGGACTTGTCCATAGAGAGCGCATCAGTTGATTTCCAGACTGATTATAGGAAAGTTGGGCTAATGAAATGGTTGCTGAAGGGGGTGTCACAGATTCTGTAAGAGGAGCAGAGTAGAAAAGACATTTTTCTAGTGAGATGGAAATGTACATGCCTCTTATATCACAGATGATTGGTTTAATCAGAGCTCCCTTGTCAACAAAACCTTATATCCTTGTCTCTTGATTCATCTTTCAAAGACACTGGTAAACAATGGCCTATGGGGATGTCACACTAGCAGGGAGGGCAGCATCAGCACACAGGCATCATTGATAGCATGTTTGGGTCAATATAACCCCTCCTTTGACATCTCTGTAAACAAGATGTTTGCATTTTTTTAAGAGATTAACTAATGATTTGTTTGTCTAGTCTAAACAAAACTTTCAAATTTATGAAGCTAAATGGTTCATAGAATCATGAAAACATTTGATGGTAATTGACAGCCTGGTATCTTCTTGTAATGGACAACTGGAATTTTCTATCAGTTTTACTTGGCATAAAAACTTTGTTTTGAATCAATCAGAAGTATTTTCCATGGAGAGTAGTTTCCAAGATTCAGTCCTTCTTATTTTAGTTTTAATTTAAAGAAATAAAAAACTGAGGAAATGAAAAGTCTTTAGAAAAATAAAAAAGTTACTTTGTTAAATTGATTTAAAATTTTAAAATAAATAAATAATGTTCTCTTTTGGCTTGTCATTTAAATCTGCCATCAAAAAATAAACCCTTTTCAGACTTCTTTTTTTCTTTGTTGAAAGGAGTAGCATGAGTTCTCCCACCTACATGACTACATGATCAAGAGTCCTATACTTCTGTTTGTGATTAGGAAATCCTGCTAACGCATGTTCTGTACATCCAGCTCTTGAATAAGTAATGTAACTGATGCAGGAGACATTACTGTCCATATTCACACATGGAATTCACCCTAACTCATCAGATTGGATGCATCTAGAGAGCCTTGGAACCAGTGTACACATACTGATCTATTTGTGAAATAAGACTGAAATGTCTAACAAAGCTACGGTAGGCATGCCTACCCCAATTGTCTTCAGGATATCAAGAAAGCATGAGCTAGTGACTAAACCCACAAAATGTGCTAAAGGCAAACATTGACATATCCTGATACACAGTTGGCCTGTATGCAATTGTTCCAATGTATTCTTAAACTAAAGGAAAATAGAATCATTTTATTTCAAAAAAAGAGTGTAAGAAGTGAAATATAATCGTTTACAAGGGATCATATGCATATGTTTTGTTCTGAAGCTGTTAAGGGAGTTATATGCATAGTTTGTTTCAGAAAGCAAAAGTGAGAAAATGCAATGTTAAGCAAAAGAAACATAGATATCTTGCTCTTTCTACAAAGAGGTATGCAATTTCCCATTACCACAAATATCATGCACTCCAGTTCACTCATTGACACTTTAACTGCTATCATCATGGTTTATCAGGCTGTAAATTCTTAACATTAGGAATGTTATAGCTGAGTTGTTCCAGTGTTTGGTAAAAAGAAGGGGTGGTTTGGAAAAAGATTTAGTCCAGGAATGTGATTACAATGATGGAAAGGAGCAGGCTGAAAGACTGGCATTTCCAGGAATCTGGAACTGATCTGCACATTGCAGTCAGAGCACACATCAAAGAGTTTGAGAAAATTCTGAAGTTTTTTTTTTTTTTTTGGGGGGGGGGGAATGTACTTCTTGTATCACCCTATCCTCTGTAAATCTACAATGTGCAAACTTGCTTATGTAATAAAATATTAACCACTGAGTATTCAAGAAGGAATTGACTGTCAATTTGCCCCTTAAGTTTAGTGAATAAACACTTAGTTTTCATTAATTCATAAATAAGTTAATGTTTCTTGCACCTTGCACCTTTGATCATTCTGTTTTATAAGACAGGCGTGGGGCACGAAGGGTTGAGATAACAACAGATCTGACCAGAGGATGTTAAACTAAAATTGGTATAAGTATTAGAGCTGCTTAATAGTTGCTAATCAGAATGTTGATTGCTTTAATCTCAAGTCTGCTGTGGCTGTATTCCAAACTGAATTTTATAGCATGTTACTTTCTGTATGTGATTCTCGTTGTGCTGTTTATCCTTTCCAGGCCCTGGTTTAAGATCATTATGGTACTGTGCAGTGTAACAATAGCTTACAATATGATGAAATATCTGGGCATGAATCTAACTTAGTATTTGTACTCAACACTGTCGTCGACTCTACTTTGGAAACTATATCTCGGAAACCATTAACAATTACACCTACTGCCTTTTTTCATCAGCGAGCCAGTCTGTGGAGGGGACAGGGGAATATATTTTTCCCTACTTGTTCACTCTCCCTCACTCCTTTAGCACCCTCTTATCCCCTGAGCTAGTTACGATAGTTCTCCAAGATGTTGAATATCCTTGGGATACTCAGACCAGCATGTTCATGTTGTTATGTCTCTTGAATGTGCTTCAGGTTTTGTTTAAGGTAAAACAACTACTTAGGAATCTCATCCAGAGATCTGTCCTTAGGCAGATCTCTGCTGGAGCTCCCACGCCTGCTCCATCCCCTGCAGCCACTCCTGCTCTAGCCCCTGCAGCCACTCCAGGTCCTACCCCTGCAGCTGCTCCAGCTCCTGCTGTGGTGGTGATACCACCACCTTCCTGGGCAACCTGTTCCAATGTCTGACTACTCTTTCTGAAAAGAAATTTCTCCTAATTTCCAACCTGAATCTCCCCGGGTGCAACCTGAGGCTGTTCCCTCTTGTCTTATCACTAGTTATCTGTGAGAAGAGGCTGACCCCTAGCTCCCCACAACTTCTTTTCAGGTAGGTGTAGATCCTGAAAGCCAAGTCATGAAGCACATCATTTGGATATCTCCAGACTCCTCCCCAGATTCTGATTGAAGCATGTCTCTTCATTTGCTGAACTATTGGAAGGTTGATAAAGTACACACATATTCCCAAGCCTCCAAATTTTGTCACTAAGAGATCTGTCACTAAGAGATCTGAAGCATGAAGTGCTCTCTCACCACACAGAGCATTGTTCAGTCTATCTTCACTTGTATGCATTCTTTCCTCTTTTCAAGCTTGTGTAGGCTGCCTTTTATGTAAAAACTTAATTCAATAATTCACAACATATTCCTATGTGAGAAGAACACAGTTTTATTATTCTCTTGAACAAGTAATTGTATGGAAAGCAATGATAATGAAACACTGTCATGTATAAAATAGAGAATTAGATAATTTTTCAGTAGCACAAAAATATGCTATATTGCCTTATAAAGTATGCTTAAATAATAACACTATCACATGCTCAATTTTAAATATGTATTTTACTTAGAATATCATAGTTAGAATCTACTTACTATATTTCCATCTTACTTCATAAAATATTGTACATTATTCAGTCATGTATGAGTTTCAACATGTGGGAAAGATATCCTTATTTATAGCCTGAAGCTATAAAAAATTGATCTTATCAGTACAACTGTCAGGAAACAAATTCCATGTCCTCTGAGAATTTCTGACATGTTAATTTTTTTCTTCCATCTAAACTGAAGTAACAAAGACAAAATCCCCAAAATAAAATAGTGAGAGCTAATTAGTTCTTCAGAGTCCATATCCAGCTTATTTTCAAATATTCAGTGTTTTGTACAGCATTAAAAAAAAAAAATACAATAATTACTGTAGAAAAGAAAGATAAAAAGTATTAGAGTCAGATCTTATTTACTAGGTCTCCAAATCACACAGAAGACAGCCATGGTAAACTGATTTCTCTTCAGCAAAAAGATGAGAAACTTGCATCTGTTAATGTTCTTGAAGGTAATTTTTGTAATTCAGAAAAATCCCACACAAATAAAGATAGGATTTTTCCAGCTTTCCCAGAAAACTGAATATAAAAGAAAATCAGAAGATTTATTGCCAAGTTATTAAAATCAGATTTATTGCCCAGTTATTAATAATCTGGTTTGATTCTGCATTTATTTGGACCACAACTCATGTCTGCATCCTTGTGTTTCTAATTCTGAAAAATAAGTAGATTCTAAGACAGAAGATGGAATACTATATATTCAGCACATGACTAGCAAGCACTAATCACCGTAACAATAAATCCTAAACAAATATTTGCTTATGGGTATTTTACACAAATAAAAACATCATTTATTTATTTATTTATTTATTTATTTATTTATTTATTTATTAAGTGGACATCTGTTGATAGTTATTTGTATGATGACTCCATGTTTATTATTTACATTTTGTACTTTAAAAATTTGTTTATTAAAAATGAATTAACGAAAGTAAGCCTTATGACAATCGAAGAACACACCAGAATGAAAAAGAGACTGTCAGAATAAAGCAAATTTGCCCTGAAGCCCTACTAATCTGAGGCTTTATGATTGCCTGCTGCTTGTGCTAAGATGTCAACAACTAAAGTGCTGTAGGTTTGGGATATTTTTAATCTCTAAATGCTACAACTGTCAGTCAGAGGAGAAATTACATTTAAGTAAATGAATATGGCTCTCATTTGGGATAAAGGGAAATGTGTCAGAATTATCACAGACAGGCTGCCTTAGTGGCTGGTCTGAATTAATCTATCATGGAGGTCTTTAATGTTTCTGGAACAGAAGTGTGCACAAACCACATGCTCTTCTGACAAGTCGAGTGGAGACCCTGGAGACCTCAATTTGGACCACGACACCGCAACAGTTTTAGATGACTTGACACAGGCTGAATTTCAGCAGTGGTCTAATTTCTCTGGGATTTTCATTCCACTTAATACAAATAGCAGTGTTTGTCCTTGGGAAGAGTTTTACATAGATGGATTTTTGTTTTCATTAGGATTAGGAATGGCACTGTGCATAGAGACAATGAAAATACATAGTTTGAAGACAATCAGTGACACAACATCAAATTCTTTTCTCACTCTTACTATATCCCTCACTTGAAAGGGAAGCAAATTCAGTTCAATCTTATAAGAGGCTTGGCAGAAGGTATATAAACTGATAGGCAGCAAGAAAAACAATTTAGAACCCATAAAAGAGAAAGGAGTCTTGAAAAAATCCTGGAGGGCAGTCTTAACAGAATGCAGTCTAAACTCGAGGAAATCCAGCAGCCACCAGTAAGCTTGTCCCCATCAGTGGGGGACATTTATGACCACAGGTCTGAGGGATAAAGGATCAGTGTGTCCTCCCTAACATAAAGGACCCTTTGCCTGTTCTGTAGCTCAGCAGGAGCTACTTTACAATACAAGCTCTTCAGAGTCATATTGCAGAGGAAATTCTTTTAATTCAGAGCCCCCCTTTTAAAAGCCCTCCAACTGTTTGTTACTGTGTGCTGTAAAACATCCAGTGTCCAGATAAAGGGCGGCAAATTGGTCCTTGGCACTCGGACACTGGGGAGAAACATGGAAGTCCTGTCATTATTTCTCACAAGGGACAGAACAGATGAATGGAAAGCAAGGATAGAGGCAGGGTAGTACCCAGGACTCTGGTTTGAAGGGGCCAACAAAAAGGTGGCTGCTCATTTTTGGTCTTCCCAGCAGGGTCTATTTCAGTCCCTGAAGAGAAAGATTACAGCTGGCAATATGGCAAGAGCAGGTCAGTGAGTGAATCTGCATATTTCATACCAAGACAGCTGTTAACAGGACCCTGTGGCTGAACCTGGTTGGACTGAGACAAATACAGGCATTTATTCTATTCTGCTGAGTTCTTGCATTGAAACTAATCGTTACTCACAGTAATTTTTCTAAGCAACAGAAAAATAAACTGAATTCACAAAATTACTTTTTGCAATCAAAAAGTCAGCAAATCCTAAGTTAAAACAGTAAAATGACACCACTATAGTAAAGATACTTATTTTTCGTTATCTAACTGATCAGCTACAAAGGCCTCTAACCTGAAGTTTTCCTTACCACAGTAGCCTGAACTCTCTGTTCGACTTTGCTTGGGAGACTAGAAGAGAGTTCACTATATTAACAATGCTCACTAAATGGCTAAGTTTATGCCTAAGGCAATGCAATAAGTTTTATGCATATAATAAAGATGATTTCCTGGTAACAACTGGACAACATTGTCATGAAAGCTTTGTAACAAAAATCACTTTTAACAATAGCAACCCTTAGTCTTAATATTTGAGTTGAACAAAATATATTTCTACAGTCAAAATTACAAATTCAGTTATCAGAAATAACTAAGGATATTGGAAAATAATGTCTTGTAGGATATGTAACAATTGCTAGCAAAATGTGGAAAAATTGAGGAAAAATTGTTGCTGACAGCTTCATTATTGCAACACATCATTTTGGATTTGCATTGCTTATTCTCATACTTTACCCCAGGCTTTTGAGAAAGGTTTCTTTTTTTGTTGTTTTTTTTTGTTTTGTTTGTTTGTTTTTTTTTTTTGGTTTTTGTTTTAATTCACCCTACTCTTACAGTTGACACAGCTATAATTTTAAGGTTTTTTTCTTTATTTGTTCCACAAGACTTTTACAAATCATGTGCACAACACATAAAATTAACAATAACACCCTTTAGCTTGTCAGGCTCATCTCTCCTGAGTGATGTCTTTAGAAGTAGTTTATTCTAATTCCATCATCTGGCTTCATGGGTTTTGATTTTGGGGCATTGGAATATTTCTGAACAGTCTTGCATTTTAATAATAAATAACTGTGACTAAGGGAAAAGGGCTATGAAGGGAAAGAAATGGGAAACTGACAGGATCTGAATATATTCCTATGGGAGTTGTTGTGATTTTCAACTGGTCAAAATGTGCAAGCAGACGGAGCTGTGTTATCACTACTTTATTTTCCTGGATAATGTATGTATGTCATAGTCATTTGGCCACTGAATACAATGGCTAGAGCTGAGAAATAGTGCACATCTCCTGACAAGATGGAAGATAGTTCAACATTGTAAAAGGTATGCTACACTACAACAGATGGTGATCCAATGATCTATGATAGTTCGAGGACAACCCCTTCATGTAGGTGCAGGTGGTCCATTGCATTGTACGGGGGATGCAGGGAGGAGGGAGGGTGGACATGGGATGAAAAGTCAGAAAAATCCAAAATCTGTTCATTGTAGAAAGTGTTGCTGCTCATCTGATAGGCAGCACACTGCTGAAGTGTTGGCAGATGTGTAAGAGAGCAGAAAGTGTAGTCCATTCCCCCTAAGCAAGGCAATGTGGTTACAATTAAGCTTTGAACAAATTTCTGTGAAGTAGTCTGAGATTAGTATTATTGTCTAGGATAGAGACAGCACTTGAATAGAAACATGGAGAACATGGAGAGCCTGCCTCCCCTCCCTTCCCCAGGCTGCTACATGACTGGGAGGAGGCATTTCAGAATAATTTTGTATGTGCTGTTACTTTGCAACTTTTCCATGCACGTTAAGAGGTCTTTGGACATATAAACTGTACATTCATTAATATGAAAACACCATTGTTCAGCACGCTTTTAAAACACCTTGTATAGTATGATCTTGAGTTCCACAAAAAAGCCCTCTATTCATTACAAAAATAGAAATACATGATAATAAAGACCAACATGATAATAAAGACAACATAGTGTTGGAGACTGATTCAAATATGAGTGTAGCTGGCAACATCTAAACCACTGTGTTGGCTGTTTGATAAAGTAACCTGATTATTTTGCTGTATGGGGGAACTTGGTGACAAAGTACTATACTGCTCCATCTGGCCCTTATCCTAAGAGGAGACCTATTCAATCCAGGATAATATTTTGAAGCTTGAGCTGTTCTGTACCTCATAGGATAATGCATTTTTGAACACTGTATATTGTTTTTCACTACAATGCAAATATATTTTGGATTTCAAATAAATTTAGATTCTGAATAACTTTTGGATGCTGTGCTAGACAGCAAGATAACCAGATGATCAGGTCTCAAATTTGGATGCATTTATCTAATATACTTTTTCTCTCATCTGGCTCCTTTTATTTTTATTGTTATTGTGAGCATGCTGCTATTTTTTTCCCATCTCCATACCTAGCTTAAGGTCCCTAAAAAACAGCAGGAAACAGTCACTGATTTCAGGTCATGTAAAAACGATAAATGAATGAAAAGTATAGCATTTTTATGTTAACCTCTATAAGTTCAAGTGTTTCAGTGTGCACACTTACAGAATATGGTTCTGGGTTTTCCATTAACCTCCTGGTAATATCTAGGAATTCAATATAATCTAGACAATGCTGTTTCTGATATATTTAAAGAATATTTAAATATTACACAGAGACCCCCATAAGGAACTCTCCTATTATATTATCTTGCTGCACTTGGAGTAGCATTTACCAAAACAATGCATGTTTTGAGAAAAAAAAAAAAAATACTTGGAACTTGAACCTATATATATATGGGAGCAGATCCAGTATATATCTATTTACTTAAGATAAATACACTTTAAATCAATCACAGCTTTATGAAAATAAAGGCCAGAAAACTTTGTCTTGCAGCCTTATAAAACAGGATATTGTGTAATAGTGTTTCTCATTAAAAAAGAAGAGGCACAGAGAATTATGAGTTCACTCTCTTCCTCTCCTCAACTAGAGAGCCATGCTGTTAGAGTTGACTGTAACAGTATTTTTGAGTAGTTTAGGGTGGTGCTTTGTCTTTTTTTTTTTTTTTTTTTCCAAATGAAAACTAAAGACAGAAATAATAATAATAACTGAAAAAAAAAGTAATTAAGTGGATGAAATATGCTCTAAAAGGAAAAGGAAAAAGCAAAACAAAACAAAAATCTTCAGAATATCAAAATGGTCTGACTTTTTTTTCAAATGACATGAGCCAAGCAGTTTGTCCACATATTTTAAAATGTCTTACAGTCTTAGACTCTGAGGCTTTGCTGTTTCCACAAATATTGTCCTGAATCTGAAACAATATTTTTGTTTGCTTGTTTTTCTATTCTAAAATATTTTTATAAGAAATATCTTAAGCATTTTTCTATAAAGAAAGTAAACATGTATATACTTTCTATGCACACTTGACTATTATAATCTATCTATGGATATGTTAAATTAAACTGGTTTGACCAGGCCAAACTGATCATTAGCACTGCTTATTATCCTCGTATTGTGACATTTTTATGATCTTTATGGCTACTGTTTTGTAAGTGAACAGCATGGCAAAACCAAGCTCTGAAAAAAACAGTAAGATGACATTTTATTTTTGAACAAATAACATGCTAAAATCTTCTTTCTTGTCCTCTTTTTTGATTGCACTTTCATTTTTTTTTCTCTCAGCATGAGACATACTTTACATAGAAACATACTTTAACAACAAGTTAAGGGGAAAAAATAATTCTTGAATAATTGGCATCATGAATCATAGACATTTCAGAACTCTGGGAGCTGGAAGTTAAGGAGAGAATTCCTATTGACAGAGGTTGAAAGTTAGTCAAACAGTTGAGCATCTCAGCAGGGTTCTCTACATAGTCATCTGAAAGAAAGAAATAAAAATCTAGATAGAGTTGCTTAGCAACTCAATTTTTATTTTATTTTTAATTATTTTTTCAAATATCTTAGATATCTGTTTTAAAATGAGATGAATCTTCATATGGAGACCTTTTACTCCTTTCAAAGATTATAGATGAAATAGATTTAAGTGGCTGCCTAACTTCTGGACCAGTAACATAAGTGAAATGAATTCCATCTCAAGATCCAATTACAGGTTCTGGTGATGCTCCAAGAACTATAGTGGCCTTACACACATAAGCAGAGAGCAACATGGGAGAGATGTGAGAATGTTTTAACAGCAAAAATGCCTGCTAATGCACATTTATGCATGTATATTTATCCCAGTGTAGAAAGGAAGAAAAATGACTAATTCAGTTTTTGGATCATTCTTTACCTTTGTTATGTCAAGAGGCCAAGCATCATCTGGAAGAGCTTTGTTTCTTAAATAAAAAAAAAAAAAAAAAAAAAAAAAAAAAGGTTTCTTCTCCTATTTTCTTTATTCTAAATCAGGTTATTTTTCTATGCTAGAGGAAAACAACTCTTTCCTCCTTTCCTCCCACGTTTCTTTTAGTAACCTTTCTCAACTGTCATATGTTACATACTATAAGAAAAAAAATTAAGGATCAAGCTTATGAAGCAGCAATGGCATCTGAAGGGTTAGCAGCACATCTTGATAAATATGAGACTACATATACAAATGTCATATAGACTCTAGCTATGGAATTAGGGTTGGACATATGTGAAGCTAAAGACTTCCTTGTACTGTCTGGCTGCACCTCAACAAGTCAGAAATACTGCAATATATATATTTTTTTATTATTTTTGAAGAAAATAAATCTTTATCAAAAATTCAGTGATTTTACTAATATTATAAAATACTACTCCTTTTTTAATTTTTAATTTTGGTTTTATCAACATTACAGTTTCTGTGGGACAGAATTGCAGATTAATTTCAATAACTTGAGATAAACATGTACAAATAAATACCAATTACAAAAACAAACAAACAAACAAACAAACAAAAAAACATAGAACAGCTTTGCACTTGCACTGTTTAGGGGGTCATTCTTTCACACTTCCTAGTGCCTTTTCTGAGCCCAAAGGGCTGCCCCTTGTTACATTGCATTGTTACATTGAACATTATATGTTCATTAGCATATGTGTGTACATGGATTCATGTAAGTGGGAGCAGATCAAGGTCATTGTGTCTAACCCAAGGTGAAGGCTTTGCTATCAGAGTGATGTTTCTATAACAAGAAACTGAGGGTGGGTTATGTCCGTGGGAGTGGCACAATTTCTAAAATGAGTTCAATATTTTGCTTGTGTACTTCTTTATGTGCTCTAAAAGGTACTTAAATACCATTGTAAACCTGTACAGTGAGCAGTATATTTGGTCCAGGCTGTGCTGGAATGCATTAGGCTCACCAGCAATTTGGAACTTTTTTATTAACATTTAAGAAGCACCATTTTCTTAATATTAGGAGGTACAGATTATGCTGTGTTTAGCAGAGAGTGGATTCAGGATACCATATCAAATTACTAACTTTATTTCCTGTACCAAAAGAACATATGACTTGATTATTTCACCATTGAACCTGAAGCAAACTACAACTACAAACCCAACTACATACTTTAGGAGTGTATTGAAACAAGGAATATTGCCGTTAAATTGATAATTACTGTAGGGAGGTCACGAAATTCCTCATTCATTTTGATTTTTCATGTTTGTGGGGAAAAAATAAAAAAGTCTTGTCCCTAAATAAATGAATTTAAAAATATTTTGTACTATGATGCAAAAATAATCATAATTTAAACAAACTCCCAAATCAAATTAGACTAGGTCAAGAATAACAGTGAATTTAAATCATTTTGAAAAGTTTATTTTCATGCAGGAATCGTGTGCTCATAATTTTCTATACAAAAAAATAATGAAGGAAATAAACAAGAAGCAAGTGGTATCTGTTAATAGTTTCAGTAAGCCAGTATATCCAATCAAAAATCTCTGTTAAAGGTCTTTAATTATACATGTAAAAATTATTTATATTAGATTGAGAAATAAAGGGTTCAGTAAGTCCATCTACAAAAGAGTTATGACTTGAATCTCAGCCTGGCACCCACAGTATATTTTTAATTGCTTTATCATCTATTCATGTATTAATATCTTCCATTTAATATTTTTTTGTGTATACTTAGTCACTTAACAAGCATGCTCTATTGTGTATGCAATGCACTTAACGTGTATGCAATAGAGCATTCTTCTACATTTTTTTTTAATTGATTAAAATTTAACATTTCCATTTTATTATATGTAGTTACATTTACTTTGTACTTTTAAAGTTTTCACCAATTTTGAACTGATTAAATGTTGAGAAAAGATAAAGAAAATATTTTGCTGCTGCAAAATCTGTCCTAATATTTTAAAGCTTCAGTTCCCTCTTGGCAAAATCTAACCTATATTTATCTTGTTTTAAAATTTCAAACTATTGTATCTGGAGTTTGAAGAAGAAAGCAAGATAGAATTGATCAATTCCTGCATGACAAAAAAAAAGTAATTAAAAAAAAAAAAAATCAGACATTTGAAGATGTTATGGATTTTTATTTATTTACTTACTTA
The DNA here is from genome assembly GCA_011075105.1 of Heteronetta atricapilla. NCBI lineage: Eukaryota > Metazoa > Chordata > Aves > Anseriformes > Anatidae > Heteronetta > Heteronetta atricapilla. The sequence continues at coordinate 76,398,318 of CM021732.1, read as the reverse complement.
TTTACTTATTTTAAAATCTATTTAACCCACAAAATCAAATTATTTTTATGCTACTTTCTAATCTAATCTTTTTTTTTTTTTTTTTGGTGGTAAGAAACCTTTCTCATATAAATAAATAAAGAATAAAATATGGTGTATGTAAATATGCATGTGTGCATGCATATGCAAATAGCTCCAACCATCTTGTGTCATCTACTTAAAAAGAAAAATCATTTGTTTTACCAAGCTGCCAAAAATTTTAAATACTTTGAATAGAGAGCACAGCTTAAGCTGTAGAACTGACTGTTGAATATATTCTTAACTAAAGCTTTTACTGTTGTCTTTCTCAAAACACGTATACAATTAAGTCTGGCATAGGGCTGCCTCATGCATTTGTTTTAGCTTTGCCTTATTTAAAAACAGCTCAAAGTTTAGCAATATCTAATTGTTCTTAGCATGTTTCGGCCTTGCTAGTTGTTCTTCTCCCTCCCACACACAAATCTTCCCTATTCTCATGTCTTTTTTGGGAACTTAGATCCAGATAAAATATTGTAATTCTCCCTCAGATAAGGTAGAGTGGCAGCTTACTGAGTAACTGTACTAAAAGAAGTTCAAAAGGGGGAAAGGAGCAGATTTCTTACTCTCTCTCTTATGCCCTATCTTATGTATATTAAAGGGGGGCAGACAAAACCTAGTGCTTGTCAGGTCTGATTTAGTAATGTTCTGTAAATCTTTCAAAGTCATACACTTCATCATATTATTTAAAAAAATAAATCACTTAAAGTCTTTCATAGAAAGAGAGATGAAATCTTGGAGAAAAACTAGAGAAGAATGTAAAGGTGTTTTGTTTTTATTTTTTTAACTTAATTTTTCAGTGATTAACTAAGTGGAAATACAGTTGTAATTAGAACTAGTTGATAATTATTTCATCATTTTCTGTATGTTTCAGACTCTTAAAGGTTCAGGTGAACATGATCATGAACATGACCAGAACTCATGTTGCCCAACTGTTGGCTTTGTTCTTTTGAATCTCACAGAGCTTTCCTTACATATATGCTATATATGTTTTTTTTTTTTCTTTTTTTTTCTTTTTTTTCTTTTTCCTCCATTCTGTCCTGTTCTTCTCTGTTCTTTTTTGGCATCACATAAAGTCTCTTATCTGAGAAAGATTAAATACCTATTCAACAATTCTGACAATGGAAAATGTCATATAAATACCAGACTGAAGGGAAAGTGTTACTACCAAACCCTGGGCCAATTTTTTCTTACAGACCCTAAGACCCTAAGGTCTTAGGGGTCTGTAATTAAATCTGCATTCCATCAGGAATGCAGATTTGAGACAATTCAGGCCTGTCTCAGCTTATCAGGAGAAACCTGGGAAGATACTAGGTAAGATTTCAAATTGCCACCAGCAGATTTCTAGATATCGTCCACTGACTGGATATAGGTAGAGAAACGTGTGGATAGAGACAGATGACTCCTTTCCTCTTCTGAAGTTTTATTTGCATTTAGTTTTGCCTAACCAAGTTAAATGTAAACCTGTCAGGATAAGAAAAAAAATGATGGCAAGCTGTGATTGAACTCAGAATGATTTAACATGGCAATAAGCCCAACTCCATGCAATGCTGAGTGATTTTAGACTCTGTGAAATATTGAAATGTTCAGAATTTCAACAAAGATTGGGTGTGTAATCACTGCCTCCCATGGATGCCAGCAGAAATATCTTTAGGAAGGAAAAGAAAGGAAGATGAAGAAGGGTCAGAAGAGAAGAGACCCAATTCCAGAAAGACTTCGTAAAACATAAAAGTGAAGTACAGCCTGTCTTGCAATAAAAACAATCCTGCCTTACACTTTTGGTGCAATTTCTGCTTTTTGGTATCTCTTTCCTTCCATCCACTTGTTTTCAGAAGGAGCATTTTATTTTTCCTCCTCTATATGGAGTAGCCTTCTGTGTGTTAGAGCACAGCATCATCTTTCCACCCATCTCTGCCTAGTTACTGTCACACCTACGCTTTTTCCTTCTTGGCCTACTTTTAAGTATATCCCATTTACAGTGTATATTGCAAAACTTTTTACCCTCATCATACAATACTGTTTGCATTAGAAGTACCATTAGTTTGTGAATGTATAGCAGTTTATTTCAGCTTTTTCCCCTGTAGTAGTCACTGTGCTGTATTTACAACACCATGAAATACATATCTGAGAGAGCAGGCATTATGCTGTTTAATATAATATAAATAATACTACAAACTTCCAGATACCATCAACAAGAACAGAGCCTTTCTCATTTATGTGTTCTCACTGCCTAGTATTGAACTGATCTATGGCTGCCTTTAAAGAAGAAGCCAGACCTACAGCTGCCAGGGAATAATGCCTTCTAAAGCTCAAAGTGCAAAGATACTTTGTATATCTCTCTCCAGTTTGTGGGATTCCTCTGTATCTGTATGATCCCCTAATACTGATTAGAGTAAAAACAGAGTTCCAAAACATCCAGAATAGTGAAAAAACATCAGTAAATTGTAAAAAAAAAAAAAAAAAAAAAAAAAGTAGAGCCATATTACTCATGCATTTTTACCATCCAGCTATTTTCCTATTAAGTAAATATCTTCTGGGATCCCCAAGATTTAAGGTTGTGATGGGACCACTGGGCATCAGAGATATAGTTGTCTTTTCTTTTTTTTTTTTTTTTTTTTTTTTTTAACTTTCCAATGTATTTACTGACACAAAAGTTTTACTAAACATTTTCATCCAGTATCTCTGCTAAAGTGGACTTACCATGAAATGATCATGCTGATTTAATCTATTTTAATATATTTTTAGCTGAGGTAAACTACCTGATTTTATTCTGGTTCTGGATTTTGATTTTTGATTTTCAGTGTATTAGTCTGAATTCTGTACTCAGTTACACATATGCAAATATTGTTTTAATGGATGTCCAACATTCTCAGAGAAGACTTAGTTCATTCAGGGACCAATTTAACTGCCACTGAAATCAATGGAAAGGCTCTGACTGATGTCTATATGAATTGTATCAATCCCTTAATCATTTCAAATGGGATCTAACAGTGAAATGGTTCTCATTAGAAACTGTGCTGTGAATATGACCGTGCTGAGCTCATCGAAGGTAGTATTAAAGCAATAATAAGGGCATAAAGAAAAAGGAATAATTTACTATTTTTTTTTTTTTTTTTTTTTTTTTTTTCAGTTGGCTATTTGATATAAACATTTCTTTTGTTATAGTAAGGTTTCTCCAAAAAAAATAAACAGATTCCTCCTATCTCCCCAATTGCTGAACCCTTAGACCTAATGATATTTCATAATTAGAAACTCACATTATGGTCCATCTTTCTTAGAATGAAATGTTGTTACTAAATTATTTGTGCTACAATCCCAGAAAATGAAAATTTGTAGTGTTTCATGCTATTCTATTGGTGCCCACAACAGACATCTACTGAAGGATTTGTTGGTACAGAAAGTGGTGGCAAAGTATCAGTTCCTAGAAGTCCAATTGTAAATGTTTAACTTATATCAGTGGCTGAAATAGTTATTAGTACCCAGAAGCCCACAGAAATGCAAAGGACTTACACTAATTCTTTTTTTTTTTTTTTTTTTTTTTTTTTTTTCCATTTTGATAGGCAACATCTTAGGCTTTGGTTGATAGTGCTTGAAGTGGTTCAAGTAAATTACAATATTCTGCAATATTGCACAGTGGTAACATTGTGGGGAGCAGTGGTTACCCATATCCAAACAGACTGTACCAGGAAGCAGGAAATTTCATTTCTGTGACTGGCAAAACCATACATTTCTGTGAATGACCTCAACATTATTAACCATAATTCCTGAAACAACCTTTGCAACTTTGCATTATGCTCAGTTTCAGATACAGTGACACGCCTATCGTTATCAACAACTGTAAGTGACACGAGTGCTGTAAACCTATTTAGTACAAGGGGAAATCTCCTCCACTGTGCTTTCTTTCACCTTCAAATCATTTTTCACTATAATGGTATGAGATAATTTTGCATTCTTCAATGAATATGTGCACACAAATGGCACCGAACTGCTGGTGTAGATAATTAGGGTAAATCTTTTCTCCAGTTAATTCACAGGTTATGGGCATGACTTTCTCCTTATTATTAAAACAGAAAACAGATCAAACTGAGCTGAGCATGAGTCTCTGTATTTAAGTCTCAGTTAATAAGAGGGTCCTTAACAAAGCCGTCCTCTCTGAACCCTCCCACTGCATTCACTTGCAAATCACTGTATGGCTAGCTGGTCCCCCCCCAGCCCCAAACCTCCTCATCTTCACTGCGGCTCTATAGCAGCAACATCTCTCTCAGTGAGGGACGTTTCTTATTAATCAGGGGCACTGAATGGAAACCAATCAGATAGAGAGTCCCTTTAGCTTCAGCTTCCTGCCTGCCTGAGTTAAAAGTGTTGCAGAGAGAGTGGCAGCCCTAGTTAGATGCAAGCACACACAGAGCTGGAGATACAGTACAAGGCAGAAGGCAGGAAGCAGGTAGAGAAGCAGCACTGGACGGACAGAGACAGGCTCACGCTGGCAGGCATGGTGAGTAGATTAACTTTCCCTAGCAGAGAAATTGCTGGCAGAAACAAACAAAAACAAAAAACAAAACAAACAATTTTTTTTTTTTTTTTTTTTTTTTCTTCAAAATGGCCAAGAGATTAATAACACTTTACTTTTTTTCAGGGAGAAGGTGGGGGGGAGGGTCAGAAGAGCACTTTTGAGAAAGGAATTTAATAATCATACTGGATTACTGAATCTAAACTTCTGTTGCTGTATATATTACAACTGCTTGTACATAGAAATCTATCAATATGCATGCTATTTGTCAATGCTGTTAGACAGTGTTACTTTCATCTAGTTTTTTACTGCAATACAACTGTATATAGTTGTATAATACAACAATATATTTTAACTTTGTTGGGGGGGGGGGGGGGGCAGGCACATGTCCAGATGGAAACTATAATCCTTTTCTGTCTTTCACCTCTGTTTTTATTGAAAACATCTAGTCAAAGCAAACCCAGTTAAGAAGGATGAAGAGGCTTTTACTATTAATAAGAATGAAGTACTGGTGCTTTCCTTTTCCTTTTCTTTCTCTTTTCTATAGTGGTAGAGAAATTAGGATTTTTGTAGTATTTCTGTATGTGTCAGGTCAAAGGGAAAGCTCGAGGTTCAGAAAGATTGAGAGCTGAGTCTGGTGTTCCTTTGGATATTCAGCACAGTAAGTCAAAGTCAACAGGCTAAAAGTATAAGGGTGTTTTCCAGAAGTGCCTTACCAGGCTACAGAGAGTAGCACAGAAAGCAAGGCAGAAAGCATAAAGGCCAAACTGACCACTTGATTTTGAAGTAACCAGAAAAAAGCAATTGCCCAGCGAATACCATTTTGATTTTTCTTTCCATATGAAAGTAACAGGCAGTCACATCCATTCGATTTCACTCAGCAGAGGTGCTTCAAACAAAGAATGATGGATATGAACTATAAAGAAATCAAGATCCCGTGCATACAATGTGAGAAGCCACTTGCCTTCTCACAGACAGATTTACATAGCAGGTCAGAATAATAGAATGGTAGTATGGTTAGGATAATTTTCATTTGCGGGAGACAAATTTACAGTCAGTGTATCAGTCTTGTTCTGATTACAGTGAGTGACAAAACTAATATTTTGCTCAAATCACAGCATGTTTGTGCTCCATTGTTGAGTATTGCACTAGTTTCTCATGATAAGGACAAATATGGATAAAAAGACAAGTGTAATATTTGCAATAATTTTGCTAATGGTATCAAAATTAATAAATAATCAAAATTAATAAATAATATTGATGGTAATGATAATACTTGCTAATGGCAGCTCTTCAAAAATCAGTTTCCAAGTCATTTTGCACATTTAAATGTTAATGTGTGTTCCAAAAAGTGAGAATGGACTAATTAAATATTTAGATGTCTCATGTTATATTTTTTCTACGATTATTGTAAACTCTTTAGAACTACATTAGGTTGTAATACAGTCTTACTACTGTCAATTTTACAGATAAAATATATTGTCCTGTAATTTTACCTTCACTATGTAATAATATGAATTTAAGATAACATTAAATATGCTGACAGATAATAATATTTTCTGTTAACAAAAACATAAAACTTTACAGGATCATATTATATAATCAAATACCTATGGGACAAATAAATATTTTTATTATTATTATTATTATTTTCAGTTAGATAAATAAGATTAATTTTAAATCTGGAAATACTTTAGTTTGTTAGTAGACACTAAAGTTTTACCCCAAAAAAGTTGTCAAGTCTTCTTAATCTTGATGGGGAGATTTCAACAATCAAAGTTTTTCATATGTATGTGTGAGCAAAGTAGAATATTTCATTTCAGATTGTTACAATCAATTTTGTTGCATAAGTATCTAGTGTGTATCACCTAAACACAAAAAGAAGTTTGGAGAGAAACTGGATTGAAACAGCCCTGACATATGTTTTGTGCAGATCCATGTTCAGAGTGCTTCAGGTTTTCACCATTTTCATACTTGTTTGCAGAAGTGGCCATTCCAAAAACTGTCCTCCCCTCCACATAGCAGCTCACTTAGCTCATTTGGGGGACCTCAACTGGCTGCTGCTCCGCAAGGATGTTGCACCCAGCAAGGTGTTTGGGTTGGCAGGGAAGCACTCTGATCATTGAATCAGCCAATGAGGATGATTTCATTACCCAGCTTATCCTCCAAAAAAAAAAATACGGTAGTTTAAGCATGCCAGTTTAAATGTTATTACCCACAATGCTGTAGAAAGAACTACACAACTGAATTCTGACAGTTGTTTATGTCCTGGCACCAGGAAATGGTTTCTGAAACTCTACAAGATGGTTTGCAGAGAATCTACTGGCAAAAGCGTTGAGAGGTAGATGTCAAAAGTAACAGGACTCACAATTTCTTTTGAGGACAAGTTTATTAGCAAGGTAGATCTCCTGATGCTGTCCAAAGATTGATGATAATAGGATGCATGAAGGAACAGTTATTACTTAAGAGTTTGGATGTATTATAGAGTAAATTGCATATGCAATCTTTTATCTATTTTTACAGAAGAACCGAAATATAGAACTATTATCCTTTCCCCCCGTCTTCTCTTAATATTGTGAACTCTTCTGGAAATGCAGCAAGACCTTACTGGAAATCAAAACTCAGTAATGAACACTGTTTAAAACATCTCCTGTTTCCTGCACAAATCTTATGTTTGCAACAAAACTGGACTACACAGACCTGGATATAAGAAAATATCATACATATAATTTTATAGTTTCCTTTTGTGCAGTCAGTGATATTTAACTGTAGAAGGCAACTGGAGCAAAAGCGTAGACAAAAATGCCTCTCCCACTCATATCAGAAAGCCTTCTGAATTTCTAAGGCTTACAGCAGGTGTTACATGCAAATGTTATCTGCAGAAGCTCAAATATTTGAACATGAATAGCGATGTCTGAGTGAAAGCTAAATGCATTCAGTATGCAAGTGAGAGAATTTCTGAAAAGTCATTTGTGGGAATAAATCCCAAATTTTGCTAAAAGGGCTTGGGAGGAAAAGGAAAATAAAGAAAGAGGAAATGATTCTCAGCTATGAAAAAAAGAAAAAAAGGAATTATCATAAAAAGCACTCAAGTGTCATTTTAATAACTTTTCCCTTTTGTGTTTTAAATGATAAAAGTGATAGTAAATTGCTGAGTGTGGAGGCCTACTTGCCTGCCATGACTGAACAGGATGGACCACTCTTGACCAGATTGCAATATGTGTTTACAACAGCAAAACTGGGCATGCTTTACTTGAAGGAAAATGTTTTTTCTAACTTCAGGGACAAAAAGACTAATACTGCATATATAGTGCAGCTTATAAGAAAGCTCTAAAATGACAATGTTTCAGAAAGAAATATTTTTTGAATGCATAGTACATAGTGTAATTATAGAAAAGAAAAAATGCAAAGCATGGTATTTCTAACCTTCATTCCCAAATCTCAGAAAGGGAGATGAGTAGTATTGTCTTCATCCCATAAACAGAGACTGCTGCACAGAGGGTTCAGGTGACGCACTCTCAGCAGCTCCATGGCAGGGCTGGAAACAGGCCTCTGCTTTCCCAGTCATACATGAGTGCACCAATATGCATGAAACGTGCCTGGAGTACTTAAATAATACTACAAACAGCCTTTATTTTTAATTTGGAAATATATTTCTGCAACTGCAAAATGGAATGCCTGAAGTAATAGCCAGCGTATTTCTTTTCCTTTTAAAAGCAAATTTCTACATTTAAATTTAATAGCTTTTAGTAGTAAGAGTAAAAACAACATGAAGACAACATCATATTAGATTTAGTTTTCCCTGTCTCACACAAATATTGCTCTGATTTTAGAATCTCCTGACATGAAAATGCAAATGTCAGGGAGGTTTATTAAGTATAAGTTTTCTAGGCATTAAATGTTATTCAGGTTTCTCTGACCTCACAAACCCTAGTCAAGGGAAATAATCACCAGCTTTGTGAAAATTTTACATGAAAGAATATTAGAGTGTTGGACCATGTTTGTCATTGTACGGAGACCCTAATTTTCCAAGAAATACTGAAATTGTTTTCACACTGTATATAATATGTTGAGAATGAGCTCCTAAATTGCTTTTCCAAAATCAAAACATGTTCCTTATAAATGATACCAAATGATAACTAGCAAAAGATTCAATGAAATAGAGAAAATTGTGGATAATACTTTTTTGTTTGTTTGTTTGGGGATGGAAACAGCAGGCCTTTTCATCATTATCAAAAAAACTACACACCAGTTTTCATAAGGAGACGATCTCAGTTTGCTTATTCTTTAATTGTTCCATTCGAGGCAATTAATAATTCATGAACATATTATATCTGGTAATACATAGATTTATCTATTAATTTCAGAAAATAATGATCAGTTACATTGATAAGCATAAGTGCAGAATTTGGCATTTACGTTTTGACACCTCTCAAAAAATAATTCAATAAATCATCACATTATTCAATAAAGGAAATTTAAAAAGTATAATGATCTAACATCTTCAGATCAGGATTTTACTGACATAGTTGTTTTTTGTTTTGTCTGTATTCTGTCATTCAGTATTTGCTCCTGAGGGGATGACAGAGGTAAAGTGAAAACAGTGTGAGCTCGGGAGAAGGGGAAAGTTAATCTCACTACTTCTATTTTGAATATATATATATGTATACATATATAAATAGGCACAGTATAATTTAAAATATTTAAATCCAAAAGTTATAGGTTTTACATGATTTGAGGATATCCGTAAACTGCTTGTATCTATATCTAACAAATCAGAATAACCCCAAATCATGAACAGATTTTTTCATATATATGAATATATATATACCTGAAGACACATTTATATGCATATACATAAATCCAAACATAATTCAGGCAAATGATATGAAGAACGATAGAAGATTAAAGAAAGCAGTAGACTAAAATCAGTTTACTTGAGTTTGCAGTGCAAGTTTCTGGTTGAAATTTGTTGCCTACTTGCATTATCCTTTATCAGAATAGTTTCACATTATTTACATTATTCTTTGTCATAATTCTTTATTATAATGGAATCAGATACCAAGGTTTGCAATAGGAAACTATTGGAAAAACATTCTTTCTTTTATCCTCATTTTTAAAGCATGGGTGTAGATTGTGGGAAATCTCATGGAAATGATTCTGTCTTTGTAGGAACAGAAAACAAAAACAGAAGCAAACAGGCATTTAAAAAATAATTATTGTAGTTGCCTAAATTATTTGTCAGGAGAACCCTTTTGCTTGTACCAGGTTTTGGTGTCCTTATTCAGAATGAGTAACATAAGACTAAGAAGTCCTTATTCAGAATGAATAACATAAGACACCAAAGCCAGTGAAATAACTTTTGTGTATTTCCCTTACTCAGAATGCTGAATCTGTGTCTTCATAATGATTCTATCTGATAAAAATTTATATTTTCCTCAGAGTAAAAATAAGAATATTACATTACATAAAATATTTTCTTATTTCCTACAAGATTTGCAGTAATCCTTACATTTGCTTCCCAAATGTAAAAGAAAATTTTACCGCTAATGAGAATTCAGACTTATTGAAAAATGGAAATATATCTTAAAATTAATATAGACTCTTCTTTCTCTGCTGTTATCTGCATCACATGGATTATGAGAAGATGAGTTAAATCTTTAAAACCTAGTGGTTTTAAATTTGTGTGATATATGCCTTATTTCCCAACCAAGACATATTTTTGGATTGTATTTATATCTTTCCAAGAAGTAAAAACTAAGTAAAAACCCTTTTTGTTTCTAAAGAAAAAAAAATATCTTTTCATTTTCCTTCAAAGAGATGGAACTTCGTTACATATGATACTGACAATATTGTTCTATTATTATTAGTAATAGTAGCAATAGTAATACTAATAGCAGCAGAATTAGTAGCAATTATATCAAGGCTGAGAACTTACATAGGACAAGTTGCAAGTTTTACAATATTATACAAACATAGGTCACATTTCAATATAATCCAACACTGTGCTGCCAGCTCTTCCATTCATAATCCTAGTGTGTCCTCCCTACTCGTGAAGACAAACCTGCAGCAAAAAACACAACTTTCAAAACAGAAGTATTAGTCATGTATTTAATGTATTTCAGGATACTTTTATTTATTTATTTTTAATTTATTTTCTAGGCAGTTAAACAGAGGAAACTCTCCAGAAACCCCTTACAGCTGCTTTAAGTTACAAATCAAAGTAAAATATAAGATGCTTATTCATGCTGTTTGACATAGTCCTGAAAAGGTTGAATCTAACAGGTAATGGATGTGCTTACTGTTGTTGCTCATCCAGATGCATACCTATTAGCACTGCTAGAAGAAAAGATTTAGCACTCGTGCCAAAGGTATTCTCTCCAATTATTTATTTGTCATTTGAATTTACATTCATTCAATTCTCATTTACATTTTAGACCATTATTTTTTAATGATCCGCTATAATTCCACAGATAAAAAATGTCTCAAAAATATAAAGTCCTCCATATTTTTTCTGTCCACAGCATGTCCAGATTTTAGTTCATAATGCTTCCCCAAAACTAAAAAACTGCATGTACAATAGATAGATTTTTTAAAAACAACTTGTAAGGATTATATTTACTAAACATTTAAATATTGAACTGCACTGCTATATACAGACACAAGAACATTTGACTATTCAAGAGATGTATTCGTTAATGGCAAGTAATATTTGAATGACGATTTCAAAGAAAACATGTGTCTAAATATTTCCTAGAAATTATAGATAAAACCAGAAATCTCTTGTGTATTTTCTCCACAAAAAACTGTATGTGCAGCACACTAGGAGTAGCAGATGCTCACTCTTGGAGCCTTGAGACTAAATTGAGACTTAAGCACTAACCAGCAAAGGGTTAATGTTCCAGGTCTCATAATATAAAGAGGATCATAACTTCTATTCAAAAAGAGGGTCACTGCTTTTGAGAGTCAGATAATTATATAAACTCAGAACAACCTAACTGATATTGTTATAAAAGCACAGGTACTTTGAAACAGCAGCTATGCCTTGTTTATATCACTGGGCACTTTCCTAGGATCTACAGATGGGAGTCTCAGACATTAAAAACCATGACAGTAATTGTAGCAACCACATGTGAGTGTTAAGGAACATGCCCAAAATCACTAAAAGGAAACCTTCCATCTTGATGTAAAGAATCATCAGTTCTCTGCAGAAAGAAAGAAGAAAGCCTCCTACTTCAAAGTTACATGAGAGAATTCATGAATCTGGAGCTGTATAAAGATCCAGTATAAATCAGCATAAGGTTTTGGATTACTTGATTTGAGATCGTTTTAAATGCCACACTGTGGGCTGCTACACCACAGATGAGACCAAAATGAACTGTTGTTGAATATTGTAGCTTGTCTATATGCTTTTTGTGCCAACAGGATCAAAATAATTAATTTGCACAGAAGGAGAGCTAAAATCTGCAAATACATGTTTTTAAGGACCATAAGTAGGGGAACATTGGTGTAGAATGGAAAATAAATGATTCATATTAATTTTCTGCCTCCTTCACCTCAAGGTGATTAGCACAAATTAAATTTCATGCCAGTCAGACTGTGAATTTAGGAGGCAATAAAGAAATACTGAAATTTCATTGCTTGTGAAAACACATGCACATATATATGTGTATGTATATCTATATATCTCTGTTTGATATCAAGATCTACATACGTATGTCTCTATATATCTGTCTGTGATGACATTAGCATCCATATAGACAGATATATAGATATAGACATAGATATATTGTTTAAGTGCACAGCATCAGTGTCATGAAACCCACATGTACTTGCATTGTAAGGTGGAATAGATTCTACCAAATAGCAGATGAGGTAAAATGCTTATATGCTCTGGGTTGTCGAGCGTGGTGGTAGTACCCTGGTGGGCAGCTAAACTCCACCACAATCACACTCTCAGTCCCTCTCCTCAAAGGAAGAGGGGGAGAAAATATGATGAAAACGGCTCAAGGGTTGAGATAAAGATAGGAAGATTGCTGACCAATTACTGTCACAGGCAAAACAGACTCAAATTAGGGCAATTACTATAATTTATTGCCTATTAATAACAGACTGGAGCACTGAGAAACTAAATGCAAATTAAGAACACCTTCTCCCCCTCATCCACTCTCTTCTATGCCCTCCCCTGAGCAGCACAGGGGAACAGAGGATAGGAGTTGTATTTTGCACTTCGTCATCTGCTGCTCCTTCATGGTCACTCTCTTTTCTTGCTCCATGAGGGGCTCCTCTACTGGCTGCAGCATAGAGATCTGCTCCATCATGGGCTGCAGGGGCTCAACCTGTACACAGGCCACAGAGGAACTCCTGCTTCTGCCCTCCTTCTGCACTCACCTTGGGGTCTGCAGGAGTCTTGGCAGCTGCTGGACTATGCTCACAGAGGCCACCCCTGCAGCACCTGGACTACCAAGACCTTGTCAAGTAAACCCAGCAGAGTGAGAGTTTAGCAGATCATTTCATGTTTGTGTACTTAAACAACAGATCTAGACTGGTAAATATCAGAGGAAATCACAGTGAAACAGCTGCTCTACCTACACTATCCAGAAGGAAAATCTTGAAAGGATAAATAATTTCTACTTCAGTTAATAACTTTATATTGAGGCCATAATTCCCTGGAACAGGAAGTGGTAACTAAACCACCTACACTGATGTAGCATAACTGGTTCCCTTCAGCAAGGTATCTATTTTTACTCTAAAATTCCTACCTACAGAAAATTTAAGTGACTATTTCAAAATGAGATTTTCAGCTTGTCTCACTTTCTTATCCCTCAAGGGTAAGAAAAATCATCTGGGAAACTGGGAATCTTGCTGCTACACTGCAGTTTTCAGCCTTACTTCATGTTTATCTAAATGATCAGATCCAAGGTAGACAAAACAGTATTTCTGCTAACTTTCATTTAAATGCCCTTCTATTATGCAAATGCTGTAACTTCATGTTGACTTCATGTTACTACTTTACTTTTTTTGCTCTCGAATTTTAAATTTATCTTACTAATTCACAGGTCAAGTGATGATCTTTTTAAGCAGAAGTTTCTGCAACAGTGGCCACTGCTGAGTATCTGAAGGGAACAAGGAAGATATAGACATGCTCTATTACCAATCCATGTAGTCTACACTGGTTAGTTTTGAGGCACACTAAGTGAAATATTACAATATTTCGTATACTATTGATAAAACACAAAACTGTCAGTGTTAAGCTTTAAATAAAAAAGATTGTCATAGTATGTAACTACCATCTCCATTTACAAGCAATTGTTTTCTCAGGTGTGGGTGACAAACTGTACCTATCCCAGTACTTACTCCTAAACGAGGAAGAGTTATTTGCCCTATAACTATGGTGGAGTTCATCTTTAGAGGTAGCATAGATTGCATTTTTTTCTTAATACTTTGCCAGCCATATTAATGTTAGGAATAGATGTTAATACATCTTATTAAAATCTGAGTGAGTTTATCTCACTCAGATTTTAATAAGAAGTATTTGTCAGTGTTCATTTGGTTTATTTTTTGCAGTTCTATGAAATTACATGTGAAAGAAATTCAGACATAATCAGTGTAAAAATCAGTATTTGGATGCAAGAACATACATGTGCTCTACTTACGTATATATGTGTATATATTTATGGAGACAAATAAGTGTAAATAAAAGCTGAAGTTGACTTACTAGCGAGAGTTAAGTGCATTATGATTTCTTCTACTAGTGATGAGGAATACCTCAGGATCCCAGTAGAATCTTAATCTGCATGATGCTAATTACAAAAACTACCTGCAAAATTACAGCGGTATTATAACATTTCCAATATTTATCTCTTCTTCTCATACTCTGTGCCCCCCTCTAGGGCCTTCTCTCACTACCTTCTGTAGCACCTGGCTTTGCCGTGTCCTTGCTGTCATTTGGGCTTGCTGGCTATTGATTTACGTGGGGTCAAAGAGACTTGGAAATTTGAAGAAAGGAATGGAGAGTGGAAGGAGCAGGGGCTTCTGAATGGTGCTCCATTCTGAGGGAACTGTGGAAAAAAAAAGTGGCACTCCACACCATGGGGTGATGTGATAGTGAAAAAGTCTGTTCCTTTTTCTCTGGAGACTGAAGTGTTTTAGCAAGAGTAGGTAAAGACCCTTTCACTCGTTACAAATCACATTGAGCCCTTGTCCAAAATATTGATGTCTTAACATTTGTCTTAACCATTTATTGATATTTAAACAATGAAAGATTAAGGTCTTAAGAATCACTAATGTCTGTACTTCATCTTTAAGAGACCTCCAAGAAAGCCCAGGAAAGGAACTGAAACCTAAGATCCAACCTGGATCATGTACCCACAGCACCACCCAGAATCCATGTATTGTTATCCTATTAAGACAGTCATTTATCAGCCAATCTGCATACTTTTCTGTCATATTTAGGTCCACTGACAGTGACTGGCTGGCAAAACTTATAATGATTATTTAATAGAATTGTTAATAATATTTCAAAATTCTTCCAACATGGAAAATATTGTTTATTCTTTAAGTGAAAGTCAATTTATCATTTGTAAATTAAAGACACAGAACTCAGTTCTCACAGAACACAACTCTAAACAACTGACTGGATATACAATGTTTTCAAGTCAGTGGTTTTTGTACTGTGAGTCTACAGACTCTTTCTGAAAATATATAATATATATATATTCTTCTACTATATATTCTTCTACTAGGCATTTATATGTATATAAATGCCTAGTAGAAGTGGGTTTACATTTGTCAGATGGAATCCCACTTTCCTGATGGAAAATGTGTATGGGGCCTGTAAAAAAATAATAATTAAAAAGAATACAACTTAGAACAAATCTGCCTATTTCATTTTCAACAGATTTTAAGTTTATAAAAACGGAACATGGCCTAAGTAACCTTGTGTTTGTATATTTAATATACTGAATGCACACGGATGTTTGTGAAAGGGATTAAGAATGAAGAATTCAGACTTGGTTGTGATTTTGATATCACTGAAGAACAGAAGCATAAACATTACATAAGTTTAAGTTTTGACTTCAGGTGAGCTGAGAATAAACACTTACTATTAAATTTGAAGACCTTTTAAACTAGTGGTACAAAAGATTATAACAGTTAAAACTTACTGTCCACGAAAAAAGGCACTTTTCTAATTCAAATAACAGGTTTTCTCACTGGATGCAGAATCAATATTTAAATTAAATCTTGAAGAAGAAATACTAAGAATAGAGAAAAATAGATATATAAATAAGTAATTTTACTGCCTCATAAGTAATATCTTTATAATGATATGGTTCCATCTTACTGTGAACTGGAAGGTTAATGTCATATTAGTGACCACGTAAATTGGTATTCATGTGGTGCCCTTTGGAATTTGCCAATTAACAACAGTCAGCAATTACAACAAAGCATTTCAAAGTGTTTTGTGAAAGCTGTTAAGTGTAAGCTGCAGGTAAACAAATAGAAGTGCACATAGTCTTCACAGAAGGCTCAACTCAGTTTAGATTAGTGTTACCATGAACATGAGTAACATTTAGATCCAATCTTTATAAAGGGACAAAACAGTGTCATGGCCATTACTGAGCAGAGTGGAGGACGTGATAATTGCCGAGGGCCAGAAAGAGAAGAATTTGCCACACAGTTGCACACTCGTGTGTGAACAATTGAAGTACCTGATCCACACCACAGTTTGCAAGCTAGATTATATATAGCAAATGAGCTAGTGGAAAAATGGTCAACCATTCTGTAATCAGGAATAATGTTAAATGATAACAATTTTTCTTTCCAGCCCCTTCACACTCTTACTCTACAGTTGATATGTGCACTGAATCACATTAATGTGTATAATGTGCATGTGGACATACTGGGTGTACATACATAAGTACAAAGACAAAGTACATGTACAATGTACATAAGGTATGTAAAAAAAAAAAAAAAGTGACTTGGACGAATATTTTTTAAAAAAATGTATTATCTCCAGCATCAGGCATCGGGACTCAAGCAAATAAGTGGAATAACTCCACACTCCTTGCAATGTAAATGTCAGAGGAAATTGTATTGCAAAATGCCACCAAGTACTGATTTCTGATACATCAGAGTACAAAGTTAGAGGAAAATCCAGACAGTTTAAAAATGGTTCTTTCTGCACAGAGTGGGAAAGAAAGTGAAATTACAGCTTGTTCAACCTTTAAAATGAGATTGAAATATAATTTCAGTATGGCTTAAAATGGTACAAATAAAAGATTGTAAAAATATTGGGTATAAATGCCTTTATTAGATAAACTAAACAGTTTTATCTGAGCACCAAAAAAAAGAAACAATAAGTAAACATTCAATACAGATTTAAAAATTATACAAAGGACTAACATTTTCTTTTACTTTAAGAAAAAATAAATCAAAAACTGATGTGTGCATCTGCTAGAGAATCTATTGCTTCTCTAGGCGTTATAATGTGTGTATCATTAAAGCAAATTTTATTAAAAGAAAGAGACTCTAAGTGGATAGAGCCTAAAAAACTTCTGGAAAATTATAGAAATGTGACAGAGCGTAGCAGAAATTTTATATTGATATAGAATGTGTCCTAAAAATTCAAACTTCTAAAATTTCCTATGAAGACTAGAAAAGCAAAAAAAGATAAACAAACAAACATTATGTACACTAGAGCAATTATAAAGCATTCAAGAAAGCAAAGAAAGAAAATAATAATTAAAAAAAAAAAAAAAAACCTCTACCCCTCCAAAGTTTGATTGCTTATTGAAAGAATGTTCTGGGTAAGTGATAGAGGGAATAGAT
Source organism: Heteronetta atricapilla (assembly GCA_011075105.1). NCBI lineage: Eukaryota > Metazoa > Chordata > Aves > Anseriformes > Anatidae > Heteronetta > Heteronetta atricapilla. Next base: position 76,380,923 of record CM021732.1, on the reverse strand, counting down.
TGATGGAAGGGGTGTAAATAAAATTTTGAACACATGCAAAGATAATTTTGCTACTGAAATAAATACATCAGAAAAATCTGGAATATTTTGGCTTTCAGAAAGAAAAAAAATTATAGTAGTATGTGTCAAAGAGAAATTACCAGAAAACAGGAATTCCAGCTAATAAGTAACTAAATAAATTCTTATTGACCACTTTTTTTTTTCTTTTATTTTTTTTTCTTTTATTTTTTTTTTTAGTATAGGGGTAGATATAACCTGTCTTTAAAACAAACAACAATTAAGTATGAATTGCAATTTAGTGTATAGCAGAGGACTTACATGATTATAACAAAACAATACATTGAAAATATTACAGATGTTTTTGACTTGGCAATAGAATATTCAGAATAAGTCTGATGGCACATAAAAGAACTTTGGCGAACATAAATGGAAACAAAACAAAACAAAACAAAAACATATTTTCCAATACCAATAGGGAAAACAGAAAATAAAAATACGGCTGGAGTAAGCATTTGTACTTTTAATTACATTCAAGGGAGTCACATCAAAGCTAAGATTTGAACATATTATATTTCAACATAGTATCATTTCAACACTTACAAGCTGGTTTTATTAATTGTGTTTTACTATTTATTCATCAAAATCAGAAGGGAAAGTTAAAGGTCAAGAAATAAGTTTAACCTCTAGTTCACCATTTCTTTTAGAATGATTTACTGGCAGTTGATAACAATTTTTTAATGTAATGAATTCATCTTCTGTGAAAATTAAAAACTTTCATTATAACATAAATAAGGGGGGGGAAGGGGAGTTGATTTGGAAGTTAAGAAAAAAATGTTTTTTAGCCTCCAGTAATTTAAAGAATAAATCAAACACTTTTTATTTGTTTCATTATGACTACTAGAGCATAGAATGTTGCAAGAGTAGTGAAGTGGAAAGCGGTTTACATATTGTGAGGTTATGTAATAGACACTCATAAAAAAATGATGTTAAAACTGAAGAAAATATTTTTTTAAATATTCCAACAAAAGAATTTTTTTTTTGACAATTAATTTTGAATAATACTTATAATGAGAGCAAATTATGGATGGTAAATAACACAGCAAATAATAATTTGGTGAACATAAACAGATACAAGTAATCTTATATTTTTTTCAAGTTTTGAGTCCAAACAATTGGTTGGAGCATATTCTTGGAAGGGTTCAAGTTCTGAGTTCAAATGTTTTGTTAAAACAAATTTTGGGGAAGGCAAGTCAGAAGCTGTTCCTACAAGGCACATCACAGGATGAACTGACCTTATGTGGTAAAGGAAATAAGCAAAAACTCCAAAAACTCTCTAAAGAATTTCAGAGGAAAGAAGCAACTGCTTAGATGCATTGTGCAGTTAAACTATTTTAAGGGCTGAGATGGAAAAAAAAAAAAAAAAAAAAAAAAAAAAAAACGAATGTTTATTCTGTTATACTTTATTTAATTAACTGCTTTTCTCAAAAAATAAAAAATAAAAAATCTGAAGTCCTTCTCTACTTTGCACTGGAATCACTCTTAAAATTTATCATAATACCAGTAACATAAGAGTTTTCCTAAAACTTAACTACATTGCATAAAAAAAACAATTAGTGGCTTCAGATACCACTGTGGTAAATTCTGATTTCTGTGAATAATATTTATTCCCAGACTTGTGCATCTGAAGTTCCACAAAAAGTAGCAGAGGCCTTTAAAACACATCAAGAAAGCGATACAATTACATATGTCTACAGTGAAGAAACATTTAGGGACAAAAAATGTAAGTGGATCTCAAAAAAAAAAAAAAAAAAAAAAAAAAAATGAAGCAATTGAACCCAGGGAAAATATACAGTTTTCAAAGTTGATGAATATTTATAAATCTAATTTAATACTTGAACCTGATGGCATTCATCAGCTCTGAAATATATATATATGTATATATATTTCTAGAACTCAGAAAACAGTGATTTTAGAGGGCAGTCAAACTTTATCTAACAAATATATGCATGGGACAAATATATGAATGGGACATTCACATTTAACCTTTAACCTTATCTAACACTTCTCTGAAGAACACTCAACCTGTTTTCCTCCAGCTTTTTATTCTCAACTGTTTGTATCCTCTCTTGTTGTCTTTCCTCTCTTCCTACCTACACTCTCCTCTACCTTATTTACTAAACATTCATTTTACTGAAAATAGAAAATGATCATAGTTTAGATTGCACCCTATATGTAGGCTATTATATTTAATATTACTTAGAAGTAAGAAAGAAGATAGAAGAAGAAATTAAAGAAAAAATAAACATTTCATAGAGGTTGCAGTATGTATATGCACATATACATACTATATTACTACTTTATTACATATACATATTTATATATTACTACTAATGTATTATTACAAATACATATTTATATATTACTACTTTATTACATATTATATATATGAAGATATATACTCAGTATATACTGAGTATATATCTTCATATATAGAATTCCAGAATCATAGAAATTTTGGGTTGGAAGGGACCTTAAAGATCTTCCAGTTCCAACCCCCCTGCCATTGGCCGGAAAATCTAAATTTACAACAATAACAATAATGAAAACCTCAGAGCTAGCATCATCTTCAGGAACAATTAAGAAAAAGAAATAAAATAATGTAAGCAGTTTCATCATCTCATGAAGTGAAAATATATAGTACAATGTTATGGCTCCCTCTTTTGGATAGCACATATCTTTATTTATAAAAAAACTCATTGTGTCCAAAAACCAAAAAAAAGAACAAACAAAACAAAACACAAGCCTTTCTCTCCCCCTTCAGCCCCTTATTTTAGTGGTGCTATTAATACAAAATGAGGGAGAATAGTAAACAAAAGATTGCTGTGAAAGCACTTCAGATAACTAACATTCTACACAAGTGATCAGAAGGGAACAAATTTTGTTCCTATGCTATTATTACTTCATTAAGAACTTTGAGTCAAAAATAAAATAAACTATCATTGATGTGCTTTTTTAAATTTTCATGAGTACTGTGACTTAGTTGAAAGTCCACTGGATTATATGCATTGTCTTCAGGAAATTTTGGAACATATCCTTGAAAAATTAAAAGGCATGGAACTGTTCCAGAAGAAAATAAATAAATAAATAAAGTAAATAAATAAATAAAGAAATAATATATATTCTTGTAAAATAAGGGGTGATTCATTAGAGAGGAAAGGTGGGGAAAAACTAAAACTATAGAAAGGTATTAATCAGTGCAATATAACAAATCCTCACAGAGCATAAACTCTCATGATTTAAGAATTTTTCCTGCTGAAAGACTAGTAATCTAGCAACATTGGTTTTATAGGCATAGTTATATTTCATTCTGAATTTGGATTTTACTTGTCAAAGTACTGGTGCTATTCTACTTTAATATCTGGGCATAATTTCACATTGTGCAACTGATTCAATTTTCTCCATGTCTCCGTGTATGCTGCACTGAATCATCTAGAAATAGAATTTCTGGCCAAAAGTGTTCATGAAAAATTCAGTAGCATTATTCAATGACTTCTTCTGTGTCAGCTAGAAGACAGACTTTATTTCACTCATACTCCTCTACTATTGCATTCTTATTACCCTTATATAAAAATATGGACATCTAGTCAAGGGTATGCCAATGAGTTATTCTACAGATTTTTTTTTTTTTTTCTATTACTAAAGTTAGTCATTCCTCAACATTCATTAAGATGTTGGGCTGGACAATTAAAGAATGAATTAGTAATTTCAAAGCGTTACATTATGTTGTCCATCTTAATTATACCATTGCAGCATATTTTCCCTTCACAGTATCCAGAATTAACCTGACGAAAGAGCTGTGCTAATCAATAAAGTGATTGCATTTGACTATGCAGGATCATTATTGTTCACTCTATATATTTGTAGCATTTACTGTTTATTATAAAATCAACACTGTAGTAACCAGATTTGGATCATAAAGACTGGCCATAAAGAACACTTTTTTTTTTTTTTTTAAAAAAAAAAAAAAGGCAATTTAGTTCTCTTTATTGAGAGTAGCAAAGAAACCAACAGCCATACTACTACAAAGTGACATCAAAATTTGCTGTTATAATAATGATTGCAGAGTCACAAATGTAAAAGGAATGGGTAGAAATGCATTTGTAGGCAGCATAAATTTGATTCTACTGTATCTACACTTAGATAAAGAAAAATATGAAAAAAAAAAAAAAGTCTGACATATACATCCCTGAAGGTCACCTATGCACTTTCTTTTTTCTTAATATGTAATTGTGATAATTTGTTTTATATGAAGCCAGAACTGTCTTACCAGTATGGTACTCAAGCACAGCTTATTGGGTCCCTCATATATTTCTTCCCTTGTCTTTTAGAAATGTGAGAAGGAAGAGACAAAGTCATGGGTATTGAAGTTTATGAGAAAAAGAAGATTTGAAGATTAATTATATCCTGCCATTTGAAGCAAAGCATCTGTACTAGAGCAGATAACATTAGCTTATATTTTCCAAATTCTTTGCTATATCAACTGTTTTCAGACATATTTCAACCGTTGTGGTTTTTGTTTTGTTTTGTTTCTCACTCTGAAACTAGAATCACATACATGGTTTCAAGCAGTTATATATTTCATATAATACTTTTCAATGTGAAAAGGGCAAGAAGAGGGAGTAATTCTAGAATGTTATCTAAAAGGTACTATATATGTTTTCAATTAATTCAAATAAATCACATGAAAATCTGCAAGTTCTGGGAATTAATAATAAGATATGTTTAATGCTCATGAATCGTTCAAGATTTACCAGGAAACTTATCAGATAATTTGAAAGATAGCTGGTATAAACTAGTTTCTGTCTCTGGCTACCAGAAACAAAGGAACTAAACAGTCAAACAGTTGGTATCAGCAATAACAATGGCCATCTGATCAGAGCACAATTAAATGATTAAATGCATATGCATATGACATATTTCCCCATCTTTAGACTCAATTCCAGATGGATCTGTAGTCTTTTGAAATTGCCTATCACAATAGCAACAATAAACCATATAAAAAATTTGCAATAATGGTACAAATTTGAAGAGGTAAAATTCAAAAAAATACTATAGAAAGTCTTAAAATTCTGGAAAAAAAAAAAAAAAAAAAAAAAAAAAAAAGCTCTATTTTGGAATGAAAAGTAGTCTTTTAAGAAACATTTTCTAAAGGAAAAATTAATAAAACTAGCAACAAACTAAACAGAAAAAATAATAGAAAAAAAGACCAATCGATTAGTTTCTTTAGAGGATTTCTTTCCCCAAAGGGCTTTAAAACTTGAAGTAATGTAAATTTCAATATGAGCTTGAGAATGAAAGCCAAAATCTGAGATCAAAGTTCTTAGTGGGCTGTCAGGTCTTCTCTGTAAGACTCTCAGGCATCAGAATGATCTTTCCTGAACACATCTAGACTTCCATCTCTTTGGAAAATATACAACCCCTTAGGAAGCAAATAGCAGAAAGGGTCTCCACTACAATAATAAAATAGACACCCAGCACCCACTGCCATGTATCTGTGGGATGCCCTTTCTATTGTTTCATCATACAATATTTTTTAAAAGTGCTCTAATTAAAAGATGAAAAATGTGTTTTGGGGAAGTTCCCTGAAAAACTTTATCAATAGTTCCCTGCTTGTGACTATCCACTGTTCTGTTCATTTTTCACAGTTAGCCATTCTCTCAGGAGAAATCTGAAAGTGTTATAATGTCTTAAGAATGAAATATCAGATTGCTTTCACTTTCACTTTCTTTTTCTTTCTTTCTCTCTCTTTCTTTCTTTCTTTCTTTCTTTCTTTCTTTCTTTCTTTCTTTCT
>CM021732.1:76363310-76375062 GCA_011075105.1 Heteronetta atricapilla | reverse complement strand
TCTTTCTTTCTTTCTTTCTTTCTTTCTTTCTTTCTTTCTTTCTTTCTTTCTTTCTTTTCCTTCCTCCCTCCCTTCCTCCCTTCCTTCCTTCCTCCCTTCCTTCCTTCCCTCCCTCCCTCTTTCTTTCATTCTTGTTTGTTTATTTAACTAAGGACTCAATAGAAGATCTAATTTCAGTACAGCAGGATTTCAAATGCTATGAAATGGCAGAACATCAAGAATTTAAAAAGATCTGTGCTGAGACTAGTGAAATATTCATTATTCTTTGTAATCTTGTACCTCAACTTCCTTGATAGTTGATAGGTGAGAGTTTCAAGGTGTTCAAATATAATGCCAATTTATATATATATATATAAAGTTCTATATATATATATATAGTTCTAGTAGGGACAGTTCTAGTAGGGACAAAGACTGATGCCCATATCAGTTGATTATTAACAACTCTTATAAAGGATATGATTGGTGGATACATGACATAGTGCTGGAAAGTCAGGATAAATTTTTTTGGAAAGGGAAGTCCAGCTTCACAGATTCATTGGAGTTCTATGAAAGAGTTACCAAGCATATGTGACCTCATTGGTATTATCTAGTGCTCCTAGAAGGTTTTTCACATGGTCAGTCACCAAAGGCTCTTGAACAGCCATGAACTGGAAGTGAAGGTTATAGATCAGTAATTGATTAAATGACAGGAATCAGCAGGAAGAAGTAAATTATAGATTTTAACATTGAAATTAGATCTGTTGCAGTGTTACACAGGGATCCATAGTAGAACCAGCACTGTTCAACATATAAGTAAAACAGTTCTGAATATCAAGGTGAAAAAAATTTCAAGAGACATTCAACGTAATAAAGCTGAAGGACCTTTGCAAATGCTTGTGAAAGGATCTTATAGCTATGACTATACTAACATAATTCAAATGGCAAAGAAATTGTCTTTTATCATGTAATTTTCCATACCTTCTCATTGTTAGCACAGTCCCTAACATCACTTTAACCTGTACCAACTGGCAGTCTCCCAGAAAATTCTTAGCTGTGTTTGAGGACCAAGTCTTATTTCTTATACATGATAAGGACAAACTAGCTATTCTAGCCTTGTCATGCCAACCAGTCTCTACCTTGAAGTGGTTTAATAGTAGTAGTTTGTTGGTAAAATTGTTAGCCTATGCAATAAAATGACTGGATATCAAAATGATAGATGATGAATTTATGATGAAATTACAAAGTTATGTAAAGCCACATAAATAGTAAAACCCAGAACTTAGTCTTAAAATGACCGTCTGGCTATTACTATCTGGGAATAACACCTGAATGTAACAATAGATAGCACCATGATATTGGCCTAGAGCTCTGCAGAAATCAAAAGAAGCAAACAATGTTATGTGTCATGGTGAAACTAATAATGTGATTGAGTGGTTGCCTATACATGCATGAACCTCCTGCAGCTTGAATACTGTAACGAAAGGTACCATCTGACCTCAAAAGATGCATGGTAAAACTGAAAGATATTCAGAGGAGGACTACATGTGCAATCAAAAGTATGGCATGGCTTCCAAAGAAGGAATGACTAAGCTGGCAGTTCCAGAACTGTTCATCTTTGAGAAGAGACAACTGAAGAATAATTTGGCACAGGTCAATGCAATCATCAATAGCAGAGAGAGCAAGGAGAAAATGATTATTTACTGTGTCTTCCAATGACAGGACTAGTTCTCCAATGAAGCTGTCAGGTATGATAAAGAGTTCTTCTCACAACGGATTGTTAAACTGTGAGTCTGTTTTCTGTGGGATACTGTGTCTCCTATAATCTAGGTGGTTTCAAAGCAGATGTGGAGAAATCTATGACAAAGATAATTTATTGAGGATTACTAAATACCTAATATTTAGAGACTACAAAAATACACAGAGAAAAATCTTTATATGCTTCTTATGCTTCTCCATGCTTTTATACTACCATGAATGTTCATCATGGCTGCTGAAGAAGAAATCTTGGACTACCAGGGTGCTAAGAGAATAAGCAATATTTTATTACTATTATTATTATTATTATTAACTGTTGCTGAGAATTTGCTCATGTTTTACATTTGTCTTTCATTAACAAAGTTCAATGAGAAGCAAATGAAAAGTTTTTTGTTTGTTTGTTTGTTTTAAAGAAGATGTTGTTTATTTTTTAAGAATGAGATTCAGACCTAGAAAAAAGAAAAAGAAAAAGGAAAGTCAGTATATGTAATATTTCTGAGATCTCTATTACTCCTAAGTTGTAAGTTGTAGAATAACAGTACCGGAGTGTGTTTATTATGGAAATCCAGGCTGAAGCCTCAGCTGTGTCAGACTCTTTTCAGATGAATTAAGAAATGGAGAAAGTGGTGTTAAACCTATGCATTATTTCTGTGCACAAATTCCTGTGATTACAAGAGGTCTGCTCAGCTATGAGGATGAGATTTTTCTTGATTTCATACTCTCCTTGGAGACAGCAGAAGGGTATAAAGGGGGTTGAGCTCTGATAAATGACAGCATTCAGCAGCTGCTCAGTTTGCTCAGAAAGAAACAACAGGCTGCAATTACCAGTCCAAATCTTCTAACTACCTCTAATTGGTCAGCAACTTTTTTTTTTTTTTATATATTTTATTTATTTTTTTTTTTCCAGTTCAGAGAAGTGTACATATATTCCCTTGCAAGAAGTAATTACATCTGATCTTCGCTATCCTTCTGTATAGGAACAATGTTTCTAATGACTCAAATATGCATGAGTCAAAAAGGAGAATGAGGGAGATTAGTGTTAAAAAAATGGAAATGCTATTTTGAAGGTATTTATTCTTTATTCAAAAAAAAATCTAGCTCATTACAGTCTTTTGGGCCATTATACAGGCTGTAGATTCAGAAAATGCAGCTATATGCTATGCTGTGGAGATATGCAGAGGTAGGAGGTATCTGACGTGGAATCTCAGACTGCTTCATTAGGACCTAACTGTGTGACTGGAGTAGACTGATGAGTAATAAGCATCAAGAAAGAGATAATTGGCAAAATCATGCAGTCCTAGTTATTGGGAGAACGGGTAAGTACGTTCCATCATTAACAGTGCTGCCATAGGTGAATCTCATCTGCTTCATGCAGGGAGACTGATTAGAATTGATGTGTCTGGAAAATAGGGGCCCAAACCACCAGATACTGCCTTATTTTGTGTCTGGCAAATAGAAGGTTATGTTGCTTACCGAAAAAAAAAATGCCTTGAACAGTGCAGGATGTCAATATCAAAGTGAAGACAAACGGTTTATGAATGACAGGACTTGTGTTGAATAAATAGACAATTCCAAAAGGGAAGCAGAGATAATTTTTCTTTGATTACAGTATTTATTTTTCCTTCTGTCTCTGAAGGCTACTCTTTAAAAATCATGAATATGTTGCATTTGTAAATAAGGTGTGGTATAAAAACATATAATGCAGCTTCATTATGTGATAAGAGTGAAATGTGTTTCCTGTGGAGAAAAATTGATACTAAAGATCAAAGGAAGATCTTCAAAAGGCCTGTCATAAAGGGTTTACAAGTGTTCTATTTCTTAGTTCCCCTTATACTGATGAAAAGCAGATCCTGTAAAAAGGATCATTATTGGAGAAAAATGGTCTTATTCTCTCTCTCTCTCTCTTCTCTCTCTCTCTCTTTTTTTTTTTTTTTTAATGTGAAAATACACATTTTGCTTTTGTAATCCAGTGAGGTGCTGCCTCAGGAGTAGATATTTTTTAAGTCATTTTTCAACCTTTTTGAATACCATTGCTCAGAAGTAAGAGACCTTTTTGCGGGATAGGTCAGAAAAGTTGCAGGCTTCATTCACTAACTGACAGGAGGATGGGTGGGGAGAAATAGGCCAGAAACTGTTTCATATGCACTTCAGAAGGGATTTGCTCCAGAGAAGGGCAGATGGTATTTTCACCGCCCAGGGAGAGTTGCTTTAACTCGCAGCTGTGTCTCTGCATGAATCTTTGCCAGTGGGAATTGTCCAGACATGAATCAACATGTTCTCCTGCCAGATCCACCCACTTATAGGGCTGGCATTACTCACTGTGAGTGCTGTAGAGAGGGTGGCACAAGTCTGGTCTGAATTTGGACCAGTCTCCAATGTATGTGCCCAAGAGGCTGACAAAACATTAAAATAACTGTTCTCTCTCTCTTGTCACAGGAAAATAAATGTTTATTATAATGCACCTACAATCCATAGATTCAATTGCCTAAATACATTAATTCAACAACCATTCCAATATAAATTATGATTAGTTCACGTTACGTACAACTTTATTTATATACGTGTGAGTACTTGATTTGTGTAGCTAAGGGAACTCACATTGGTGTCCCAGGCATAAACAAAACAAAACAAAAAAACAAACAAACAAAAAAAAAAAGGTGTCTTCATCTGTTTCCTTGAAAAAATTTCAGCTGAGTTTTTCTCCATCATGTAAACAGCTGAATGGATCAACAACCCCCCCCCCCCAAAAAAAAAAAAAAAAAAAGTGATTCCGAAACTCAGCTCCAAAAGATTTGCAGTGGCAGTTGCTGTGTGGGGATTCTTTCTTTTTTAGTAAGACTCTAATTTCTGCATCTGCGTGTTATCTGAGTATTCAAGGAATGGGTGTTCATCAGTTGAGGATCTGTCTCTTACGTGCCTGGGATCCCTCATAAGATATTTCCGTTCTCTGAGAAATAAATGAAAACACTTGATTCTCATGGATTGAGTGCCAGGATTTCATAGTCAAGATACACATTGGCTGTTTTCTTTTCGTCCTTCCAATGTTGCCCTCAACCCCATCTTTACCAATGAAGAAAACCCATCTTTACTTACGAAGAGGGAAGAGGAAAGGAAAAATTAGGAAGATTGAAACAAAAAGAGCTTGCTTTTTAAAAGTCATCTGTCAATGATATATTTACAGTCTATTCATTTCTGTAGATTCAGTGCACTCAGAGAACTTTTGAGTGCTGCAGTTGGAGGGAGGGCATGTATACACATATCTATGCTTTTTTTAATTAGTCAGAGAAGCAATAGAAGTTAACCTGAAGTGGCACAGATCTAGCCTCTAGCTAAGTCTGGATATTATTGGTGTCCATGTGCAGTTTCTTGTATAGCCTGCATTACTGCAGCTTCACTGCTCTTAGTATTCTGGCTCAGTAGATTAAAGCTATATTCTGATATTTTGTCTGCAGAAGAAACACAGCCAAAGTCAATGAAACCACTCCCATGCATGCAGGTTACAGAAGATTTACACTTACTAGATCCTGTTTAAATACATATTTTAGTTTTACAAATTGTATGGCTCACCACGAACATAAGTTGCATCCTTTCTATTTAAAGACTGGAGAGAACAATATGAAATACTGCTGCCACAGTTAACTCTGCTATTTTTAGATATAAATGAGCACTGCGGCTTCTGTCTTTAAAAACAGAATTTTACTTCACTATTAACAAATGATACAAACTAATATCCGATACATCATCAAGTTGCTGAAGGTTAGCATGGTTAGCATTTCTTCATATCATGCTTGTGAGTGACTGTGCTGCACTAATTAAAAACATTGCCATGGCAATTGCTATAGAAACATTTACATTGGCATCATTGCTAACAAATTCTTGCAATTGATCCCAGCAGGGTTTATTTCAAACCACACCTGAAGAATCTAAATAGAATATTTTACTTTAGGACTTTAAAATATACCTTTATATATATATATATATATATATATATTTCGGTTGCTAATATGCTCAGGAGAATCATGTCTTTCATGCAGACATAATTCATTTACCTGGAACACTTGTAGGATTCTGATATCAGAGTCCTTACTGCAAGGAGAGACTGTAATATTTTTAGGCAGCCACAATGGATCCCTCAAAATATAAAAATCAAATCCACTCAGATTGTCTGATTTTTAAAGTGGTTAAAGAATGAAAGTTCTCCACAGTCTGAAGCATTAACATATTTAATATAAGATTAGGCTATTTTAAATAAGTTTTCAATGTACCTATGAAGAAAAACATTTTTCCATTTTGTAACAAGAAAAATAAATAGACTGTTGAACAGTGTAAATATTGGAAACAGAGGTGAATTAAGAGATATAGCATATATAATTTAAAACAGTTACTGAGAACAACAAAAAAAAAAAATATGAAAATTCTGCTCTCCATTTTCAGCTAGAACATCCTACTACTGTAAAAATCAAAAGCAGGAAATAATGAGAAATATCAAATCTTGTATTATTATTATTTTTATTTTTTTTTTCAGTCATTCCAAAAGCATGCTTTTGTCTTCCTTGACATGAAGTCCTTCTTCTAATTAGCAAGGCAATCAGTAGAGGGCAGCACTGCACAGAAAAACATATATTTTGAACAGTCTCAACAGGCTGGGACAAAATACGGGAACCTAGATAATGTATCCTAGGAGAAAAGTCTGTTAAAAGATTGGTATTTGTAAAGAAATAATTGCTTATAGTGGGCTCAAAGCATCTGTACACAGCACATTGTGGTCTTTTGGACAGGTGCTCTTACTTTTCCAGACAATGCCAGAATCCGTAGTTTTAGCATTAAACTACACCTGCTGAGTCTTCTGAACACAACCCCTGACCCACCTGAACAGCTGACTACCAGGTGAGATATGTAAGCCAACGACCACTTTTAAGTATTTCTTTGAGTACAAAGAAAGGAATAGTATAAGCATCTCATGCATTTGAATAAGTACAGCAAGTAGGTTTTGGAAAGAAAGGAATGGGGAGAATTTGGGGAGATTAAAAATATTTAATTCTGAAATAGTGAAAGTGAAACATTTCAAATTTTCTCTTCTATTTCCATCTGAAATTATCACAAAACCAAACATGCAATCACACATCTCTAAATGACCCCATGAAATTATATTGATGTTCCCTTCCACTAGTACTGTACCAAAAAAGAATAAAAATAAACTAAATCATCTGAGTGTTAGATTTTTCTAATTTTTTAAATAATGACTTTGATAGAGAAAACTGTTTGTTGTTTTTTGTTAACTTAGTAGTCTTCCAAGCCTTACTGATTTTATAAAATATATATTTTTAGGTTTTCCAGTAGTTATATAGATTCATTATGTAGTAACATTTGACAATGTGTAGTTGTCAAAGATTTTTTCTATGCAGAAGAGCTGATAAATTTCAAGAAATTAGAGAAATTAATCAATAATGTTTTAAACACATCAAACCATATAGTTTAGCTAAGTTGCAAAAAGCAATCAAGTTCAAAATTATATCAATATGAATATTTGCACATTTTATACTTCAGAATGTATACAAGATGATTTCTTGGACTACAGCCCAACAAGCAAGTAACATAAGGCAACCCTGCCTCTGATGAGATTACCGTGTTTTATGTGCTACATTGATAAATAGTTTTATTTAGTGATAAATGCTACTTCAGCCTATACTCAATTATTTGGGATATTATAATAACCAAATTTAGGTTAAAATCAGGATAAAAGATTGGACTTGTTGTTGTGGTTTTGGTTTTTAGCTTTTATGTATGTACATATATAAATCTCTTTTGATTTTTATCTAGTAAGCTTGAAACACAAGGTAATGTCATCATGTATATGACATGTTTAGCACTAAACAACAACAAAAATTACTGATGTTGAGTTAGCCACAGGAGGGTTCTCCTTTGGTTCCATGTTCACAACAGGATATATTGAGCTTTACAAAGGAAAAATATATATATATATTATACCTACAGAATCCAAAGAAAACACACCCACTAATCCATGTCAAGATCTACATAATGCATTACTTTATGCAAATATTTACTTTGTGCTTTATACAAAAAATATTTAATTTTACTTTATACAAAATTTTTTTTGTGCTTTGATTCCTCAATTAAAGTGAAGTAGTAGACATTTTTTTCTGCATTAAATCTATGATCTACCATATAAATTTGTCACCTATTAAATTGGAGATTTATTGTTTTTAAACAAGATGTTTGAAAGTAAATATTCCAAGCCCTCACTTCTTGCTTAGATGAAACTCTGTTTGAAGTTGCTAAAATGCTAAGATTTTGATCCTTCTTTAGGACTGCTAGTTAAGATCCTGAGACCATACAAAATATCATAATTTTAAGGAGAATTCCACACAAGGGCACAATTAAATCTTAAGGTATTTATCATTAAGGTATTTTCAATCATTCAATCATTAAGGTATTTAGAGTACAGTTCACTAAATGTTTTCTACTAAGCACTTTACTTTCTCAACTGAACAATGATTTTCACCAATAGCATCTTATTTCCATAAATTTCCACCTTTTTATATAGAAACACACACACACAAAGTAAAAGTATCTTCTGGTAAGGTTGGGTTTTGGAAGAAAGCAGGATAGGGATGTATGTGATTTTTTTTTTATTATTATTATTATTTTTAATTTCATATATTCAATATGCTAAAATTTCTAGGTGTTATGATCCCTTTCCACTTTCACTTTTCATGGACCAGCTTCCAAAAGCAAGCTATACTTTTGCTGCTGAACTGTTTTCCTAGGTTTTATGTAATACACAGCAGCTCAACTAATATCCTAAAACAAAAACAGGCTTTACAGGTAACCTAGGTTATGGAAGAGACTGAGACATCAGGCATCTCACTTGCACTGCCAAATCCAGAGTATGGGTTTTCCAAAAAAACAAACCAAACAAACAAATAAGAAAATACACTTTGTTTTGGATTAAATGTTATTATTGACAAACTTCTACAGAAAATAAATAAATAAATAAATAAATAAATAAATCACTGTCAGTTTCAGAAATAATAATAATAATAATAATAATAATGCATCTCATGAAATTTCTCATTCATTCCAGAGAGGAAAAAATGAAATACACTTCAAATGCACTATTGTGTCCCCAAAGCAGAATTTTGTAAACCCCAGCAATATTCCTTAAAAAAAAAAAAAAAAAAAAAAAAAAAAAAAACTTATCTAAATAGTACTTTTTTTTTTTCTTGTACAATATATCTGTTAAAACATCAATAATGCTTTAAAGTTCATTTTCTATCATGAACTCCTTTGTGCAGAAAATGAGAAGTATTCATATTTCTTATTAATCATGAAATAACATAAAATACATATTTGCAGAAACTTCTGAACAGATAGCAAGAGAGGATGGCATCAGATTGAGCTGGCAGAGATTAGGTTGGAAAATTTCTGACTGCTTCATTATCTCAGGATGTAGCTGATAGCTAAAGGTTTCTGATCAAGAAGTATTTTGTTCAACTTATTTCTTAAATTAATGTTCATATACAGTGTGAGAAGATGAAATAATCATAATAATAAAAAAGATAAAAGAAACATTAAAGGACTTGGCTTTAAAATGTGTAATTAATTCTTGCATGTAATTTTCTCTAGAAATGTTCAAACCTAAAACTGGTCTTCATTCATATGGTTTTATGTAATTTGTATGGATCATTGTCATCATCATTAGGCTGTTGATTTATTTGTTTCCTTAAGGCTACAGCCTTAGGGAAACAAGATTACTACCATTTACTCATATATATATATTTCTGTCCCCTAGGTCCTATTTACATGAGGAATATGATTTTCGAAAATTTTGTTCTGCTGAATTATTAGAGAAGTGGAGTCTAACAGCATCTCTGTAAATGATGAGGACTTACTCCTTCTTGACAGTTTTTCTTTGGAGCTGTGTGCTTCATGCTGTTCATATGTTGCCATCACAGAAAAGGACTAACAAGCACTCACAAAGTGAAAGGGTAACAGGATTATCAGGGAATGATGGAGAAGCACTGCACCGCACCAAGCGTGGTTGGATGTGGAATCAATTCTTCTTGCTGGAGGAATACACAGGTCCAGATACTCAATATGTGGGCAAGGTAAGTCTTGTATTCAAAGGATTCTTCAGAGGTGATGCATCTGACAGTCTTGGTATTTTTCCTCCCTGTCCATGGTAGTTTTGTCTTCTATGTTGTAATGGTCCCAATTTCTCATTTAAGTCAAAGAAAACACATCATGGAATACCTGAAGCTTCCTTAATTTTTCAAATTTGTGGGAGCAATGATGTAGTTTAGTGAATAAAAAAAGTAACTGTTCATACTAAAATGTTACAATTTCTTATTACTTATGCCCATGTTAGTTTTAACACTGAATCATTTGGTTTTCAACTGTTAAGCATAAATATTAGATAAGGGAATAGAGAAGTTATGCTTTCATTCATCTACCTTGTGACATTTGCCAGTATACTGCATTGTATGTTTCCTCAAGTGAAATACAAAGTCTATTTATCAACAATTAAATTGCTGCCTGTGCACAATTCTAAGCATGAATAGAAGAAGAAAACAAAAACAAACGAACAAAAACAAACAAACGAACAACAACAACAACAACAACAAAAACCACCATGGTTTTCATAATTTCTCTAATAAACTAACTGGGATCTTTACCTTGAAAGACTTTCCATTCTTTGTGACCTACCTACATCAGCTATTGCCAACAAAAGAACTGAATTTCAATCTCCACAGTCCTACTTTTATTGATAACACACAACTCAAGGGTTTTGACATTTCTCACCCTATGTTATGCCTCACCATACACAGATCTGCTTTGCATTGTGGTATAACTGTACAGTCCTGGTAGAAACCTAGAATACACACACCACCGTCCAGAATGACTTGTAAATTAAGGAAATTTTTATTTTAAAATGTTGTTAATAAATGTTCATTCCAAATTCTGTCATACATCCACAGCATTGTCAATAACAAGTATTATCTGTCACATTAGCTGTCACATTTTCTGTTGCCTAAATACCAAATGGATTGAGGCATTTTTAATTAAAAGAATGTTTTTGGACATTCGTTAATCTCTCTGGTCATGGAAGGCATGTTCAAATGGAAAGCATGCTTTATTAAGTAAGAAATGCCAGATAAGCCAACTATTACTATGATTAACTATGAACTTGATTCTGACCTCATCTATAACACCACACTCATAAAATTTTGTTTTCAGTTAAATTAATTTCTATTTGTAGTGGCAGAAATGAGATCAAATAATCTTATTGCTAGATTATTTATTTGTGTATAAAATAGGAAGTTTTGTGGTTAGTGAAGGGATCTTCAATAAAGAGTAAACTAATTATATACAGAAATTTCTAAACAAAATTTGGTTGGAAGTGCCTTTCAATATTAAGTAAATTTGCAAAGAAAACATACAATAAGGTACATAATATAGACTTCCACAGAAGTTCTACCTAGAGTCATAGAAATATTTTTTTGTTAAAATAGAAAGCTTTTCATAAAAGATAAGTAAGTAGCAAACATAAGAGTTGATTGCAGTTTCAATCACATTTACAGATGGTTGGATTCATTTTAATGCATTTAGAATGGCATTGGATGCCATTCTAAATCTCAAATAAATTAACCTTACATCAAGATGCTTATCAGCATCTCTGATTCACACAAGGAAAATTAATCACTGAGAATGTTTAAATGGTATTTTGTAACAGGTGAAAGTTTACTCTGCATTTATTCTGAAACAAATACCCTGCATCTTACTCTGCGTTTATTCTAAAAGCCGTTGAACCTTAGCATAGAGCTGAGTCCAAGAAGGAAAATAATACCCATATGGAAGTTGTATTTGAGATTATACATTTCTTACAATTCAGAGAATGAAAACTTTTTTTTTTTTTTTTTTTTTTTTTCACATTTCTCTGCCAATTCTTGTACAGAGGTGCTGGGGGGGGGGGGGGGGGGGCACCTTCTATTTGTGA
>CM021732.1:76292376-76351628 GCA_011075105.1 Heteronetta atricapilla | reverse complement strand
CTGCAGGGGCTGGAGTGGCTGCAGGAGCAGGGGCTGGAGTGGCTGCAGGAGCTGGAGCGGCTGCAGGAGCAGGGGCCGGAGTGGCTGCAGGAGCAGGGGCTCTAGCAGAGTTCCGCCTCAGGGCAGACCTCCAGATGAGATGCCTAAGTAGTTGTTTAACTTTAAGCAAAACCTGAATCACATTCAAGAGACATAACAACAACACCATGCTGGTCTGCGTATCCCAAGGATATTTAACATCTTGGAGAGTTATCGTAACTAGCTCAGGGGATAAGAGGGTGCTAAAGGAGTGAGGGAGAGTGAACAAGTAGGGAAAAATATATTCCCCTGTCCCCTCCACAGACTGGCTCCCTGATGAAAAAAGGCAGCAAGTGTAATTGCTAATGGTTTCCGAGATATAGTTTCCAAAGTACAGAGTTGACGACAGTGTTGAGTACAAATACCAAGTTAAAGTCATGGCCAGATACTTCATCGTCTCGTAAGCTATTATTACACCGCACAGTACCATAATGATCTTAAACCAGGGCCCGGAAAAGTAAAACAGCACAACAGGGATCACATACAGAAAGTAATGTGCTATAAAATTCAGTGTGGAATACAGCCACAGCAGACCTGAGATGAAAGCAATCAACATTCTGATTAGCAACTATTAAGCAGCTCTAATACTTATACCAATTTTAGTTTAACATACTCTGGTCAGATCTGTTGTTATCTCAACCCTTCGTGCCCCACGTTGGGCGCCAAAAGGACTGTTGTGGTTTAACCCGGGCGGCAGCTAAACACCACACAGCCGTTCGCTCACCCTCCCCCCTCCCTCTCTGGGATGGGGGAGAGAAATGGGAAAGTGAAGCCTGTGGGTTGAGATAAAGACAGTTTATTTAAGAGAGAAAATAATAATAATAATAATGATAATAATAATAATAATAATATGTACAAACAAGTGATGCACAATGCAATTGCTCACCACCCGCTGACCGATGCCCAGCCCAACCCCTAGCAGCCGGCCCCCCACCCTGGCTAGCCACCCCTATATATTGTTCAGCATGACGTCAGATGGTATGGAATACTCCTTTGGCCAGTTTGGGTCAGCTGTCCTGGGTCTGTCCCCTCCCAGCTCTTGCTGCCCCCCCAGCCTGCCCGCTGGCAGGACAGAGCGAGGAGCTGAAAAGTCCTTGGCTTAGTGTAAGCACTGCTCTGCAGCAATTAAAACACCAGCATGTTATCAGCACTCTTCTCATCCCAATCCAAAACACAGTACCTCACCAGCCATTAGGAGGAAAAACAACTCTGTCCCAACTGAAACCAGGACACCAACACAGCCTGAAGAGTAGAGAAACAGTGTAGTACCTTAAATTAATTTCAGCCTGTTTTTGTTTTTTGGTTAACTCTGCCAAAAACAGGAGGAAAAATGCATTTTTTATTACAATTTGAAGCTTTTTGTAGAGCACTGACTGTGAATCAATAAGCATGGAACAGGAAATCATCACTCTTTCAGGTTTGAAGTGCATTCATGTAAGCATGAATATATTTTAAGGAGAGTAAATAACTTCAAATATTTTGAATATCTCTGGAAATATGTATATATATATGTACATATATATATATATGTATATGAAGAGCTTAGGAAGAATGCACTTTTTTGGATCTGCTTCAAGTCAGTTGGCCTACAGTCTGGTTCTGTTTGTTTGGTGCTGCCAGCCTGGAAGATTGTTTACAGATTTTAGACCAAAAAATGCTCTTTGATCATACAGCATCACATCTCAACATCGTCTTCCATTATTCTTGCTTTGTGCTATATGTTTTCTGAAAAATATCCAGTCTTGCTCTGTAGACATCTACCTACATATGTAAATATACCTGTAGACATCTACCTATATATACAAATATATACACACACAGATTTGTGATTAAAAACAGAAAAAAAAAGTTATTGATGCTGTCTCCAGGTTGTTGTGGATGATCCACAATTGGAAACGATACAACTTAATCATCACAGTACGTGTGCAGTTAGGGCAAAGGATAAATATACAAGTTTGGGGACATTGAATTCATAAAACGCAACCAAAAAGACACCTCACAGCTATCTGCATCTTCCAACTACTCCTTGTCCCTCAAACCTCCCAATGAGAAAGTTGTAGCAGCCGTGGATGCGAAAGAAGGAAAAATTGCAGTGGACAAGTTTGCATGCTCTCCTAAACCAGCATCTCCAATTGGCACTGAGATAAGAGTACTTGCATAGAGGGACTGTAGGTCTCACCTCGTGCAGTATTTCTTATGTGCTTATTAGTGCAGAGACAATTTTGGATCAATTAGTTCTTCTGAAGGCAAAGGACAATTTATCCATATGACAAATTCATACTGCCTCCAGTGCTAGAGCTTTTATTTCTGAGTGCGTCTGTGCGCATCTTTTGGAAGTAACACACATTTTTTGTGTCTCTGGAACTGCAAGACATCACACGTACTGAAACATTTCACCCAAAAGTTTCTGGTTAGAAAATATATATACATACATATATATATACAATATATATATATACATATATATATGAGAAAAATATCCTGTCTTATTGTGAAGTCTGTAAAATAATGATGGATTTACCAACAGTTCCAGGGATGGATTAAAGTGACAGCACTTGATGTTGAGTTGTGATGTGATAATTTCTGATCTGTGGACATAATTGATGACTACAGTAATTTACTGTAAACCTGTATCTCATCTTTTGGAACAGCCAAATGACAATATGTGGCAAACTGTTAAAAAAAAAAAAAAAAAAAAAAAGAAAAAAAAAAAAGATTTTTTTTTAATCAGGCTGAAAACTTACAGGTCATCTGTTGATTTGGAGAATTGAACAAAAACGCAAATTCTATGTGCTCTGAAATCCGATTCATTATATAGAAATAAGAATATATCCACTTTTTCAGATTTGCCTACAATTTACCAGCTTACCATATAAGGTACAGGAAATGTAGGACTTATTCAGGAGAAGGAGACACTTGAGAAAGCAGTTCAGATTTGCAGTACACCAACGCCCAGGTGTGGCGAGGAGGTGGGGGTGGAGGAAATGAATTTCCCCATATTTTGTTTGTATCAGCAGCACCAAAAGTTTACTAAGAATTCTACTCAACCCTTTCTAAATGAAAACTAGATTTACCCCTACTCACTAAGCTAAAATCGTCACCTGCAGCTGGTGTTGGCAGTATTTTTCACAAAATGATTCTCTAGAGAATTTGTAACAATAGACAGCCAAACACAGGAACCAGATGCTGGAAAACAGAAGATAAGAAAAGTAAATGTCATTTGACTTGTTTAATATACAGGTTACCATCACACACAGAGTTAGGTTGTTTAATTAAGAAGTTTGTCTGGATGTCACAAATTCACATCTGGTAAATACATTGCCATTTAGCATACACGTAAAACTTTGATTAAACACACATGAATAGAAAATTAAGCCAATACAGATACTGCTACTGCAATCCAAACTGAAGAACAACTGCAGTTATTAAGATGTCTTTAGAGTTTTTAATTATTTAAAATGTTAATGAAGGAGAATATTGGAAGAGTGAAGGAGAATATTGCTGTCGGTGCTGTATCCCAGCTGCTGTATATCTCACAAGGTGATCTGAAATCATATAATTAGGGTACTGGGTAATAGCCTACCTGTCACTAGCACTCAGCATATTTTAGGGAAGATTTTGGCATTGGTGGAGGTGATATAAGTTTTTATTTATAGTACAATTCTTGCAATTTTGGTATGAATTTCATTTTGTTTTATTTTATTCTATTTTATTTTTAATACTCATCTATCCTCCTCCTTAACTGCTGTGTTCTTTACCACCTCCATATACATCAACTTATTGACTTGGAGTAATATTAGAGTGATAATTACAGTCAAGACTACTGGGGTGAAAGTAGTATGTGCTTCAATACATATTGGGCTGCCTTGGAAAACTCAGTATTTTCTATGCCATAGCTTCACAATAAATAGCATCACACAATCACCATATATGAATAGAAATCTGATGAATATAGGTGTGTGGTTGTGTTAAATTAAAATACATGTGAGGCTGTATTTTCCTGCGTTACTTCACTCAGCCCAGAAGCTTTGGCTAGAGATTGTCTTACAAGATGCCTGAAGAACCTTACAAGTACAGAAACTTTGCTTTCTTTCCTTTTTGAAAGGGTACTTGTGTGACTTCCCACTCTGGACATATCTTAACAGTTTATGCTTCCCTGTCCCTTCCTAAGCATATGGTTATTGCTTTCACATCTAAGAAGACATAAGAATATTTGAAAGAATCATATGAAATACAACATTTTGCCACTTGTTTGTTTATGCAATGTGTAGACTAATGTGGTTTCCCTATATATTTTCCAGAGTCAGTCTGGATATATTACAGACAAAACATGGTATTTCCTATCTGATAAACTGTTATACTGCTACATTATGTTAATTTTATGGAAAAGTTTTTCAGATTAAAGTTATACATAGAATGAGTCTTTTACATAAAGAAAACAATGTTATGAAATGTAAACTCAAGGAGAAGACTCAGTAGCAAAGACAAAGTTGTGACTGGCATGTGGAAAGAAAAATTGGACTAGGAACTAAGAGACTGATTATACAGTGCTTTGGGGGGAAGAAATATTTCCGTCTAAGGCATAAATTGTACATGTGTGGTGGTTTTACCATGCTAGGCAGCTGAACACCACAACTGCTCTCTCACTCCCCCTCCTCAGATGAGGAGGGGAAGAAGTAAAGGAAAGAACAACTCACAGGTTTTATAAGGATAATTTAAAGGAAAAAAATATATATTAAAGATATATTATTATTAATTGAACAATTCAACTAAAAGGAAAAAGGGAAAGGGGAAGAGGACGGGGGAAGGGAATAACAAAACAAAACAAGTAAAGGCTATGTGGAAGTGCAGAGGAAAGAAATTACTCTCTACTTCCCACAAATGAGTGATGCTTGACCACATCCTTGAAGTATGGCCTCAACGCATGTAACCGGTGTTCGGGAGGAGGACAGACATTTTCACAACAAGAACCCACCCCTCCCCTCTTCTTCCTTTTTCCACCTTTTATTGCTGAGTGTGACATCATATGGTATGGAATATCCTGTTGGTTGGTTTAGGTCAGCTGCCCTGGTGATGTTTCTTTCTCACTTTTTTTGCCCACCCCCTAGGAGGGTTAGAGAAAGTCTTGATGCTGTGCCAGCACTTCTCAGCAGCAGATACAACACTGGTGTGATACCACTGCTGTTTTAGCTACAACTGCAGAGCGCAACACTGTATGGGCTGCTTCAGGGAAAGTTAACATCCCAGCCAGACCCAGTACAACATGAAATATAAAACAAACAGAGATGTGTTCAGACAGCTGTGCTATGGTTCAGCAAAACCTTAAACAGAAATCTATTTGGTATGAAAAGACAATATCAATGTAATTCTTGGATCAGCTTTCAGTTTCACAGGGAAAAAAATCTTTGTCTTTTATAGGTGCCAAGTTTCCCATGCTGACTTGTGATAGGTCTGTCCCCTCCCAGGACAGCTGACCCAATCTGGCCAAAGGGGTATTCCATACCCCAGCATGATCTGACATCATGCTGAACAATATATAGGGGTGGCTAGCCGGGGTGGGGGGCCGGCTGCTTGGGGTTAGGCTGGGCATCGGTCAGCAGGTGGTGAGCAATTGCATTGTGCATCACTTGTTTTGTACACACTATTATTATTTTGTACACACTATTCTTCTTCTTATTATTATTATCATCATCATTTCCTATTGTAATAAACTGTCTTTATCTCAACCCACAGGCTTCACTTTCCTATTTCTCTCCCCCATCCCAGAGAGGGAGGGGGGAGGGTGAGAGAACGTCTGTGTGTTGTTTAGCTGCCGACTGGGTTAAACCACAACAATAACAATCTTGCTATTGCAAGAGTCTTGCTATTGCAAGAGTCTTGCTCTTTTTTTTTTTTTCTCATTTTCATCTACAACAACAGTTTGTTTTTTGTTTGTTTGTTTTCCTGAATGTGGTAAATTCATTCATAACACTATATAATTTGTTAACTCTACCCATTGATTCTCCCCTCTTCCATTGTCTTACATCAATTGTCTGCCTAACTTGAAAAGTTTTACTTTCTATTACAAGGAAATGAGAACCAAACCAGCCACACAGTTTACACAAAATTTAGTGAACTAAAATTGAATTAACAAGAAACAGTCAAGAGCTTTTAAATGTTGTTCTCTTTTCTAAGACCACAATCCTTTTTTTGCTTTGTACTTTCCCTTTTACCATTCCATACCAATTCTTGAAATTGATCAGTTATAAAATTGCTTTTCCCTCCAAAGCATAGAAATATCTTTCGTACCATGTGTAATGATATTGGTTTGAAAGAAGTTTCAGTTTGTCATAATCAAACAAAAAACTTCCTGAAAGCAGGAAGGTATGTGTTATAACTACCATTTGCTGATATTCATAGAACTACCATATGCTGAGTGTTGCATGAAAGCCAAAGGAGAAAGGTACTTAATTTCAAGGAAATAAAATTATGCTACACCCATCTAAAGATAATTTGTTGTTCTTCTACTCATTTACTTATTGCAAATCCCAGTAACATGGATCCATGTAAATTTATGTCAAGATTTATTTTGGGAAAATCATTATCTTAATCATCACATCACGCAAAAAAAAAAAAAAAAAATCAGCTTTGCAGAACTGGATAGAGAGTTGAGATGCCAACTTTTCCTATGGGAAAAAAAAAAAAATATTAAGAGTACATTTATAAAAATACTCATATTTATAATACATACATTGTTACAGACGTAGGTAGTTGTCATAACCATTACCTATGCTTTTTTTCCTGATGATTCTCAGGAGAAGTTGTGTTGACAATGTATTTAGCCAGCCACACTACAGCAAAAGAAATATGTGCAAAAGAAAAACAAGAAATAATGATACTCAGCAGTGCATCTTCTAAGTTACATCTTCATTCCAAAATATTTCAGGTGACTCCATTCTGTATATTGAATGGAATGGATATGTTATTGTTATCAGTGTGGTCACTATATACCGAGTAATCTAATATCTGTTTTGTTGTTGTTGCTGGATTTTATTGGTATTGTTATTGTTATTGTTATTATTATTTTATTTTTCCTTTGTTGAAGTATTTCATGATTCTCCTCTGACCTGCTAGCTCCCTGCAGAGATTATAGAATAAACAGTTTATAATATAGAAAGGACACATTTGACAGCTGTGTTTTCTACCTACATAGAACTTGCTTTTTAACCTACCCCACCCCAAATAGAGAAATAAGAGCTTGCAGAATAAAACAACAATAAAAACAAAAAATATTTCAACAGGTATGACTTTCTGCTCCTAGTAACCTCCCCAGACCATAGACCATAGACCATGGATCATAGGGAAACCATGGAAGTGAAAAATTACTTCAAATTAAAAGCATGCAGACTGTTTATCTAGTTTGGACAAATGGTCCTCCCTTACACACATAAATGGTTTAATAATAATAATAACAAGAGGAAGAAGAAGTATTTTGCATTTAATGCTATATATCTGGCAAAAGGATTTAGAAAAGTATCCTGTTTTTGTTCCTTCATTTTAGTGAATAAAAGGCACAGTACTTTGTAAACATTAAAACATATTTTTGATTTTGATTTTCTGTATGTGATTTTTCAGTAGGCTTTCTGTAGGACAAATAAACTTTTAAAAGCTGATTACTTATCTCTGAAAAATCCTATTTATCATTTGGTAGAAACATGAGATAAAAAGGAAGGTTAAAATAGCTGTCACAGTTTGAGCTATTACAAATATATAAAATTAAAAAAATTCAGTCACAAAGAAACACAATATAAACTAGTCTAAGTTGAAGCATCTTTTTATTACTGTATCTCTCGCTACTCTTATTTTGCATGAACTTCTACTATCTTATGTGAAGCTACTTTGTTTCATAAATTAAAAAGTAGTATTTTTTAGTTACATTAATTTATTATAGTGAAAGAACAGAGAGAACAGAATAAACTACTTTTATTCCTATAAAATACTGGATAATGTATCACCTTTTTTTTTTTTTTTTTCAATATAGAAATAATCCTTTTTTTTTTTCCCCACAAATTGTAATGTTGCAAACTTAAATCACAGACCAATGAAGGTTATCAAATGCTAAATACAAACCATAACATTCATAGGAATTATAAATCTTTTCATGTGAAATAAGTCATAGTTTGCAACTGTACTTGAAGTGATCTTACTAACAGGAAGTGGGCAGTAGGACATGGAATTCTTTGTTGTGAGGAAATCACATTCTATTCCCAAATTTACCATGTCTGAAAATCCTATTTATCATTTGGTAGAAACATGAGATAAAAAGGAAGGTTAAAATAGCTGTAGAAAATAGCTACAGCTATGGTAAAAATAGCAGTTTGAGCTACCTGCCATCTTTGTGGGTAGTCTGAAAAGAGAGATCAAATAAATTAATTTATTCTCTGAGGACCTATGCATAGTAGGCAGGACCTATGCATAGTATGCAGGGAACAGCAGTGGACAGATGTGATATTTTTCCAGAACCACTTGTTAGTGTAGAAAAGATCAGTGACCTCACTAGCTCATCATTGCAAGAGATCATTGACCTTAGATCACCAGCAGAGTTGTTCATACAAGCAATCAAAATGAGATTGACAAACTCATACTATTTACATTCACAGCCTGGATCTCTGCTACCCATCTGCATGTGTTTTTAGTATATATGATCTGTTTTCAGCTGATGACCAGCTCTCCAAGTCTAGACAGAGTCTGTAGGAATAATAATATTTTTTAAAGTAAAAAAGAGCAAATAGCAAAATTTGGAATCTTGCTAAGGAAAATGCTGACTTTAAGGACACTTTATACTCCCTGGAAGATTCTTTAGATAACAGAGCTGCCTGGTGGAAGCATTTAAAAGGTCTTCAAATATGAACTATGTTATTACTACAATTTAAAATAAAATTATATTAAAATAATATTCCAGATATAATTTCTAATAAAAAAATATATATTATGTATTTATTATTTCTGATATAATTTCACACATACAAAACATTCCTGTTTAAATGGATAATTTTGTTTTCTGTTCTAAATCAAAACAAACAGTACAAAAATCTCATTCCACTCCGTCCTTTTTTTCTTTCATTTCTTAGTTCAATATCATGTGATATTTTGTTTCAGTAATGATTGCATATCTTTAAAAGTGGGAAACTTCTAGTTTTCTGAAAAAAATTACATTCCTTCCCTGCACAGCACTACTTGCAATTAAACACCAGGGCTCCTGACGGTTAAGTCTCTTCCCTTGCAGTCTGCCACACAGGCAGATATGGAGATAATACTTGTGGACTAGAGTCAAGTTTAATCCACATAACAATAAACTAGTCAAAGAAATAACTGTATGTTGGAATATATACATGTATAAGGGAAATAATATCCCCACCCCCAAAATAAATAAATAAACAACCCTGGGGAGAATGACAGAAATTCTTTCAAAAATACAAGGAAAATAGCTTTGTAAATGCATGAAAATGGAATGTGTACTCAGTTTTTAAGAACTTACGTCTGACTGATGTCAGCACTAGAAACTAATGTTTAAGTAGCATTAAGAAAGTCTGTTAGCTTTACTGAGGCCTCAACATCATTAAATCAATCCCCATCCTTCCTCTCACTCCCTCATGCTGCCTTCTCATCCGATGTTACTGCTAGGAGATTTTCCTTCTGCTGATCCACAGGATTTCTCTCTGAGACCCCAACCCCAGCTCTTCTGGCTGCTCCCCTGGATAGCTGAGTGTGTTAAGGCGCCACATAACAGCACAGGACTTTGTAGCAAGCATTTGAATGTTTTTAAGACTAAGAAGGAAGGTGACCTGTCTTCATGAGAAAACTACATTCAGGTGTTGCTTTTCAGTCCTAAGATCTGATACTTACTTGATATATTTTAAGAAGAATCTTCCTCAGGAAGATTCTACCTCAAGGTGAAAGCTATATTTATGCCACATGGTGAGGAACATCTCAACAAGAATGAAAGTGCACTCTTTCCTAGTGAACAGAAAAGTGTGCTGTGTGGCACAAGACAAAATCATCTGACCCATAGAAATACACTATATATATTTATATTGTATATTCTTGATATGCTTTTTATTATTTTTTTTTTCCTGAAAATGCAAGCATGTGTCATAATCAAATGCTTTTATTGAACTCTGCAAATTAATTACATAATACTCCACATTCTGTGTCAAGGTACAGTTGTTAAATTTCCTTTCTCTGTATTATCTGTAGAGCTGGTAAGTTGCCAGTGAGGTGTTGTTTTTTGTTTATTTGTTTGTTTTGTTTTGTTTTGTTTTTGAGTGCTTCAGAATTAATTTTTAAGAATCTTCATAGAGATTTAATACAGATGTACACTGAATACAGTAAGTGCTAAGTGAATACAGTAAGTGCTAAGTTCAGATAGTCATCTGATAATCTTATTTCTAACATAAGAATAATCAGATCACATATGGTGAATAGTTTTAGGCTGCAGTGTAAAATCAGAGGAAAAAAATCAAAGTGAAAGAATTTAACAAAATCCACCACAATCACCCTTCATACAGGTGGAGTAATAGAAAGATGCAATGGATCAGTTATGAAACATGGGGATAAGCACTGACAGAAATACAGAAATGAGGAAAAAAGTGGCATAAAGCAACTATTCAAGCTTTTATAACAAAGTAGAGTAAAACCTTAATTGACTCTCAACAATATTTTTTCAGGTGGTTGATACACCATATTATTCTATTCAGAGAAAACAAAGTACTGAGCTGAGATTCTTTCTTCCCATATTTAAAAACACTCATATCACTGAGCTGTGGCCAAATGTGACAGCAAACATATATCTGGGGAAAATATACCACAGATAAAATGAAATTGTGCCCCTTTAAATTAAATTATAGAAGTAGAATTCAAGAAAGGAGCATTCTATAAGAACTTCTACTGCCTTCAATGCTTTGCTTTGGCTGTTTTTAAGCACTTTTTCATAATGGCAATGAATCAGTGCCTGTAAGTTCACAGAGATACAGTTTTGAACTCTTATGGAGAAGTGTATTAGGAAAAAGGCTGTTAAACCCCACTCAATGCTTTGAAAATTTACCTCCTAGTGTTCTTGAGAATTATTCCTCCCATGTGGAGAGGACTAGAAGGAAGGAAGTAATTAACTGAGGTGACATTTTTTTTAATTATTATTATTATTTTTTATTAAAAAAAAAAAAGCGTGGAGGGTTAAAATGCAAGATGTTTAAATCAGAACATTTATAAGTGATTTATAAGTGATTTTATAAGTGATATAAGTTCAAAAACTGTAATCCTTAAGACCCAAATCCTTGTCCCTTGTTACATCCCCTCATGTCTTTACAAATCTGTTTAGAGATTTTTTGTGTGTGTATGACTGAGTCTCAAATTTGTAATTTTTTCAACAGTGAAACAGAAGATAACCACTGCTGACCCCAATTACAGTCAAGATTGTACAGACTTATTCATATATGCTGAATGATTTGGTCTGTAATAACAATACATATATTTATAGAATTCTTCTTTTCTACCTCCCTGAAGCTACACACTGACCAAGATAAAGGAGATGGAAATTTAAAATACATATTAACAGGAGATGGGGCTGGCAGTCTGTTCATTATAGATGAAAATACAGGAGATATTCATGCTGCAAAGAAATTGGACAGAGAAGAAAAGTCCCTGTATGTGCTACGTGCCAAGGCTATAGACAGAAAGACTGGAAGACAAGTGGAGCCAGAGTCTGAATTTATCATTAAAATCCACGATATTAATGACAATGAACCAAAATTCACCAAGGACATGTACACCGCCAGCATTCCGGAGATGTCTAGAGTTGGTAGGTAAAAACTTATCCTTATGTAAAATCCAAACAAGTTTGGGTTAATTTGGGTTTATGCAATATCTTGTTTGAGGTTAATTTGGGTTTATGCAATATCTTGTTTGAGGCACTTAGTACAAGCTTCCGAGAATATTCACTGAGTAGTAAACCAGTAAATAAATTACTGGTTGCCAGTAATTTATCATAAATGACTGTTTTCTACTTTTATTTATTCGTTTCATCTTCATCCACTTTTCAATCCTTTTTCCACACTATAGACTACTCTTCACTCTTTTAAGCCCACAGGTACCAGCATGAAATGTATCACACAGTTGTCTTAAAAGTTGCTATATAGTTTTGCCACAGCTGAGAATGTCATTTCAGTAAAATATATCTTTGTATTTACAAAGCATAATTTACCAAAACTTTTTCTACCTTTAGATATAAACTACTTTAAGCATGTAAGTATGCAAATCAATTCATATATCAACATGATGTAAAACATCTTCCTACATATACCAAAGAAGTAGTTTTTATGTGGTTGTTGTTTTTTTTTCTTTCTTTGTTATCAGCATTATTTTTATTATGTTTAATATACCAAACATATGAACCTCTTTCCTGAAGAACCGTTTTAAGAATATATATATATATATATATTCATAATAAGTAACAAGCTTAAAACTATTCACAACTGCTGGATTAAAAAGTAAAAATGTGGAATGCCATTAGAATTTGGGTGAGAAATATAACTCCATAGTAAAATAATTATTTGAGTTTTGTTCAGATAATATAATGTGATAGATAATATTCACTAGCATGCATTCACTAGAAGTAATCATGATCACCTAAGTGCTTTACTTGTTTACAGTACAGACAGTCCCTCTGATAAGATGAGTAAACATCTTATAAAATAAAATAACCCATAAATTAACCCATAAAATAAATTGGGTTATGGGGAAAAAATGAGAGAGAAATTCTCAAGTTATTTACTTATCATGAATTAGTGCAATGGTTTCCAAAATCAGACCTGGATTGCTGAGAGAGACAAGAAAATAACAATCAACATTTGTGACCAATATACATGCAAAATACTTTAAAGAAGTTAATAATTACTACTAAGGATCGCAGAAGCATAATGGAACCTGACTTTATTTTTTAATCATGAAAATGGAATTCCTACAATACTATGTATGATGTGAAAAATCAAATAATGGTTCTTTTAAAGATACATGAAAATAGAGAAATATATTCCAATTCAGAATTTACTTTCCTGATGATCTATGAAGGAAAAATATTGACATTGTACTGGTCATATTTAGTTTGAAATATTTTGTTTTGTAAGAAAGGAACTATGTTGGAATAGATAAGGTAAAAAACATGATGTTCATATTTAACCTTATTGCTTAGTCCAGTCTCCTTAGAATAGAATAAGACCTAGTGCCTCGGCATTGTCTGTGAAATTTTAAGTCTATTAAATGTCTATAAATGATGATGAAAATGAGTGCAAATAACATTACATACTTTAAGCTGAGAAAGCATCCATAACAGACCCCAGTAAAGAAGGTTTTGCTGGGAAGGTAATATCAAAGATAAAGGATTTATACAGAACATAAATAAATAAATAAATAAATAAATAAATAAATAAATGGAATAGACCCTTAGCTTCCAATGTGTGAGGCAAAAAAAAAAAAAAAAAAAAAAAAAAAAAAAAAAACAGACATGAGTTACTTTTTGCTATGCTTTGTATACAATTGCATTAGTGTCTATAAGAATTACACTAGAATTCAATGTTTTAGCGTTTGAATATCTATGAGTGAAAGTAGTTTTTTTAATTTCTCAAAGTAGCTGAGAAGAAGAAGCCAAGTTCCTGTCAGTCCATTCAAGGAACAGAAATTCCGTATTTCTCCAGTCAGTCATAAGTATGCTAATTAAACAATCTGGATGTACATATAAGTAGATAAAAAATACAATAAGATATTCCTCCTTGGAATCCCTTTGCCCCATTCCTCCAGATGAGGAAGCAGATGCCATGACTGTAGAAAAATGTCTTGGGAGTAAGAAGGTGAGATTCATCCCCTAAATGTAATACAATTTACAAATTGTGTACAAATGGTGCTCAAGTAAACCTTCCCATGAAGTACAGAATAAAATACAGAATAACAAGTGAAAAGAAATACCTAAAAGTAAGTATTTCAAGAACTACACTATCTGTATTTAGTATTTTCACAGAATCAGAGTCACAGAATACTCTAGGTTGGAAGAGACCTCTAAAATCACCTAGTCCAACCTCTGACCTAACACTAACAAGTTCTCCAATAAAACATATCCCTAAGCTCTACATCTAAATGTCTTTTAAAGACCTCCAGGGATGGTGACTCCACCACCTCCCTGGGCAGACTATTCCAGTGCCTAACAACCCTTTCAGTAAAGAAGTTTTTCCTAATATGCAACCTAAGTCTCCCCTGGTGTAATTTCAGCCCATTCCCCCTTGTCCTGTCACCAGGCATGTGGGAGAATAGACCAACCCCCAACTCGCTACAGCCTCCTTTAAGGTACCTGTAGAGTGTGATAAGGTCACCCCTGAGCCTCCTCTTCTCCAGGCTGAACAATCCCAGCTCCTTCAGCCACTCCTCATAAGACTTGTTCTCCAGACCCCTCACCAGCTTCATAGCCCTTCTCTGGACTCACTCAAGCACCTCGATGTCCTTCTTGTAGCAAGGGGCCCAAAACTGAACACAGTACTCGAGGTGCAGCCTCACCAGAGCCGAGTACAGGGGGACAATCGCTTCCCTAGCCCTGCGGGCCACACTGTTTCTTATACAAGCCAGGATGCTGTTGGCCTTCTTGTCCACCTGAGCACATTGCTGGCTCATATTCAGCTGACTATCAACCAATACTCCCAGGTCCTTCTCTGCCTGGCAGCTTTCCAACCACTCATTTCCCAGCCTGTAGCACTGCTTGGGGTTGTTGTGCCCCAGGTGCCGGACCCGGCACTTGGCCTTGTTGAACTTCATACAGTTGGCCTCGGCCCATTGGCCCAAGCTATCCAGATTCTCCTGCAGAGCCTTCCTACCCTCGAGCAGATCGACACACACACACCTAACTTGATGTTTTCTGCAAACTTACTGAGGGTGCACTTGAGCCCCTCATCCAGATCATCGATAAAGATGTTAAAGAGCTCCAGTACCAAGCCCTGGGGGACTCCACTAGTGACCGACCTCCAACTGGTTTAATTCCATTCACTGCAACTCTCTGGGCCCGGCCACTCAGCCAGCTCTTAACCCAACGAAGCGTATGCCAGCTCAAGCCATGAGCAGCCAGTTTCCTGAAAAGAATGCTGTGGGGAACGGTGTCAAAAGCCTTACTGAAGTCAAGGTAGACAACATCCACAACCTTTCTCTCATCCACTAAGCGTGTCACCTTGTCATAGAAGGAGATCAGGTTCGTCAAGCAGGACCTGCCCTTCATAAACCCATGCTGACTGGGCCGGATTGCCTGCTTGCCCTGCAAGTGCCGCATGATGACTCTCAAGATAATCTGCTCCATGAGCTTCTCTGGCACTGAGGTCAAACTAACAGGCCTATAGTTCCCTGGTTCTACCCTCTGGCCCTTCTTGTAGATGGGTGTCATGTTTGCTAGCTGCCAGCCGAGTGGGACCTCCCCTGATAATTAGGACTGCTGATAAATGATGGAAAGCGGTTTGGCCAGCTCTTCTGCCAGTTCTCTCAATACCCTCGGGTGGATCCCATCCAGCCCCATTGACTTGCATACCTCCAAATGCTGTAGCAGGTCACCAACCATCTCCTCGTGGATTGTGGGGGCCACAATCTGCTACTCATCCTCTTCTTCCAGCTCAAGGTACTGGGTGTCCAGAGAACAACTGGTTTTGCTGCTATAGAATGAGGCAAAGAAGGCATTAAGCACCTCGGCTTTTTCCTCATCTCTGTTAACTAAGCTTCCCTCCACATCCAGTAAAGGGTGGAGATTCTCCTTAGTCCTCCTTTTTGTACTGATATATGTATAAAACATTTTTTGTTGTCTTTAACAGCAGTAGCCAGATTGAGCTCCAGGTGAGCTTTGGCCTTTCTAATTTTATCCCTGCACCGCCTCAGAACATCCTTATAGTCCCCCTGAGTGGCCCACCCTCTTTTCCAAAGATTATAAACCCTCTTTTTTCTCCTAAATTTGAGCCACATCTCTCTGTTCAGCCAGACCAGTCTTCTTCCGTGCCGGCTCATCTTTGGAGCACGTGGGGACAGACCACTCCTGAGCCATTAAGATTTCTTTATTGAAGAGCGCCCAGCCTTCATTGGCTCCTCTGCCCTTCAGAACCACCTCCCAAGGGACTCTGCCAACCAGTATCCTGAAGAGCTCAAAGTCAGCCCTCTGGAAGTCCAAGACAGCAGTTTTACTTGTCCCCTTCCTGACTTCGCCAAGTATCGAGAACTCTACCAGTTTGTGATCACTCTGCCTGAGACAGCCCCTGACATCTCCCACCAGGACTTCTCTGTTAGTGAACAGAAGGTGTAACGGGGCACCTCCCCTGGCAGGCGCACCAACCAGCTGCGTCAGGAAGCTATCTTCCACGCTCTCCAGAAACCTCCTAGACTGCTTTCTCTCGGCTGTTTTATGGGCTATTTTATGTGTACTTCACATAAAATACTGAATACAGATAGTGCAGTTCTTGAAATACCTACATAAAAGAAAGGTAGATTAATGTAGGTCAGCAAATTATAGGTAAGTGGTATATAGAACAGAATGCAAGGAAAAGAAGAAAAAAGAAAAAGAGGCAAAAATTAGACTCAAAACAGCATAGCAGTGGCTGCATAAATGGCTCTTGGGTCAACGTTTCCACAGACTGAAGGATATTCCTTAAGAAATTCTCCAACACATTATGGAAATTATATTTAAGCAATTATAATTCATTATATATATATTAATTAGCAACTACTTTTTCCCTTGTGTGCTCTAGATCTAGTCAACACCTCTGACAAAATGTGATTTGCAGTACCAATAAGCAAAACTCACTTATATTTATCTCATTTGATAGTAAGAAGAGTGAAAGTGTAACATGGATTTTCATCATGGCCTATCCAAGCCCAGAAGGGAACATGAATTCATATTTGTGTATTAGTTTGTGTTAATACTATGCTGCAGTATCTACACTGCAGCCATCAAGCTGTATGTAAATTAGCCTGGCTATACCTAAATGCAATCCAATCATATCCCCAGCAGCATTATGGGTATATCTAAAATGCTGTGTAACAAACTTAATTCTAGAAGCAATCAAAAATAGTGAAGTGAGCTGACTGCAATGGCTTTTATGGAACTGATCATACTAAATGTTCACAGTGATATTAACTTTAAAAAATTAAATGAGAAATTGTAGTAGATTCTAAAATATTCTCACATGGAATTTCTCATTAAAACCGGCTACTATGCTGAAGAACTGCTAAATAATAACTGCTGTAACTGTATTTGTAAAGAGTGCTAGAGTTGACTGGAAGAATTACAGAATTCTGAGATTTGTGTCAGATGTGGGAAACTGGTTTAATGAAAAAATAGTCCCAAAAATGAGAATAAATATTTTAGAGCAATAAAAGGTAATAAAAAAATAAAATTAAAAAAAAAAAAAAAAAAAAGGAAAGTAAGGAATCACAAGATGTTCAACATTTTAAATTAATGGAATACCCAAACTGTGAGATGAAATCTCAGTCACAAGGAAGGGTGGGTTGATTTGAATCATGACCTATTCTGATCTAGCTGTATTTTAGAAATACTATAGGAGGAAACTTCTGAAAAGCTAAATACATGTTCTTATCATGAGAATAATCTTTTAATTCCCTTATTATGCAAAAGGAAAAGTACTCTAACCACGTTTAAAATATAATGATTTTAACTTTGAGGCTTTCTGCAGGGGCAATATATATAAGGTTAAATATATGTTACAACAATAAAAGCTTTGATCCAAGTATTTGTCAAAGTGAAGTGAGATTACTTAAAAAAACAACCATGCAAACACTAACAAAAGAGAAACAAACAAACAAACAAATAAAACAAAACCCCTACACCTCACTGTGAAAAACACTTTTCTCAGGATATAAAGAAATTCTTAATAAATTTTAAAGAGGTAAGACAGCAATGTGATGTCCTATTAAGTTCAATCTCTTTCGGCTCCTGGGTCAATATTATTACACCCTCCTGTACATGCCTTGCTAATTTTAATAGGTAAGGCTTACAATTTTTTTTCTCATTAAACATCCTTAACCAGCCTGATAACACATTTTAAATCTCTGAATTGATCCTATTAAGACAAGGGATAATACCTAATTTAATTTAATATTCACTTCTTCATTCTTAAACTCCACTGCTGTTTTCTGAGTATTATGAATCTAAATAAAGACACGTTGTCATTCAGAATTTCGACACGATAATATTTGTATAATATATAGGTGGAGAATGTCTCTTTATCAGGGATTGTATTGATAGGGCAAGGAATAACTTTGGTTTTGAACTAAAAGAGGGTAGATTTAGATTAGATATTAGGAAGAAATTCTTCACAATGAGAGTGGTGGGGCACTGGAACAGGTTGCAGGGTTACAGATATGGATGCCCCATCCCTGGAAGTATTCAAGGCCGGATTTGATGCAGCTTTGGTCAACTTGTTCTGCTGGGAGGTCTCCCTGCCTGTGGAATGAGAAGATCTCTCTCTAAATGTCCATTCCAAACCAAACCATTCGATGATTCTATGATTTCAAATGATTAAAATTAAATTTGATAGTTTTCCCATGAAATAACTTTTGGTATATTGCTGGATTGCTAAGTTTGACAGAGGGACATTATATTTGAAATATAGATATGGTCTTTTTAGACTCAGGTTTACAGGATTGCCATGTACACATATGTTACACATATTGTGTATTTAACAGCAACACTAAATAAAAGATATATACATAATATATACATGCAAAGAGAAAGAAAGAGAGATAAAATTGAAGTAAAACACACAGGGTACTATGCATTCCTACTGCCATTTTTATTACGGTGCTATATATTTCAATTATACAATGATGTGTTAGAAATTCCAGTATTGTTGTTCACTATTTCTGCAGTATATCTTGAGAATATTACATACCAGAACTACTAATGGGTTTCAAAAGGACTACAATCTGATGTTTATTTTAGTTACATCATTTTTTCAGTATCACATAATCATAAACATGCATTTCTAAAGAAAAGTTTGTCATTTCATATTGGAAGCTCTTAGAAGATCAAGCAGACTTTATCATATATATATATAAAAAAAAAAATTAAAGGAAATACAGTAGTCATCACATTTTCTATTTTAGAATTTGCTTATGTCAGTACGTATTAATCTACAGATATATATAGATGACTAAATGAAGGCAGTTCTCATCTTTCATTTTTCAGCAGGATATAATTATTTTTTCTCGTCTGCATATTTTCCCTGGTTTCAGATGCGTATAAACAAGTTTATGAATGACTGTCTTGACTTTGTCACCAGCCTACAAATACTCTTTTGCTAATCTGCAAGATTTAAGAATGGTAATTTTTAACATAGCCTCTGTTTAAAAATGAATTTACTGTGTTAGCTTCAGAAGCAAGGTATATTTCAAATAAATATTTTATCCGCAAGTCCGTGTTTTACATTCTGTAGGTAAAATGCAGCATTAAAATTCCTTTAGACAAACTAAGCACAATGGTAGAAATCTTGTAGCTAGAATACCTTCTATATATCTGTTTGCATTTAACACTAAAACTAAAGAATTTCAAAACCTCTGTAATTGTCAGAATCTATCTAGGGTTCTCTTCCATAAAGGCATTATTTTTAACCCTTTAAAATTTATCTTCTTTATTATTTCTTATATATGTCTTCATAAGAAGAAAGAAAATGATCCCTTTCAACAAAATAAATGTGAAAATATGAAATAAGCGTTTCTTACAATAAACTGTCAGGATGAAAAGGACAATATATTATGTACATATGCAAAAATATATGAAGGTAAAGAGGTCATTGAAATAAATATGTCCATATAGTTCAGGAAATTCCTCATAAGTTGTCAAAACTGTCATAGTTCCTTTAAATTCTATACAGAATATATTAATGTTGCACTTGAAAGAACTGAAAAGCAGAACTGAGAAGCACTGCACATTCAGAAACATGAGGAACAAAAATCAGCATAAATAAAATTCAAATTACTGCCCCTGAGAACTCAAATATTTTTCAGTCTTAAGATGCACATTTTCATATTACAGATAAATAGATCTCGAGCTACAGCCAAAAGGAGCAGCTCTTTTTACTGTTTCTCTGCTCCTAGATGAGTTGTCTTATGCCTTACCATCCATCAAAAAAAAAAAAAAAAAAAGGAAAAAAAAGTAAAGAGCTGGTTTATCAATTTCAGTACTAATTTTGCTTATTTTGTTCCCTGGATCAGAAGATCATATGAGGTCAGATGAGTACCAGAACTGGTGCTCAGAAAGTGACAGGAGTACAAGAAAAGAACAGCAGGAAAAGGCAGGAGAGACTGTTTCATAGCTAGCTGTAGATAAAATTTGCTTAATCTATTCATTTTTCTATTCATTTTTCTTCAGTTACAAATTCCTTAGATCTTCCATGCAGGCTGCAGGCTTTTTTTTTTTTTTGCTTTTTTTTTTTTTTTTTTTTTTTTTATTTTGTACCTTATGATACCACAAGCCTGAGCGAATTCAATTGGAAAACCAGAGCCATCTATTAACTCCATGTAAGTAATAACTCTTGGTGCTAGAAGAAGTGGGGCTTTTGTAGAACTGTTGTCAGCAAAGAAAGGTACCTAGTGGTTGCTGTAAACACAGTAAGGTGTAAATACTTTTCTTAGTTTTGTCCTGTGGGAACTGAGCCACTGCCAACTCATTGCCAATTTTGTGACCTCCTCTGATCTCCCATAAACATGCAGCTGCTAGCCCTTCATGACATTCTGTTCTATGCTGTTTCTCATAGGAAGAGATAATATGACAGCAGTTTGGATACAGCAATTAGCTGGATAGATGGATTTTAAAGTACTGTATAGGGCTTTAGGTAAACTGTGGCCTAAACTTAGAAGATGTAGTTTTGAAGTGACCACAAACTTTAATTTCTGTATGTCTCAGTTTCCCACCAATCAGAGGAAGATTATGTGTTCATCTGCTTGATGTGGTTTTACCTTGCTAGGCAGCTGAACTCCACCACAACCGCTCTATCACTCCATCTCCTCAGAAGAAGAGGGGAAGAAGAAAAGGAAAGAAACAGTTCATGGGTTGAGATAAGGATAATTTAATTAAAGGAAA
Source organism: Heteronetta atricapilla (assembly GCA_011075105.1). Classification (NCBI taxonomy): domain Eukaryota; kingdom Metazoa; phylum Chordata; class Aves; order Anseriformes; family Anatidae; genus Heteronetta; species Heteronetta atricapilla. The sequence continues at coordinate 76,330,408 of CM021732.1, read as the reverse complement.
AATAATTATTAAGGGAAAATTATTAATAATTAAATAATTTAAATAAAGGTAAAATGGAAGGGGGAAAAGGGAAAAAATAAAAATAAAAATAACTAAAAAGAAGCAAAGGACATGCAGAAGTACAGAGGAAATAAATTAATCTCTATTTCCTATATTTCCCACCAACGAGTGATGCTTGACTACATCTTTGAAGCAGGGCCTCAACACGTAACTGTTGTTCAGGAGGACAGACATTTTCATGAAAGCCTACCCCTCCCCTCTTCTTCCTTTTCCACCTTTTATGGCTGAGTGTGACATCATATGGTATGGAATACCCTTTTGGTTGGTTTAAGTCAGCTGCGCTCGTGATGCTCCTTCCTCACCTCTTGCCCACCCTCAGCCTGCTGGCTCTGGGGGTGTTAGATGGAGTCCTGATGCAGTGCCAGTATTGCTCAGTAGTAGACACAACACTGGTGTGATACCAGTGCTGTTCTAGCTACAAGTACAGAGCATAGCACTGTATGGGCTGCTGCAGGGAAAGGTAACTCCATCCCATCCAAACCCATTACACTACATTGCAGCACCCTTGGAGTGGCAGCCTTTTTGCCAAGGAATTTTTATGCTTGGGATAGGTTAAATGTGGCTCCCCTTTACTTCTCTCCAAAAGGATTCAGTGCAATACTGTTCAACTGGCTACTTTATTTAAACCATTGTATTGTTTGCCATTATCTGTGTACCTAAAAAATATTTTTAAAAAAGAATCTGGACCTCTCCAGATTAGAGCTTGAAATTAGCACTAAAAGAACTCATATCATACTTAAACTAAAAGTTATTTGATGTGTCCATTTTACTTCTTTTTATTTCCATAGTTTTTTCAGCTATAACACATTAATTTCTCAAGAAAAGAATAATGGGTTTGAATTATTTACATAAGTACTTTTGCTCACACTGCAGCGCAGTACAATGGGATATGTTCTGCATTGCTAGAGATGCTGTCCTTCAGAAAGGATGTTAAGCCAAAGAAGGCCCTTTCATCTTTCATGGCTTCACATCCAAAAAGTAGAAATCAATGATATTCTAAAAATATGAAGGAACAGTAATGTTTCTTCAGACAGTATACATGCCATTTCATACAATCATGCACCATTTATACATCCTTTGATAAAAAAGTGAATTACTATTCATAACCATGCACAACCTGTTTACAGAGTGACAGTAAATACTGAATTCCTATGTATAAAATCAGCTTTCATGCATCTAATCTACTCCCATACAGGCTGTTGAAAGTATAGGTAATTTTGCTTCTTTCAAGACAGGCTTCAGGGTAACAGGTGCAGTGAACACTTTCGCACATTTATATGACCATATTGGAACCTGCAGCAACTGAAATGCTGGTGCGAAGGACAGGAATTGCTGGGACTAATTGACATTACTAATATCAGGAACACTTGTGCCTATATCAGAAGCAATATGTCAAATAGACACATAGGTGTGCTATATGCTCTATTTTAATGAAAACATGGCAAACATTAAAATAAGCAAGTTAATAGTATAGAGGAGGTAATCTGTTGTCTAATTGTAGGTTTCTTCCTGTTTAAAGTGAAAACATTGAAGTCCCAATTTATATCACATTAATGCACAGGGTTCTTTCTTATTCCTAATTAAGCCACTTATGAAATCTTAGGTGTCTGAAAACAAACAAACAAACAAACAAAAACCCTTCATTTAAATTCACCACTGACCCTCAATTTTAGAAGAGCAACTGGGAATTGAAGATTTCATCTCATATGAATCAGAATTATTAGGACTAGTTTTACTATAAATGGTTTTGCTCCAGCATTACACCAGCCTAAATGTAGAAATATCAAGAATGAAATATGACTCCTCCAGAAGTCCACTGTTCTCCTTAAAAGAGGCCAGAAAATGGTTTCCTACAGAGATGTAAGGACTCAGAATGTTTGCCCATGGTAGTTAAAATATTGTTAAATCAGTAATTTCTTACTTAAAACATGCCCATGTATACAAATATACACACATATATAATGCATGTGCTTATATTAATTGCAGAAATAAAATATGATTTTTTTCAGTTAAATTGTGAAAATAGGCATGAAAGTTGATGAAAATAAGGTTCTACTGACACAAGATAAATCACACACACAAAAAGCAGATACTATGTGAGTGTTTTTCTTCATTCAATTAACGCTTCAGTGTGAATTCTATAAGTCATCATTCTCCCTTCTTGTCAATCACATTTGGAAATTTCCCATCGATCTTCACAGATTTAAGACATTGAAGGTATGAAAAAGTTTAACCTGGACAATCTTATCTGAAAAATTACTCTGTATTGTTCCCACTGATGCTCATCATTTATTAAGGACATGGAACAAGATAGCTTGTAGCATTTCTCTTTCAATTACTATATTTTTCTTAATATCTACAAAAACACATCTACAAGTTTTCACAATGACAGCAATCCTGCTGCTCAGACTTAATTATCTGCTATCTTACCAGATGCCTCAAAAGACTTTCCAGAATTGCTTTTTTTTTTTTTCCCCCACAATCTCAGATATATTTGGCACTGTGAAATTGAGATTGAGCATTAGTAAGCTCTCTGTAAGTATCAATTTTACTTATTATGAATGTTGTGTTTTCATATTTAAAACAGATATTGCTTACAACTAATTGTCATTTATTATTATTAATTTTTAAACACAACAGATTTAACATGCTGTCCACGTAAGTATATACAGATGTGTGTGAATATCCTGCAAGTAACAGAATGTTTCCTCTCAGATTCCTGACAGCAAGAAAACTCAGTAGCAGTAACAGTTACTTCATTCTACCCCAAGGAAAATGATAAATGAAAAATGATTGATAAATGATAAATAAGGCTATGAACACAGTATATTGGAGGTATAAAATACATAAAATAAAATAAATAAAAAGGCTTATTTCATCATAAATTCAAAATAAATGACAACTGTGTAAAAAGACATCTAAATATTAATATTACCACCTCTTTAGTGCAGTAAGGTAGTAAGAGTGAGAGAGGTCAGGTAAAAAAAAAATAATAATAATTAAAAAAAAAAGTTTTATATTTCATGGTCCAGAAAACTAATTCATGAATTACTAAGTTCATGAATACATTAAAACTGAGTTCATGAATACAATTTTAAAACATACCATGTGTCTGGAACACATGTGTAGCTGAGGAAGATAAATCATCTATTTAAGAGCATATATCCAACTAATTTTCACTGAGACTTAGACACTGAAGTCTAAAAGTTTGGAAATAAGCTCAGGCTCAGGCCCAGCTCAGGCTATGAGTCTTTCCAAAATTAGTAGTACAGAATGAGTGCCTTTAATCTTTTTCCACCAGATTTTTTCAAATCAATTAGGTTTTAAATCACTCACTGTGATCATATCACTTGGCAGACATCTAAGCTCTTTTGAAGATAAACAAAATATATAGAAATAATAACATAACAGTCTTGATAGTTAAAATCTCTTAAAGTTAAGACCTTACTTAAAATTCAAGGTTTTTTTTTTTTTTTTTTTTTTTTTTTCTTCATTCACACATACACAAATATGTACATGCATACACATATTTACTTATATATACACATGTAGGTTCTAGAATTGTTTTCCTTTCATTTTTGTCTAAAAATTGTGCTCTGGCATGTAGTTTCAAATATATATATATATACATATATATACAAAATTAAGTACATATATATGTACACATATATGTATATGTACATGTACGTATATACGTGTATATATATCCATATATATATGGATATATATACATATATATTATACATATATATAATATAATATATATATATATAATATATATATATATATTACCACATATACCAATACCACATTACCACATATACACATATACCATATATATATATATATGGATATATATATATGGAATCTGTTGTCTCTGCTTTAGCCTCTATTTCTTTTTTAAATTATTCTTTTTTATTATTTCAACAGACAACATTCACAGTATCTAAAAACCATAGAAGCAAAATGGTTTCATGAAGCACATATTAAACTGATGTAAATTTGTGTTTCTTAATAACTTATTTATTTACTACATTTTCACAGGAAATTGTTATTTTCTACAGTTTTCGTACTGACTAAAGAGGCAGACTTTATCACCACCCAACCAAGAGTTCCCACAGATCATGGAAACACCCAAAGTCAAATAAATCTGAGGGCAGCCTGTTGTCTGAATAATAATGCACTATATTCTCATGGTCATAAGAGAGATTAACATTCAGTTTCTGATCATACTCATCTGTGCAGCTGGCAAAAGCTAGAAACTCTGTTTAAATTGCTATTTACTTCTATTACAGAAGAATTTTGAGGTTGCACATGAGAGAAGGGTTCTAGCCCCCTACCTAGAAATCCATAGTGAAGACACTCTACAAAGTCTAATAAAGAGATACAAAAGCCAAGCTCAATATAAAGCAGCAAATAAAACACGTACAGGAAGCTTAATTGTTCCTTCCCAAAACATCACAAACCTGTCTATACTACATGGTAAAATACAGAACTGCACAGGAATGTATAATGGAATCTCAAAATTTAGTCCAAAAAATACCAATTTATTTTTTTTTTCTTTCAGTTTGCTTTTTGACTTTCTTCTGATTACTTCTGAATCCTTCTGATTACTTCACTATTTTATAAATTATAAATTATAAATATACCTGAAAACTTGCTTGGAGCTTCTGTGTATGAATCAAGATTTTTAATCAATAAATAGCACATATTAGCACTTTAGAATTCTGAGTAGATAGAAAGTAATTAAGACATATTATGGCATTACATGTTGCACTTTAAATATATTTCTTTCATTAACAATTAATTCTAGTTGTAAACCTTACCATATGCATAGCAGTTCCGAACCCAGAAGTATGTAGCTGGTGAGTTTCATCATTATCTTGAATAGATATTTTAACAATTGCATTGAGTTTATATTTTGTTGTTGTTGCTGTTGCTTTGTTTTGTTTTGTTTTGTTTTGTTTTGTTTTGTTTTTGTTTTGTTGTTGTTATTTGAACATAGACTGCAAATACTTGTTCTGCCTAAAGGAAATGTCTTCTAATCGTAAGTATGTACAGCATCTTGAACAAAATGGAAAAGACTTCTAAGCTGCAGTTCATTTATTATGAATGACAGATCATTTTATACTATACCTCATTAGTCTAAGAAATGCAATGTAAAAGGTAGTCAACATTAACACTTGAAAGAATCTGCCATTTGATGACACCAGTATTCTTGTTTCAGAAGTGACATTTTATGGTAGCGAGGAAAAAAGAAGATTCCTCAAAAAGTAAACAGATACAGTCTCATTCACCCACCAATACTACAAATTACTTCTCATTCACTATTTTCCATTTCACATTGTGTCCATAATGTTTTTCAAATTCTCATGCAGGGCATCTGATGCACTTTACAGTCACAATTACTACCAAAGTGAAACTAAAGTTACTGTATCAAGGTATGGAACAGCAGGAGGGCAAGGGCTAGAGGCTTTGTTCAGCTTTAGGCATTCTTTTCCAGTTCAATATCAGATATTATTTTGCAATGGTGTATGTATTGTATTCACTGTCAAAAGCATCTACCCCACACAGCATTTCAAATAGATTAGACAGAGTAGTTTAGCCACATTACTTCTTCCTATGCAGTGAGGTAATCATTAACATGTAGTTCTTTAATGCAAGACCTGATAACACAATCTAAAACGTGAATTCATTTTATCATTAAAAAAAATGAAAGATAGAACAAACCCCTGAAACATCAGAACAGAATACACACAAGAAATGATGAGAATTATTTCCCTGATATGTTTATGTAATACAAGGGACTGTTTCCAGAGTAAAGCTTCATAAATATAGAATCTCACATTTCTGGAATGCATGGTAAAGCCCATGAGTTTTTACAGTAATGGAGTAAAAGGAAGAGGAAAAGAGCTCTGAGAAATAAAGCTATACCCCTCATCATAGCCTGCTCTTTTTTGCATCTCTCATAAATTACTTTTAGTCTCACTAGCAGGGTCCAAATTTTATAATTTCTGGATGGGAACTCAAGAGGCAGCTAAAACAAAAATACAGTACCCACCTGCAGGAGCTAGCACATCAGCTGGCTTCTAGATCAATTATGAGACTCTGTACAGAAAATATGAGACCACATATTTTCAAGTGTAATGAAATTTCACCTTACATATACTGTTGGACTATTAAAAATAATCAACTGAGTAAAATGAAATCTATGTAATACTTTATCTCCTCTTTCATGTCACCATTCCACCTTCACTATTATTCATTCCTGTTCTTTATTTCTGCTCAAAATATACAGCTGAACTAAATTTTAAGTAATTTCTTATTTTTTTCCCGTGTAATGTTACCATTCCTTTGAGACCTGTTCCACAGGTACCTTCTTTGTTCTAAGTTTGTTGTTGTTGGTGGTGGTTTTTGTTGTTTTTCTCAGTCATGCCCATTTCTTACTCTTCTAAATTGAGATCATTTATCTATTTATTTGTTGACACTTGCTCCTCTTCTGTTTATACCCTTCTTTTTCTTTTGGTCTTACAAATCTTTTATGCTACCAAACTTTTGGCCTTCTCTTCACCAAAGAAAAAGCAGTCTAGCAAAATCTCTCCTAAAATGGAGTCATGGACAAAAAAAGCAAAATTTACCTTGCTGTTCCTTATTTCTTCAGCTTTCTAGATAGGAACTGTCTTCCAGCCAAGCATAAGGGTTAGGTCTCAATGTCCCTTTCCTTTATCTAGAAAGTAGTCTGATGTAATGTACTCCAACTGGAGAGCTAAGGAGATCCTGTTGGTGAATTTTATAGGTTCCTAGAATTTTTAGGCCTAGATGACTACTTGCATTTCATAATTTCTCCAGTTCCTTGCCAAAGCACGGACTCAATCTATTCAGAGAGAATAACCTGCACTCAAAGTAAAAGTGGTTTAATATGTTTCAGTATTTCTGTAGCTCACTTAAAATTTTACTCATTTTTTCAGCAGTATGTCCAGATGAAAAGAATCCCTGGATCCATGCTGTCTAAGTAAGCTGCCCAGCTGCTTATTTTATTGAAGGTTTTAACACAACAAAATTTCTAGCTTTGCCTTCAGAAGTTTCCCAGAGTTCTCCCAAATCTTTTCAGTTTGTGAAAATAATTATCTTCTGAAGTCTTCTCTCCATGAATAAACTTGATGAACAGCAGATTGCCATTGTGCTGGAAAACAGGAAGCAAGCACAAGAGCTTCTCCTTTAGGGAGACAAAGTCCTTCCTTCCTCTCCACTCAATCCAGCTGGTCTTCTATTTCTGAAAATGAAGCAGCCTTTCTGCTTTGAGTAGAGCTTTCTTTTAAAGAGAGCTAGAGGGGGCGGAAAAAAAGAAAATACGTATTCACTGTAAAAAAAAACAGAACTTTGTAATAATAATAATAATTGTCATTTTGATAGAAGTTGACCTCAGAAAACATAGAAAGGAAACTGTCTGATAATGTCAAAAACATTCTGTTTCAACATTTTCCTTTTTTTTTTTTTTTTTTCATTTTAAAAGGTTTTTTGAAAACTTCATATTAGAAGACCAAAGTCTAAACCAAACATTGCATTTTTTTCCTCAAAATTGAAAGCTGGGACATGCATGAGATACATGCTGAAAAGTAAGACTTTACATGAAAAAATAACAAAATGTGTACCTATCTCATTTACTAGAAGACTTCTTTTTGAACTACAGCAATCCTCTGTGGAATATTTACATCTGCTATGCAAAGCACTCTAGTGTCATGTTAGGAGACCAAAGACTCTTTCAAGGGCTGAAGAACACATAGACCCAAAGCATTTTAAGCACAATTCAGAAAATCATTCTAATTTCAACTACTTTTTCAACATTATACCCCACTCCTCATGAGTTCTGGAAATCTATGTCAGTGGAACTCTATTCTGACACTGAATCAAACAGTCCTAGATATGGAATGATGCTCTCTCTAATTCAAATTTCCTTTTTGGACTCCACATTTCCTATATACACATACATAAAACCATGTACATGCACGCAAGAACACACTCACTAAAAGATGTTACTCACACAGATTTAATCTAGATTTGTCTTTTCTCGTTACCCTCAAAATTATCTTTCTGTCTTTTTCTACCTTTACATTAGGATTCCATCCTTCACAAAGTGCTTAAGCTTCTAGACTCAAACATCGATCTAAGCAAAGAATAAAAGAAAAACAACAACAACAACAAACCTATACTGATGTTAGATTGCTCATAAAGCTTGGAAAATTCAACACTTTCAACACACAGTTATTCCTTGTTCATTGCATACAGATATACGGAGAATCTTTAAGATACAAAGACAGCAAAATTATATAGAAGCTGTGTGGAAAAAAAAAAAATATTGAGAATTCATCTAAACAAAACCAAACAAAAAGGGAAAAATAAATAAAATAAGACATGCCTTTTGAGAACTCTCAGAGTTATCTCCCACCCTGAGAAAGGATAGACATGCTGGGTAGGACTGGATTGAATTTAACTTTTTTTTGCAGACAAGTGTTTGCATTATTCCTTAGACTGATGTTCTGGTCATTCTCATATTTTCTCTAGCATTTTTCACACTAGTTTGCTAGTGTGGTGGGTCTGACATTGGCGGTCTGCCAAAACCCAACCCAGCTATTCTTTTACTCCTCTTCAACAAGACTGAGGAAAAAGTAAAATGGAAAATTTGTAGGTCAAAATGAAAAAATAATTTACCAGTTACCATCATAGGCAAAACAGACTCTATTGGGGAAGAGTAATTTAACTTATTAACACTTAAAATATAGTAGAATGGTGAGAAAAAAAAAATATTTTTTTAAAAAAGCTAGAACTCCTTCCCCCACCACCTAGGATCAATTTGACAGAATGACAGAATCACAGTATGGTCAAGGTTGGAAGGAACGTCTGGAGATCATCTAGTCCAACCCTGCTGCCGAGTAGGATCTCCTAGAGCGCATTGCAAAGAATGGCATCCAGGAGGGTTTTGAGTATCTACAGAGAAGGAGACTCCACAACCTCTCTGGGAAACCTGTTCCAGTGCTCTGTCACCCTCACAGTAAAGAAATGCCCTCTCATATTCAGCCAGAACTTCCTGTGCTTCAGTTTGTGCCCATTGTCTCTCGTCCTGTCTCTCAGCACAACTCAAAGGAGACCAGCTGCATCCTCTTGACACTCTCTCCTCAGATATTTATATACATTAATGAGGTCTCCCCTCAGTCTTCTCTTTTCCAGGCTAAAGAGGCCCAGTTCTCTCAGCCTGTCCCTGTATGACAGGTGCTCTATTCCCCTAATCATCTTAGTAACCCTTTTCTGGACCCACACCAGTAGTTCTATGTCCCTCTTGTACTGGGGAGCCTAGAACTGGACACAATACTCCAGTTGTGGCCTCACCAGGGCTGAGTAGAGGGGGAGGATCACCTCCCTTGACCTGTTGGCAACACTCTTCTGAACTTTATCCCTTCCTTCCCTATTCCCTCTAGCATGCTCAGCTGTGGAGGTATATAAGGAAACTTCTAATTTCTAACATAGAAGCCTAGTTTGTATTTTAAATCATGCTGACTTCCTCTGACAAATGTGTGCAAAAAAACTTCTTGTGAGGTAATCTAGATATAAAAAAATAATCCACATTCTGTGGGTATCATTTAGGTGGGGGTAAGAATAGTCCATAACTTATTTCAGTTTAAAAATACCCAAATATTTTCACAGCATTGCCAATTAATTCATAGATAGTGGTAAGTTCCTTCAGTTCATTGCCTTTTCTGGTTGAATTTCTGACCCAAAATAGGAGAGAAATTTAGCTGTTCAAGAATTGCCTACAGTCCATGTATATCTTCCTTTATGACACAGCATACTGTTGGTTCCTTTATGACACAGCATACTGTTGGCAGAGAAGAGAGCAAACTGCACGCTGACACTAAATTTTCTGTGGATATGCTTATGGTATTCATTTCTCCCAGTTGCACTATTAGTTTACTAGGAAGCAGCAGCTGTTATAACAATTTTTTCACCATTATACAGAGTTGGACAAATAAAGGAGAACATCAATATTTTGCAAACTGTAATGAGATCAGATCCACTTGAACTATTTGTAATGACCTCCAAGTTTTCTATAGGGTTGCAGCTTATCAGTTCTCCTCAGCAACCATATTATATGACATTTGAGCCTCTGGAAACCCAGATATATGTATTACAATGAGGCAAATACAGAAATTTCCCAAAGACTTCCCTGAGCTCTGGAATGCCTTCCTTGAAAGAAAGCATCACTTTCAAAACAGGATTCTGCATTCTGTCTTTCAGAAAAACAGGAAGCTGGGAAAAGAAAGTTAACGTTCACTCAGTTTTTATGACCATATTAAAATTTCTGTGTCACTCCTGAAACACTGCCTAAATCAGGCAAGAGAAATAAGTTTAACTTCTAGTTACTACATGTGTCATTGTGTCATTAACTTCTAGTTACTACAATGACACACAATATAAGATCCTACTGATGATCTTTAGGAAGCCAGCAATGATAGTGGCTCTCCTTCCCCTCTTAAACATGATCTCTTTTTTTTTTTTTTTTTGCTTTTTTTGGGTGTGTGTGTGTGTGTGTGTGGAGGAGGGTAGAAGAGTGGAGGGAAGCAGATAGAACTTACTGAATTTTACATTCCTCAAATAGTCTTCATTTTGCATCCAGATCAACAGTTCTGCTGGACCTTTAGTGATAGGTTTGTTCCTCAATATTCACTGCTTTGGAATTATCTTTACAGCTCACCTTGGTGCACAGATGAATTCTGTTTAATCAGCCAAAAATAATCTAGATTACTGATGGCAAAAAACAACTTCAGAGTTTGATGAATTGTGACAAATCCTTTTTACAACTTTATTCTGCTGATTTGTTGTAGAGAAAGAAGTATTCCTTCCCTCTTTTCATGTTGTTCAGAAAAACTAAAATAGAGGGAAATGTTACTGATACATAAGTAAAATTATATATAAACACTTATGTACTCTAATAAAATACATGGATCTAACAAAACATGGTTGCTCTGCATTTCTGCTTTCCCCAATCCCTCTTATACATGGTATGGCCACGGTAGAGATGAAGCACTTCAGTTCCATTAGTCGTAAGTGACTGAACATCTTCCAAGTTTATAGTTAAGAAGACTACTTGATTGCAAGTTAACTGGGTGAACTTCAATCTAGAGAAACTAAAGAGAATAAAGTTTTTTTTTTTTTTTTTAAAAAAAAAAAAAAATGATATCATTGTGATAGGACTTTGTTCACTACACGTTACCAAAAATACACAGTGGACAATATGGCAAAAAGCAGTCAGCCATAAACACTTCTAGCTGTTGGACTGCCTGAAACTACACAAACATTTTTCAGATCTAGACTGTGTTAGTAAAATATATCCTGACACCTTGAAAATTGTTTACAAATATTTAGAACAGTTTTTATGTATATATTAAATATAATTGTTATAATTTTGGCTGGGACAGAGTTAATTTTCTTTGTATAGTCTCACACAATGTTGCATTTTGGATTTTTGATTAAAATAATGGTGATAACACACTGATCTTTTAGTTGTTGCAGATCAGTGTTTGCACACAGCCAAGGATTTTTTGGCTTCTCATGCTGCCCTGCCAGCAAGGAGGCTGAGGGTGCAGCAGGAGCTAGGAGGGGAACCAGCCCAGACTGTTGGCCCAGGCTGGGCAAAGGGATGTCCCACACCATGTGATGTCATGCTGAGCAATAAAAGCTGGGGTAAAGAAGAAAGGGGGGGAGCAGAGGTGGGGAGCACCGGAATTTCAGGATGATAGCATTTGTGTTCCCAGGTAACCATTATTCATGGTTACCCATTGGTACCCATGGGTACCCATGGGCTCCAACCCATGAGAATAATGAGTCCAACCATTATTCATGGGCTCATCATGAATAATGGGTAACCATCCTGCTTCCCTGGACAGGACATGGCTGAACACCTGACTGCTGATGGGAAGTAGCAAATGAATTCCTTGTTTTGCTTTGTTTCGGTGTGGTTTTTGCTTTACCTAGTAAACTGTCTTTATCTCAACCCATGAGTTCCCACAATTTTACCTTTTTGATTCTCTCTCCATCTCTCCATCCCACAAGGAAAGAGGAAAGAGTGAGTGAGCAACTCTGTAGCACTTAGCTGCCTTCCAGGTTAAAACACAAGAATTGTTTAATTATTATTTTTTACCTATTGTTATATAGGGCTTTACAAAAGCTTTCATATTTATTTATTATTATTTTTTTTTAATCCATAAACTACACACAGTGTATTTGCTCACAGTGCTCTTGATCTCATATAGCTTATGTTCTCCTGATTGTAATCACAGGATCTGGGTGACATTTTAATGCAAAACAAAAGTTTGCTGAAAAAAATGTTGTTATGGTTTAATTAAAATGATTTGCCAAGTAATAGGATAATTTTGATCAAGGGAGAAAAAATAAAACAGCATGTGTTATTGCAAAATTTAACTATTTAAAAAAAAAATCTTTAAAAATAGCATGAGAAAAAATATTTCAGCCTGATGTCAGATATTTGGAGGTTGTCTGCTAGTCAGAAAATGAGGCTAATTTATTAAGCCAAATTTAAAAATCATAGTAGTACTTTTCACACTGTTTCAGATGAGCTCAAGTAATCACCCAAAAAACAATCTTTAAAATTGTTTGGTTACAGAAAGAAAATGAATACTGTGATGGGTTTCAAAGACATGTGCCCTTTCCTGTGCATTTACTGATGTTTAAATGAAGCATGGAGCTTAAGTGATAACAATTTTAGTTTGAGTCATAAGGAAGATGTGACTTTATTTGTCTGTTTGCCTGGGGAAGATAACACTGGATTTGTCCAATGGATACTGTTTGTTTCTTTATTGAATCCAGTACAGAAACCACTGTGAATGATTTCTAAGAAATGTCTTAGAAACTCTGATTCCTTGTTTGGTACACATTTAGGTACATCTGTTATTCAAGTGACAGCCACAGATGCTGATGATGCCAATTATGGAAACAGTGCCAAAGTGGTGTACAGTATCCTCCAGGGGCAGCCATATTTTTCAGTGGATCCAGAAACAGGTGAGCCATGTGTCTGTTCTGCTTTCTGCAATGACAAAGAGAGGATGCAAGGACAAAGACACTATTCACTTGTATTTAAATATTGCAACAGGCTTCTGACATCGCATAACTTGGTATGAAGCTGATAAAGTTTTTTACAAATTGAAATTGTAATCAGTAAAAATATACCTTTTCTGTTAAAAGAATATTACTGCAGAACTGCTTTGCTTGGTATGAAAAAGACTTCTGGAAGACAGCTATGCATTATAAGGGTTTAGAAAGTGTGTAGAATATAGGAAAGGGTCTTAAGAGTCATGTAGTAAAAAATAATTTTACATTAGTTTCTGGGAGTTTCATCTGTTAATATATATATTTCAACAATTCCAGACAAGAAGGATAATAATAATAATAATAATAACAACCCCCAAAGGTAAATGAATTATCTGTAAATATTTGTCACAGATCCCTATACTCTGACCCCAACAGTTATTATAATTGAAGCAAAAGAAGAAGAAGAAGAAGAAGAAGAAGAAGAAGAAGAAGAAGAAGAAAAATGTATTAAAGCTGTAGAGCATGGAAGCAATCCCTTTGTACTGTTATACAGAAAATCATATAAGAGTCAGACATGAAGAAAAACCTGTGTGAACATTGTGAATCCAAATTATGGCCCAATAAAACCTCAAACCAACAAACAAACAAACAAAAAAATCCACCAAAACAAAACAATAAAAACAAAAACAACAGATACCTAATCCTAGGACACATAACATTTAAAAGGCATTTCATTAGAGGGTTTCCACATATTATCAAAGCTATTCAGTTTAAGAATCCAGAATTTAAGTGAAATTATGTCCAGAGTCCCTGAAGTTCCTAATCCAATGAGCATGCTCAGGTGATAATTTACTTTTGAGATATATTGGTATTTCTTTTGAGATACATTGAGATTTCTTTTTGTAATACAGCAAGGACATTATACCTACAGGATAATAAAAGTCATATGGCTAGAGTTTTAAAAGAATATAACACTTTTGCTTAGGATTAAATTTATTTCTTTTTCTCCACACTTTTTAATTTTACTAGGCACAAGCAGGGAAACAGTACAAGTATAGGTCACTAACCAAGGCCAGTGGGTTGCTAGGCAGGGGATACTTGGGTGCTCATTTTTGATTCTGGGATTATCGTTCATTTTTATTCAATTTTACTTTTATGTTACATTACCAGGCCAAATTATGGTAATCACAACCCATTAATCCTAGATCAGAGATAAATAAAAACTGCTAGACTAGTGTTTTTGTGTGTTTGTTTGTTTTTGTTGTTTGTTTGTTTGTTTGTTTTTGTGTGTGTGTGTTTGTTTCTTTCTCTAAGAGTAGGAGTTTTGCAAATTATTTATTTATTTATATTAACATAATCATAAACATAGGACAATCTTCATATCAAGCCAAGCTTGTAAAAGTGTCCTTTGTAGTTAAATTCTCTTGCTTCATCAGATAAAGTTCTTATCACTTCAACCTTGCAAAACCACTTCCTTTTCAAATACAGAAAATCCTCATTTATTTTCTAAAATAAATGTGTCTACTTTGATGGAAAGTGTGCTCTGTGTGCCTAAAACACATGCTCTTGGGAGTCCCTATGCTTTTTGTGTGCTGAATGAGTCTGAGACAATTAAAATGTATTTTATGAAACTCTTGAGATCAGACACACAGAAACGACTTCCCAGCAGTAGTTTTACAGTCTTGTCCAATTCCTTATTAGCTATAGCCCTCGATGACTACCATCGCCCCCACAGGGCATTAAAATTTGTGGATCTATTACAGTCTGAAATAATGAATCCAGGACATGACAGAGTTCAACTTTGCGCTGCAGTATCAAAACCTCACCAGGGATGGAGATTTCATATTGCATTAAAATAATAGCTGGATAGTAGTTGAAAAAAATAATTAATTCAGCAAACATTAATATTTTTGTAATTGGACCTAGTTACCTTGATTAAGAACTTTAAAAACAGTGAATAATATCTCTGTTATATTTCTTTCTCTTTTTATTAAAATCACATTAAATCAGTCAGAGATTAACAAGTTTACTGCAGTATACCTTGTTTTGTTTCCTATGGATTACCATATGAACAGGATCTTACATAAATCCATTTAAAAACTCAGAGATTAACTCATGTCATATTTTTTTTTCTCCTCCCCCTCTGTCTCCTTTATCTCATTTCTTCAAGGCATAATCAAGACTGCTCTACCAGACATGAGCAGAGAAAACAGGGAACAGTATCAAGTGGTCATCCAGGCCAAAGACATGGGAGGCCAGATGGGAGGACTATCAGGGACCACCACCGTGAACATCACACTGACTGATGTCAATGACAACCCACCTCGATTCCCCCAGAGTATGGAGCATCTAAGAGTCCTGTTGCACTCCAAAGAAACTCTCTACAATCAGCTGTTTCACTGTTGCCATCTGGGATCTTTCTTTTTCCTCTCTCTCTCTTTTTTTTTTTTTTTTTTCTTCTTCTCTTTCTCATTTATTTATTTATTTACTTCTGTACAAATACTGACCCATTCTTGTGTCTGTTCATGCTGCAGTATTGGTAAGGCAAATAGGAATTTTTGCCTACATTTTTTTTTTTTAAATGTTGAAATATTTCTTGCAAAGAAAAATGTTCTTCCCCTTTTTAATCTGTTCACAGGAACATTAACTGTAACAATAGCTTAGGCTAACTGAAGGGTTTTGAAAGCCATTAGAGAAAATTAACCACAAAATCTAGGGTTCAGTTTTTGGAGACACTTGTAGTCCCACTTATTTAGGCAAATATGTCACCAAATTTTCTAATGTACCACCTTGCACAGGCAGAGTTGTTCAGGTGTCATGCTCAGCTGGAAGTCTAAACATTTGGTTCAGGTATTTATAATCTACACTGTGTTCTTGTTGATGACTGCTTTTGATAATCTAGTCTGTATTTGACACAATTAATATTTTTAAAAATATCTCTGTAGAATAAATTTGGCAAACAAAAGCAGCATCATACAGTAACCTTCACAATATATGATGTATACTTTCATCCTGGGCCACTGGTTTAAATCCAATTCCATGTTGTTATAATCAGTATCTGATAACTGCTTAACAGGCTTCAGGTATAAGAAATTCACAGCCTCAATTCAGAGACTGTTGGGAAAATGTCCATGTCGTGAAGTCTGAATTGCTTGTTGGCACTGAATAGAGATTTGACTGGCTCTCTTTACAGATTCACCAAAGGCTGAACAAACAAGGCTGATTTAAAAAGCACTCTCCTTGACTTGCAGGAACTTGAAAAGAACTTCAGTGCCATGGCAATAAGTACACTCAAAATAGTATAAACAGGTCAACCTAGAACAGATTTTTTTAAAATGTTAGAAAACTCTGACACATGGGTTAGAGAGGATTCTTGAAGCTGCATACAACTTTTTTACCTCTATTCATCAGAACATATTTGCCTTTTTAAGAAGAGAGGGGAAGGAAATTTTGGGCTTCATAAAGCATTTGAATTCATATTCAGAGTCTGCTTGCAGATAATCGCCTTCAAATGGGAAATTCACACGAAAGTTTTAACTTACATTTCTGCTTATTTCAAGAGAGGATACTCCTGCATAGCATGATACAGCCCACAATATTTTGGCAAATAGGAATTCTTGAACCTAAACTAGAATGCAGTGTAGCATATTGTAAGCTTTGTTGCTGAATTAAATTAAATTAAATTAAATTAAAAAATAAAATGATGTACAAAGCTACAAAATAAGTTCTCAGTCTCCTTAGCTTAATAAAAGCTTACGATACTCTTCTTCCAAGATTAGCTGAAGCTTGAAGTCTATGGGAGTTCTCATAATTTCAAAGCTTTGGTTCTGGTACATAATTATAGAGAAATTCACACAATTTTATGCTTCATAAAATATTCAGTATATTTTCTACACAGAATATCACTGAAACACATAGGCTGGAAGTAGATGTCTTGCTGTAGTATCTAGTCAGTGGTGTAATTTTCATTTTGCTGATTACCCTTCCAGCTCATTTTCTTTCTTCTCAGAAGGGTGGTTTCAACATTTCCAGGGAAATCAAATATATATAGAAACATCCAGAGGTTTTGATATCATCTCAGATAGTTATGAACAGGGTCATACCTTCAAATGATTATCTAGTTCTGGAAATTTGCTCCTTCCAAAACCAATTATTTTCTTTCTTTTTTTTTTTTTTTTTTTTTTTTTTTTTTCTTACATGAGACCATGAGACACCATTAAGTAAAAATGTTGCCCAAAGCAGAGGGTGAATGGCAAGTGGAGGCAACATGAGATAATGACAAGGCACTGAAGAACTAAAGATTAATTTCTTAGAGTAGATAGAGTAATGAAAAATGGCAGAGTGCACTGTGAAATACAGTTTATTTGGACTGCAGTAAGAAGGAACTGATCTGTTTTGTTCACTTTTTTGAAAGGTGCACAGATCCTGCACATTTCAAAATAAAGGACCTAAGCTGAATTTAAATGGCACCATAATGAAAATCTTATATATTTGGAATTCAGTTGTACTCTATACTAAACTAGCCATCTCACATGCCAAAAATGTGTAGCACTCTCACAGCACCACAAAAATAAGGAATGCTTTCAGAAGCAAAAACACTCAAGGGAGTTATTTATTCTGGAAGAAGACATGAGTAACATGATTAAATCTGTTCTTACAGTATTCCTGGCTCACCAGCCAAACCTCGAATTTGAGTTAGCCTTCAAGTTTATGGTTAGCTGCCAGGAATGTTAACTTTCATCCTTTTTTCTGATTGTTTTAAGGCAATAACATGCATTTTAGTTTGTATGGATCACAGCCAAAGAGTCTACTGCTGAGCTTTCACTTACAGACTCAAATTTGTAACAACAAATATAATTTAGCATCAAGCATTAGCTTCCATTTTGTTACACGTCTATATAAATATAGAATATTTCCAGTGACACGTACTTAGTCTGTGCATTTGGAGATACAGACACATTCAACACTCAGATGTCTGCTGTAGACTTTGTACTTAAAATAAACCTTCAGGACCATTTTAAAGCACATGTTAATATAGGAAATAGTCTAACTGCAAGAAATATACTTGCCTGTACTGTCTTATAGGTCAATACAACTTATACAGGTTCTTACTACAACCTTCAAATATGAATTGTGTATTTTGACCACAGCTAATTTTGTTAGATCAAGACTTTTACGCTATTTTTCTAAAGCCACTACTTTTTATTTATTTACATGAGAAAATAGCTCAATTCCTCCACCCCCATTTCCTCCCTCCATTATGTTTTGGAATGTTGCATGTAAAATGCTGAAAATATCAGATTTTTGTTGTTGTTGTTCATATACTTGCTAACAAATTACTGAAAATAGTGATCTAGAAACATCTGTATCTTACCAGTGGTGAAAGGTCTTCATTGTCTATTTCTAACTCGTCAAGCAAATAATCTGATTAATATTTTTCTTTATAATTAGATTTTATTGCAAATATTGTCAGAAAATACATATAAATTCACTTTTCATACACACAAAATTAAAATGTCTAAGTAATCATAATTCTTTCTAGCAAAACCTGATTATAAAAACATTAAATGAAGTCAACCATAGAAAATGCACAAAAACTATCTGCAAAGTAAAATAAAGAAAATCTGAAAGTATCTGCATTTCAATTAACTATAACAATTAACATGAACATGTGTCCAAATGCTCTTTTCCATGACTCTTACTCTTTAGTATGTATTACCAATAATGGCTGAATGAATTATTTTTGGATAGTACACCTAAAATGAATATATTAAAACAAACAAACAAACAAACAAAAACTATTTTAGTCTTGTTCCACAATCTATGATGTTTTTTACAATTCTTATACTCTGAGGGGAAAAATAAATAAATAAATAAATAAATAAATAAATAATCTTGTACTGCTTGTAAATATAATATCTGGGAACATTTCTAGAGGACTGAGAGAAAAATATATATATATATAACATTAAATAATCAATGTTCAAATTGCTGTCATATTACTGAGCTCTGCTCTTTATATTTGGGAAAAAAATGTTGAAAGCATTAAAATACATTACTAAATAGCTTTGAAGAATCACTTGAATCTGACAGTTTGTCAATCAACTCCAAACCCTGTTTTAAAGTTGAGTATGATGACTAATAGCATTTTTCTTCAAGTACTTCAAACTTCAAGCTGCTTAAATAAATTATGGTGAAATTTAAATGTTTATTATTCAGTAGAACAAAGTTTCTCAAAATAATAAAAGTTTGATTTCATTCTTCCAGGCACCTACCAGTTCAGCTCTCCTGAGTCTGCACCACCTGGGACTCCTCTTGGCAGAATTAAAGCCAGTGACCCCGATCTGGGTGAAAATGCAGAGATTGAGTATAGCATCTCCAATGGGGATGGATCAGACATGTTTGATATCATCACTGACAAGGACACCCAGGAAGGGATTATAACTGTCAAAAAGGTTTATTTTTTCTCCCTCACTGTTATATATTCTTAGCTCTCCAGGTGTTATGGTTATTTTTCTTTTTTCCAGGGGAAAGGCGGATAGATCCCACAAGAGGTCATCTGCCAAAGAGTTGTTGCATTAGTTTTGTTCTTCTCTTTCTTCAGCAGATATCTGTTATTTTCAAGTCTCAAGGGAAATTTACTGGCATGTCACTTCACATAAAGCAATATTTCAGTGGTGGCTGTCTGTTCAATATATATTCTCTCACACACAGTACTTTTGAATTAGAGCTGTGAGAACCTGGGGGGGTTCAGTTCACTGTGGGAGGTTTGTCAGCTGAGTGTTGCAGTAATGCTCACAAGGGTTGGAGGCTCACCTGAAATTTGGTGAACTTACACCTCCAAACTATCACTCTGTAATCTGTCTGACAGTCAGGTACGTCCAGTACCTTAAATCTGTCTTGGTTTAAGTCCTTGGTGAAACTTAAGTTGTTACCTCATTATGTCAATGAGGTCTAAAGAGCAAAGAAATGAGGAAAAATACACTCTGACAGATTTATTAGTTGCTTTTATGGTTCAGAGAGTTAACTATGAACACCATTTTCAGTTGTGCTCTTACTGATTTTATCAGTAACAATAAATTGTGATATGCATATATAGGCATTTGTGTATTTCTGTGTGTACATGTGTGTGTATTTGTGCATATATCAATGTATATACATATACACATTCATATATATGGTTCTGAAAAATATAAAGATCACAGACATCACAGCTTTTCTTTTCACTCTGGAATATGGAAAAGCATCTGGGTTGCTTCTGATGAAGAATACACAAAGATAGACGGTAATGGGGGGTGGGAGAGAGGAAAGTGGAAATAGAACAGAGAGCCTTTAACTGCTGGGATAACTTTTTTTGTTCCTGCCATAATTATGAGAAAAATAAGGGCATTAGCAACTCCTGCTCATGGAAGTAATCCATCCTCTCAGTTTCTTTATCTCTTTTTTTTTTTTTTTTTTTTTCTATATATAGATTCCTCCTGGTTTTCTAGGAAGCTGAAGAATTGGTAGGCAGAGGAATCATAGTTGTCTTGCTGTTCTATAAAACTCACAGTTTTGCTTATACATAGTACAAAGCATGATGTACTCCATCTTCTCCAAAATGCATTACATTTTAGAGCTTTATCTCTGAAAAATTCTTACACTTTTAATTTAGCATAATAAAGTTGACACGTTTCTTGTAAAGTGACACAATTTTCTTTATTATTATTATTATTTGCTCCTCAGCAGCTGGATTTTGAAAACAAGATGTTATACACCTTAAGAGTGGAAGCAACCAACACCTATCTGGATCCTCGTTTTCTTCAGCTGGGGCCATTCAAAGATACAGCTCTAGTCAAAATTTCTGTGGAAGACATAGATGAACCTCCAGTATTCAGCAGAGCCTCATATTTAATAGAAGTAGATGAAGATGTGAAGGAAGGAAGCATTATTGGGCAGGTTGTAGCCCAAGATCCAGATATAACAAAGAATACAGTAAAGTAAGCCATTAAACATAAAATGCTTTAAATGTGCGTTAAATCTTACACGAAGTGTGATGAGACTCCAATATAGTAGGGAGGCATTTGTGTAATTAGGCTTATAGGGGCTACTGAAAGATATCAGAGAAATATATATGGGAGTTTGTGATGTAAAACAGTTCCCTTGTTGCTGGAAATGAATATGTGGACTGAAGCCACCTTGAAACCAATGCTCTTTTCAAAATTGTTTTCCTTGTTCCTTCCCATTTTTGGGCCAAGATGTATATTCCTCCAACCACCACCACCAATCACCACCCCCAATGGTCTGGCTAACCTGGTGAGACATTTGCACTCTTAATGAATTCAATATGAGACATTTATAACTCCAGCTGATCCACTCAGTTCTTGATATAGTCAGTTCATCCACTCTGCTAACATAGTTGACATCTAAAACAGATGCAACTCTCAAGTCCCCTTTGTGTTGAGATAAAGTCAGCTTCTTTGCAATGACTGTGCTCAGTCACTCTCTGTGTCATTTTCTGAGCTTCATGGGCACATTGCCTTTGCACACCTCCACTGATTCTGCTTCATTTGTAGGGCTTTATTTGTCTCTCACATACTTTCACGAAACTGGATTCACAGTATTATGCTTTTATATGACGTTTCCAATGGCAAACTTATGTAAGATGCTCAGAACGGTGTATTTCTACCCTTCTGTACCCTACTAGCCCTGTAGACATAACACTCCCTGCCATGTTTCATAGCTTACTACTTAATGTACATGTTATATTAAATAAGAAATAATGTTGAGAAAGTCATAACAATTAATTTGCAAAATTTGTAAAATTAATATCCATGAATGTTCATTTTCAATTGTTATTTCAACATTCACATTCTAAGCTCAAATATAATTTTGAATACCAATTTAACAGTCTGCCAATGTAATTAGTTTGCCCTTCTTCCTGCCCAGTAGGCTTAAAAAACTGTTTCTTTGTAACACACTGCACTCCTCAGCTACAGGAAAGCTTAGGTTTACTTGTTAAGAAAATATTGTTGATTAACCACAGTTACACTTAGAAAATGTTTATAGGTGGCTGTAAGCTAAACCGGAGACTGTAGCATAGAGATGTTTAGTTGTATTGTATCTTAACAGATATTCTGTGGATCGACACACTGACCTCGATAGAATATTCAACATCTATTCAGGAAATGGATCCTTATTCATTTCAAAGCCACTTGACCGTGAAGAATCTCCCTGGCACAACATCACTGTCATAGCAACTGAAATCAGTAAGTTGGAGATTATTTATCTAAGAAGAACATTGGAACTGAGATAAGACTGGAATTTTACAGTATCTTTGATTTAGGTTTGCCCTTTGTCTAATATTTTCAACATTTAAATTCGCTTTTAAAAGTACAGCTTACTACTTTAGAATTATCTTTGTTTGTTTGTGAAAATATAATTTGGAATTCTCAGACTCAACAATGAACTGTAGATATTAGAAAAGTTACCTTGTTCCCTGAGAATTCCCAACAAATAATTTGATACAGGAGCAATGTGCGAAAGACTACCTCAGTCATTAGAGCAAGAAAAAGTCTTGGGGGAAATAAAAAAAATGTCCATGGTGGAAAATAACACACTTTCAGAATGACCACTGTAACCAGGGGAAGAAAGTATGTTTTATCTCAACTTCCTTATCAGAGGAGTTGGTTTGAAGATGACTAGAGGAAAATTTTCTGCTCTGGGTCTGAAGCAAACCCAGTGTTTTTCACTGAGATGTTTTACTGTTCTCTTGGACCCTGTCAGATCTGGATGTCTCGCCTGTCGCCTTCTTCCAGTCAACCAAAAACGGGCATCAGGGAAGAAACACCGAGTTTAGGAGACAATTTCTCTTCTACTCTCCTCCTTCAGTCTCCCTGCAGGAGAATCCTTAGGAGCCTATATGCTTAACAGTCTGGGGGTAGGGTAATATAGAGAGATAAATCATGCTCCTATTATCGAAAAGACCTTTTGCTCATACGGTTCTCTTTCATTGTTTGGTCAAATATGATCCCCATTTTCAATACATGTAATGCATGAGTCATCTACAGGAATAGACTGACCTCAGAGGTAAGGTTTGCAAATACCAACTGTACAACAATAACATCTATATAGATCCAATTTTTTCTCTGCATTTTAAGAAGGGATGACACCACTACTTTTTTTTTTTTTTTTTTTTTTTTTTTAAACTTTACTGGTTCAAACAAGTAAATGTCCTTGATAGCTCTGCCTCATGGAAAAAGCTCTTTAAATTAATCATTTACTCTACTATGTATGGAATACAAGTCAAACATCAGTAATAACTTTGTGGTCTGTTTGTAAAGCAAATCAATTTAAGTAGCATTTGTATTATCTCAAATTAATGTACTATACTGAAACAAAGTGTTTCAAATATAGATAGGGCTTTTAAATGTACAAAATATACATCATTATAAAGTTAAAGGTAATTGTTTTAATATGATCAAGATAAATTATTATTTTTAATGACTATTTGAAAAATATATGATAATTTCAGTTTTTGTTTTTTCATAAAATGTGTGTTGTGGAAAACTTTGTATTGTACTATGAATCATTTTCTTGTTTCAGATAATCCTAAACAAAGTAGCCAGATACCTGTCTTCATCCGGATTTTAGACATAAATGATCATGCACCAGAATTTGCCAAATACTATGAAACATTTG
Source organism: Heteronetta atricapilla (assembly GCA_011075105.1). Taxonomy (NCBI): domain Eukaryota; kingdom Metazoa; phylum Chordata; class Aves; order Anseriformes; family Anatidae; genus Heteronetta; species Heteronetta atricapilla. Next base: position 76,306,567 of record CM021732.1, on the reverse strand, counting down.
TTTGTGAAAATGCAAAAGCAGGACAGGTAAACACACATTTATGTTAACCAAGAATTTTAATCAAACTATCCAGGAATACCATCATGAAGACTTTGGAGTTTCTTTATTTCAATAATTGCAAAACAACTCAACATCTTTATTCCCTGATTCCACAGAAAATACTAATTGATTCAGAAAAGGTTTTAGAAGATAAAAGGTGCAGAATTTTACCCTAAAACAATATAATAATAAATATAACATAAATATATTTATTTAGGGTGTGTTTTCATCTCTAATATTAGAGAATACTTTTCAAACCCACTTATGCATAATGCAACAACAACACCAAAAAAACCCCACTACTTTATACTGTCTGATAATTCCATTTCCTTCTGGATTTTTTTTCAAAGCCCTAGTTGATGTAGCCACACTTTCAAGTACAAAAACACAGGAAAACATTTTATTATGTTCCAGTAAAGAACATGTGGAAGAAAAAGATCTTCACAAAAATAAAGGATAATTCATCTGTTTCCATTGTAAGTTAAATTCAATTTGGAATTGAATTGAATTTTGAAAAAAAAAAAAAAAAAGAAAAAAAAAAGGATATTATTTTCTAAACTGTATCAGCAATTCTGTAATAATCTAAAAGGATGATAAGATTTGAGAAAAAAAAAAAAAAAAAAAAAAAAGAAATAATAACTGGGAACAGAGAAAGGAAACTGACTAGCAGAACTCACAGAAACACGGGAATCTCTTATTATTGCTGCCACTAAAACCAACATTTATTTTTGTTAATGCCTGTCATCTTTTCAGTTTTAAATGTGAAGAAGGACATAAGTTTGGCTGGTTTTTAATTCTGAAAGTACATACCAAGGAACTGGATTTAAGAGCTGACCTCAAAATTGCCTTTCTAACATGGGCCTATGTTTAAATCTTCTTCATTTTTGAGAGGAGGAAAACATTTGATAGCATTACTCTCCGTAGCACACTCCTGAGTCTGTTCCTGATATATCAGAGAGGCCAGAACAGAACTCTAATATCAGCCTAGGTCTGTCCTTGTGTTTTTAGAGCACAGTGACCACTCAAAGGCTTAGTAGGGCCCAGGGATATAGATAGATATCAGAAAACATGCTGATATTTTACTTTGGTCTCTATTCAGTGTTGCATTTAACATAGCCACAGTGGCTGCATTAAAGTAATATCAATGGTACCTAGCACTGGTCTGGAATCTCAGTTCTTGCAGAATTCTAGGAGGGGTAAGAATATGAAGTTTACCTGTTGCAATGCAAATGATGTTTTACTACAGGTTTAACAGATGGGGAAGAAAAAAAAATGGGTAATAGAAAAGTGAGTCTTGTTCTTTAATTGCATAATACAAAGAAATCTTCCAGAGCTTAAAAATCAATATTTCAATGAAATTAATCATTAATTAATATTTTCATTCAACAAACACAGATTTAGTTATATATTTGAACCAAGGTCAATCCAGGCATATCTCTTGTCAGTTTTCTTACCCCAAAGAGTCCAGCATACTTGATGAAATACCCTATTATGTATAAAGTTTCATTTACCTTTCTGGTGAATTCCGTGCCTTTCTAAAGATGTAAATGACAAAGAACCATTAGGTAAACACGTTATTGTTTAGCTTTCCCTTCCATCTAATCTACTAATACTAGAGTATTAATAATACCAGAGTGTTAATAAATAACAGAGTATTCATAAATTAATAAAGGGTATTAATAAATAATAGAGTATTGACGAATACTCTAATTAATTAATTAATTGAGTATTAGTAAATTACAGAGTATTAATAAATAATAGAGTATTAATAAATAACAGGAGTTATTTTCTTTAATTGGAAAAATCTGCATATACTAGAAAGACATGAAATGTAGCCACAGTGGAATGAGAAATCTAGAATGAGAGAGCCAGGAGCTGGACTCGATGATCCTTATGGGTCCCTTCCAACCTGGGATATTCTGTGATTCTATCTAGATCTTTCTTAATAATTAGATTCCTCAAGACAGGCATCTGAGTTCATATTTGGACATTTAGATGTATTTGACAGTGTTTAAGAAACAAACAAAAAAAAATGAAAAAAAGTAAATGAAACTACTTTTATTTTGGTGCCTAAAATAACAATGAATACAGAGATGCAAACTTGAACATTTTAGATATGGATGCTAAGTTCAAGGTAGCCTAAATTGCTCATGTTTAACAGCCCCCTCTGTAATACAATAAAAATGTTGAAGCTTGTTGTATTAATTTAGTACTACTCCACTTTATTTAAAAGATCATCCACTGCACCTGTCTTATTAGGAGCATTATTGCTTCTTGACACATCACAGCAGTATTTCATCTGGTGCCAGTAACAGAAGGGACATTGAGAAGATAAATATATTTAGTTAAATTTTATTTATTTATTTATTTATTTATTTATTTATTTTAATCCACCCCAACTATTAAGTATAGTGGTATTTACATCACATTTGCATCACAAAGCAGTCAGAATGATCAGATATTGCTCACTACTGTCTATTGGCATTACTCATTCTCTACATCAGCAGATATTAGAGGCTCCATTTGTTGTGTTTTCAGATAGCCTGAGGAGGGTTGGAGGAAAGAAAATCCTACAGTCTTTCCTCCTTCTCTGACAATGTTTGGTCTCCAAACAACAAATAGGGAGAAACTTTGTCACTAGAGATACATAAAAAATTGCATTCATTAATCTGGAACAGATTTGCCATGTCCCAATGGCTAATGCACAGGCTGAAGAAGAGTATGATGCAGCTTTTCCCTTGAAAAAATTAGAAATCCCTAATCCTCTGATGGTGTGCTAGAGCCCCAGGGACTGCTTTGAGGAAGGCTCTGGTACAAGTTCTCTCATACCCTTGTCACAGGAATTAATTGGGTCTTTTTAGCTGGATTAGAGGATGAATCCTCTCCATGGAAACCAGGAAGATTTACTTGAAAAGGAGACTGATTCAGCTGAACATTTTAGTAACAACAATTCAACATCCACCGATAATAATATTTAAGAAAACAACCTGGGTTGCTATTTTGCATTGATGCTATATTCTTTTCTACCATACAGGGGCTCTCAAGCATCAGAACACAGAGCTTGTTTTCTCTTTCAGAAAGGTAGCAGATTTTTCGTATCATTACGCTCTGCGCCATCCTCCCTCCTTCAGATAGGGCAGACAGAGATCACATTTTTAATGTAGATGCTGCTACTAATTAGTGGTTGTACATTCTACCTTCCTTCTTCTTCAAGCACTTATGGGCTTGATCTAGTGAGACCCAACAGTCTGTCTTGCTTTAAAATAAGAAGTGGAGTTCAAGGGAGAATTTTCTAATTTCTGATAAGAATTCAGTCCCACTTTAAAACTGTCGACACTTTTGTGGCCCAGAGCCAAGGCCTGAAAACCAAAATCTTTTGCATTACTAAACATGAAGGTTTGTCAAGTGGCAGGTATTTAAAAAATAAAATAAAATCTGAAGACATAAAGGATCTGGATCAAAAGTCTATTCAAGCTTACCCACATGTTCCTGAGGCTTCTCTCTGTAGCCAACACCACATGGATGCACAGGCTAGAACCCTTCCTGAACACGAGATTTCTCAAGCACAACAATGAAAATATGGACATCCATTTAAAACTGCACTGATTTTGAAACCCTTCCTCTGGGGATACTTGAACAGTACTGTTATTGCTTCACTCCTAGAGAAAAGTAGCTGCTTCCAAATCTTCTAGAAGATCTTTATCCCACCCACTTACCACTGTGTTGTGCTAGTAATGTTAAAATCAAAATTAGTTTGATTGGCCCTACTAGATTGCACAGGCAGGAAAAGGAGCAAGAGAAAGAAAGGACAAGAGAAACATGGAGTTGTTCAACCCCCATTTCCCCACAGTGTCTGTGAGCTATTACTTTCTGATTACTATCAAAATCGGTGTCTCTTACCATATGCTTTTTTTCACAGTTCATTTCAGATAATGCAGTCAGATCATACATTGAGAAATATTTGTTGCACAAAATAATTTTAATACATTTCAAGAAATGACAAAGCCAGTGCTCCAAGATCCAGGATTTGTTCTGTTCTCTCCTAAGCCACTTCACAAAAAAAAAAAAAAAAAAAAAAAAAAAAAAAAAAAAGCCACAAACAAAACCAAACAGCAAAATGTCTCAAACATTCCTGCTTCAAGTGTCTAGTGATATTTTCAAGTCTTATTTTAGAAGCAGCTGAAAGTAGAAAAATGTCATTTGAAATGGCACTCTGTGTTGTTCAATATGTAGTTTTAACTAAGAATGTAATGTAATGAGCAAATGCCCAAACATTCAAGACCTGTTCCTCTGCAGGTCTGTAATCCCATAGAAAAAAAAGAATAATAAAAAAAATAATAATAATAAAAAATCTGCAGCCACTACTGTTAAGTCTCTTTCTCACTGTCAGTCTGTGGTGGTTTTACTTCTCTGACACTGGAGGTACAAATTCCATGCTATATGAAAAACTGCATTGTTTTAAGCTTCAGAAAAGCACTTTCTAAAAAGGAGAGCATATTTAAAATCCTCTGAAAGGGACATTATTTTTCACTGTTTTATTTAAACTAAATTTTAAATGAAGGAATTTTGGAAAAAAAAAAAGTTTAAAAATACAACAACTAACACCAATATGTTGCTGTTTTTAAAAGAAGTAGCAGATTACATTTGAATACATTTGAATGTAGACATTCAAATTGTTTCAAATATTCTTATACGGGTAGAAATTTTTAACCTGAAAGTATATTCTTGTCCACCTCACCTTGTTCAACATTCTTTAGTGAACCTTTTAATGATGTCTGAACACTGCTGATGTTAAAAGGTGCACCCTGGAGCCAATAAATGACTGTGTTTCATATGAATGATATGCCAAGCCAGCAAACACTGAGAACCTCACCTAAAAGGTGGTGCTTATACCATTAAAGATGCACTGCTAGCTTAACACTTGCTTTAATGGTTTCTGTATTCCTTTTAGAGACAGACCTAAGGCTAAGTCCATGACCCAAAACTCCTACTTGTGCAGCTCTCTGTGTCCAAAAATGCAGCATCAGGAACAGCTCTGAAGTGCACAGGGACCCTTATTATATCAGAATGTCCCCACCTAGGTTTTACCCACTTTCTGTCCTTAAAAAGCATGAAGAAAACTAGACAGCAGGCTATTTCTGTGGATGTAGCAGCTATATGTACGTGTTATAAGGCAGTCTATTCATTTCTGAACTTTTTTTTTTTTCTTTTCCCAGATATTAATATGAATAGAGATAAAATAGCCTGAACACAAACTGCAATAACAGTTTTGACTGTTGCGTAAGTCATGGCCTTAGAAACACAGTATTCTGCAGGAAAAATAAATAAATAAATAAATAAATGCAGAAGTGCAGTAGTGTAACCAAACAATTGCCACATTTAAATAAATAAATAAATAAATAAATAAATAAATAAATAAAACAGTTTTAATGGGAGATAGACCCATATCCTCTAAAAATCTCTGGCCTCATCATGAAAGAAATTTCCAAAAATTTCTTTCACAGGGAATACCTCACAACTCATTATATGTTGCCAAGCTACCAAAACCACTTTGTTCTGAGTATAAAAGAGAACACTTTATGTCAATAACGAAGTTTAAAATTTCAGTACGCTCAAAGTGACCACTAACAACTTAAATTTACCCACAAGGATTCACTGAAGAGTATAAGACTGTTTCATTAAGTACATAAAAGTGCACATGCACACACAGCCCTCTAAATAATGGCAGTAATGTTATATTTTCCAAATTGTAATAATTCTCATGGGAAACTATGGAAGAAAAAAGAAAATGAGAATACTTTTTTCTCCTCTAAGCCTGATGTGCTTGCCTCATATTTGAATTAAAGTGATTTTCTTGAAATAACACTTCCCTCATAAATCTTACGATGTCAGAGTTCTTTCTCTGAATTCTTGGAGAAGAGTGGTCATAACTCAATGTCCATAAATGCTTCAAAATGGAAGAAGAATACATTTCTAATATGAAATTACAAAATACACACACAAAAAAATACTTTTTTTTTTTTCCTCATAACTGTTTTAAAGCAAAATAGTAATAGTCACGTCTCTTTCAGTGTGACTGCAGTGATTATCATTAACATCAATATCTTTCATTCACAGTTGTATAGCTGAAAAAAAAATCAAGCAAAAACTTAATTAGATACATTTCTAATATCCTTTCACCTATTCATCATTTGGAAAAAATCACAAATTCACCTGCAATCATCCTTTCATATTGTTCTGTTGTTCTTCTATCTTTCCTGGTGGAAGAACAGCTGATTCTCAATTTATGTAGCCTGTAGTTTGAGCAGGCAATATATATATATATATATTGCCTGCTATATATATATATATATAGTAGTTTGTTTGTTTTGTTTTGTTTTGTTTTGTTTTGTTTTGTTTTTCTTCCTCCTTCAGCCTTACTCTCAACAATAAGTTTTCAATGTAAATAAGTTCCTCTATGCCTGGCACAATTGTCCTCTTCCATGTCATTTGCACATGAAGGGACTCAAACCCAGATCCTACAAACATCCCACTGATTACATCTCAAAATGCCCCAAGATACTCAACTACAATTTCAGTTTGATGTAATATCAGGATATTTTCTCCTTGAGTTTTTCAGCAAGTAATTGCACAAATATAGCCACATATTCTAATTCTCTACTCTACTCTCTGGCACTTTTATTTCTGTCTTTTCAAAACTGCAAAAATGTGAGAGAAAAAAATCTCATTTCAGTTTGGTGTTTTACTTCCATCAGAAGGATGTTTTGTTTTACTAATGTTACATTTACACTAAAGCAAAGCAAAACTAAAATTAAGCACCATCTTGGTTGTACACTATATATGGTCAGTCTCAGAAGCAGATGTGGCAAAGAGAAGAGAAATGGGACATTGAAAAGTTAACAGAATCAGAGAATTGCCATAAACAAGTATTTGGCTAATCTTGAGAAACAGCGAAAATTAAAAACAAACCCAAAAAACTGAAGAAATGTAATGGTCATCAAATGTTTTAAAAGTGAAGACACCTGAATATGTAATAATTATTTTAATCATGCTCAGAGAAACTGCATAATTCTGCCTTTAGCATAGTCTCTTCTGATGTTTGCAAATTCACATTCCAGTTCTTTTCTGATGATAGGATATTCAGGAATATATCACAAAAATAAAAATAAAATAATACCCTCCCCAAAAACAAACAAGCAAAACTTCAAATGAACAAACCAAATCAAAAAAAAAAACAAAAAAAAAAAAACACAAACAAACAAACAAACAAAAAACTTTTTTTTTTTTTTTTTTTTAGAACAACCTAGGAAGAGAATGAGACAAACAGGTCTTCTCAACTATTGTTGAATTTCAATAAGAGTTTAACATTATTACATGTAAAAAAAAAGAAAAAGTACCCCAAGATTATCTAGAAAAATAAGCTAAATAATCATTGCATGGTACAGCATTAACAGCAGCAGATTTCTGGTTTCTGAATGTCACATTAGTATTTTTAGTAGCCCTATAATTATTTGTCTATCCTGAGACACTATCCTCAGTGTTCCATCCTGAGAGATGTTAAATACTCCCCAGCATTTCATTGTATCCTTAAGTACAACTCAAGCTGATGTTCAGAGCTGTACATGAGAAAAAAACATTCCTTACTTGATTGCCACATGACTTAAAAATGGTATCAGTGTTACTTGTCAATTACTGTATTTCTTGAAGAGCTCGTGCTGTATTCTTCCTAGAAATATCAGAAAATCAAGCTATGAAATAAGTTTTTGATAACAAGTGGCTTTGATGTCTGTGGGATTTTAGGACACCCTGTGCACTGGAAACACTTGAAAAACTCAAGGCAGGCATTGGCTCCCTCACAGTTTTAAAAGAAATAAGTCTGACTGCTAAGCACTTTCTGTCTCTAAATTTATGTCCTGTAGAAACTCAGCCATACTGAGTTACAGTATCCTCAGATGAAGTTTATTCTCATTCTCACACCACCAAGCTTTGTCATCTTAGAGCTGCCAGGCAGAGAAGGACCTGGGAGTGAAGGTGGACAGTCGGCTGAATATGAGCCAGCAGTGTGCTCAGGTGGACAAGAAGGCCAACGGCATCCTGGCTTGTATCAGAAACAGTGTGACCAGCAGGGCTAGGGAAGTGATCGTCCCCCTGTACTCGGCTCTGGTGAGGCCGCACCTCAAGTATTGTGTTCAGTTTTGGGCCCCTCGCTACAAGAAGGACATGGAGGTGCTTGAGCGGGTCCAGAGAAGGGCGATGAAGCTGGTGAGGGGCCTGGAGAACAAGTCCTATGAGGAGCGACTGAAGGAGCTGGGCTTGTTCAGCCTGGAGAAGAGGAGTCTCAGGGGTGACCTTATAGCTCTCTACAGATACCTCAAAGGAGGCTGTAGCGAGGTGGGTGTTGGTCTGTTCTCCCACGTGCCTGGTGACAGGACGAGGGGGAATGGGCTTAAGTTGCGCCAGGGGATTTTTAGGTTAGATATTAGGAAGAACTTCTTTACTGAAAGGGTTGTTAGGCACTGGAACAGGCTGCCCAGGGAGGTGGTGGAGTCACCATCCCTGGAAGTCTTTAAAAGACGTTTAGATGTAGAGCTTAGGGATATGGTTTAGTGGGGACTGTTAGGGTTAGGTTAGAGGTTGGACTCGATGATCTTGAGGTCTCTTCCAACCTAGAAATTCTGTGATTCTGTGATCTTCTGATGACATTGTCTGAAATGAAACATAACCTCGAAAACCAAGGTGGAGTATGAGTCGCTCACCAATGCCATACCCACTGGGGAGTACCAGGAGCACAGCGGCCACTTTTATGGCTCACTGGATTACTACTGCTCACACAGCCCCACATGGTTCTAAATGCTGCAAGTCATTTCACAACCTGTCACTTTCCCAGGTAGCTTTTCCTTTTCCAGTTCTGCAGCTGTGTTCCTTAGCCTCCAGCAGCAGCTAGATTAAAAAAAAAAAAAAAAAAAAAAAAAAGTCAAATTGCTAGTGTAGCTATACACATATAAATGTACATACATAGACATAATTTTATGCAACAGAAAAGACTATGCATTCTGAAATCACTGCTGAGGCCCTATTTTTCAGTCCTTTTTACTCTGACCCTGTGCTTGGCCTATTTCCACTCCCTCCCAGCAGGCCTTGAGTGCTCTTGTTTACAGCTGTAAAGCTCCACAGACAGAGGTTTCAATTTAGGAGGGAGTAAAACATCTCTCTTTATTACCTCAGGAGAGCTGAGCATCCTGCAGTACTCCAATTTATCGCCAGGAGCAGATGAGGTGGACTGGGAATTAAACCCACTTAACAACTGGTTTACGCACTACTCTGTGTTATTGCTATATGAGGCCACAGGAGGTTTATGGCTTATTCAGAAGGGCAATTGTTTCTGTACCACTGCAAGGTACTGAGTACAAATCAAAGCAGACGGCTGTCTTGCAGTGAAGACTGGCATTTTTTTCATCTTCTATTATGTGTTTAAACAACAAAACAACAATTTGTTTACTGGAACATCTCCTGTTGTTTATGTGGGGAACGTTTGGCTTAGGACATCACTTTTTGTCTTCTTATAGAGATTTGTCAGATTTTCACTGGATGTGTAAAGCAGAGAGTTTTTTTATGTAAAACAAGCAAGATCTCTAAAACAAACAAACAAACAAAAAAAAAAGAACAACAAACCAAACCATGAAATGCTGTTTTCTTTATAGCTCATACAGACTGTGAGTGCAGTTGACAAAGATGAGCCTCCTCGAGGACACAGATTTTTTTTTGAATTGGTGCCAGAATTTGCTGTTCATCCAAACTTCTCCATTGTAGACAACAAAGGTAACTTGATCAGTGCCAATCCCCCACCCCAATACCACATAAAGATTCATCCTGTAACATTTATCTTGCTTTTCCATTCCAGATAACACAGCAGGAATTATGACTAGAAGAAATGGATATAGCCGTAGTAAGACAAGTACCTATCTCCTGCCGGTAATAATATTTGACAATGACTACCCAATCCAGAGCAGCACTGGCACTCTGACTATAAGCGTATGTGCCTGTGACAGTCGAGGAAACATGCAGTCCTGTAATGCAGAGGCCCTGCTCCTCCCTGCTGGCCTCAGCACAGGGGCACTGGTTGCCATTCTCCTCTGCATCATCATCCTGCTGGGTATGTAACTGTCATGAGTTGTTTGACTGATGAGGCAAGATTCTAGACCTCTGGCATTCTTCACCCTTTATTCACATGACCCTGTAGAGCAATATTTCATACCTAATACAATATATTTTTTTTTTTTCTTTTGTAAGAACTGTTTTCTAAGATGGATGAGGAGATGGGAGAGTGGGAAAGTGATTACTGCGGGCTGTTGTTGTCATTTCTATTCATAAGAATGTGCAAAACAAAAGCGGGGGGGATATCAGTGTTATTTAGGTGAAATAAACTTAGGTTTAATTTTAGATACAAATATTTTACATTATAAATACATCTTCATTTAAACCCGGGACTTTTGAAGTCATATTCCTGAAACTGAGTGATATTTTACTCCATGATTAAAAAAAAATAAAAATCAATTATACAAACTATTTAATCATGAATGCTTCATAATTTTTATACTCAGGAAATATTTAGCTCAAAAGCATAGAACAGAACCATTAAATTGCTTGAAAGTGATAATGAGTACAGACGATTAAATAAAGTTCAAGCACAGAAGTTAGATGGGTGGTTGCAGAGCTGAAACATCAGAAAAATGAGGGGATATATGAAAGAATGAGAATAAATGCTAGCTCACAATCTGGTTTTAAAAGCATAAAAACTGCAACTTGTATGTTTTGCTTACCAGAAAAGTGCCTCCTTAAAAGGGCTATCTTCTCCACTTTCCAGTCAAACTCTGTGATAGACCTCTTTCTCTTCCCACCCATCTTGGCCAACACAGATAGCTAAGGGGAAAGTGATATTTGTACAGCTGTCAGTTTATATAACTCTAAGGAATACATATTTTCTATCAGCTAGATTACTAGCAAGATCAACTGGATTCAGGCTACCTCCAGCAAATATTCAGAGGGCCACAGGGGCTGTGCCTATATGGAAGGGAGAGTACCTGAACTCTGACAAGATGATAGTCCATACTGCTCAGGTTCGAGCACCACTGCTGTCCTGGTTTCAGGCTAAGCCAGCTTTGGTTCCCCAGGACATTGCCCAAGTATAGCGTGAACAGGACAACTTGCAGGCCACCTCTCCGAGGAGGCAGTATGATTCAAGCTCTGGCAGATCTGGCTGTCCACTTTGCACAGGTCTTGTCAGTGGACTTTGAATCTTCAAAGCCACTTCCCATGCCAAAACAGAGTGTATGAAATATGTACCATGAAACACATATACACTTGCTCTCCCACTATGAAAACATCATTCTGATGGGCTGCAGTGCTTTAGTAAAGTAACATTCAACTAAAAACAAACAAACAAAAAATCATAATTTTTCCTTAGGACCATAAGAATACCACATGAGACTCAAAACAGCCTCATGGAGCAGTGCTGTGCAAAACAAGTGTGAATACTTTGTGTCTCATGGACCGAGGGTCAAAGACCCTGCTCTACTTAAACATATAGCTGAAGCCAGAGTAACGTAAATGAAATGTGGCTAAACAATTTTTTTTTAGTTTAAAATTTGTGTGGTTCTTGTTGTTTTATTTAGTTGCTGTTCAGCAAGACATATTATAAGAGAGTATACCAGCATCACTTTGTCCAGAACAGGAGAGAGACATCAAATACCCAGCTGTGAAAGACATTTCTTCATAATAACATTTTAGTGATCTGCCCTCACAGCAGCCCTTCTCTTTTATATGAAGTTACTAAATTTACAAGTGGACTATGACTTGTCTAGCACTAGAAAAACTTGAAAAGAATGGCTCTTGTACACATACAAAATCAGAAACAGAACAGCCTTTACCTTCACAGCATTCTACCATGACATGTGGAAGATCCCCTCTCTACCCTCACTATGTCCATTCTTTTTATTCACCAGCACTCAAATCATTTAGAGTAAAAAATGTTGCTCCTAAGGCTCAACGCAAGTACTCAACACTGCTCTAATGCCTTTGAGCGTGGCTTGGTATCCAGTGTTATGCCTCGTTGACAGATGATCTTGCTGGCCTCTCCTATTTACTCCAGATACTGGAGCAAGGGTCAAATTTTTAAATGCATTTAAGCATTGAATTCCTACTGAAATCAACAGCAGAATGTATTTGCAAAGCTTAACTTTAGTTTTTCATCTCTCTCTGTAAAGGTTCAGCTTAGTGTCAATCCTTACTTCTCCAAAAAGGAAGAGTTATTCAACTATAATTTCTTGAACTAGGGGGATCATGCTTTTTAGAAGAAACAGTTAGTAACAGAAACTGGATTTCAATTCTTGCAGTCACTGAAGCCAGAAAGAGTTTTGTCAATAATATTGATAGCTGAAGGTTTTCAGGTTCTTATTTTCAGAAGAACTGGTAGATCCCATTTTCAATAGTGAATTAGACACTTAGGAATACCTAAATCACCGGCTTTCAAGAGGGTGAATTACTTTTGCTTAGGAGACTCAGCTACTTTTGATAAAATTACCCTTAGTGACTGCCAGGAAGGCAATACTTCACAAAAGTAAAATTGAAGTCAAATACTTCTGGATGACATTTTTTAAGACATTCTCCACTTCTCATTTTCAGCCTAATAATAACATTTATATCTTTATCAAACATAGAATATTTTAATCATTGCTTCCATAAGTTTAAAAAGCAAATATTTTTGGCTGCTATTAAACATTAATATTTTTCATTATTAACTTCAGCTTACATAGATAGCTTTTATACTTATTTACTAAAAATAACAGTCTTGAAGCATTCCAAGAACAACAGGCAATGCAAAATATAGCTCATTTATTTCATTTCTAACTCTGTGTTTCTTCATTCATCCTTTGTTTCTTTTCAGTGTTAGTTGTCTTGTTTGCAGCCCTCAAGAGACAGAGGAAGAAAGAACCTTTGATCATCTCAAAGGATGATGTTCGGGACAACATTGTGACCTACAATGATGAAGGGGGTGGGGAAGAAGACACCCAAGCTTTTGACATTGGCACACTCAGAAATCCAGAAGTGAGAGAGGAAAGTAAGATGAGAAGAGATGTCATCCCAGAAACTATATTTCAGATAAGACGGACTACACCTCTTTGGGAAAACATTGATGTGCAAGATTTTATTCATCGAAGACTAAAGGAAAATGATTCAGATCCAGCTGCCCCTCCTTATGATTCACTAGCAACATACGCTTATGAAGGAAATGATTCCATAGCAAATTCACTTAGCAGCCTGGAATCACTTACCACAGATGGCAACCAAGACTATGATTACCTCAGTGACTGGGGACCTCAGTTTAAAAAATTAGCAGACATGTATGGTGGAGAGGACAGTGACTGAGACTGAAAAAGTAATCTGTGACCTGATAAGTGTTAGTGGAATTCATGTCTATGTTACTAGATAAAGTGGCCTACTCTCTTTTACTTGGGATTTTTTATTTTTTTTTTTTACAAAAAAATAGGTGTTGTCTCAGTAAGGGTTTTGCTTAATTAAGTCAACAGAAATGAATATGAGTGATTTAGATTTTTTTTTTTTTTAATCTATAATTCACCTTCTCTTCCTAGAAACCTCTGAAGAAAGGTTTTCATTTACAATGAAAACACAATAAAAGGCTTTTTGTGCCTTTAATAATGAGGTAGATTTTTCTTATTATTATTTTAAGTGCTTTGCTTTACCTTTCTGACTATCTGGGACATTGTGCATCCATATTGTAATATAATCTCAGAATTATACTTCAGAAAACATTAATATTACTGCCATATTTATTGAGTTGAAGAATGTCTGTGTGTTGACTCATCATGATATTTTTATATATGTATATTTATATTTTTGTATTTTTATTAAATAAATTAGTATTTATAAAAATACCATTTACTCATGTACTTTGTTAATTACAAGTTGTCCAATCTTTATGAACAATAGGAAATTTTTGTGCAATACTTGATTGATTACTTCTTACAATGGATTAGTGATTGAAATGTACCATGCAAGAACAATATGGAGGGAGTGATCTGTAATGGCAATGCAGTGTAGGAAAAAAAAAAAAAAAAAAAAAAAAAAAAAAAAT
>CM021732.1:76243106-76288044 GCA_011075105.1 Heteronetta atricapilla | reverse complement strand
AAGAAAGAAAGAAAGAAAGAAAGAAAGAAAGAAAGAAAGAAAGAAAAGCAGCAAAATGGGGAAGTCAAACATTTTTGCCTCTGTTGTTGGAAGATGTATGGGGCAATAAATAAATTCAGAGAATGTAAAATGGATGTTTCTTCCTATACACCTATAGTCTGTGTATATCTGTATGTGTAGGTGTATAATATATACGCATGTATAAAAGTGAATCTCTTATTTGTAGAGTTAGCCAATAGACAGTAAGTGCCACTTCTACTCATCAGAGAGGATAAACCAAGGGCAGAATACAAGACACATTAAACTATTTTCACACCAAAATAAATAAAATAATCTGATTTTTCAGTAGCTTGCTCTTAGACGGTGTATTTTACACTTCAGCTCCAGCTCATGAATCATAATTCTAACTTGGAGGGATCTGGCCTGAATTTTACTTAAAAAACACTTCCAAATTTGTGATTTTGCATTTTTGTTAAGACCTCACATAAAGAGAAATGCAGAAAGAGGGCTGTGAATATAATTCCTTTTGCCTTCCAAAGAAATCCTGTTGATGTTATTTCTGCAGAGAAAGTGAATGTGCAATCAGCCCACTGGCTGTCACAGGGCACCCTGAAAGAGTTCTCTTTCAGATCCCACCCCCGCCCCGCCATCCCCATTCAAAGCAAAGCACTCTGCAACACCTTCAACCACTCCAGAAAAAATCATTAGAATACCTTTTAAAAAATTTCAGATGACCACTAGAATCCTAAGAAGTGATAGTGTCTTGTCACAACTTCAGTGGTTTTATTCCTCTTGCTAGTATGCACTATTTAGCAAGAAATACATTTTCATTGCTGTTCCATGATTTAAAATGTGAGCATATTCCTGATTTTGCTCATTTTACTATGGAATCTGACACAGCTTCTGTCATAACACATATTAATATACCTTCATCAAGTTTGGAATGAACTCTATAATTTTAAAAAGCATTTGCTTTTAGAGTCAGTGTGCCAAGCATTTCTCCCTTCACTTCTTACAGGGGAATGACAAGCTGTACAAAGGAAGCCTGCACAAATAGATTTTGATATATTTTTTTTTTTTTTTTTTTTTTTTTGGTGGAAGTAAAATGATTATAACTATTCAGTGCTTGTAGTTCTGTCCTTCAATTTGCTTTCTGAGTTACTCACAGATATTTAGACCACATTAGCAACAGTTTATTATCCTGTAGTGCAAGGATATTTTGGAGCAGTACAGAATAAAAAATAATAATAATAATAATAAAAAAAAACAGTCCAGGGTCCTTGCAGCCCTCCCTCCCTTCCAGCATCAAGAGTTAGAAGGACCATCCTAGATACTGTACCACATAAGTACATATCTGGCACTTACTACTGGAAGAAGAGGTGAAAACTAGAGTTTCATGAATAAAAACGGGGAGAAGGAAATTAGGGTGGGATTTTTGGCACTTGAGAATTGCTCTTAATGGCTGTCAGGAAGCAGGCTGCTAGTTGCTAGGAGCAACGATAATAATACTTACTTATATAAAGCTTTTCACCCCTAGTTTTTAAAGGATTTCACAAAGAAGGTCAATATCATTATCACCATTTTACAGGTAGGAAAATAACTTATTTGTGCACCAGTTTCCCCAAGGACATCCAGCAGGACAGTAGTGGAGACAGGAGGAGAAGCCTGCTCTTCTCCTTACATGCCACACTGCCTTGAGAATGATAGGTTGCCATTTAGGAGGCTTTAGTTTATGTACTCTCACTGCTTAAGCTGATGAGAAATTTTGTTCTTTAATAGAGCTTTTACTGCTCCAAGAACTTCAGACATCTTAAAAGAAAATGGTGTTCCATGGGATACCTAGAGTTGTGCATTCTTTCCAAATTAAGGTTGTGCTTTGGACAAGCATGTGTTTCTGAGTGAAGTCCAAGCTAGCTGTAAGAGCAGTTGAGGTGCTTTTCAGAGATTGCTTCTTGAAGACAGAATTAAAGAGGCTATTAATTCCAGGTACAAAGTGAAAAGGAAAGATTCTATAAAAACTACAGCGACATGTCCAGATTTGGCAAAGAAGTAGTTTTAACCCAAAAGTTAATCTTTAATTTAAAACAGATGACAGTAGTACAGAAGGGGCATGTAGTGAAAGAATACCAAGTTGTAGTACCCAACATCAGCTGGCCGCCACTCCTTCAGAGTTATTTTGTTATTATAAAGGACTCCTTCCATGCCTTTCCATTTGATCTCTTGATGAGATGTTATATTTTGATTGCTGAAAAAAAATAATAATATTAATAATTGCTTTCCCCCAGAAGTGTCAGATTGGTAATTTAATGACAAGTCTTTAGGAGAAAAAACCTGTCCAGCACTCAGCAGTGATGCAGAGAGAAAACAAGGCGTGAAGAGGCTCTTCAACACAATCCCCTGTGCAAGGGAAGGGCTCCGTCTACTTCAGCTAATGCTCAAATTAGGATACAGAATGGACACCAGACAGCAGAGCACCATATAAAGAATCTCAACCAAGAGCCAAATGCTGTCATATGCTGTCATCTTCAACTTTCTGACTAATAGGGAAGTTTGATCTTTTCCAAAGTAATGGCAGTGTCCTTTCCTCTGTGCCATGGCTAAAGGACTTCAGGCATGCTGTCTGATAGTGCTACAGTATTTGTTGTCACTGGTGCATGGCCAGTGTTTTACAGACAAATTTTTGCACAGCACTACCAGTGAGGGCCAGATTTCACCCAGTGCATTTTTCTTCCAGTCCTTGACTTGATGCTGTACTTCCCAACATGAAAATCATTGCACAATACCGTGACAAATCAAAACACTATAATTTGTTAGAGGAGACAAAACCCTCATATTAGTGGCCTTCTTTATCTCAGTTTTCTGAAAATTCCTTAAAAAATGAAATAAAAATAAATTATGTGTTACATCATTAATACTAACAGATGCATGAAGAACTGATGTAATCTGACACAATTTACATGTGTTTGGGTTTATGGATGCCTTCATTAGGACCATGAAAGGCTAGAAAATCTCCAATGCCATCATGTAGTATAAGCTTTTTAAGTCCAAATGGAAATATAGTTATAAATTGTTTAATAAAAGTTCTCACTTATAAATTGCAAAGATTTTATTGCAAAGTATTTTTGTAAGGTAACTTTCATAATGTATACGTCCTGACATGCCCTATAACTACATTTAGGGAGATCTGGCAATTAGTACTTTTCTCATTTCAACTCACTTTTAACTTATGTCCATAAGTCAGTTTATGAGAGAATGGTAGAATGATACAATATCCCAAGCTTGACGGGACCCACCAGGATCATCAAGTACAATCTTTTTACCTCACTTTTCAGCCAGTAGGGCAACACACTGCCCGAATTTTATAGTACAGAACCATTAGCACACATATGGAGGCAGAAGAGTGGAGTTTTGAAGCCTCTGGTTTGAAATTAAAAGATAAATCTGTTTGCAACAAAGGTGCATAGTACACACTTCATGTGTAATACATACATACTCTAAGTATATTTTCCTATGTAATTACATAGCAATTTATCCTGTGGGTCTTGTACAATATGCAGTTCTTTAAAGTATAGCATACAACTTTTTTCAAGCCAGTACACTGAAGCATCCAGGTGTTGGATTACAGGAAAGTAATAGAAACATAGAATGTCTTGGGTTGGAAGGGACCTTAAAGATCATGTAACTCTAACCCCTCTGCCATAGGCAAGGGTGCCACCAACTAGATTAGGTTGGCCAAGGCCCCATCCAGTCTGGCCTTGAACACCTCCAGGGATGGGGCATCTACGACTTCTCTGGGCTCTCTGTTCCAGTGTCTCACTACCCTTACAGTGAAGAATTTCCTCTAACGTCTAATTTAAATCTATCCTCTTTTAGTTTAAGACCATTCCCCCTTGTCCTATCATTACCTACCCGAGTAAAGTGGTGTTCTCCATTTTTTTTATAAAACCCATTTAAGTACTGAAAGGCTACAATGAGGTCTTCCCAGAGCCATTTCTTCTCTAGGCTGAACATCCCCAGCTCTCTTAGCCTTTCTTCACAGGAGAGAGGCTCCAGCCTTCTAATCATTTTTGTGGCCCTCCTCTAGACTAACTCTAACATATATACACCTTTCTTGTGCTGGGGGCCCCACATCTGGACATAGTACTCCAGGTGGGACCTCAAGAGGGCAGAGTAGAGGGGGACAATCACCTCCCTCGACCTGCTGGTCATAACTCTTTTGATGCAGCCCAGGATGATGTTGGCCTTCTGGGCTGCAAGCTTGCACTGCTGGCTCATGTTTAGCCTTTCATCTTGCCAGAAACCTCAAGTCCTCTGCAGGGCTGCTCTCAATGAATTCTTCTTCCAGAGTGTACTTCTGCCTGGGATTGCCCCAAGCCAGGTGCAACACCTTGAATTTGGATTTGTTGAACCTCATGCAGTTTACACAGGCCCACTTCTCCAGCCTGTCCAGGTTCTTTGGATGGCATCTCTTCCTTCATTGGTACGAACCACACCATTCAGCTTGGTGTCATCTGCATACTAGTGAGGGTACACTCAATCCCATCGTCTATGCCATTGATGAAGATATTGAAAAGCACCAGTACCAAGACAGAACCCTGAGGGACACCAGTCATCACCAGTCTCCAGCAGGGCAAAGAACCATTGACCACTACTCAATGCCTGCCATGTCATGGCTATCCTGCCAAAGATGGAAACCCTGGATGAAGGAGATACAAAAGATATTGCTGGCCTGGATGACAAAAATCAAAAGCAGCTATATAACATTCAGCTCCACACCTTCATTCTTCCAAACTCAGTTACTTTTCTGATTCAATAAGGGTTGCATCTAAATCAAAGTTTTTCTTCCCAGCAACAGTCCAATATGGAGGTAACAGTCCATTACAGGCAAGTCTTTCAAGCTGCAACACCATCATGGAATTATGTCCAGATGATTTTATGGTTTCCTGCAGTTCCATTTAGTGATAGTATTGTTCTAAATATCCTAATGAAACAGGACACTGAAGACCTGGGTGAATGCACATGTAGAAATCAAAGTTCATTGATAAGAGTGTTTTCCAGCTTTGAGAGGCACATGGTAGTGATTATCACATTATACTAAGCTGCTCCAGACTTTATTTTGTACTCCTTCCAGAACAAATTATTTGGACTTGGACAGAGCATTTAGCAATCAGTCCTATAGCACCATACCCTTTCCTTACAAAATGTGCTGAAGGTGCATGATGTCACATAGAACCTGTACAAATTTCCTTTGATAGAGAACATACACTGTTAAAAAGTATAAATTTAGGCCTTACAAGTATGTAAGGCATACTTGTTTGAAAGGCATAAGCCTTTCAGCCTATACAGTGCCTATCAACAGGTCTGAACCAATAAGTCATTCCTTATCAAGTTCAAGAACAAACTGAACAAAACTTTCATCTTTTACCAAGTTCAAGAACAAATTCATCTTCACCTGAGTTTCTTGTCCACTGCTATCCCTTCCCCATCCTTTGCCATTAACCCCAAGACTTTTGCCTACATACTTTCTGAGTATATTCACTGTTGCATATTGCTTTGTGCATCCACATACATTAGTGTTCCATGGACCCAGAATTAAGCCTTCTAATTTTGTAGTATTAATTTGTTCATTGAATAAACTGCACAAGCAACCATGGATGGGCCTTTGCTCTCCATAATATTGTTGCTGGTGATGATTTCCTACTAATAGTTTGTTCAAGTAAGCAGTCAAGTAGAGCGGGCTGAAATATGTTTTTCTGTCTTCCTCCTGACATGGAAAAATTCCTTCAGCAGTTTAGCTCTTTTGGGTTGGTTTTGATATTGGGTAACTAGCATTTTTCATAAAAGATGCCTTATTGGAAAAGAATGGAATTATCTTAAATGTTTCTATCTCAATAAAAATAAATTTCAATATTCAATAAATTTCCATTTCAATAAAAACAAAATAATTTATGAAAAACCAACTCATTCTCATTTCAAGACTGTAAAGAGTGTTTATAGCTTTTCTTTCTCGTTTTTTTTTTTTTTTTTTTCGGGGGGGGGGGGGTGAAGGACGTTCTGTCTTCTGCGTAACTATAAGCAAGCTAATAATCAGCAGCCTCTGTAAATGAAAGGAGAGGGGAACTTGTTCAGTACGCATCCTGAACTGTTCTGGACCATCATTTTACATTAACACATTACAGACATTTTACATTAACACATTTAAGACATTAACAGATCCGTCTACCATAAAGCTTTTAATTTCTTTTGATTTCATTCAAACCCTCAATAGCTCCTATTTAATCATGATCTATGTTTACTTTAAGTCTGCTACCTGATTTTCTATAGAAACTATAAGATCAGGTTGAACAATTTTTTTATATTCATTTGTTTTTTAAAATTATTTAAATATCTTTACATATATAATTTTGAATAGTTAATTTGAAAAAAAAAAAATAAAAATCTGGAGGTTAAATGACACTGGCTGAAGTTCTGAAGGCTATCATTTGCAGATGATTATTGTAACATTGTTTCAGTTTCCTGAAAACCTACATAGCTCATAAGAGGCTATAAAACTTCTTTGTGGTAACTAATTGCTTAAGAATGAAAAACTAATAGAAAATAGATTTATTTTTATTTTTACTTTCACTTTCATACAATAAATGGAGTATTGTAGAAAGAGAGGGACAAGAGGATAATGTTCACATACAAGTAGACAACAGATCTCATAATGTGGACAACAGATCTCGTTTGAATCTGGGAGACATCAAAATATAACATGAAAGTTATACAGATATCAGAATAGTAATATGAACTATGTTACATGTACAGGGAGATGAAAGAGAAATTTGGAAGCAAAAATTGGCATAAAACATTCTGATCACATTTAAAATAACACGAGCATCACAGAATGTAGCCAGACTGATAAAAGGCCGCATAGCGATCTGTCAGAAATGTGACCAAGAACAGGAAGTGGCTATACAGATGCCTATGGGCCTACATTATGCTATCAGTTTCAGTAGTGAGGAGAAGCAGAGAACTGTAAAAGGATACATTGGTAGATTGTTATTGTTGGGTATTGTTTTTGTTGTTGTTGTTGTTTGTTTGCTTGTTTTTTAATCACGGTATCAACAGTGATGGTTTTCAAACCTTTCTCAGTCACAAATGGTGTAATATTTATACCATTTGTATTCAAAAACACACAATTCCCAAACTTGACTTTTATTTTTTAAACTAGCTTGTTCATATTATAAGAACTCTGTGTAGCATCCTCAATATAACTTGAGGTACTATTTCTAAGATGTGAATTTACATACATATTTTTATTGCTAACAGACAATACAGTAAATAGTTTAGAAAAAAACAGGGGTTTCAAATGTATTAACTGCCAGTGACTTCAATATCATATTTACTCTGTTTCCTAGTAAAAAATGTTGTTTTGATTCTTAGCAGTGCCTTAAAAACAGCATGGGAGCAGGAAGTCAAGCTGTGTCCCTTTTCTGCTCATGCATCACCCACAGTTCTGCAATTAGAACTTTCAGAGAGAAAAGGGAAACAGAAGGAAGGAGAATAGTTTCAGGTATCAAAAAAAAAAAAAAAAAAAAAAAGTTAAAACTTCTTGCATTATCACATAAGTAATAAAACAAGTAATCCAGCCAGTACCCCAGGTGTAAACTACAGGATGATTTAAACAAACAAACAAACAAACAAACAAAACCACAACCAACCACCATCACCACCAAACAAACAAACAAGCAACAGGCAGGATGAAAGCAGTTTCCCATGATAGAGATGCACCATTGCACCATACTAGGTATAGTCTACAACACATTTGTCTTCAAAATCACAGTTTTCCATTTAATGTTAGAAATAGGGACATACAGACTGACTATGAGGAGATTGATATCCAAGCACTTCTCTCTTAGACAGAAGAACTATCTCCCTAGGACAAATGTAGAAGCTTGTTTACTTGATACAATTTAAATTAACTAAGAGAAGATCAAAAACTAATATAGTAGAGAAACATTATGTTAAAGCATAAGGGATGGAAGGAGATGAAAGGGTAATTACTAAAACAATAGTCCTCTTTTACAACAACAGTGTCTGAAATATTAAATACTTGTATATATGTCCCCTTTCTTTTGACACAATATTGAGATGCAGAACCTAGTCCTAGAAGCTGCAGAGCTTATCCACTGGCAGATCTTTGCATATTTGCAAAATAACTCTATCAAGTTGTCTTTATATGGCAAAATCCTATTTTTTTTTTGAAGAAGTTCTCATTTCCTAACACTGCTATATAAGCATAAGCCCTTTGGGGCATGGTAATGCCAAATTTACAATCCTGCTGTGCTTTTTATGCATGTTTTCAAAAAGAAATGTTTATGCTAATACAGAAAAATGCTTGAATCAGCCCACAATGTGTCATTTATATGTTCCCATTTCTTAGGAATTTATATATATACAAAGGTGCTTCAACAGTCTTAATTTCAGCATTATACAGAAGAAACAAGAAGAAAATATTAAATATTTTGGTTGTATTTGAAAATTATTAAACATGACATTCAATGCATCAGCTGTTAACAGCATACATTTCTTGGGTTGCTTCTCAGGATGTAATCAAAGAAAAACAAATCACCAATATGTCAGATACGGAAATTTAAATCTCAGTAGCATATAAACATTTTGTATGCTATATTCATATATAAATATTAGCCTTCCCATGTGGAACTTTTCTTTATTCTTTCCCATTTATTGTATAATACAACTCTGAAGTATATTTGATATACTGACATTATCATAGTGGGATATACACAGAATAGGAAAACGATTATTAAAAAAAAAAAAAAAAAAAAAGAAAAAAGAAAAACAGGAAGAGTACTTTGGTGTTTTCTGTAGGAAATACCAGCTGGCAGTAGGGTTCTCTGACTGGTTCGCTGATTGGCTTCTATCTTTTCTGTCCCACTTCCTCTGTCACTCAGAAGGCTACCAACATAGCACCCTCAGGCAGAACTGCCAACCTTCACAGCAAGCAAGGGTGGGTTTCTGCACACAAAGAGTCAGGCCTCTTTGTGTGCCCTGAATCACAGTTTGCTAAACATAAAGCTGAACTGAAAAGGTGTGTGTTGTGGTTTAACCCGGCCGGCAGCTAAACACCACACAGCCGTTCGCTCACCCTCGCCCTCCCTCTCTGGGATGGGGGAGAGAAACGGGAAAGTGAAGCCTGTGGGTTGAGATAAAGACAGTTTATTAAGATAGAAAATAATAATAATAATAATAATAATAATATGTACAAACAAGTGATGCACAATGCAATTTCTCACCACCCGCTGACCGATGCTCAGCTCAACCCCGAGCAGCCGGCCCCCCACCCTGGCTAGTCACCCCTATATATTGTTCAACATGACGTCAGATGGTATGGAATACCCCTTTGGCCAGTTTGGGTCAGCTGTCCTGGGTCTGTCCCCTCCCAGCTCTTGCTGCCCCCCCAGCCTGCCCGCTGGCAGGACAGAGAGAGGAGCTGAAAAGTCCTTGGCTTAGTGTAAGCACTGCTCTGCAGCAATTAAAACATCATCATGTTATCAGCACTCTTCTCATCCTAATCCAAAAACATAGTACCCTACCAGCTACTAGGAGGAAAAATAACTCTGTCCCAACTGAAACCAGGACATATATCCACCCCTTATTCCATACCATTTATGTCATGCTCAGGTTACACTCTTTCCAATACATTCTAGTTAATCACTATTTTCATCTAGGGTAGTAATGACACACAGTATTATGTAATAATTAACATAATACAACTCAACTCATGGGGTATTCTTACCCAGTATTAAATCCCCTTGAGGTACACACCGGACCTCCCCATTCTTTTGCATTACCCACCAAGTGCATCCAGGTCCTTGAGCAAAAACAACCCCATGGATGGGTTTGCCTTTTCCTGGGGCAGGAGTAGCCCAGACTGTTTTACCCAGCATGTTTCTTACATGCACTACAGGAACTTTATCCCCTTCTACTGTGCGTAGCAGGTTTGATTGGGCTGGTCCAGCTCGGTTGGTAGATCCCCTAGTATTGACTAACCAGGTGGCCTTTGCCAAATGTGTATCCCAATTTCTGAATGTCCCAGCACCCATTGCTTTCAGTGTAGTCTTTAACAGTCCATTGTATCGCTCAACTTTACCGGAGGCTGGTGCATGATAGGGGATGTGATACACCCACTCAATACCATGTTCTTTGGCCCAAGTGTCTATAAGGTTGTTTCGGAAATGAGTCCCGTTGTCTGACTCAATTCTTTCTGGGGTGCCATGACGCCATAGAACTTGTTTTTCAAGGCCCAGGATAGTGTTTTGGGCGGTGGCATGGGGCACAGGATATGTTTCCAGCCATCCGGTGGTTGCTTCCACCATTGTAAGTATGTGACGCTTGCCGTTGCAGGTTTGAGGGAGTGTGATGTAATCAATCTGCCAGGCCTCTCCATATTTATATTTCAGCCATCATCCTCCATACCAAAGAGGCTTTGACTGTTTGGCTTGCTTGATGGCAGCACATGTTTCACAATCATGAATAACCTGTGCTATAGTGTCCATGGTCAGGTCCACCCCTCGATCACGAGCCCATCTGTATGTTGCATCTCTTCCTTGATGGCCTGAGGTGTCATGGGCCCATAGGGCTATAAATAATTCACCCTTATGTTGCCAGTCCAGGTCCACCTGAGCCACTTCAATCTTAGCAGCCTGATCCACCTGCTGGTTGTTTTGATGTTCTTCAGTAGCCCGATTCTTGGGCACATGAGCATCTACGTGGCGTACCTTTACGACCAGGTTCTCTACCTGGGCAGCAATATCTTGCCACAACACAGCAGCCCAGATGGGTTTGCCCCTGCGCTGCCAGTTGTTCTGTTTCCATTGCTGTAACCACCCCCACAGGGCATTTGCTACCATCCACAAATCAGTGTACAGGTAGAGAACTGGCCACTTTTCTCGTTCAGCAATATCTAAAGCCAGCTGGATGGCTTTCACTTCTGCAAATTGACTCGATTCACCTTCTCCCTCAGCAGCTTCTGCAACTTGTCTTGTAGGACTCCATACAGCAGCTTTCCATCTCCGATGCTTTCCCACAATGCGACAGGATCTATTGGTGAACAGGGCATATCTCCTCTCATTTTCTGGTAGCTCGTTGTACAGTGGGGCTTCTTCAGCACGGATCACCTCCTCCTCTGATGACATCCCAAAGTATTTGCCTTCTGGCCAGTCCATAATCACTTCCAAGATTCCTGGATGACTGGGGTTTCCTATTCAATCCCGCTGGGTAATCAGTGCAACCCACCTGCTCCATGTAGCATCAGTTGCATGATGTGTAGAGGGGACCCTTCCTTTGAACATCCAGCCCAGTACTGGCAGTTGGGGTGCCAGGAGGAGCTGTGCTTCAGTACCGACCACTTCTGAAGCAGATCAAACTCCTTCATATGCTGCCAATATCTCCTTTTCGGTTGGAGTGTAGCGGGCCTCAGATCCTCTGTATCCCCGACTCCAAAACCCTAGGGGTCGACCTCGAGTTTCCCCAGGTTCTTTCTGCCAGAGGCTCCAGGTGGGGCCATTCTCCCCGGCTGCGGTGTAGAGCACATTCTTTACATCTGGTCCTGTTCGGACTGGCCCCAGGGCTACTGCATGAACTATTTCCTGCTTAATTTGTTCAAAGGCTTGTCGTTGCTCAGGGCCCCATTCAAAATCATTCTTCTTACGGGTTACTTGGTAGAGTGGGCTTACAATCAGACTGTAATTTGGAATGTACATTCTCCAAAACCCCAAAACACCCAAGAAAGTTTGTGTTTCCTTTTTGCTAGTTGGTGGAGACATAGCTGTTATTTTGTTGATCACATCCATTGGGATTTGACGACATCCATCTTGCCATTTTATTCCTAAAAACTGGATCTCTCGTGCAGGTCCTTTAACTTTATTTTGTTTTATGGCAAACCCAGCCTTCAGAAGGATTTGGATTATTTTCTTCCCTTTCTCAAAAAGTTCCTCTGCTGTGCCACCCCACACAATGATGTCATCGATGTACTGAAGGTGTTCAGGAGCTTCCCCTGCTCCAGCGCAGACTGGATCAATCCATGGCAAACGGTATGGCTATGTTTCCACCCCTGGGGCAGCCGATTCCACGTATATTGGACTCCCCTCCAAGTAAAGGCAAACTGTGGCCTGCACTCTGCTGCTAGAGGGATGGAGAAAAATGCATTAGCGATATCAATTGTGGCATACCACTTGGTTGTCTTTGATTCCAGTTCGTACTGGAGTTCTAGCATGTCTGACACTGCAGCGCTCAGTGGTGGTGTGACTTCATTCAGGCCACGATAGTCCACCATTAGTCTCCACTCACCATTAGATTTTCACACTGGCCATATGGGACTATTAAAAGGTGAATGAGTCTTACTGATCACTCCTTGGCTCTCCAGTTGACAAATTAGCTCATGGATGGGAATCAGGGAGTCTTGGTTGGTGCGATATTGCCGCCAGTGCACAGTTTTAATAGCGATTGGCACTTGTTGTTCTTCGACCCTCAGCAACCCCACAACAAAAGGGTCCTCCGAGAGACCAGGCAAGGTAGACAACTGTTTAATGCCCTCTGTCTCTAAGGCAGCTATGCCAAAAGCCCAGCAGAACCCTTTGGGGTCCTTGAAATATCCTCTTCTAAGATAGTCTATGCCAAGGATGCACGGAGCATCCGGGCCAGTCACAATAGGGTGTTTTTGCCACTCATTCCCAGTTAGACACACTTCAGCTTCTAATACAGTCAATTGCTGGGATCCCCCCGTCACTCCATGAATACTGATGGGCTCTGGCCCTTCATGGTTTGATGGCATTAGAGTACATTGTGCACCGGTATCTACTAAAGCTCTATACTTCTGTGCGTCTGACATGCCAGGCCATCAAATCCACACAGTCCAATAAACTCGATTGTCCCTTTCCTCCCCCTGGCTGGAGGCAGGGCCCCTCTAATCCTGGTCAGAATCTTCATTCCTGTGTTTAAGGGACTGCCTGCTGGAAGTTGGAGCAGCAAATTTTTCAGAGAACCCCTTTTTCCCGCTTGTTTTCTTTTGCAACTCACCTACCCGTGCCTCTAGGGTCGCGGTGGATTTTCCATCCCATTTTCTCATGTCCTCTCCATGGTCACGTAGGTAAAACCACAGGATAGCACGAGGTGTGTATCCACCATATCGTCTTCCTTGCATGGATGAGCGCTTACCCCTAATAGCAGAGACATTGGTTTGTACAGGGGGGGAGGAAAGTACACTCTTTTTAAGTTGCTGGACCTCTTCAGAAAGTTTCTCCAAGGTATTCTCTTTTAGTTTCTGGAAGCTTTCAGAAAGTTTATCCACAGCCGAGACGCAGGCCTGTAGGGAAAAGGAGAGACTTTCTTTGTACTGCCGGAGTTGTTTAACCACATCACCCACTGAGGGTTCGTCATCCTCTTTCCAGGCCATTATTGCCAATGAGCTGGCATATGATGATGGTGCACTCCGTACAAAATTCCGCCACATGGGTCGTGTACACTTGACTTCATCTGGATCTACATGTATTTGACCATTGTCTGGGTCGGCATATATCACCTCCCGTACGGCTAATTCCCTCAGGTACTGGATTACCTTCTCCGTCTTCCCTGTTCCTGGCAGACATACGAGTTCTTCCTTGTAGGGATACTTTTCCCTTACAGCATACAGGATACGCCTCCAGAGGCTGTAGGATCGTACTCCTTCTCCAATTGCTTTGTCAATGCCTGCGTCTCTAGCAAGGGATCCCAGCCGACTGGCTTCCCTGCCGTCTATATCCACATAATTGGCTCCGGTATCCCAGCACCGGAGCAACCAGGTGACAAGGTGCTCACCTATGCAGCGACCAAAATCTTTTCGCATATCTCGTAGCTCACGCTGGTATAGGCTTTGGGAAACTAGTGTTGTCTTTTCAACATCCCCATCTTCATCGTCCTGCACCCCTGATGGCCCAGCCTCGTCTTCTCTGCGTTCTAAATGACCTGAGTCTCTATACCATTTTTTCACCTTGTCTACAGGGGCAGCTTGTACTGCTACAGGTCGTTTCTCTGACTCAGCCACAGAGTCTGCCACAGAGGTTGGAATACACTCTGCAGGGCCAACTTGCACTGCTACAGATCGTTTCTTTGGCCCAGCCACAGGGTCTGCCACAGGGGTTGGAATACAGTCTGCAGAGCCAACTTGCACTGCTACAGTTCGTTTCTCTGGCCCAGCCACATGAGCTGGAGCAGCTGGAGGACCTGGAGCTGGAGCGGCTGCAGGGGCTGGAGCGGCTGCAGGAGCAGGAGCTGGAGTGGCTGCAGGGGCTGGAGTGGCTGCAGGAGCTGGGTCTGGAGCGGCTGCAGGAGCAGGGGCTGGAACGGATGCAGGAGCAGGGGCTGGAGTGGCTGCAGGGGCTGGGGCTGGAGTGGCTGCAGGGGCTGGAGTGGCTGCAGGAGCAGGGGCTGGAGTGGCTGCAGGAGCTGGAGCTGGAGCAGCTGCAGGGGCTGGAGTGTCTGCAGGAGCTGGGGCTGGAGCATCTGCAGGAGCTGGAGCATCTGCAGGGGCTGGAGCAGGAGCTCTAGCAGAGATCTGCCTCAGGGCAGACCTCTGGATGAGATGCCTAAGTAGTTGTTTAACCTTAAACAAAACCTGAATCACATTCAAGAGACATAACAACAACACCATGCTGGTCTGCCTATCCCAAGGATATTCAACATCTTGGAGAGTTATCGTAACTAGCTCAGGGGATAAGAGGGTGCTAAAGGAGTGAGGGAGAGTGAACAAGTAGGGAAAAATATATTCCCCTGTCCCCTCCACAGACTGGCTCCCTGATGAAAAAAGGCAGCAGGCATAATTGTTAATGGTTTCCGAGATATAGTTTCCAAAGTACAGAGTTGACGACAGTGTTGAGTACAAATACCAAGTTAAAGTCATGGCCAGATACTTCATCATCTCGTAAGCTATTATTACACCGCACAGTACCATAATGATCTTAAACCAGGGCCCGGAAAAGTAAAACAGCACAACAGGGATCACATACAGAAAGTAATGTGCTATAAAATTCAGTGTGGAATACAGCCACAGCAGACCTGAGATGAAAGCAATCAACATTCTGATTAGCAACGATTAAGCAGCTCTAATACTTATACCAATTTTAGTTTAACATACTCTGGTCAGATCTGTTGTTATCTCAACCCTTCGTGCCCCACGTTGGGCGCCAAAAAGACTGTTGTGGTTTAACCCGGCCGGCAGCTAAACACCACACAGCCGTTCGCTCACCCTCCCCCCTCCCTCTCTGGGATGGGGGAGAGAAATGGGAAAG
This sequence comes from Heteronetta atricapilla, assembly GCA_011075105.1. Lineage (NCBI taxonomy): Eukaryota > Metazoa > Chordata > Aves > Anseriformes > Anatidae > Heteronetta > Heteronetta atricapilla. The sequence continues at coordinate 76,272,715 of CM021732.1, read as the reverse complement.
TGAAGCCTGTGGGTTGAGATAAAGACAGTTTATTAAGAGAGAAATAATAATAATGATAATAATAATAATAATAATATGTACAAACAAGTGATGCACAATGCAATTGCTCACCACCCGCTGACCAATGCCCAGCTCAACCCCGAGCAGCCGGCAGCCCACCCTGGCTAGCCACCCCTATATATTGTTCAGCATGACGTCAGATGGTATGGAATACTCCTTTGGCCAGTTTGGGTCAGCTGTCCTGGGTCTGTCCCCTCTCAGCTCTTGCTGCCCCCCCAGCCTGCCCGCTGTCAGGACAGAGAGAGGAGATAAAAAGTCCTTGGCTTAGTGTAAGCATTGCTCTGCAGTAATTAAAACATCAGCATGTTATCAGCACTCTTCTCATCCTAATCCAAAAACATAGTACCCTACCAGCTACTAGGAGGAAAACTAACTCTGTTCTAACTGAAACCAGGACAGTGTGCTTAGGAGTATGGGTCAGTTCTTCACTATGGACCTTTGCACCTTGAAAATTGGGGGAAAAATGCAGGTTATCATTTCAGCATATAAGCCCCAAGAGGCCATGAAGCTGATCTCATGAACAATTTTATTGCTTTTATTTTGTACTGAAACCAAAATATTTCAGGGTGAAAAAAAATCCTTGACTTTGAAGCCTACTTCATGTTTCATTTTAAGTACTTAGTAGCTTCAATAAATTTACCAGTTGAACATCTTAATTTTCATCAAATCTGTTCTACCTAGAAAAAAAGGTCACTAAAACTGACATGGCAGAATATGAAATTAAGATCAATTATAAAACTTAAGCCTGACCTATTGGAAATGTTTTTTGAATTATCCCCATTAATTTTGGAAGTAAAAATTCTTGTAGAATCTTCTATTTGATTACTAAGCTATATCATAACAAGTTAAAAACATGCTGCATAAAGATTAGTAAATTTAGATAAAAACACATTTCTTCAAAAAATTATTTTAATGAAGAACAGGACAAATAAAACTATAGATAAATATTTTGTTCTTGTTGTTGCTGTTTAATGCTTCTTTTTATATTTAATACATCCTTAAACATAACAAAGACGATAATGGAAGTTTGCTTAATTCTATGTATATTTTTTAACCTGGCCCTGAAAATGCTCTTCGAAGAAGAAAAAAAAAATAGTTCAACTGTATTATGTATTTCTAAACTTAATCCTTAGAAGTATAAGATTTTTAATATTACTTAAATTATTGTGATGAAAACTCCAGTTTGTCACAGAACATCACTAAATAACAGTACAATTTCTGTAGACATGGTTAACTAAAGAAAAACAAGTGTTGAACTGTGCACTGCATGCTTGCAAACTTGCCATTGTCAAATACATCAATGAAACTGCCATACAGGAAAACATAAACAAAGCCTGAAATCCCACCTTTAAACTGGATTGAATGTATTTAGGTTATTCCAACGAGCTGCTGTTTTAACTGAGTTTCAAGTCAAGTCTATCAATTTCTCTGCCCTTCTCCATTTTTTCTTTTTATTGTCTTATTTTTTCCCCACACTTCACTTACCAGTATCCATAATGGAATCTCTGGTATTGTACCCCAGTACTGCTTCACAGTTGAACAAATATTTAGGTAACAAAGCAACCTCAGAAATACCCTGCAGAACCCACTGTGCCCACTCAGAGACATTTGGCAGGGTATGACTTTCCTTGATGCCAGCTCCCTATCTCAGTGGAAAGGGACGTACTTGCTGTTAGTATGCAACATAAACAGAATATACTTGGCCAATTTACAGTTTGGTTACCTCTTTTCAGATTGCTAGGTCAATACTATTGCCTAACTCTGGGATTCTCGGGTCAGTTCAAGACAAGATTTTAGAGTTAATGACCAATGGAAGACTGGTGTGAATGGGATATTCAAACTCATAGTCTACAAGACACTCAAATTTTCCATCATAAAACAGCATAGTTTCACAAGAAGATTATCACAATTAAACATTCATGGATAGCTTTGAAGCAGAGAGCTTAACTTTTCACAGTACCTCATCTATGATAACTTATTTTGTTGGAAGTTTATGTTAAAATCTGTTGCAGTTTATCCTGTATTCATATGAACTGCAGGTTTCAGCATCTTTCATTGAAAAAATATATATATTTTTTAGTTCAATGATATGTCATGGTTTGTTTATGTCAGCTTTGCAAATCTGAAATGAATATCTATTTTTACCCTTATTTCAAAGAGAAATTGTGTCTATGCTTTGATTGAAAGATGATACTTCTCAATTCCCCTTATTAATCATACTTTCTATTTCATTTATCTATATTAAAATATGTTAAGCCTTGTCATTAAGATTCCATCTAATTAATCAGTTATGCTCACAGAATAGCTAATAATTTAGAAGCTATGTCAAAGGATATTGAAATGCATACATATGTCAACCATAGGCATGCTCTGAATCTTCACTAAATTATAGTTAAGGTTTTGTTAAAATTCAGCTATAGTTAATTGTGCCACATACCTTTTTTATTCTTTGGGGGGAGGAGGGAGGAGGAAGGAGAAGAGAAAGTAAAGTCTATCTTTCTTGAGGAAAAGCTGAATCTAGGTTCTGTTTTTCTGTGAAGTCTTTCTGCACTAATCTTAGAATAGAGCAACGTCCTTCTGAACAGGTATCATGAGGACAAAACCCTCCAAGTCTTTATGCAGTACAGCTTTAGACTAGCTTTACTGTTAGAGGAAATTGAATTTTATTCTTTGGTGAAAAGGATAGTGACTCCCTGTACATTGGGAAAAGCTTGTAGATGTAAGGGTGCACTAATAATTTTGTTAGTCTTTATTGGTTCAGCAATAATTCCCTCAGCCTCCCTAGTGATTTTGTACCACTGCCAGGAGTTGTTCACTCAGCCACTGAAAATACTAACTCAGTGCTATCATAAATGTTACTGCCAGATGCAGCTCATTCTAAAAAGCAGTATTACTAATAATTATATCCTTTCACAGCAAATCGATGTATCTAGTCAAAAAACAGAAAGCACATCTTGTTTTGCAACCATTATTTAAATACAGCTATGCTAAAACCATTGTTTTCCTTTCAATTTTGAAAAAAAAAAAAAGCCTTGTATATTATAAAATAATACAGTTATTTTACATTATCTGTGTATTCATTCACAACGATGCCAATTTTTATCACGAAGTGATGCCTTTTTAATGCCAGCAATTAAATCCTTAATCTGTTATTCCTCTCATTAAAACATGTAACTGAAACAATTTACAATTTATTATTGTAAAATGATATTGGAAACCTATTTGTTGTAGACAAGGAAACAGAGAAAGACTGTACAGTTAAGCATAGAAAATGGAAGATCATGAATCTAATCTTTTTATTTTATAGGCAGAAGTTTTATCAACACAAAGTTACCAAAATTTGAAAGACAAAAATGAGTTAGCGATTTGTAGAAAAGTAACAGCGTGATAACTAGAATTGCTATAGAGTTAGTTCAGAAGATGGGATTATTAAGAATGTCAAGTATTGAAATGAGGTTGAGGACTCTTCATTAGCCAAGAATAAGGGGACAATAACTACTTCAGGGAAAGAGGTTTCTATGGAAGCCACAGCAGAACCTACAATGAGATGGAGCTCTAAGAGAGAGCTTGCTTCCACATTACACTGTTTTCTTCTTGACCTTCTCTGTATTGTCCAGAATAAAGTGTATATGCATTCTGGGAAAGGTATCTGCAGGGGAGGAAAGATTCTTAAGTTAAAAATAAATAAATAAAAAGAAAGAGAAAGAGAGATAAGAAGTGAGGTGGGGGAGTAAAAGGATGCAAGCTCATTATATCTATCTGGAAGGTAAAGCTGTGGGGGAAAGGATGTTTCGTTTCTTTTTCAAAGACTTGTAAACTAGATTTTGTAGTTCACAGTGTATACCTGTGGGAGATTCTGGTAAAACATCCCACATTACTCTCCAAAGGTAGTCGTTTTATGACAGTATGAAAAACTAAAGGTCACAAAAGCCATATACATAAAATGCATTAAATTTTACCAATATTACCAATTTGCAAAGCATGACACAAGGGAAGTCAATTCCCACCTGAGTACATAATTAGTAAAGATACACATTTTTTATTTACAGTTTAATATTTACCCTTTAAAAGTCTATGAAAGTTTAGAATTGCTATGTCAAAAAATACCTTTGGTTTCATGCTCAAGTTTTTTGTGCACTGAAGAAGGGTTTAGAATATATGTAGTGCTGTATTACTGGTAGATCACCATGGGAATATTCTCAGATATTGTGAAAACTTAAATTATGTTTTGCAGTTGAAGGGCATAATCTGTATTTGCAGAGATCAATCACAATATGAAGTTTTGTTTCATTATCGTTATTTTTTTTTCCTCTTCTAGAAGATAATAACGTTTTCTGTCTGTAATAATATCGTTATTATTATCTTCTAGAAGAGGAAAAAAAAAAAACAGTAAAATATGAAAGAAAATCTGCTACACTTCTGAAACCACAGATAAAAGACTTACTCTGTTGTTGCTTTCTCTGTTAAGTAACACAGTTAAAATGACCAAAAAAATATATACAGCAAAACAGGATGTAATTTTCTGGGCTACTCTGCTAAGTGGCAATAATTTTACTGATACTTCTGATTAAATGGAATATATATATATACGTTTATATACATAAAGTGTCTATCACTATACATAAAGTGCCTATCACAACATATCACTATACATAAAGTGCCTATCACATAAACACTCTTTGGAACCACTCTGATGGCAGGATCTAATTTTCTGGGCTACTCTGCTAAGTGGCAACAATTTTACTGATGTTTCTGATTAAACTATGACCAGTATTGCTGACAGATATATAACTGAATAAAGACATTAACGTTGCACTGTATTTGTAATTGTTTTTAATTAATTAAGCAGTTTTGCTTTAACAATAAAGTACTAAATATATATACCAGCACAGATTTGATTGAATTTTCATATTTATGTTGAGACATTACACTGTTAAATTGAACAGTCGCTAGGTTTAGATTTCATACAATTTTAAATCTAAAGATTTAAAGGATTTTAGACACATATGATTACCCAGAAAACAATTTTGTCATAATCAATACGCAGTTTTTATTGTCCCTGTGAATATTAAATTCTCTCAGGTTTTGTTTAAAACCATTAATCTGGCAAAAAAAAATTGTTGTTGACATTTAACAAAATTAATGATTTTTTTAAGCAGCCGTCATCAATAGTATGTTTTTAGTAAGCTCTTCGCTCTTTTTATTACATACACGTTATAAAGCCAGCAAATGCAGATATTTATTTGGCTTTTTAGCCAAATACATTCTGAAAACTAAGAACAAAAGACATTCTGAAAGTGTTCTAAAACTAGATGTACATGCAAGCATCTGTATCACCTTGAATATATATATGTATATATATTAACAGAACTAGTTTGACTTCAGAGACAATACAAAGACAACAGAGGTCACTGCTGTTTAATTAATTAGTTTTACTCCACCATTATCCTCTTCAATAAAATGAAGGTAAATCTACTATGTGAAAAATAAAACTATTTTACATTGCTCTATAATATATATGATATCCTCTAACCATACAGTGATGGAGAACTCCATTAGCTGATAAATACTGTGTAGGCAATAATATCTATGATTTTATTTCATAAATAATAACAGCATATAGTCCATAATCTATATATTTTGTGGATTTTTCTTTTGGTATTTTCTACTACAGTTGATTAATTCTATGATTTATTCCATCTGTCTTAAAGTTTGAATTTTTCTTTTGGGGGAGGAGGGATCTTTATTATTATTATTATTTGTTTGTTTGTTAGTTTCAAAGCAATTTTTATGTTGTTTGATTCCCTCTGATATTTTTTAGGTAAGGAACAAAAACATTTTTCCTATTTCCCAGATAGCAACCTGTGGAATAGAAAAATAAAATGAGTACCTAAGTCATTTGTTGTGTTTGTTAAGAGATTTGATTTTGAAGTCAAATTTCATCACCGTCCATACCTTTCTTCTAAACGCAGTTTCACCACAATTTCAGTATCCTGTGCTCTTAATTTTAAATTTTATTTACATGGAAGCTTCAACTTTGAACTTAATTATTCAACTTAAATATAATGGTTAAAAGCTACTCGCTAAACCTTATACAATCACATTGCTAACCAAATGCTTTTCAACATACAGTCCCACTGAGCATTCTTCTACAAACCCTAATTCTGAACATTATTATTGTATTTGTAAGCATTCATAAAGGATAAAATTTATCCCATAGAAGCATGAAGACTCTGAATAATAGTGAATCTCATAACCAGCAACTTAAGTAAGCACCTTTCTGTTTGCAGGTCATCATCAGACATTTGCTTTGTTTTTTTTTTCAACAGTTATATGATGTACTTTTTTGTCAAATTTGCTTTTCGTTTTTCCTCTGTTGATGAAAAAGAGAGAACACAGCACTAGGGGGTGGGGTGGAGGATAGAGCATGGGAATCATTAACTGTGCTCAGCCTTCAATCACAACCAATTTATGCCTGATTCTAAGGGCCCGCAGAACATTTCCTCCACATGCTACCCTACACCATGGGACACAAGATCCTTATGATAAACCCAAGTCAGGACACTAATCATCAGTACTGCAGCATGTCATAAGAAGAAAAAGGACATGAAGGGCACAGTCTTACATTCATGCAACAGTAACAAAATTAAATGACTTAGCACTGTTCCTGGTCTTTGACTGATTGCAAGTTACTGAAAAAGAAAAATAATAAACAGAAAGCAACAAATGACATTTCAGACACTTATGTAAAGTCTTTCTCTTATTGAGGTACAGATGCATTCTGAATAGTAGTAGGTTAAAGCTCTGTTTGTGCAGGTAAAAATGTGGAGAAAGTGTTCGTGAATATGCCTGAACTGGGAACCACCAGAATCAAAATTCTGATTAATATTCAGTTACAATTTTTGCAGTTTTGATTACCTTTATTCAGCAGTTAGCATTTTGTGTGCAGTTCTGTGCTCCACAATACAAAAAGATAGTAAAAGGGCTGGAAGTCATGTCCTATGAGAATAGACTGAGGACATTTGGGTTGTCTCATCTGGAGAAGAGGAGGCTGAGAGGTGGCCTCATAGATCTCTGCTACCTCCTGAAGAGAAGCACAGAGGGAGGCGTTGGTCTCTGATCCTGGTCACTGATGACAGGACAGGTGGGAATGGCAAAAAGCTGCATCAAGGGAAGTTCAGACTGGACAAGAGGAAAAATATCTTTAATATAAGGTTGGCCAAAAGCTGGAACAGGCTTCCTAGGAAGGTGGTTGATGCCCCGTGCCTGTCAGTGTTCAAGAGGTGTTTTGACAATGCCCCCAATAATATGCTTTATTTTTATTAGCTCTAAAGAGGTCAGACAGTCAGACTAGATGATATTTGTAGACTCCTTCCAATTGAAATATTCTACTCTATAGTGGTACCACAGAATGCACAAAAACACTGTATTTATTTCTCCTTGTTTAAAAACTGTAAAATTATAACATTAACAGAAGTGTGTTAGATCTCCTTTCTTTATATGCAGCAGAAATACAAATCACACTGAAAAGTCAGCAGATAACAAAAATTGCTAATTATTCTGGAAAAAAAAAAAAAAAAAAAAAAAAAAGTCAGGGTCCTAGAGAGCTAGGAGATGTTCCAAATAAATATGCCTACAGAACTTATATTTTATCCCCTAGCGTATATGCATTATGATACAGTCTTTAATGGCTGCTTACGTATTCCCTCCCCGGAAGACCCTCCCTCGCCTCCCATTCCATGCACAGTGTGGCAGACTTCATAAAGGGAAAGTTACTTCACATTTTGCTGTAGTTGTTACTTAATGTTTGTCACATAAATTATTTACCTCACACTGCAGATAAAGCACTGAACACAGAGTTATCAATTTTCTCCCTATAGCTCTATTGAGATAGAGCTGGCACATCCATCCGATACCTTTACTTAAGAGTAGCAACCAATCCTATAGGGTGCAACAGACAAATGATATATATTGCACATATTACAACCTTTTCTATCTAGAGCCTACTAATTGTAGTCTACTTCAGGTGTAGAAATGATCTTGTCAAGTGCCTTTGCATAAGTACTGGAGAATACAGAAAAAAATGCATTACTACAGGATGCTGCTATGAATTTGTGCAATAGGGCAGGTAGATAGTGTTTTAGTCATTCAGGGTACAAAATTATGAGCCTTGCAAAGAGAAAGAAAAAAAAAGGAACTTAGGTATTGTCACCTAATTTGCAAGGCTTCCCAGCTGCAAAGTTGTTAAAGCCTATGATGACGAAGTCTATTCCCTGATATAAGGACGTTTTTTCATGAATTACCTGAAACAACATTTGGGGGAGACAGGGGTGGAATGGTTCTGAGAGCACAGAATTGAATCTGAATTTTCTTTGACTCAAGTGCTGTAACAAGTAGGTTACCAAAACTATATTCACTTCAGAGCTTTTTTCTCATCTCAGCAAACTTAATATTGTGTTTTTGTTTGGTTGATTTTGTTTTTATTTTATTTTTGGTTGTTTGTTGTAGAGTTTTTTGTTTGTTTGTTTGTTTGTTTCCAACTGCTACTGACTTTTAATGAGAAAAATGAAGTATTCCCATTCAATCCACTGTTTCCATCTTCTCTCATCTTCCCTTCCTACCCCTGCAATAGTTTTGTGGTTAGAGCAAGAGGTAAAAGATACTGATTTGGTTCACTACCAGCAATTATCAGAAGCAGAGACCTCCACTGACCTTGCAGCCTGGGAAAATTCTCTATTAGCTTAAAAATATATATAAAAAGCACTATTAGTTTTCTTTCAGGAAAGAATTGGGTACTCTGCTCAGTTGTTTAAAAGAGAGTTTAACAGGTGCCTGCCTTAACAAGAGAGGCAGAGGAAGCTGAAACTTCTTTACTAAATATTTCCTGTAGCTGTGTAATGTCTGCAGTGGTCAGAGCTTCTGCACAGGCACTGCATGGTCAGTTGACACAGGCACACCAAGCTCTCTGTGCATGAACAGATCTGGGGTGTGCAGGAAATAAACATGGGATTTAACTGTTATCCACCAGAATGCTCAAAATGACTGCTTCTATGGGAAATCCATTTTCCAAGAATCATTCAAAACAGAAAACAGTATGCTACCAAAGCAAAATAAAGGAGCTGACAATGTCTCGGTAAAGTTCTGGGATAATAATCTAGATATCAGACCCCTAAAAATTGTGACATTTACCTGGAAGGTGTCCAAGTCCTTCATGAGATACTGTCCTAAAGTACATACCCTCAAACTGTAATGCAGAGCTTTTGGACACCTGAAAAGCAGGACAACTGTCTCTGCTATAAAAAGTTCATTATGCTTTGTAAGTGCTATTAAGTAGAGAGTTTCATTATTCAAATCATAAGATATTTAGTTTTAATTTTTATTTCCTTGACTACACACTAATGTAACAGTTATCATTACTGATTTTTTTCATGTATGTATGTTGGAAAAAATTAAAAAATTAAAAAATCTGGTGTATTCAGATAAGGCAAGATATTAATTGTTTGGTAAATAAATAAATAAATAAATAGACCATTCACTTGGCAGTTCCTTTACCCTAATCAATGGTGGATACAAATTCAAAAGGACAAAAGAGTGAAGTATGCAAACACAAGTGGAGACTAACAGCCAAACCACACACTTAAAATAGATCATTCATTTGGAATGATTGAAATCATCATCACAGGATTCTGTCTGTAAAACTACAGTGGTTTTCATGTGTTTTTATGGCATGACATATATCAACAAAATAACTGAGCTTTCTTAGCATGATTGTTGGGTGGGAAATTTTAGCACACATCTGAAAAGCTTATATGAATAAAAATGTTGGATTTGCTCTACTTCCTCCCTCATTTAGTGTTATTACAGAACTACACGTTCCACAATATTTTAGTGATCCCCCCCCGCCTTGCTCCCAACATAATATATTTAATGTAGTGAACACAAGCTTTTGTTACTTTTTTTCTTAAAAACAAAGAAAAAGGTATATGACAGCAAAACTTCCCTTCACATTTTTCTGATTATTTTTTTTTTCCAAATTGATTATCATTCATTGGTGTCATATTAACACTAGCTGGCATTATAGAACTCTGCAAATTGTCATGCAATTTATTGTGCTAATAGAGTTCAAACATTCTCCATTATCTTTCACTCTCCATATGCAGTTAAAGGATATTACTTCCAGGAATTTGGCTTGATAAATGTTTCATCAGTGGAAGCCAAAGTCTCCTTATCTTTCCTAACCACTAGACTATCTTGCACCTAACAAGAGTTTGTTATTCTGGCTCTCACTGGTAGGAAGGCTGCTAATCTGCTGTCCCCTGGAGGGAGCAGGGTAAGAAAATTTCTTCTTGCTGCAACAATGTTACGAACCTTTCAGTTTGCCATATGCCAAGAGGAAAAGCTCTGAGCAGCTATTCAATACTTCTCCAAAAATGATTGTAATGATGTTTACTTCTCCCCACCCCCTGTGATGCTGTTGCTACAGCAACTAATTATTCTGATCTGGTGAAGCCAAAATTGGTTTCAGAATTCAAAGCATTTCAATAGCTTTGGCTTCAGTATTGTATTTTGACTTAGCATTATTAGCAAACCAAATAAATATTTAAGCCAGAACTCTATATGGACACAGTAAACAAGCAAATGGTAAACTTGGGTCTGACAGGAGTCTCTGTTGGTAATTAGGACACTCAGCAAGGAAAAGCACTTATCTAAACCCAAACACAAGTGAGCATATCTGGCATGGCTGCTTCATAAGAGTGGTCTAGCTTGACCACACACCTTGACACAGGGAGTATTTTCTTCCTTCATTCTACTCATTTGTTTACAGAAACCATCTCCTTTTTGTGCTAGAAGTCATCTTATTCCTAATTTTTTGAGGCTTGCTTATACGGAGGCTTACTGGTCATTGCACGCCTTTTATCTTCTACTGCAACGCTATTGCTTACAGACTTAAAACTTGACTAACTTTTAAAGGCAACAGTAAGTATTCCCTCTGCATTCCCTCATTCCCTGGCTTGGTCTGTAACAAGAAATATTCACTTTGAGTAGGAGTCTGCATTCCTTGTGAAAGTAACATGCTTCAGTAGATCATAAAGAGCCTCATGAACAGCACAGGATATAGCAGTCACATATATAAGGTGACATTTTTAGACTGTTCCTGGCTCCACATTATGGGCCAGGAAAGGAACCAGGCTCAAAAACAGCTACCACAGCCAAACTGGAAGGCCTGTCACCCTCAAACTGCAGTGCATGGTAACAGCCACTGTGCCACACTTCATGTGCTGAAGGCAGAGGGAGAAGAGGCACCCCAACAACATCCCCTGTGTGCTTTGCAGGAAAAGCCCTGCTCTGACCAAAATGCAGTATGCAGGTGCAGAAGAGCCTAATATAGCAAGATGGAAAGTGCTAAGAAGCAGGAATTATAATGGTTTAGGGGGTGAGAGTGACTTTAAACAAAGAAAGACTAGCATATGGTACCATTTGTGTTTGAGATGGAGTTAATTTTGTTGGCTCAATAATTGAATATGTCTCTGGAGAAGAAGATAACCTGGAGTTAAAATCTTTTTGATTTTTTTGAACAAAACACTATGGAAAAAAATCAAAACAAAAAAAAAACGGAGATCTACAAAGCGGAAGTGAAGCAGGAAGCAGAAATTAAAATAAGCAATTGACTGACTTTGGTGGGGGGTAGTTACATCTATCTGCTTGGACAATGAATGAAAAAATTGCAAACAGTTGTGTTGTGGTTTAACCCGGCCGGCAGCTAAACACCACACAGTCGTTCGCTCACCCTCGCCCCTCCCTCTCTGGGTTGGGGGAGAGAAACGGGAAAGTGAAGCCTGTGGGTTGAGATAAAGACAGTTTATTAAGATAGAAAATAATAATAATAATAATAATAATAATAATATGTACAAACAAGTGATGCACAATGCAATTGCTCACCACCCGCTGATGGATGCCCAGCCCAACCCCGAGAGCCGGCCCCCCCACCCTGGCTAGCCACCCCTATATATTGTTCAGCATGACGTCAGATGGTATGGAATACCCCTTTGGCCAGTTTGGGTCAGCTGTCCTGGGTCTGTCCCCTCCCAGATCTTGCTGCCCCCCCAGCCTGCCTGCTGGCAGGACAGAGAGAGGAGCTGAAAAGTCCTTGGCTTAGTGTAAGCACTGCTCTGCAGCAATTAAAACATCAGCATGTTATCAACACTCTTCTCATCCTAATCCAAAACATAGCACTCTACCAGCTACTAGGAGGAAAAATAACTCTGTCCTAACTGAAACCAGGACAAGTTGCAAACACAAGGACATAAAAAGAAGTAAAGTTATTGTTTTCTCTCATATTGATTATATATACATATAATATAATATATTATATATATAATATACATATATTATATTATATATTATTATATATATTTATATATTATATTATTTATATATTAATATATAATAAAATAAATTAATATATAATTAATATATAATATATAATTAATATATGAAATATATATAATTTAATAATATAAATATATCATATATTTATATATATTATTTTATTATTTATTATATAATAACTATATTATATATAGTTATATCATTATAATTATATATAATGATATATATATATATTGGGGGTTGGGGTGTGGAGAAGCTTTTTAAACTTAAAACATTAACTAAATTTAACCTGACATCAACTCTTAAAGGGGGGGGTGGGATGGGGAGGGGCAAAAGAATGATCAAAAGATACAATCTTAATATCACCTAGAATGTTCTGGAAGATGTAATTGCTTAGAAGTGGAGGGTACTTCAGTCTTAGGTTTGGAAGCTTACTTGCCATAGTAAAACTAAAGGAACTCTTTGAACTGTCAAGTACCACTGTTCAAGCCTCTTGCAACATGTTGTATGCAATATTTATAAAAGGCCCTTTAGAATAGGCCTAAATTTCACATATGGTTTTAGCCTAAAGGCAAAGAGTGTTCTGTTGTTTCTTTTAATGTCACACTACATCACATGCAAGTTATAGGTACATATCAACATCTTGCATTGTATAATCCCACCATACTTCACTGAAATGTTAAGCTTTCAGCACTCTCGCCCACAATATGATAATTAGAGCCATTCAAGCCCTAAAACTGGCATATTTCGTTTCCACAGAATATCATGGGTTATTCAGACATTTCACACCCCACCTCCTTCTACAATTTTCTAAGTAGCACTCAGATAGATATAAAAGTAAAGATGGCAAAAAGTGTGTGCCAGATAAGACTGTGAAAAGCATACCTTTATCCTCAATTCTGTTCTTCACCTGTAACACAGAACACCAGACACTTGTTTTCTCTCCTCCCTCCCTTCTCTTTCCTCCACCATATGATAATGTAAGATATTCTTCTTTGATCTTTCTAAAATTATTTCAAGCTCTTTTGAAGACAGTGTCTATATAGTTTTTTATAAACCCTTTTAAATTTTTTTATAGTTTTAAAAGCTTTCTAAAGTATAAAGGGCTTTTAAAATTTAATATTCACACAGCTCATCCTCTCATGTCTGTCTTCAAGAAAGCTGTGAAAACCAGGCTGAGTGCCCTTTGTGTTACCCTCCTGGAATTTCATGTTTCCCTGCATGAGCAGTCATACAAATTTAGTTAGTATGGAACACCTTGAATATTTCTTGCTAGGAGCTCTCTTTCTGCTATGGATCACTGCTCTGATTTTAGGAAGAATCAAGGAAAGAGCGTGTTCTTTCTATTTTATGACAGCAGTTCCATGGTTTTATGGGATTTTTTTTCTTCCTTTCTTAAAAAATAATAATAATGAAAAAAAATGTATAGCTTTTGTGAGGTGCTAATGAGTAGCTGGAATTGAAAAAAATTCCAGGAAGTAGTAAAAGCTTAGACAAAATATTACAAAGAGTAATTGCAATAGCCTACTCTTAGCTTAGCTACCTATTTCAATTTGAATTATATCTTTAAGTGCTTTTAGTTACACAAAACCATACATTCACAGGGATTCATGTCCTACTATAAAAGTCAGTCTTAAAATGTAAAATAAATAAATAACTGATAATAATAACAATAATAATAATAAAATCTGTGGTGGTTTTTTGATGCTCCCAAGGCTGGGAAACTGAGGTTATTGAATACATGAACTGGTAATTATATGTTTTTCAAAATTCAGGCAGATTCACCAATTAAAATTTTGTCATGATGCTTCAAAAATATATCAGTCACACATCTGAGCAATATGAGCAATTGTTCACAGCCTGGAATTCACAACCTATGCAGAACAGCACAAGTTACTCCCCTGCTCTGGGGACAGACATACGTGAAAGTTGCAATAATCACAGTACAGGTGAATTCTGTAACATCATTCCTACGTATTGATTTCGATTGAGGGAGCCACATCCAAATGAAATGTAGCTCAGTGGACTTCTGTAACTGTATTTGAGATGAATGGAAACAATGGAGGCTTTCATGAATCCTGTGTTACATTTTTATATTTCACTATTCCGTAAGGAGATGTTAGTATGATAGTTAACAAAAATGAATTTAAAAGTTAGAAATAAATCATTATGCAATGAAGAAACTAATGGCTGTGATAAGAGAATGGAGGGATGATTTCCTGTTTCTCTTAAGAACACCCTATTAGGGTCATTTAGTTATTCAATAGAAGCACACAGAAAGCATACAAAGATTCAGTGTAAAAGCAACTGTTTCTGAACAGTGTCTTCTCTATGCAATTAACTGGAATGACACAGAGGTAAAAGGACTTTAAAAGAGAGTCTTAGGTACTTACACTCTGAGAGAAAATCATCATGCACTTTAAACAAATTTTAAAAAATGCTGAGATATATTTGCAATTTAATATTCAAAAGTAGTGCAGGACATTCATTTATAGCTGTAAATTGAGCATAAACTTTAATTGGTGAACATGAGTAATAGGTAAAGGAAGTAACCAGGGGTGACTTTGTGCTACACTGTTATCAGGGAATGCTTCTGATACCATATGCAAAAGCTAGGTAACAGTCATTTCTTATTTTCATGGGATATGTCTGAAATGTTTTATGCCATACTTTGCTCTTACGAATTGCTGTCTGCCTTTATGAGTCCTGACTCTCAACTCTGTACACAGATATTTTAAACGTAACTATTGCTCCATTACATGCAGGCCACACCAACACCTGCAATGAGGAAAGTAGAAGTGGTAGGATTTTCCTTGTCAAGCTTGGCAGAATCAGAATTGCAGGCATGAGCTCTCTCTATTAAAATAGCTTCTCTTTTGTTCTGAGAAGCCAAGCAGCATTTGTCACTAGAGTTACACAAAGACAGGAGCTGCTGCTTTGTTTCTGAACATTCAAAGGTACCTATTTTATTCTTGATAGCTCTAGCAACTCACACTAAAATCAATGAGGTTTAAACAGAGCCTCAGGATTTCATTCTAAGACCAGTATCATTTCTTAACTGGCCCACAGAAGAGGTGGCTTCTTTTGTGTTCATTTCTTACAACAATTAATAAAGCACTTGAGTCAGTCTTGATCAAATGATAAAGTTATAGATTATATTTTTTTAAGCATATAACCCCACAAAAACTAGTAAGTAGCTGTTTACAGCCATAATTATAGCATTTAATTAAAAAAGCTGTCTCTATTACACAGTATTAAGATGACCAGGACATATAATAATTTTAAGATGATTTTTTTGTTGTTGTTGTTGTTATTGTTTATTTTAATGAAAACAAAAAGAATAATACATTATTTGAAGGAAAAGTAAATTTGTTTGAGTCCTGGAAGAATTACCTTGCTCCATGCAGATTAGGAATTTTGTCCCTCATGAATTTGTATAAACAAGACTGGACCCCAAGATCTATGAAGAATGGGAAATTAAAATTAATTAGTGATATAAGAGGATATAAGGACTCCATATTTTGCCTGTTTCCCCTATTATTGATCCATATTTCCTTTTTAGGTCCAGTATAGGAAAACATAGGTGATAAATTTAAGTAAATATTTATTAATTTAGAAGGTTTTATTTTTGTTTGTTTGCTTAGTGTTATTATTCTCTAGGCCAGTTACTGAACTAATTTTCATTTACTTGTGGCCATTTGCCATGAGAATTGAATATATTTGAGACTGCCCCAAGAGAGGTACAAATAATAAACAAACAGAGAATAGTACTGTGTAGAGGAGGTAAATAAATAAGACAGAAGAGAGAAAAGGATCTAGAGAGAAGGAAAAATAATAATAATAATAATTCTGAACCTACCATGGGAGAAAATAAAAAGAATTCCCGTCAGTTACTTACATAAAAGAGGGAAACACGGGAAATATTCTCTTAAGATGAACAAGAAGAACAAATTATTTTCTTTATATGTCTATTCCTTAAAGGCAACATTTGCATACTTTGAGAATCATACTGAATAATCTTGTGATCTGTTTTCTAAGTCCATGCAAATACTTTGCAAGCCTGGCAGAAATTGTTAGTAAGGATTCAGCTGGCTCTGTTTTTGGCTTAGAACATTTCAGGCTTGTTCAAAACATATTGAATTCAATATTCCCAATGAGAAATATTATACACATACACTCACACACACAATAAAGCCTGTAGGAAGCTTTTTGCCTAAAAAGGCAAGCAGCATTCTCAGGAATGGTAAGGGACATGTTAAATTTACATAAGTCCATTGACCAGAATACGCAATCAATAGAATTTGATCTTCACAAAGTAACAGAAGAAAATTGGATGGAAATGGAGTAGTCAAAACTGATGTGAAGCTGGCAAATACTGGAGCTGAGATGGAAGACTTAAAGAAATACATACTATAAAAAATCTATAGATCTATAGAAAAGTATCTAGAATCTATAGCAAAGAAAGATGTAGAGGGGAAAAAAATCAACAGATAAAGCTTGTTTCTTCTTCCTCATTCTTATTTCCCAGCACTTTAGTTTTATTTTTTCTTTTTTTTTTTTTTTTTTTTTTTTTTATATCCAGAGGCAAGGAACAACATGGCCTTCCAGAGACAGACGTGCCATGGCTTATGGGAAGAAAAGTGTTGTCAGTTGTCATGGCAAATACTCAGCATCTTTAGCAACAGCTAATTGCCAAAAATAATACCTGCTTTCTACCTCCTCCACATAATCACATTAAAAGTTTGGTTACAATTAAGAGTTCAAAGCTTACTGACAGATAAACTGTGAGCAGATAACCTTATTGCCTTAGGAAGCTATGCTTAAAAGCCCTCAGGGCACACACACACACAAATCACTGTGCACAGGGCCTTACATTGTACAATGCAGTTGAAATGATCTTTCTCTAATGTACACAAACAACAACACATATCAAACTGTCATATGTAAAGTATAAACAAGTAAAATGCTTAAAAGTTTATAATCAGGGCCATCGCATTACGTAGAAATCTTGACACAGGCTTTTTAAGGATACCTGGAACAGGAATTAAAAAATGAACAAAACCTGTGAGAAGATGTGGCAGACATCTTCTCCAGACTCTTTTGTGGGAGACAAGGAGTATTTAAGGTTATATGGAAATTAACTTTACAATTTGCCCTTTCTCTTCTTATACCTTCTATAGTGTGCCTACAATATTGGATGTTCATCTTCAAATTATGTATAATTTTAAGGATTGTATGACATTTCTCCCCTGTTTGTTTCATTTTCAATTGACAGACTGGTAAACTGAGTCAGCATGACTTGAATCTACATAAGGCTGTCTCACAGACTGCAAACGAAGCCAAACACTTCAATCACAATTTTGTGCTGCACTGTGTTGCAGGCTACCTTGACCAAAAGGCTTCATTAAAAAAGTAAAAAGAAAAACAAGATATTTCACATCAAGACAGCACTTAAAACATAAGTGTGAGGGGGAAATGATCAACAACACAGAACAGATAGGTAGACTCTTCCAAGCCAGGAAGAACTGGCCTTCTTTCAGTATGTTATTATCCCTTTCCTATGCAAGGGAGCTGTTTTACCTTTGCTCTCAGTGTCCTCAGCTGGTCTGGTAGTAACTGTGGTAATAAGCTTCTGTCTCTTTCTCTCTCCATAGTAAGGAAACACAACTTGAAAACTCCTGTCCCCAGAAGGCTACAGTCCAAACATGCAAAAACAAAAGAAAATGAAAGACAACATAAAGAGACCTCAGATATTACACTCATATCATGCACCTTTATCCCATTATTGTATTTTATTTTGTAGTCAATAGACCACCAAGGATAATTTCTATCCCATGCTATCTGCATATATATATATATTAATTATTTAATTATTTTCATTTTTATTTTTTATTTATTTATTTATAGGAAAGCTTGACCTTCTCTTTGATATTCTTTCAGGTATAGATGTCTAAACAAATCTTGCCCTGGAAAAAGAGAGAGTTGGCCTATATCAGCTGCTGTAATGAAGCAGAGAAAAAAAAAAAAAAAAAAAAAAAAAAAAAAAAAAAAAAGGTCTTATTGAGCCCAAATGGTGGGAGGAGAGAGGATTTGTCTTGCCTTGTGAAAAAGGGCTTATACTAACAAAACTCAGCAAACAAGTGTACAAAATTTCTTCAAATTACCCTTCAAAGTACAAATCAGCACTGCACTTCAAACAGGAATGTATCTGTCACAAATGTCCTTAATGCCACTGTTTATTTCAGCTACTCTAAAAAAATGAATTTTTCATCTTTGGGAAAGAGGATTAAAATGCTTATGTTTTGCTTTCACTGTTACAAAATTGCAGATAAGCATTGCTGCTGAAAATTTTCTCATGGAATAGAAATTACAAAACATTTAATGTGTAGCTATTAAAATACAGTAGTGTCAGAACACGATCATAATGAAACTTAAAGAGAATCAATTACTTAAATAAAACATTACCATTTCCTCCATTGAAGAGGGAGAATTTGCAGAAAAGCCAATACATATGCAACCAATAGAAACTCTCATGCTATTTACTCTCAGAAACATAAGGGTAAGACCCCATGTAAATCAATTTACACGCACAAAGGGAAAACCCTGAGCATGCCCTGCATTTTGAAGTGCATTCTGTTACTTGCCATCTAGGTAGGCTTCCAGCAGGCATTATCATGTACTATCCATCTCTTCTGACACCTTCATGTGATCAATATGAAACAGAAAAACAGTCTGAAGCCCTTCCTGTAAAGTCTCCAACCTCATTTGCTGCAAGAGCAAGTAGGATTTCAATCTTTTTGCAAAAACAATACTGACAGTTGGAGCTGCATCTTGGGAGCATGGTGGGGCTGTAAACCCCAGGGACATTATAGGTATAGCACTTCTACTTTGTAAGCAAACATTAGCTTACATGCAATAGCAGTATAGTTTTTAAAACTAAAAACTAAATTACAGTTAGCCACTATTTCTGGAATGGTGGTACTTGAAACAGGATAGGGGTAGAGCAGAGAAAAACATATCCTGCATTGCAATGACCATTCCAAGCAATGTTTCACAATGTAAACAGAACAACACGGTGTAATTTATCTACAGTTAATATATTTACTGGAAAAATAATGCTATATTTCATCTTATTTTATAGTCTAGCTGTTCTCCCAAGGTATGTCACTGAATGCACACACATGCAGTGCAGGAAATACACAGCATTTCAAATAAACAGGAAGGACACCGTGAGTCTGAACAGATGACATAAAAGTTTTGATACAGATTTGGGAGAAAACAAATACAGTATTTAACCTTACATGCTTAGTGTATGGACAACCATATCACTACTGCCATTGACACTGGGAAAAATACACAGCTTTCATCTCAGTCTTAGAAGTTAATATTCAAGTACATTATTGCACTTCAAATCAATAGTGCACAGTTACTAAACCTTCATATGATGTAGCTTGAAGTAGAGTAAAAAGAGAGCAGCTTTAACAAGACTGAAAAGAAATTGTTCTGTTTAACTCTATTTTGAACAGAATACTTTTGCAATTGCTCCCTGATGATAAACTGCCATCCTTCAGCTTATTATGCAAAGTCTGAATGTGAATCCAGTGCACAGAAATAGGAATAACATATGTGTTGAATGCTGAGATGCCATACCCACTGAGAGCAACAGGCAGCCCAACTCCAGCAGCAAGTTGAGAGGGAAGACTGGAGTGTAGCAGAGTAACTGTGTGATCACAAATTATATAAAATAATGGCCACGAACACAAAGCAGTTGTCAGGGGTGTGTAAACTGTGTTTTCAGTTTAAAATGGCTGCATATATGTCTGAATGAACTGGGGGAATGGAACTTTAAAATAAATAGATAAATAAATAAATAAAAGGGTTCAATACCCCTTGCTAAATGGAAAATGTCTTGAGAGAACTATTTATTCCTTTAAGTTCCATAAACAAATGCAACTAACAGGAAAGCAGAAATTTGGTTCTCAAAAGTCATCCACAACTTGAAATCCCTTTTTACTCCTTGTGAAACAGAGGACAAACATACTAGAAAAACAGAAATACCCCTACACACTGAACACATCCATTTTCAGCATTCATTTGCACTGTTTTTGTTGTGGGGAAGGGGAAAGGGAAGAAAAAAGAGGTTGAAAATTAGAAAAAATATTTTATTTCCACCCCCAAGTCCCCAAATATACTAGAGAATTGGCAAACACAGATTAAAACTTTGAATACGGCAGAACTTGTTTCTTCCACCCTACTGCATGACTTAGCCCACATAGTATTGGGTTACTTCAAGAGAATGAGTGAGTTTTCCCACTTCCTTTCTGACAATATCTTCATCATGAATGACACTGCCACAGATGGTGATATTTCTGTTTATGATCATATTAACTAGAAAACTGATAGACTTAAAAGTCAATTGTTTGGCACAGAGCCAAAATTTTAACTCAAATGAAAGATTCAGGGCATTTGAAATGTGCTCAAGTTAATTAAAGAAAAAGAGAGAGAAAAGTGGTGTTTCTTAATATCATAAGACAATGACTTTGTTTCTCACAACACAATTACTTTTGCTACCTTCTGCATGTCTCATAACACCCTTTTTTGTTAAATTCTTGTACTGATATTTAAATTGAAAATAAAATACATATACTGCTTCTTTAAGTCTATTACAGGTCTCAAGTGAGGAAAGGAAAGAGGGACAAAAGAGGTAACCTTCTATGGGGCCATAAGGAGCTTTTGAAATAATGCTACATTTACTTGCAGAAAACCCCTTTCATTCTTCAACACCAAAGTACATTGAGAAGTTGTCATTTCTGATTTTGTATATGCTGTATATTTGCTACATACTTGACAGAAGCTGAGGACTACATTTGGACCTGACTACAATATCAACAATTCTGAAAATTATACTGCAAGTCTCAAAATATTTGGGTTCTTCCTAAAAAAAAAAATAAAAAAAATAAAAAAAAATTTAGCTCACTGGAACAATATGTTTACAAGACAGTTTTAATTTAATCTCCCCCCCCCCCGAGGGGGGGAAGAAAAAAAAAAAAAAAGTTTCTAGTCCTTATGTTTGCAGAGGAAAAGCTTCAAGACATGGTTAGAAACTAGTATAAAGCAACAACAACAACAAAAAAGCATGTCAAAAAACTTTTTTTAATGTTTTTCTACGTTGAGATTTTTATCATGCCCTGCTTACTTTCAGCTCAATGGATATGTAACTACTCTTTAAATTTAGTACAACAGCAATAGTCATTAAAAATGACTAATTTAGTTATTTGACTTAGATGTTCTTATTTTTGAAGGGACTTTTCCATTTGGCAGAATAGTTTCCTCCAAGGTAACATCAAAGGTGTGGAGGGCATTTTCAGCAAAGATGTCAAGTGCTAGGAAAGTCTGAAAGATACCATCTTTCATCAGCCATTTTAGAATGTAGTTTTGTGAATATGTGTGTAGGGAAGGTCAATTAAGTAATAGGTATTGTTGCTATTTCACAGATTAACATTTTATCCATGATGTGGGAAATGACCAATACTGCGGTTATTAACTTTAGTTATGGAAATCTGATGCTGCAAAAGATGGAAGAAAAGATTCCATATATTCAGTCAGCAAAAGGTACCAATATTTTAACAGAATGCATTCTTTTAAATGCATTTAACAGAGTGCATTCTTTGAGAGTGGACATAGAGCAAGCAGTTCAGCAACTTGATCCATCACCTTCTGTTTATCAGGAGTTACTGTAAAATTGGAACCCTGTGAAAATCGGGGGGAAGTACAATATTTAAAATCCTAAAGAATCAGGCTCATATATTAGAACAGTTTTTACAGATGGGCTTCATCAGCAGAAGATTGCCAGGACCTCTAAACACAGAGGTTGTCAGAGATTCATTGCTGGGTCAGCTGTCTTGACTCCTCATCTTAATCAAGACAAAATGCCCCGTGACATTTTGAATGACAAGTCTTTTTGTAATCTTTGTTAATGGGGATTTATCATGAAAGCAGAATAATGAACTGAACAATTCTGAAGTCAGTTGTAAGCACAAAGACCTGTAACTAGTGCTTCCAACTTCAGACTCTAAAATATTTACAGTCATTGAGCTGGTATTCAAGCTTTCATGACTGAATTAAGATTAAACATATACAATGAGGTTGTTTTGCATGTAAGGCAAAAATTAAAGTTTCTTTAAAAAAATATTTTTACTTGTAAAATGGAAGAAACCATAACACAATTTCTTATAGACTATCACTTTAGATTTTTCATAATGGATATACAATTGGCCTCTCCCCCATGATAAAGGCCTTCTGTGGCTATGTTGCCAGAAAGATACAGTAATGGTTTAACATCCCTAGCAAAATGGGTAGTATAGAAAATAAACAGACAATAAATAAATAAATAAATAAATAAATAAATAAAAATACCTCCTCCCCCCCAAAAAAATAAAGTTTACTAGTTTCTTGAAAAAAAAAAAAGTATTTTTCCAGATTATGTAAATATTTGTTGCCATTATTACAGCCTCTATTTAGGACCATCATAAGAAACATCATATTTGACACACATAAGTATGTATGCAACATCTGTATGCCAGCACAAGTTTAGAACAATCTGCATTAATGTTATTCTCTCATGATATTAAAATAAACAAAATAACAACCAAAAACCAAAATTACTAGGTCATAAATTATGTTCAGCTAGTGAAGTATGTTGATACATGCAAAATTTCAGAAGTCTTTGTAAATGAGACCCACTAAGGTTTGGTTTGGAACCAAGAATAAAATTGGCCTTGGGATAATGGTGATGAAGATAGAGTATTTAAATGATCTTTACAGAAGACAAAGTAATAGAAGCATTATCAACCAAGTAAAAGAAACCAAACAGAACTGTTTGGTAAGCAAAACCCTTGTCTCTGATCTCTCAGTGAGATCATCTAGTCCAAACTTTAACCTAGCACATTTCTGAAATTTGAACAACAACAAAAAAGCCAACACATAATATATTTAAAGACTCCCTTTGCGAATTAAACAATAAATCCAAGGGAGGCACATATAAGTACCCTGTAAGTTATGCAGCAGAAAGTCTAATGAAAAGCCTGAATAAGTAAATTTTATCAAGTAAAATTGGCAAGCTAGAGATTCAATTTCCAAAGTGATAGACTGTAACACAGTCAAATTGCCCCTTCCACAAATTAATTTGACATTTTGAAATATAGCTACCATTTTTTGCTGACTACTGGTATCTTGATAAGACAGAAGAGTGAAATATTTTCCCACGTAATGGGATCCTGAACACAGTTCTACTGTATAGTTCATACGCATCAACTCAGTTCCATAACATCTAAAGGAAAAGAGCCATTCCATATTAATTTACATTTACTGAATTATTCCAAATATGCCCTAGATTGTGGAATATAATATAATATAAATATGATAACACATCTACTTTAATGTTTACTTCTATATTGTCTAGAATATCATTTTAGTGCAAAGAGCTCAGTATACTAAAAAGCTAATAGATTTATGTGCCAATAACACTAACAAGAATCAACAGAGAGTAGTACACTGCTTCAGAGAAAATAGTTCAGAAATCAGATCCAAGAATAAAATGAAGCTTCATAATACCTGATCCAAAAGAAATTTGTGCTTTCCTTATGATAGCATTCAAGTTTCATGATTGAATATAACATCTAGATATAGACAATACATCATTTTTTTATATTACATAAATATACTGATGCAGTTTTACCTACACTACCAAAAAAAAAACAATCAGCAACACCAACAAAACAACCAGCAACACCAACAAAAAAAATCCTCAGAAAACCACACCTAACAGACCTATGCTTGTCTTGCCTCTCATTGCCTTTGCTCTGGGGAAGACAGGCAACCTGTGGGACGTTCCAACTACAAAGAAAGTGTAGGGAATGCTGGAAGCTGCCTGTGATACTCCTGAACTCATATCACCACATATTCTCTATAAAGTGAGATGAATCAACTCAGTGCAAGCAGAAGAAGGTAACCATAAGGCAGATGAAACTGGGTGAGATGACAGTGAAGAAATGAAGAAATGTCCCCTTTCTGGAAACCATATGCTCATTCTGTCTCAAAATTCAGAAAAAAAAAAAAAAATCTTAAAAAAAATTCTTTCACCCTAAGGCACTTTTTCATATACATTGGAAAGTTTTCAATTGCTCATAATGTCTCAAGTAATTGCACCAAATCAAAAGATTCAATGAAATCTCTCCCCACTGTTTAAAATATACAACCTTAATAGTAAAGTATTATATGTTTATGTATAATATGTATTTTTAACTCAATTGTAACTGTGGATTTCTGTCACCTTGGAAAAGAAGTCTTCCCCAAAATGTTGCAGACATAATTTTATTAATTCAAAGTCTTCAGCTACTTCACACCATTGTGGTGAAGCATAAGCATGCTACATCATGAGCATGATGAATTTAAACTCAGGTCATCTAAATAAATGCAAGAACCTACATGTCAATTTCAATACCAACAGGAAGAAAGAGCAGTTTTCCAGACAGCTGAATCATCAGCAAAATTTCTTCCTGGCTCACAGATTAAAACAAAGATTCCTTCACCAACATTCCTGTGTGATCTTCAGTGTTCATTGAAGTGATGATACGGACTTGGGATATGACCTGGATCACACCTTTACAAAGGTTTTCACAGAACTGGTACACCTTAGGAAAAAGTGAGGCAGGATCAATGTTTTGTTTCATCTCCATATTCCTACATTCCTGTTTTTGAGGGCTCTCTTTATAACAAACTTTTTTTTTTTTTTTCCTCCTAACCAAATAGCTTTAACTTTTACTAAATAATTTCACTAGAATTTCTAGAAACACCTTTTCAATTTCATCATGTTGCTGGGTTACGTTTGGTAAATGCAATAAAAACAAAATAATATATGCCAATTCTTTTCTCTAACTTTTATCTTTTCCTGCACCAGTGTCCTTGAGTTCTTCTGCATTTCTTTTTCCTTATTCTTCCAAATGTAAAGCAAGATGCTTTATTTTTTATTTAGTGGTCAAGAAAACATTTTTTTTTTTTTTTTGTAACTGCAGAGCAATGTATGAACATATACTTTATCTAAGGCAAGGCAGCTATTTTTTTCTGTGTTACTTGATTATTTCTTTATCACATAAGATGGACTAGGCACCTCCATAAGAGAAATATCTTGTAAAGCATGTTATACTACATTTCTCTTGCTATATTAGTAAGGTATGTATGTTATACATCTTTGCTGCCAAGAACATCTTTGACATAACACAAACTATGCTGAATGGGAGAGACTAATGAAGTATGTTTGGACTGTGATTTGTACAGTAAGTTCCTTCAGGAACCACTCAAGAGTTTAAAATTGCTTTTCCTAATATAAACTGGCTTATGGAACTGTCATGGGGTTAATGGCTTTTACTGGCAAGTAATGTCATGTCATTAAAATATCTCTGTATAAGTCCTAAAGTTCATATGGGATTGCTTTATTTTAGGTTCATAAAGCCTGAGGTTAATCTTTGATGATCCTCTTTTTCTATCTGCCTATACACACTCAAAATTCTGTCTGTGATTATTGCTAACTTTTTCAGAAAAAGAGAGTAATCATACTTCCCGATTAATTATTTTCACACACAAAAAATAATAATAATAATAATAATCAAGAAAGGATAAGGAAATACCATTTAAAGAAGGAGAGAGATCTGTTTGTCTCAGCTTTCCATAGATTTCTGAACACATGTCACTATAAAATCTAAATAGCTCGCAGATTTTAACAGGTGCTTCACAGCATCATTGTGAAGCCAAACAGTGATATTATTCCCATTTTACAGCTTGGGAACAAGAGCAAAGAGAAAATCCATATGACTTTGACATACCACCACAACAGAACAGGAGAAAATTCAAGTTCTTATAGCTATTGGTCAGTGCCCTCCTGGATATCTAGCAAACTAGTTATCTGCCTTACCATATAGCAAGACAAAGAAGTAGGTGAAAACTTAAAGCGAAGCCCACAGAATGCCGGTCAAGAAGTGAAACCTCACATATACAATCAGTAGTTTTACAACAAAAGCTTTCTGAAGAGATGTTCTATTGCCAAGGCTCCACAACTTTTACAGAAAAGAGTGCGTAAACATATTACTTAAGCCAAAGAACAAACATGTACTTTACAATACATTCCGTTTCTCTCATACACCTACCTCCTTTTCTTTAGGTCTTTAAGTACATAAACAGAACATACAGTGAAGACTGGGAAGCTTGCAGTTTTAAGAGACATTGAGACCAGACCAAAAGCAGTCAGTTATGTATGCAGACATAAATCACCAACACCAACAAAAAAAAAAAACACAGGAACTGCTCTATATCATAGGGCCCTAAAACCCTGCTAATAGACACTGAGGAGAAAAAAAATATATATATATATATCAGTTAAGAAAGGCTGCATTTTGTTTATCAGAAGTCATAATCCTAGACTTTTATTTTAAATTGCAATACTGCATAAAATCAGCAACAGATCTTCCATCTACATGTCATCAGGAGACCCATGACATGTCTGTTGCAACCCTTAGTTTTCAAGAATAAGAACAACACTAAAAAGCTGCAAGTGATTCATCTTCCTATGTAACCTAGGATAAGTTTACTGTTCTGTCCATTACACTACATTAAACTGTCCCTTCAGTGACTGCTAAATAAAAATTTGATTTTTACATTTAATTTAGAGACTTGTAACTTCTAAAACTTGCACAAGTAATACCTCTATGTTAAGACATAGACTCAGAAAAAATATATTACTCTGTTTATCTCTTCTGTAAGTCAATGAAAGAATATAGTACTCTTGAATAAAATAAATGCTTCCTACCAAAATAAATAAATAAAAAGGTAGAAAATCCCAATTTCTTCTGAGAGAAAAGGTTTGAATGAAAACTTCAGTATTTTCTAATCTATTTTATACGAATGCTTCCACATGCTAAAGTTTTAAGTCTTAAACATTGAATGCTTTTTAATTTTGAAAATGGTATCAGTAATAACTACTGTTGAAATGACTGT
Source organism: Heteronetta atricapilla (assembly GCA_011075105.1). Lineage (NCBI taxonomy): Eukaryota > Metazoa > Chordata > Aves > Anseriformes > Anatidae > Heteronetta > Heteronetta atricapilla. The sequence continues at coordinate 76,245,217 of CM021732.1, read as the reverse complement.
GAACCTGATATAACTTTCTGTCTAGCATAACTTATTTTAGGTAACGTTCAGCATAACATGGTCCATAAAGATTAATTTAATACACTTTGTTCTAGAAAGGCACAAACTAACAGAGCAAAAAAGTCTGAAAGACAGCTGAGGAAAGAAAGCATTTTACTGAGGAGCTATCATGACTCCTGGAGAAGAGCCCTTTATCTACAGGTTATTGTTTCACCCTTTACATCAGCAATAAAAGCCACAGCTTCTTCTTCCTCTTAGGCAACATGTTCCCATGTTGCCATGGGAAACTCAGTCTCTGATACTTTTGAAATAATTGGGACTGAAGCTTATCATAAGGCCTGGCTGAATAATGCTTGAGAAACAATTTGATGAAGTATGCCAATTAACCATTTTCATGAGCTTGGGGTTGCGGGATTTTTCATTTGTCAAAGCGTGACAAATTATTCATTATTATACTACAAACAATTATGACAATGTCTTTTGCAAAAAATTAGGATAGGGAGATCAAAAGGAGAAGACCAAGTAGTGCTAATGGATGGTGAGAAAGACAGTTGGCACACTTTGTAATACAAAAAAAAAAAAAAAAAAAAAAAAAAAAGTTTAATTATATAACAAAATATTACTATAAAAAGACAAAAAGTGTGACGCTGAAAAAAATAAGTAAATAAGTTGAGGTCTATGTCTTCTCAAAAGGTCTGTAACACTTATTCAATTCTAAAGGAGGTAAGTTAGGGAGAGCACATATTTAGCTTTCTTACTTCATCTTTGAAAACACCACCTGTACCTTAACCACAAAATCAATAGTTTCATTGCCATGCTGTCATGAATCTGACCAGAGTGCATTGATGTGATTTGATCTGTCCCTCTAGAATCTCTGAATCTTCTCTTGTAAAAAAATAAAATTTGATTACACAGTCTTTGAGTCTTTGGCCTTTTTCTTTTTTTTTTTTTTTCACTGTTGAACATTTACGATCATGATTGTTTTTTACCACTGATTCTATGAAGATGATCTGGAGGTTGCAGGACCTGTGCAGCCAGATACAATCTTTGCATCAATGTAGTAATAACCTCTCCACAAGTTAAACTAGCCCTGGAAGTATAAGAAAAATATGGGCTTAACTGCCTAAATAATTCCTCAGGATATCTGGAAGATTTTGTATCTCCAATCAATACCCACTGAAACTGAAATAAAGATACAGGTCCAAACCCTGGATTTGAAATCAAGGAAGAAGTTTCATTCAGTCTATTCAAGTGTTCATCTGCAAGAAGGAGGGATATATCCCGATCATATGAATTCACTGTTTGTTTCTTATTATACTACAACTAAAACAACTGAACATTTTAAAGGCTAATTTTACATGGATAATCTTACAGTAGTATTAATGACATCATTTTCATTATTCAAATAACTCTGTTGGAGCAACTACAACTTCAGTTTCTGGAATTGTTAATCAAGAGCTATTCACCAACATTAAATTAATGAAGAAAAAAAAATCTATCAAGAATGTTTACTCTCTTACTGAAGATGTCATGAATCTAGACTGTTTTCTTTCACTAGGTCTACTGAAAGTAGCTCAAACATTTATCATCCGCCCTGACAAATCTTAGAGGAAATCATAGGAATTCAAATATATATGTAGCCTTGTTTTTGAACACCCAAGATTGCCTTTTAAGAAGAAGGAGATCTCTCTTTTAAGAGAGGAGATGCTTCAAATACTAAAGATTTATAGAGATTACTATACTAGTTTATTTATTACTCAAACAATGATTTTTACCTGGTCTGCTGTAAGGGTTCACAAAGGACTTAAAACCAAAGTTAATCTACAATACAGACAACAAACTTGAGTGGAGGAAGAAGAGGTAGACTAAAGCATAAAAAGTATGTGGATGAAGAAAAATGATCAGGGATGCTTATGCAATCAAAATCTCAGAAGAGAACCCTCCATTATATAGAATAAATATATATATATATAGTCTAGTCAAAGTCAATGTTAATAATATCTGAAAGGTTTTACCTTTTGGTTTTGATCTTCCTTTTCATTCCTGTTTTGTGTCATTTTTCTTACAAGACAATACCCTTTATCTCTCTCCTGCTCCGGGGGGGGGGGGGG